>CM053029.1:544891077-545528577 GCA_028564925.1 Lithobates sylvaticus
GAAGCGCCTGAGAGCGTTGATAAAGCTGGAAGTGTCCATTGATTCAATCAACTCTATGTGAACAGCTCGAACAGTCATACAAGTAAAAATAACTGCCCAGCGTTTGCTGCTGGCGTGACCTCCCCTGGTTTGGCGAGTTGTAACGGACCAAGGACCGAATACATCAAGGCCCACACTTGTAAAGGGAGGATCTGAGTTAAGTCTGTCAGGTGGAAGGTCAGCCATCTTTTGGGTTTGCAAAGGTCCACAGAGTTTGTGGCAGGTAACGCAATTAAAGATACACTTGCTCACACATCTTTTTGCTCCTATTATCCACAGTCCAGCAACCCTCAAAGCTCCTTCAGTGAATAGTCGGCCTTGGTGTTTAACTTGACTGTGATAGTGTTGTACAAGCAGGGCAGTGACATGGTGCTGAGCTGGGAGAATGAGAGGATGCTTCTCGTCATACCCCAAGGTAGCTTCTTTAAGGCGTCCTCCTATTCTCAACAGGTTACTGCTGTCGAGGAATGGATCGAGTTTCCTTAAGACGCTGTCTTTAGGGATTGGCTTTTTGTTGTTAATACAGTCAATCTCTCTAGCAAAGGTCTCTTGTTGCACAGTGTAAATGATCAGATGTTTTGATTGCTCTAGGTCAGTCCCTGAGTAGGTATTTTTACAGCGGTGCCAGCCTTTGCAGTCAGTCCTTTTCCCAAAGGAACGAGCTATGTGGGATAAGAAAGTAATGGCTCTAATGAGTGATTTCCATGTGGAAAATCTGGAGAACCGATGAGATTTGAGTCGGTTTTGTGAAGTCACCGTGACTAATGCAGACACTTGCGGACGAACTTCTGCATCCTTGACTGCATCTACCAAGCTAAAGGTTTCCGATTCAGAAGTGTGTTCTGAATTGTACAGGAATGCAGGGCCAGTAAACCATGTTGTGTCCTTAAGACAGTTGGCTGGGACAGCTCTGGTCGCTAGGTCTGCAGGGTTGTGTTTAGTTGGAACGAAGTGCCACTGTTTTGGGTGTACGGATCTCCTAATCCTCAACACTCTATTACTGACGTAGACGTAGAAGCGTCTGGTTTCGTTGTAGATGTACCCCAGGACTATTTTACTGTCGGTGTAGAACGCAGTGTCTGGTTTTCTCTGGAAATTACATTTAAGGGAGGCAAAGCATTTAAGGACTTGTTCCTTGTTGTTAGGTAGACGCTGTCTATGGGGTCTAAATGGGAGAGGTGCGACCCAATTGTTTGACTCTTCCTTGGCTGTCTCCCTTTCCATTATTTGCAAGAAAAGTCTATCTTCGAAGGACATTGCTACCTGCTGGTCTTCCTTTGTTCTATGAAAGACTGTACACCCTAGGTGGTCTGGGTCGCTGTCACAAGCGTGGTCATCTGCGTCTGGGTCTACAGAGGAACAAGGTATGTGAGTACTACCTGGAAGTTCTTTTGTGATGAAGCCGTTGTGACATGGTTGCAAGGAGGAAGGACGTCCTTTGTCAAGTACATTAGTGAACATGCTACTGACCGTGGTGGGTCTGTGCACAGTCTTTAGACAGACGTCCCCTACGATGACCCACCCCAGGTCAAGTCTTTGGGCAAAAGGAGCATTGCGGGGACCATTAATCTGTTCCCTTACTTTATGAACCTGCAAAATGTCTCTTCCCAGGAGCAGCATTAACTGAGCTTGCTCGTCATATTCTGGTAGGAGGTGGGCCATGCGTTTTAGATGAGGTTGGTGAATTGCTGCATCTGGTGTAGGGATTTCTGACCGGCTGTCAGGAATCTGGTTGCACTCGAGTATGGTGGGTAAAGGTAGGCGAGTCCGACCGTCTATAGACTCTATACAGAAGGCGGTGGCTCTTCTCCCCGCCGTCTCAACAGTACCCGCACAAGTCTTTAGGGAATAAGGGGAGCTTGGACCCCTGACACCGAAGGTGTCAAAGAATATGGATCTAGCCATAGAGTGGTTGCTTTGGTCATCTAAAGCCCCATACACACGGTCGGACTTTTTCATGGATTCTGTCCGATCGGACAATGTTGTTGAAAAATCAGACCGTGTGTATGCACCATCGGACAGTGTTCGTCGGTTTGTCCGACGGACAAAGTCTTATCTCCTGCTGGAAAGATTTGCCATCAACCCGGTCCGATCACACCAAACCCGATCGTGTGTACGGTTGTCCGACCGGACAAAGTGCTACGCATGCTCAGATCACATTACAAGACCAAAGCTATTGGCTACTAGCCTCTACGTTGTCCCGTCGTAGGCAACAAACGTCACCACGTTCAGAATGATCGGATTTTCCGACAACTTTGTCCGACCGTGTGTACGCAAAACCAACATCGGACAAAGTACGACGGACATGATCCGACGGACCTGGTCCGCGGATTGTCCGACCGTGTGTATGGGGCTTTAGAGTGCATACATCTTGACAGCTTTGTTTCTGTGACCCGCTGGATAAGCTCTAATAAGACAGATCTTTGAACAAGACCTACCGCCTGCAGGATCTTTGCATACCTCAGTACACTGTGAGGTAACCATTGAGATGTTTGAACCAGTGTTCTCTTGCTCCCCGCCATGCTCGTTGGTATCGCTAGCTCGCTGGGCGGTCCAAGGAGCAGGGCCTGGATGTAGTGCTGAGTTGTGATCTGTGTTGTTACACTCTGTGCATGATACACTAACCTTGCAGTCCTTGGCAAAGTGTGAGGTGGATGAACAACACCTGAAGCATATGCGGTTCTCTCTTAGGAAGGCTTTGCGATCTTCTAGAGACTTTTCCCTGAAGGTCCTGCATTTTGGTAGAGGGTGCGGCTTCCTGTGTAGAGGGCACTGCTTGCTAGGATCTCCGACTTTGTCTTCTGGGTGAGCAATGTTGGAAGACCTATAGGAAAAATCTGTAGGAGAAACATGAGACTTGTTCACTGTCACTGGCATCCTGTGCTGTTTGAAGCTAGGGGGCGTGACTGATGACAGCATAAAGTCAAAGCTGGGATCATTCAGGAACTTAGCTTGCTCTGAAACAAAGTCTACAAAAACGTTGAATGGTGGAAATGGTACTTGGAACATTTTCTTATGTTTAGAACCATATGTGACCCACCTTTGTTGTAGGTCATAGGGAAGCTTCAGAATTAAAGGTTTAATCCCTCTGGCCGCATCCAGGGAGGCGAGACCAGGCAGGTCTCCCTCCTCTTTAAAGGAAAATTGGCTGCGCTGAAAACAAATAAAGTAAATGTACAATAAATTATATATACATTCAATTATCCCACCCACATCGTGTTGTGTTGGAAAAGAAAAATTCAAACTATCTCGATCTGAAATAATTAGAAATAATTGTCCACCCTCTCTTATCCACCACTCTGTGATACGTGAAAATTATTGGGTGTGACAAAACCACAAGTTAAATAATACAATAATTCAAACTCTGGTAGGATGTCATATAGAACAACAGAGATCAAAATCACAAAGTGTATTTCACAGTGAATTGAGATCTGGTAGGGTGTCATAGAGAACAGTAAAGGTCCAAAATTAAAGAAGATGTCATTTGCACGGGGAAAACCAGTTCATGCAAGGATAAGTCCACCACAAGATTCAAACTGTATTAATGGTGATTCCCATCTGGGACATCCGACACACGCTGAAAAGATGGTGAGATAGCCAAAACAAGAGATCCTCCACCAAATGATAAAAATAGCCGCTTACCAGCTAGTCTGGTCCCTGTATTAGAGAGACCAGATGAGCGTATGGCATGTACCCCTGCCTGGGTCTTTATCCGGGCTTCTCAGGGACACAGTCGTCAGGTTGTTCTTATGGAAACTGGTCTTTTCTATGGGATCACTTAGTTTTCACTCAGTAGGGGTTAAATACCATGCAAAAGAAAGGGACACCATAGCGCAATACAGTTTCACCCTTTAATTTAAAAAATCTCTAAAAAGTAACAAACTCACATAATAAAAACAATATCAGAGCGGTTGTTTTGAAATATTTTCGAGCCGGCCGGCTCTCTTACTTTGCTCACTGCCCGTCGCTTCCTGGAATAGACGGGAGAAAGGAGGTGACGTCAGCACGCCGCTCACCCTACGTCGTTTCGTCAAAATGTGACGTCTTCCTGGGGCACGGGCGGCGTGCTGACTCACCGCCTGATATACATGCTACAGCCTAAAACACTCCCCTTTCTGAGCTCTCTTCGGCCATCATTAACTAGGGCAATCGCCCTCTTTATGTCACTGATTCGCTGCTCGGATAAATGGGTGGTTCTTACAACCAACTGGATGTGTCAATTGGCTTAGTATCTTGTAAATACCTGAAGTATTATTGTTCGGTACCGTGCCAGAGTGACCTGACCCGTCCTATTTTTGCAAATCATGTCGCAATGAGATGTTATTGCGTCACATATTCATAGTGTCACTATCTTGCTGCATTGTCCTAGATAGTATATAGTATAAATTAAAAAACAAAGGGTAATTAAAAAGCACGGTGTATCCATAACAAAAATTAACCCTTTAAGCCCCTCAGCCTTTGGTTAGATTATAACAGGTAATCTCATTGAATCTCCCGGCCAAGTACTAATTAAGATTAATTTCAGGGTACCCTCAATGAATGCGGGCGCACCTAGAAATCATTTCCCAATTATTCTATTGTTATTTGGCAATATTTGAAAAACAGTACCCACGTCCCTTATTTGTATAAGCAATGCAAAAAGGGCTGGTTAGGATAGGCATTACATTTTTATTTTTATTTTAAAACGGTTGGTCAAGGGAAGATTCCACCGGTTCAACTCCATATAAATCCAAAAAAAGAAAAAAAAGGAAAAGGAAAAGAAGGATTTATACTAGAAACTGAGCAATGGTGGTCACTAACGAAATGTACTAAACATCAGTGTCCCTTATAAACCATTCTTATTATTATCTCCCTCACTCAGGTCTATATAGGGGATTAATAATAAACAGGAAGTTGGGTGGAAATTGAGTCTCATTCCCAGATCGCCTGTAAACGCAGTGTATGTCAGGTTATATCTGATATATATCAACTATATCAAAACCATTGTGTGTGTTTTCCTACTGGCTTTAGAGAGCTCAGAGTCGGTTCACATAATACCTATATTAGCTGTTATCTATGAAGGCATTCAAATCTACATCCACATTGAGGCCATAAGGAGTGTAACAACGCACTCTGTGGATCCAGGCCATTTCAGATCTAGACAAATCCCTCACTAGAGGGCTACCCCTCCAGTGTGCACTGAATTTATCTATGCCTAAAAATAATGTACCCGAGGGGTTGCGATCATGGTGCATTGCGTAATGTTTAGATACAGAGTGAAACTTGTATCCACTTTTAATGTTCGTGATGTGCTCCCCCAACCGTACATGCATGGCTCGCTTGGTTCTACCAATATACTGCAGCCCGCAAGGGCACTGGAGTAAATACACCACACCCTTCGAGCTGCAAGTGATAAATGATTCAATTTTATGTTCTCTACCGGTGCTAGAAGATGTAAAGGTTAGTGTCTTTCTCTGTTTGCTCTTGTTTATTGTACAGAGTTGGCATCGACGACATTGATGGTAGCCCGATAGTTGTTGGAAGAAGGACACCTTTTTGGGAGGTGGATCCACCACATTGGGTGCCACCTTATCCCTAAGGGAGGGTGCTCCCCTAAACACCACCTCTGGGTTGGTAGGAAGAAAAGTATGGATGATCCTGTCATTACCCAGTATATGCCAATGTTTATTTAGCATTTTTTTAATTAGGTAGTGCTGCGTGGAGAAGGAAGTCACAAAAGGGACTATTGGTCTGTCCCTAGTTCTAGTTTGTCCTTCCTTAAGTAGCACCTTCCTATCCATTCCCGCTATTTCCTCAATCAGAGTATCCATGGGGGCAATTTCGTATCCCTTCTCCTCCAATCTCTTTTTAAGAACACCAGCCTGCACTCGATAGTCTTCCACGTCTGAGCAGTTCCTCCTCATTCTGATGAACTGGCTCTTTGGAATGGATTTCAACCACGGGGCATGATGACAACTCCCCATTGGTATGAATGAATTCCTGTCTGTATTTTTGAAATATGACATCGTTTTAAACTGGCCATCCTTTTTGCTGATTGATAGGTCAAGAAAGTTCACACTGTCTTGGCTAGCCTCCACAGTGAACCTTATGCCCCTATTGTTGGTGTTAATTTCGGTGAAGAAATCTTCAAGTTGTGAAGGGGTACCCTCCCACAGGAGGAGGACGTCATCGATGTATCGTGCCCACAAAGACAGAAATGGGCTACGATCCTTGTAGATGACGTCCTCCTCCCACTTGGCCATAAACAGATTGGCGAGGCTAGGGGCATATTTCGCGCCCATAGCCACGCCACGTGTCTGTTGGTAATATTGGTGTTCAAACCAGAAATAATTGTGGCTCGCTGCATATTCCAGCAGGTCCACAATATATTTCTGTTGATGTTCAGGAAGGGAGGAAGATGTATTGAGATAATGCCTCACCGCATCAATGCCCATAGAATGTGGGATGATGGTGTATAATGAAGTGACATCTGCTGTCACTAGCAGTGTGTTAGCAGTGGGTCTCAAGTCAGATAACATATTTATCACCTGTCTCGTGTCCTTCAAAAATGATGGCATCTGCTGCACCAGTGGTTGGAGGAAAAAGTCAATATACTTGCCCACCCGGGACGTGATGGAGTCTATACCACTCACGATCGGGCGTCCCGGGGGGCAAGTAGAATTCTTATGGATCTTAGGCAAATAGTACAACACTGGTGTCCTAGGAGCCTTGGGGATAAGAAACACCTTCTCCTTCTCATTCAGAATATGTAAGTTTGATCCTCTATCCACCAAAATTTTTAATGTTTTTTTATATTGAATGACAGGGTTACACGGAAGTATTTTGTAGGTGTCTCTGTCATCTACTAATCTGTGCATCTCCTTCAAATAGTCTGTACGATCTAAGACCACAATACCCCCACCCTTATCAGCAGGGCGGATGACCAGGTTTTTATTATTACAGAGTGAGTCTAGTCCCTCTTCCAGTCCTTTCTCCATCTTGCAAACTACAGGTTTAACAAGTTCTAGGTCCCGTAGTAAGACATCACGGAAAACCTTCAATGAAGGGGCTAAGGTTCCTGGGGGGTTAAATGTTGATGCATTGGACAACCTAGTATGTGAGTTTACCTGTTGTACTGATGGACCTTGTTGAGTAGGGACCATAGCAAAATGCCTTTTAATATTGATTTTACGAACAAATCTATGTATGTCGTATGTCGGTTTTCCCAGGGCCACTCAGGGAATAAAAAGGCCCGTAGAAGGCAAAGAGGAGTCAGAGGGGGGAGGAGAGCACAATTACAAAAAACCAAGGAAGTAAATGGAGAAGGAATATTTAACCTCAGCTCACAGATTCTTACCAAATCTGAAACGATGATATTAAATAAGGGCCTTAAATTTGCGCCCCCCAGAAAATTGGATAAATTCCAAACATACATCGACATACATAGATTTGTTCGTAAAATCAATATTAAAAGGCATTTTGCTATGGTCCCTACTCAACAAGGTCCATCAGTACAACAGGTAAACTCACATACTAGGTTGTCCAATGCATCAACATTTAACCCCCCAGGAACCTTAGCCCCTTCATTGAAGGTTTTCCGTGATGTCTTACTACGGGACCTAGAACTTGTTAAACCTGTAGTTTGCAAGATGGAGAAAGGACTGGAAGAGGGACTAGACTCACTCTGTAATAATAAAAACCTGGTCATCCGCCCTGCTGATAAGGGTGGGGGTATTGTGGTCTTAGATCGTACAGACTATTTGAAGGAGATGCACAGATTAGTAGATGACAGAGACACCTACAAAATACTTCCGTGTAACCCTGTCATTCAATATAAAAAAACATTAAAAATTTTGGTGGATAGAGGATCAAACTTACATATTCTGAATGAGAAGGAGAAGGTGTTTCTTATCCCCAAGGCTCCTAGGACACCAGTGTTGTACTATTTGCCTAAGATCCATAAGAATTCTACTTGCCCCCCGGGACGCCCGATCGTGAGTGGTATAGACTCCATCACGTCCCGGGTGGGCAAGTATATTGACTTTTTCCTCCAACCACTGGTGCAGCAGATGCCATCATTTTTGAAGGACACGAGACAGGTGATAAATATGTTATCTGACTTGAGACCCACTGCTAACACACTGCTAGTGACAGCAGATGTCACTTCATTATACACCATCATCCCACATTCTATGGGCATTGATGCGGTGAGGCATTATCTCAATACATCTTCCTCCCTTCCTGAACATCAACAGAAATATATTGTGGACCTGCTGGAATATGCAGCGAGCCACAATTATTTCTGGTTTGAACACCAATATTACCAACAGACACGTGGCGTGGCTATGGGCGCGAAATATGCCCCTAGCCTCGCCAATCTGTTTATGGCCAAGTGGGAGGAGGACGTCATCTACAAGGATCGTAGCCCATTTCTGTCTTTGTGGGCACGATACATCGATGACGTCCTCCTCCTGTGGGAGGGTACCCCTTCACAACTTGAAGATTTCTTCACCGAAATTAACACCAACAATAGGGGCATAAGGTTCACTGTGGAGGCTAGCCAAGACAGTGTGAACTTTCTTGACCTATCAATCAGCAAAAAGGATGGCCAGTTTAAAACGATGTCATATTTCAAAAATACAGACAGGAATTCATTCATACCAATGGGGAGTTGTCATCATGCCCCGTGGTTGAAATCCATTCCAAAGAGCCAGTTCATCAGAATGAGGAGGAACTGCTCAGACGTGGAAGACTATCGAGTGCAGGCTGGTGTTCTTAAAAAGAGATTGGAGGAGAAGGGATACGAAATTGCCCCCATGGATACTCTGATTGAGGAAATAGCGGGAATGGATAGGAAGGTGCTACTTAAGGAAGGACAAACTAGAACTAGGGACAGACCAATAGTCCCTTTTGTGACTTCCTTCTCCACGCAGCACTACCTAATTAAAAAAATGCTAAATAAACATTGGCATATACTGGGTAATGACAGGATCATCCATACTTTTCTTCCTACCAACCCAGAGGTGGTGTTTAGGGGAGCACCCTCCCTTAGGGATAAGGTGGCACCCAATGTGGTGGATCCACCTCCCAAAAAGGTGTCCTTCTTCCAACAACTATCGGGCTACCATCAATGTCGTCGATGCCAACTCTGTACAATAAACAAGAGCAAACAGAGAAAGACACTAACCTTTACATCTTCTAGCACCGGTAGAGAACATAAAATTGAATCATTTATCACTTGCAGCTCGAAGGGTGTGGTGTATTTACTCCAGTGCCCTTGCGGGCTGCAGTATATTGGTAGAACCAAGCGAGCCATGCATGTACGGTTGGGGGAGCACATCACGAACATTAAAAGTGGATACAAGTTTCACTCTGTATCTAAACATTACGCAATGCACCATGATCGCAACCCCTCGGGTACATTATTTTTAGGCATAGATAAATTCAGTGCACACTGGAGGGGTAGCCCTCTAGTGAGGGATTTGTCTAGATCTGAAATGGCCTGGATCCACAGAGTGCGTTGTTACACTCCTTATGGCCTCAATGTGGATGTAGATTTGAATGCCTTCATAGATAACAGCTAATATAGGTATTATGTGAACCGACTCTGAGCTCTCTAAAGCCAGTAGGAAAACACACACAATGGTTTTGATATAGTTGATATATATCAGATATAACCTGACATACACTGCGTTTACAGGCGATCTGGGAATGAGACTCAATTTCCACCCAACTTCCTGTTTATTATTAATCCCCTATATAGACCTGAGTGAGGGAGATAATAATAAGAATGGTTTATAAGGGACACTGATGTTTAGTACATTTCGTTAGTGACCACCATTGCTCAGTTTCTAGTATAAATCCTTCTTTTCCTTTTCCTTTTTTTTCTTTTTTTGGATTTATATGGAGTTGAACCGGTGGAATCTTCCCTTGACCAACCGTTTTAAAATAAAAATAAAAATGTAATGCCTATCCTAACCAGCCCTTTTTGCATTGCTTATACAAATAAGGGACGTGGGTACTGTTTTTCAAATATTGCCAAATAACAATAGAATAATTGGGAAATGATTTCTAGGTGCGCCCGCATTCATTGAGGGTACCCTGAAATTAATCTTAATTAGTACTTGGCCGGGAGATTCAATGAGATTACCTGTTATAATCTAACCAAAGGCTGAGGGGCTTAAAGGGTTAATTTTTGTTATGGATACACCGTGCTTTTTAATTACCCTTTGTTTTTTAATTTATACTATATACTATCTAGGACAATGCAGCAAGATAGTGACACTATGAATATGTGACGCAATAACATCTCATTGCGACATGATTTGCAAAAATAGGACGGGTCAGGTCACTCTGGCACGGTACCGAACAATAATACTTCAGGTATTTACAAGATACTAAGCCAATTGACACATCCAGTTGGTTGTAAGAACCACCCATTTATCCGAGCAGCGAATCAGTGACATAAAGAGGGCGATTGCCCTAGTTAATGATGGCCGAAGAGAGCTCAGAAAGGGGAGTGTTTTAGGCTGTAGCATGTATATCAGGCGGTGAGTCAGCACGCCGCCCGTGCCCCAGGAAGACGTCACATTTTGACGAAACGACGTAGGGTGAGCGGCGTGCTGACGTCACCTCCTTTCTCCCGTCTATTCCAGGAAGCGACGGGCAGTGAGCAAAGTAAGAGAGCCGGCCGGCTCGAAAATATTTCAAAACAACCGCTCTGATATTGTTTTTATTATGTGAGTTTGTTACTTTTTAGAGATTTTTTAAATTAAAGGGTGAAACTGTATTGCGCTATGGTGTCCCTTTCTTTTGCATGGTATTTAACCCCTACTGAGTGAAAACTAAGTGATCCCATAGAAAAGACCAGTTTCCATAAGAACAACCTGACGACTGTGTCCCTGAGAAGCCCGGATAAAGACCCAGGCAGGGGTACATGCCATACGCTCATCTGGTCTCTCTAATACAGGGACCAGACTAGCTGGTAAGCGGCTATTTTTATCATTTGGTGGAGGATCTCTTGTTTTGGCTATCTCACCATCTTTTCAGCGTGTGTCGGATGTCCCAGATGGGAATCACCATTAATACAGTTTGAATCTTGTGGTGGACTTATCCTTGCATGAACTGGTTTTCCCCGTGCAAATGACATCTTCTTTAATTTTGGACCTTTACTGTTCTCTATGACACCCTACCAGATCTCAATTCACTGTGAAATACACTTTGTGATTTTGATCTCTGTTGTTCTATATGGCATCCTACCAGAGTTTGAATTATTGTATTATTTAACTTGTGGTTTTGTCACACCCAATAATTTTCACGTATCACAGAGTGGTGGATAAGAGAGGGTGGACAATTATTTCTAATTATTTCAGATCGAGATAGTTTGAATTTTTCTTTTCCAACACAACACGATGTGGGTGGGATAATTGAATGTATATATAATTTATTGTACATTTACTTTATTTGTTTTCAGCGCAGCCAATTTTCCTTTATTCTGTTTTATGTGTGTATCTCACATTAGGTTGCAGCAGATTTTTAATTTATCAATTTATATAGCCTATTCATTTATTTCATATCACTAATTTTTCAAAAAATTAGTCACGTATATGACAAATAAATTTTTTTTCCCCTTTTTTTCTTGAGACAGCGCTGTTACCCCACGACATATATATTACTCCCTCCTCTTTAGCAAGAAGTAGTTCCTCTAGCAAGTCGGCTAATTCTCGTAGTTTGTGATAACCCTTGCTAGGTATTCTGGGAAAGTCTTCAATCCTTTTAAAAAGTGCATGCTCTATAGTCTCTGTCGAGCCATAGCACTCTTCTAATCTGCTCCAAATCTTTTTAAGACCGGTCTCTGGTTGTTTTATGTTAATGTTCCTGATTCTACTGGCATGTTCGGCAGAGTCCTTCCCAAGCCATTGGACTAGGAGGTCTATTTCATCGGTATGAGACAGGTCTAGACCTTTTATGGTATTTTGAAAGGACGACCGCCAGGCTTTGTAATTTTCTGGCCGATCGTTAAACTTTACAAGTCCTTTTGTGATCAAATCACGTCTGGCAAAGAACTTGGCAAAGTCTGTTATAACTTGGTTGGTGTTAGAGCATGTTGGCGATTCACTACTGTAGTGGGAGTGTGGTGTGCGACCATACCTGTCAGAAGTTTCTGCTTTAGGCTCTCTTGTCTCGTATCGTTGTGTAGTAGAAGGGTTATTCTGATGCTGGTTTGGAGGTTGAGGGTTGTGACGTGCAGAGACGTAGGCTTGATCTGTAATGTGCTGGCAGGAGTTCTGCTGCTTGCAGCTCTGAGGAATTTGGTTGCTCTCATGCTCTGTTACCTGCAGTGCTTGGTTTGTTTCTCCTAGGACATTGTCTATTCCCTGTAGAGAAGAGGTACCGTAGGTTGATTTGAAGTGTTGATGCACGTACTCTGAAGTGCGTTGCGAGGGATTTGGCTCTCCTTGTTCGGAGCCAAGCACATTTATGCGTTCACCACTGAGGCTTACGGCTGCTTCTAGGGCTTCTGCTTCAGCTATGGCAATTGCAGCTTCCCTTTCTGTAGTGAGCTTCTCTAGTGCGACATCTAGACGTGTTTGTTCAAGCTTTATAGAGGCTTCTATTGCGGCCCTATCTTGCGCTTGCTTGGCTTCTATTGCGGCCTTATCTTGCGCTTGCTTGGCTTCTATTGCGGCCTTATCTTGCGCTTGCTTGGCTTCTATTGCGGCCTTATCTTGCGCTTGCTTGGCTTCTAGCGAGACCTTTTCTAACTTCAAATGCATTTCTTGTTCGGCAAAGGTAGCTCGCGTCTTTGCCGCTTCGGCTTTCCCACGGGCAATGGCGGCTGCAACACTAGCTGTCACCGACTTGCTGGAACCGTAAACTCGTGATCTGGTTTTGAGTGAGGATGTGTTACTGCGTGACATGGCTGCTTGACTGAGTAGCGGCCTGTGGGAGCAGTAAGCGTATAGGGCTGCAGTCTCTGTATGCTGCTTGGCTGTATGAAAGTGGCTGTATAGTCGATTGCAGACTGTAGCTCTTCCGTGTGGGCCAAAACCTCTTCCCCTTCTGCACTATCCTTAGTGTTCCTGGACGAAGTTTTACTGTCCTGGCCTCACCCCCGGACTCCCGGAGTCTATGGGTAGCTATCCAGGCAGATAACCTTTTTTCTGCGCACACAATAATTGACTGCTGTTTCTTTGTCTGTGTCTTTTATTGGCACGTTGCAGATTTTAATATACACGTGAATGACACATGTGATATGCGGTAAAACTGAAAACAACAAGAATAATATAACATTACCATACAGCAGTAATCATCATACAAAATAATAACTAAAATGACTAACTCCTTTCCCTGATAGCTTGTGGAGGAGGAAGATAGATATGGCTTACCTTCGATGCCACGGATGGGGAGAGATGGCATCTAGGCTGCTGCCATGATATGAACATGCTTATCACTGAGGTTGCTTCACTTCCTGACTAAAGAGGATATGACGATTTTTACATCACTTCCTAAGTAACTGGATATCTCTTATAAACTATATTAATGTTTGGCCAGTAGGTGGCGCAAGAACCTAGAACAAACATAATTTATAGCTTAATAATGCAACAACACAATATACAAATTAAATGACAAGGTAATTCTCTTTTCTGGACCTCAGAAAAGAAAGAGGTATCCTGGAGACATAACACATGTCATCAGCCAACCTGCAGAATAAACCTCTCCTATAGCAATGAATAGGGCCATGGTGAGCATGTGCGCCAAGAAAAGGAACGCTGATCTTTTCTGTAAAAAGGCTGGGCAGTGCTGAGCAGAGCCATATATGAAGATCCCTGGAATAGGGAAGAAGTATTAAACATGGCATGCTGCATTAAGGAGGATTTGTTAAAGGACTTCAAAGTTCTTCAGAAGTGTTTGCTATGGGCCCTATGTGATCTCATGATACTTGTCTCATGTTCAATTTACAACATATACAGCATCTCACAAAAGTGAGTACACCCCTCACATTTTTGTAAATATTTTATTATATCTTTTCATGTGACAACACTGAAGAAATGACACTTTGCTACAATGTAAAGTAGTGAGTGTACAGCTTGTATAACAGTGTAAATTTGCTGTCCCCTCAAAATAACTCAACACACAGCCATTAATGTCTAAACCGTTGGCAACAAAAGTGAGTACACCCCAAGCGAAAATGTCCAAATTGGGCCCAAAGTGTAAATTTTTTGTGTGGCCACCATTATTTTCCAACACTGCCTTAACCCTCTTGGGCATGGAGTTCACCAGAGCTTCACAGGTTGCCACTGGAGTCCTCTTCCACTCCTCCATGATGACATCACGGAGCTGGTGGATGTTAGAGACCTTGCGCTCTTCCACCTTCCATTTGAGGATGCCCCACAGATGCACAATAGGGTTTAGGTCTGGAGACATGCTTGGCCAGTCCATAACTATTACCCTCAGCTTCTTTAGAAAGGCAGTGGTCATCTTGGAGATGTGTTTGGGGTCATTATCCTGTGGAATACTGCCCTGCGGCCCAATCTCCGAAGGGAGGGGATCATGCTCTGCTTCACTATGTCACAGTACATGTTGGCATTCATGGTTCCCTCAATGAACTGTAGCTCCCCAGTGCTGGCAGCACTCATGCAGCCCCAGACCATGACACTCCCACCACCATGCTTGATTGTAGGCAAGACACACTTGTCTTTGTACTCCTCACCTGGTTGCTGCCACACACGCTTGACACCATCTAAACCAAATAAGTTTATCTTGGTCGTATCAGACCACAGGACATGGTTCCAGTAATCCATGTCCTTAGTCTGCTTGTCTTCAGCAAACTGTTTGCAGGCTTTCTTGTGCATCATCTTTAGAAGAGGCTTCCTTCTGGGATGACAGCCATGCAGACCAATTTGATGCAGTGTGCGACGTATGGTCTGAGCACTCACAGGCTCACCCCTTCAACCTCTTCAGCAATGCTGGCAGCACCCATGCATCTATTTTCCAAAGACAACATCTGGATATGACACTGAGCATGTGCACTCAACTTCTTTGGTCGCTAATGGAGAGGCCTGTTCTGAGTGGAACCTGTCCTGTTAAACTCCTAAAGCTGTATGGTCTTGGCCACCGTGCTGCATCTCAGTTTCAGGGTCTTGGCAATCTTCCTATAGCGTAGGCCATCTTTATGTAGAGCAACATTTCTTTTTTTCAGATCACATGACACCGGGTAGGGAAAATGGCTAATTGGGCCCAATTTGGACATTTTCACTTAGGGGTGTACTCACTTTTATTGCCAGTGGTTTAGACATTAATGTCTGTGTGTTGAGTTATTTTGAGGGGACAGCAAATTTACACTGTTATACAAGCTGTGCACTCACTACTTTACATTGTAGTAAAGTGTAATTTCTTCAATGTTGACCCTAACAAAAACCCTGGCAACCTTGATCCTGTTGTTTTTTTTATTTACATTTTTTTTTTTTTTTACACACTTGTATTGTTTACAATGCCTCTCTGCAAGAAAAGGAAGATGCAATGGGGGTTATTTACGAAAGGGCAAATCCACTTTGCACTACGAGATCAAAGTGCACTTGAAATTGCACTTGGAAGTGCAGTCGCTGTAAATCTGAGGGGTAGATCTGAAATGAGGGGAAGCTCTGCTGATTTTATCATCCAATCATGTGCAAGCTAAAATTCTGTTTTTTATTTTCCTTGCATGTCCCTCTCGGATCTACAGCGGCTGTACTTCCAAGTTCACTTTGCACTTGTAGTGCAAAGTGGATTTGCCTTTCATAAATAACCCCCAATGTATCATTCTCTTCATTCAGAAGAGGAAGGAAACCAGGGGCGGGCTCACAGTGACTGATCACTGTGATAGCCAATCAGAGGCTACCACAGCGATCAGGTGACCCGGAACCGACAGTCCCAGGTCCCGATCGTTAGTACGCGCTCCCAGCACAAAGGGAGGCACTCATATACGCGGCCCCATGAAAAAAAGCCCACTTCCGTGAGGACGCATATACTGTATTTGTCTGGTAGGTGCGAAGGGGTTTAATCGGTAGTAAACCCTCCTTGGTAATTTTTACCTACAGGTAAGCCTATAATAAGACTTACCTGTAGGTAGAATGAATATCTCCTAAATGTGCACAGTTTAAGAGATATTCACCCTGGATGCAGCCAGTTACGTCACTGGCACATGCGCTCTGAAAGTCCAGCATACCTTGCCGGACCTTCAGAGCTTTGTGCCGGAACTGAGGGCTCCTGCGCACACGTGCGGGAGTGACGTCATCGCGGCTCTGGCCAATCACATAGCTGGAGCACGCAAACCCAGAAGAAAGACTGGGGAAAGATGTCAGACCTTTCAACAGTGACAACACGGCGCTGGAGGGCTTTGTTCCAAGGTGCATGCATACTAGCACATTATGCCATTGCCTTACAGGTGTTTTTTTTTACAACAGCTGCGGTTTACTACAGCTTTAACTACAAGTTCAATAAAGCTACAGGTCTGTCTGCTGCAGTGGTAGTTTTTTTCATTCACAGATCCCTATGAATGAATGATGCAGCTGTGCGGGCAGAGCCCCACACAGCCATGCTTTTTTTTAAATGTGACGGCAGGTGCAGGGAGAGTATGCCCTGTCACAGTGGAGGGGGGAGGGTGAGGGTGTAACATGTAACATGTTCAAAAGGTAAATCTAACAACCCTATACCTCTCAACATCCCAATGATAACATAGATCATTGAATCCCTATCTCATTAAAAAAGAAGTATGGGTTTTATTTTATTTTTAAGAATCATACTTACCTAGCTGGATGCTGCATCTGTCCCTGCCGCCTCTAATGCCGCGTACACACGGTCGGAATTCTCGTTGGAAAAAGCTCTGATGGTTTTCCTGTCGGAATTCCCACGGAATTTCGCTCAAATTGTCTTGCCTACACATGGTCATAGCAAATTCCAACGGTCAATAACACCACGCCTTAAAAAACGTTTGACTGCACTATAAAAGGGAAGTTTAATGCTTCTGAGCATGCATCGAATTGTTTCCGAGCATGCGTCAGAATTTTGCGCGTCGGAATTGCATACACACGATCGGAGAATCCGATAGAAAGGTTTTCTGTCGGAAAAATTAAGAACAGGTTCTCAATCCAAAGTCCATCGGAAATTCCGACAGAAAAAGACCGATGGGCATACACACGGTCGGAAAATCCGATGAAAAGCTCCCATCGGACTGTTTCCATCTGAAATTCCGACCGTGTGTACGCCGCATAAGACTGAGAACCGAGCGATCAAATACCGCTGATCACTTGGTTTTCAGAGCTCCCTGAGCAGAGATCTGCTGACTGTCAGTCACCATTGTCTGCTCTTCCCCCTTCTCACTCACTGGAGCGATGGGCTGTGAAGTGGCCGGCTCAGGTCCAGGCATGTCGGTGGATCCCAACCATATGGTAGCGATCTTGTCCGAGCCTAGACCAGCTCTCTGACATCAGCCCACATTGGGCTTCAGCCTTCTGTCTGCTGAAAACGAGTCACAGGAGTGCAGAACGAACGTTGGCTGTACTTCTCCTTTAAAACTAGCTCCAGTTTGATTATGTTTGGTCAAAATCTTAATAACTGTCCTCTTCACCGTCCAAAATGTTGGCCCTCCCTTCATATTATGGGCAGTTGAATAGCATTCTTAATTTGTAGCGGTATGTTTGAGCATGGTTGTATGCTTTTTTTGTTTTATTTTGATGCTACATAGTATTTGAATGCATGTCTGCTAAACAAGATCATATTTATCTCCTCAGAGATAAAGAGGAACGACTATGTTGTAGATGAAGCTTTGCTCCGAGGAAGCGCTCTACTCAGTAATGAGGCAGAAAGGCCAATCCAGCAATCTCTAAGGGAAGATCAACAATGTTAACCTGAAAAGACAATTTCCTAAGCTCTCCACTGCCCTCGAAAAATGGCCTGGCGAATGTGCCATCTGTAGGTCTTTTTCACTGTTTATTATAATATTTTGCAAAGAAAGACACTTTGTTTTTATTGAAGAATACATTGTTTTAGTCTTCTATAAAATGTTCTTTTTTTGAAATGTTGATGTAAATATTTGTCTATGGATTAATTCCATATACCGTATATACTCAAGTATAAGCAGAGTTTTTCAGCACATTTTTTGTGCTGAAAGTGCCCCCTCGGCTTATACTCGAGTCAAGCACTTTTCTGCAGCAGAGAAGGACCTTTTTCGACCCGACTTTGGGGCCCCGTAACTCGGGGCCACTTGGTGCTAGGAACCCCAAATTTGGTGCGCACTGGGTTTGCACACCAAATTTGGGGTTCCTAGCACTAAGTGGCCCGAGATACGGGGCCCCAAAATCGGTTCTCTGCTGCAGAAAAGTGCTTGACATTTTCCCACCCCAATTTGGGGCCTCATATCTCGGGGCCACTTGGTGCTAGGAACCCCAAATTTGGTGTGCAAACCCAGTGGACCTAGCACTACAACATATCCAAATTTGGGGTTCCTAGCAATTCAGTCAACTGTGTCCATCTGCAGCAATGTCATTTCAGGACCCTTTGGGTCCAGAGACCCCAAATTTTGGCTGCAGCTAGGGGGAACCCTTAACTACCAAGTTTGAAGTTCAGGGGACCTATGGCTGCAAATGGGCACAGTGAGGCATGCAAATGAGCACAGTGAGGCTGCAAATGGGCATTGTTGACCCTCTTTTCCACTGCCCATTTCTCACCCTAGGCTTATGCTCGAGTCAATATGTTTTCCCAGTTTTTTGTGGTAAAATTAGGTGCCTCGGCTTATATTCTGGTCGGCCTATACTCGAGTATATACGGTACTGTGTTATATTGTAATAATATTGTAATAAGATGTAATTTTTGGTCAAATAAAAGTTCTAATTTTTTTAAAGGTTTTCCAGTGTAATTTCTATACTACAGATGAATATATGCCTCTACTCTCCAGGTACTCATTATGACATCATAGCAGGTTTGCTTTTTTACATGGAAAAGCGAGATTAAAGAGGAGGTCCACCTCAAAAAAAAATATTAAAAGCCAGCAGCTACAAATACTGCATACAAATACTTTTAATAAATGGACACTTACCTGTCCCAGGGTCCAGAGATGTCGGCAGCCGAAGCCGATCAATCGCTCGGCTCTCGGCAGCTGCCGCCGCCATCCTCGTTGAGGGAATCAGCAAGTTAAACGTTGTGGCTTCACTTCCCAGTTCCCTACTGTGCATGCACGTGTCGCTCTGCGCGTCTTAACTGGTCCCCGCTGTCTCCTGTGACCCGTGTGTGTCCCAGCAGACAGTGCGGGGGGACGTGAAGAGGCGTAGACTCCCGTGGTAATCTATGCCAGGAAGTGGGTGCAAATACCTGTCTTAGACAGGTATCTGTACCCCCCTTCCCCCTGAAAGGTGCCAAATGTGAAACCGGAGGGGGAGAAGGGTTCTGAAAAGCGGAGGTTCAATTTTTGTGTGAACCTCCGCTTTAAGTTTGCGCAAACCTATATAGCAAAAAATTCTGATACAATCAACCTATGTGTAATAAAATTCTAATAAATTCAAATTGTGTTGACATTCAAGTCCTTATGCTGTCAAAAATTGTGTTTTTTAAAAATGAAGCAAAACTGGTGATATTATCAAACTGTGTTGACATTCAAGTCCATATGGTGTTTTAAAAACTTATGTAATGAAAATTTTAATGTCAAACATTCATGTTGAGATTTGAAACTTCCATACACCTCTCGAATCAGTGTTCCTCCTGATACAGTGGACTGCTATTACATGCAATGTTTCCACACAGAATTTAAACGATCCTCCTTATTTGTGGCTCAGAAGATGAAACTGTCCTATAGCCAGACTTTGCTTTTAAAAAGATCCCAGCAATCCCATATTGTCCATGCACCGTTCCCACCTCCTCAAGATGGAGTTCAGTTCTGAGAGGCTAATGCCCTGTACACACGATCAGACATTGATCGGACATTGATCGGACATTGATCGGACATTCCGACAACAAAATCCATCAGATTTTTACCGATGGATGTTGATTCAAACTTGTCTTGCATACACACGGTCACAAAAAGTTGGTCGGAAATTCTGAACGTCAAGAACACAGGTGATGTACAACACATACGATGAGCCGAGAAAAATTAAGTTCAATAGCCAGTGCTGCTTTTCTGCTTGATTCCGAGCATGCGCGGCACTTTGTGTGTCGGAATTGTGTACACACGATCGGAATTTCCGACAATGGATTTTGTCGTCCGAAAATGTTAGATCCAGCTCTCAAACTTTGTGTGTCGGAAAATGGAAAAAGTGCGATGGAGCCTACAAACGGTCGGAATTTCCGACAACAAGGTCCGATCGCACATTTTTCATCGAAAAACTCCGATCGTGTACAGGGCATTACAAGGAGCCACACATTGAAACCTTGGGAGATGAGGGAGTGCCCTGCACCTTAGCTGGTGAAAAATTATTTAATTAAATAGATGACTGTTGCGCTTTTAACTGCCTTGCTCAAAGAGGTGTATCCCTCTAGTGATGGTATACAAGGAAAGAGGCCATATATTTCTGACCACAAGCTTTCATTAGCAACAGCTCTCCTGGGATCACACACATTGCTTTTTTTACATGCAGTAAGTTAAGCTGTACATTCCTATGAAAGTTTACCAGTATATGGGCAACTTAAAGTGGAGCTAAACCCTCCTATCCTTTACAGTCAAGGATGCTGCCGTCTGGTCTCTGTTTGATCTGGAGTTGCCATGATGCTGCACATGTGATCAGTTATGACATCAGCAATTTGATGGTTTGACAGTTGGGTTCACAAGCAAATGTGACAGTTAGCATTCCTGGCATGCCTTGAATGTAACTGTTTTGGGAAATAGTTATATTGATAGGTTTAGTTCCGCTTTAAAGTGGAACTTTAGTCAGGAAATTAAGTCCTGCTAGATGACTTCAGGCTGGCCCCTTTTGCAGGTATAACTATGTAAAACATTAAAAATAAGTGCCTATATAGTTTAAAATCCAGTAATACACTGTCACACCCTGCTCTGCACATGCTCAGTTGCTCTCCATTTTTCGGCACTGTGGAGTTTGTAGAGGCCGATCGGCTGACAGCCTTAAAGTGGAATTAAACCCTCATATCCTTTACAGCCAAGGAAGCTGCTTCTGTTTGATCTGCAACTGCCATGGTGCTGCACATATGATCAGTTATGACACCAGCCATTTGATAGTTTGATAGTTTGGTTGAGGACACAAGCAAATGTGGCAGTTAGCAATCCGGGCATTCCAGGAATGGGTTTAAGTCCGCTTTATGATTTAGTTTAGGGACTCTGGGCTTCAGCAAAATGGCAGCCTCCAGCAAGAAGAAACAAGAGCAAAGCTGGAGGCAATTTACAACACTCACTCATTTTGGTAGCATCATTATTAATGTGGAATGTATGCTCCTGGCTAAAGTTGTTATGGGTAAAGTTCCACTGTAGGCTGGGTTCACACTTTCAGGAGATTGTGAGTGTCTCTCAATGGAGCCGGTTCACACATCTATGGAGCAGCTGCAAAGCGAATTGCACAGCAGTCCTGTACGTCTTTTGGTCCTTTTCAGGTCCAAATTCAGCCAAAAATTCGGACTGAAATTGGATCTGAAACGGTGAACGGTGAAACGGTGAACAGTGCTGCATCGGACCCCTGCTGTGAGCCGCTCCGTACGCCAGTGTGAACCCAGCCTTAAAGTGGAGCTCCACCCTAAAGTGGAACTTCCGCTCATCGGAACACCCCCCCCCCCTCCGGTGCCACAATTGGCTCCTTTCAGGGGAGAGGAGGGTGCAGATACCTGTATAATACAGGTATCTACACCCACTTCCAGGCATAGATAACCGCAGATCCTGCGGCTAGCTGTGCCACTTCCTCCCACCGCTGTCTGCTGGGAAACACCCGGATCCCGGAGACAGCAGGGACCCTCCACATTGCGCAGCGCCACTTGTGCATGCAGGAACCGGGAAGTGAAGCCGCAAGGCTTCACTTCCTGATTCCCATACCAAAGATGGCGGCAGCAGCACCCCAGAGCCGATTGCCAGATTGGCTTTGGGTGCCGACATCGCGGGAGCGCTGGACAGGTAAGTGTCCATATTTTAAAAGTTAGCAGCTGCAGTATTTGTAGCTGCTGACTGTAAAAAAAAAAAAAAAGGAGTCATTCCAGCTCTTCTATGCTACAAATGGACACCTTATCATATGCCACAGCTACCCTTATCTGAACTACAATACAGATCTGAACAAAGGCTGTCAGCATGAACTTAGCTTAAACAAATACATCCAACCTGCCTGATAAATGCATCATTCGGTTTTTGTTCCCTGTTTGATTACTGTGTTTATTTGTAGTAGATACACTACCATGCAACCACACAAAAACATGTTAGGGCTGTTATCTGTCACAACTAAGTCTCACATGGAGGTTGCTATTTACTGATTCCTGAAAGTGGTTATAGTGCTACATCATATGTTGGCAATACCGTATACACTGATGTAACTGTTTGAAGCTGTCATCACTTCCAGTAGTTGGGCAATGGCAGATCTGGCGTGGAAGCCTTGAAGTAACAGCTGTCATTACAGGCCCCCTTGAATCCACTTTTAGGAACAATAATCTCATTCTCATTCAAAAAAATAAGCCTTTTAAATATATATATATATATATATATATATATATATATATATATATATATATAGGTAAGTAGGTATTCCCGCGCTACTATAGTGGTGTACCCAGGAATCGATAAAATAGTGGATATATAAATATTAAAATTAAGTAAATAAACATAGCATTTGGTTGCAGCAAACCACCGACAGGGGTGCAAACCCCACCCTATAAAATGTGTAAAAAATCAATATATGGTGTTGCGCTCCAGATAAATATAAGCAATAGATTCTCTAAAAGTAAAATATATATCTGTGGATAGATATAAACAATAAAATCCTCTAAATAAAATTATAATTATATCTGAGTGTGGAAATCTTGCTAAAACGAATAATATTGTGCTAGAAACAGCAAAATAAATAAATGTGCTAAAACATGGGATGATATTTAGATGCAGCAAATAAACACACTGGTGTTCAAATCCTAATCAGAGTGAATCTGTGCAAAATGGTGCAATAAATAAGCAAAAGAAAGGACTGCGTCGGTGATCCAAAGTGTAAACAGAATGTGCAAAAAAGTATATATCTATGCAAAAATGCAATACAATATATATATATATATATAAAAAAATATCAAAATATATAAAAAATATATATATATATATACGCAGTGCAAACTGTGATTGTCCAGAAAAATGGGTAAATATAAAGTGCGACAAGAAAAAATAAAAAAATCATCCACAGGGATGTAATGTGGCTGTGTCAAACTAGGTGACAAGTAACGTCCACAGAAATGGTGAATCTCCGTTTAAATGGAGTGTGATGGATAAAGTCCGTCCAAAGATGCAGGGGAGATAGCACTCTATGACTCGATGTGTGCGAGGTGATCCAAACCGTACTCCTCTGGGTGCCCGCAAATAACGGATGCAGTGGCTCTTTACCTCACTGCTGTAAGATAAACAGCATAGATCAATATTGCTCTCCTGAGCTCTGTATCCTGGGTGTGTATTGGGGCTTGGTTTGTCACTCTCACCACATCAGAGGTATTATTTCACTCACTGCACATCAGGGGTATTTTTTCACTTGTAGTCCTCCCAGGTAGCAAACATGTAAATCATGGAGGGAAGAGGAAGGAGCCCCAGATAGTGAAGTATGTACAGTTTATTTAATAAAACCACAAATAAAACACAGGGGTACTCACAATTTCAGACAGACAGAATTCTTTTCAAAAGTTTTTATTGAGCATAAAACAAGTATACAGATATTACAAACATGGAGTAACATCCAATCAGAATCAATATATGGAACTTATGTGTTACAGAACGTAATGAACTCAGGCATATACATGGCTGTACATAAATTTCTAATATTAGTGTACAGAAAGGAAACACATCATAACGTAAAATAATAAAGCATGGACATAAAACACTACTTGTAACATCTGGTGATGTATGGGATGCTCACCAAAAAGAACAAAATAGATCTGTGTCTATAAATGATAAAATGTAGACAAATATTATTATCTCTAAAGCTCAAGAGTACAAAACTGAATTATGGGAAGGAATTCTATATCTAGATACCAAAAATGGGATTAAACTTATGACAGAGATGGAGCTTTAAGGTATGGATGTGAATTGATATGAAGTCCTAACATAAGAGAGAGAATGGAAAAGGCTGAAAAGGTAAGAGATAATGGAGACTGGTGTGGACACACTTGGCATTTAAACAATTGCTTGTATCGCTATCGACAAGTCATAGAATGACCCAATACATAAGACAAGTCATAGAATGACCCAATACATAAGACAAGTCATAGAATGACCCAATACATAAGACAAGTCATAGAATGACCCAATACATAAGACAAAGACAGACAGAATTCAGTGTAAGAACGAGAGCCG
The DNA here is from genome assembly GCA_028564925.1 of Lithobates sylvaticus. Classification (NCBI taxonomy): domain Eukaryota; kingdom Metazoa; phylum Chordata; class Amphibia; order Anura; family Ranidae; genus Lithobates; species Lithobates sylvaticus. Next base: position 544,915,592 of record CM053029.1, read on the forward strand.
TGCTCGTGGTCCGGATGTCACTTCAGGTGTCCAAGTGTAGTCTATTTTCCTAATAGTGTCATCACATCACATGACTATATATATTCATCATATATATAGTAAATCTATAGTTTTTTTAAAAATGTTTTTCTTTCTATAGTGGCTGCTATACGTGTTTATTACTATTGATTAGCTCTGTGGCGCGGTGCTTTGATCTTTGTTGGTGGTGCATTTTAAGCTTTAATTGTTATTGTCAGTTATGTATTCATTAAAAATAATTACCGTAATCATCTAGCTTGTTTCCCCTCTCTTCCATTCCCCTGTAAACCCCCTACACTAAGGTGAATATGCTCTTCTTAATGTGGAACTAAAAGCAAAACATCTTTTTTGGGGGATTATCCATCAGTTTTTTCAACAAGCCACTTTGTTTCCACTTTGTGACTTTGTTTCATTTTCACTCACAGGACAGGACAGAGGATGAATCTTAGACATGTGCAGAACAAAAAAATTTGTTTATTTTCGTTTCGTTTTTTTCGTTTCCGTTGATTCATAACGATTTGTAAATTTGTAAGTCGTCGGTGTTCGTATTCGTAACGATTCGTACATTCGTAAGAGTTATTTTTTCGTTGATTCGTTTTTTCGTTTATTTGTTTATTTGAAATTCGGAAGCATTCGTATTTATTTGTACATTCGTAACATTTGTAGATTTGTAATCGGAGCATAATTCATAATTTTATGTAATGTGTATGCTATTATTACATTTTAAGAGACACGGAAAATTACGAATCGAAAAAAAAAGTTACGAATGTACGAATTTTTTCGTTAAATCCATTCGAAGCACGTTAAGCAACGCCATTGTAAGAGACACGAAAAATTAAGATTCGAAAAAAAAAAAAGTACGAATGTACAAATTTTTTCGTTCAATCTATTTGAAGCACATTAAGCAGCACCATTGTAAGGGACACGGAAAATTACCAATTCAACAAAAAAAAAAAAGTTACGAATGTACGAATTTTTTCGTTCATTTTCATTTTCGTTGTTCCTGTTTTCGTTTTTCGGATTTTCTTCATTCGTACATTCATTGTTTCTAATTTGTTTTTTTCGGATTTACGTTGTTTTTCGGATTCGTTCGATTCGAACGATTCGTTAATCGGATTTGTTCGATTCGAACGATTCGTTAATCGGATTTGTTCGATTCGAACGATTCGTTATTCGTTAAAATTTTTAGCGAATCATTCGTTCATTCGTACGAAAACGAACGAACGAAAATAACGAAAAAAACCGAAAAAAAACAAAACTAATTGCACATGTCTAATGAATCTCCCTAATGGGAGCACAGGCGCCAATGAAGGCCTGAAAGGTGTTGATACCATCCTTCTCTATTCAAACTAAATACAAAGTTTTACCTTTAGTTATACTTTATTTTTTTTCTATCTAGTCTTTCTGCAGCAAAGCATGCTTTGAAAGTATTTATAGTGGCTTAGCGAGAGCCTGTCTGGACCAAAGGCCTTACCTGACTTGGAGGAACAGATAGCTGCATGTAGTTCCTGCCCTGAGAGGGGCCTCAAGTGAATTTATGATTAAATGCATGAACACTGGAAGATTAGACACTTGAATACAGGATCGAACGTGTTCTGTGTGGGTGGGTGAGGTTGTCTCGCATGAAACACATAAGTTATGAAGTATACAAAAAAGGATCTGCGCTAAATATGTGACCACACACTAGTTCAACCGATTCAGGTGTGAAAGTGCTGAAAATAATTAAAATGATCAAAAAACCTAATAATATATTAATACTACAACAGTGAAATGCATATCATATAGTATTGAAATAAAATTGTGTCATAAACTTGAATAGAGACGTGACTGCAAAAAGTCCAAACTTAATAGTGATCTCATGCAATGAAGGTGATTAACATATATGAAGAAAGTCCTTAAATATCCGTGATTTTTTTAAAGATGATGTGGCACCCAAACTTCCACGCAAACTGACATGTGAAGAGCCTCCATCACAAAGACATACCAGAACGAGGTGGTCCCTTATTACAGGGGGCCACACTGCGCAGATGGCTGTAACCCCAGCCTGGGATGATAGTGGCACACAAGGGATTCCTCAGCCTTAGGCCCCTTTCAGACGAGGCGGACTCCGCTTGCACGGAGCCCGCCTCTGTCCGCCGGCTCAGCGGGAGATCTGTCCGTTGATCTCCGCTGAGCCGGCGGATGACAAGCCTCTCTCCGCTCACTGAGCGGGGAGGGGCTTGCGAGCGCCGCTGATCTCTATGGAGAGATCGGATGAAAACGGACAGTGTGTCCGTTTTCACCCGATCTCACCCGATCCGATCCGCCAGCGACGGACCTGGACGTGTGGCCATACGTCTGCTTTTGGCGGATCGGACCGGATCGGATGTCAGCGGACATGTCTCCGCTGACATCCGACGCTCCATAGAGTAACATGGAGCGCCCGTTCAGATCCGCCGTCAAAACTGACAGGCGGATCTGAACGGGCCGTCCGTGTGAAAGGGGCCTTAATGGTAACGTCACAACTTGTAGCTGACTGACTCCCGGAGAATTCCCCAGCTCAAAAGGTGGTCCACAGGCTTAGTGCGTCACTCTGAGGGAGGCGCAGTCAGCGATTAGCCAGCTAGAGCCACACAATTCGCCGGTTCTCCGTCACGCCCACCTGGATGTCTTCCTGAAGCAACCAAAGGCGTTGCTTCGGGAAGATTTATTACCCCACCTTCATTAAAAATACACTTTCAGATGTTTCTCGTGAAGAGGTGTCATGGCTGACTGCAAGGTATTTCCTGCAGGGGGTAGCTGTCCAAACAAGGAGAACACGCTGATCATTGCTAGCGGCTATAGCTGCTGGCAATAATCGCATGCTAGAAATCCGACATGCTGGTTGTACCCAAGTCGGTCGATGGATTGATTTGGGTACAATCAGCCTGCCCATAAATGGATCAAATCTTGATTCAAACCATCTATGGCCAGCCATGGGCGTCCGCAGAACTTTTTTCAGGGGGGGCATCATTTTAGTGTCACCCATGCGCCGCCCTTTTTCGACAACGTCGTTATCACATTATAGTGGTCAGAGACTGCAGACGTAGTACAGAAGGAACGGAGTGGGCAGGAAGCTGGGCGGGGAACCTAGTGAGAGCCATCGTCTCTTCTCCCTGACAGGAAAAAGGAGGGGGCGAGCGGGGGAAACCTCTGACAGCCCGCAGCTTGCCTTTCTCCTGTCACAGCGCTGCCGAGTTCTCTGCTGGACTGAGCAGGTAAAGGAGCCCGCAGTCATACTACACTAATGGGGGGGGGGCTTGACAGCACCTTGATGGTGTCACCCCACTGGCAGGTGGCACCCGGGTGAGGGCTGCCCACACCACCATAGCGACACCACTGTGCAGAATTTAACAGTGCTGATCTGATTCTGGGGGGGGGCACTTGACCCCCCTTGCCCCTACCTGCGGACGCCCATGTGGCCAGCTTATCATACAGTGCAAGAAGCCCAGCATCTACACCTTTAACCATGTGTTAGAACAGACAGTGTTTAAAGCGGTTGTATTGTTCGCTTGGTCATTTTTACCTACGGGTAAGCCTATAATAAGGCTTACCTGTAGGTAAAATGATAGATAATGATAAGATATTCATCTTTCATACAGACGCTGGCGGCACAATGCGCGCTGAAGGTGCGGTGGCTTGTGCCGGATCTTGCCGCAACAAAGGACTCCCGCACGGCTCCAGACAGTCACAGCGCGCAAACCTGGAAGAGACGGAAAGGAAACATTTCAGCTCCCTCGGCGGTGACCGGGTGAGCTATGGGAGCCTCGTTCTAAGGTAAGTATGTCATAATGTGCTAGTATGTGATGCATACTAGCACATTCTGCTATGGTCTTGCAGGTTTTTGTTTTTTTGGGGGTTTTTTTTAAACAGCGGTTTACAACTGCTTTAAATCTAGTTACAATCAATAATGAAGATCTGCCTGCCCACAACGGACAGGGTTATTTATGGCAAACACAGCTGCCCAGTCCACTAGGATTTTACCTTGTCCAGAAAATAGACTTTAAAGAGGTGTATCCATTAAAAAATAAAAATTAAAAGTCAGCAGATACAAATACTGCAGCAGCTGACTTTTAATAATCGGACACTTACCTTTCCCAGGGTCCAGCGATACGGGGGGGGGTCGAAGCTCCGCTTGTCCCCCGATTTGGTCCCCGGCATTGCAACTGTGGGCACCTGGCTGTGACTTCACAGCCGGGCACCCACTTCGCATGCGCGAGCGGCGCCGCGCGCCGTGATTGGCCGCGCAGTCATCTGGGACCTGTCATGTGTCCCAGATGACTGACAGGAGGGAGGGGGCAGAGCTGAGCCCTTCCTGCACCAAGGGGAAGTGATGTCACCAGCCCAGGCACCGAAGGAGGCAGACTATGAGGGACCCCCTAGCAACAGGCATTTAGAGGTGAGTTAAAAAAAAAAAATTCAAATTATTTTTTATTTATTTATTTTTTGGAATTTTAAGCATTTTATTTTTTATTTTTTGAGTGCAACACCACTTTAAAAAAGGTAAGTTCCAGTTTTTAAATATTTATGATATGCTAAGTGAATGAGGACATGTATCATACATCCAGAAGGTGTTATCCTAGTTTGGCTACAAACGTGGAAATATTCTTCAGCAGAAAGTGACTTTCTAACAATAGGACGTACAGCTCAGCAATAGGACAGCGATAAATATAACATTCACCCACCAATCAAACACTGAGAATGGTAATGGCTTAGTTGCCAAGAAGTGCATTCATCATAAAGCTTCCCGTGCAGTCTGTACACACAGGGATTGCTGCAATGTCTTCTATTTGCACACACTACTATAGCTGCTCACACATAAGGCTAACTATTTACTTTTTTTGCTAAACCGCTTCCTGTAGAGATGATGTGCTTCCTTCCTGAGCGTCTCCTGATAAGTAATAATTCAGTCTAGAACATACAACCGCCGACTGTTCTCTGGAGCGAAGTGGCGATGTGATGCCGCTCGTGAAATGGCGACAAACATTTACCCTTAAAAATCTCCATAGGCGACGTTTAAAAAATTCTACAGGTTGCATGTTTTAAGTTACAGAGGAGGTCTAGTGCTAGAATTATTTCTCTCGCTCTACCGATCGCGGTGATGCCTCACATGTGTGGTTTGAACACCGTTTTCATATGTGGGAGCTACTCACGTATGTGTTCGCTTCTGCATGTGAGCTCGGCGGGATGGGACACGTTTAAAAAAAAAAAAAAAAAAATTCTTATATATTTTACCTTTTATTTTATACACTGTTTTAAAAAAATATATACAAGGGGTCCCCGAGTTACGAACTTGTTAGGGACTGCCCGCCTGTTCTTAAGTCGGAATTGTTCGTAAGTCAGCCGCGCATGCGCAGACCGACAATTACAGAGAATTACGGACATTTCCGGACATTTCCGATGTTCCGTCTAATGCCGTTCTGCGCATGAGCGGCAAATTACGAACATTTCCGAAGTTTGCCGGCATTTTCCGAGGCTCCGTATGGCTGCGCATGCGCAGAACGGACGGAGGACGGCGGAAAATGGCGAAGGGTCCCCGCAGCGCCCCGTTCGTAAGTAGGGGATGTTCGTAGGTCGGGCGTTCGTAAGTCGGGGACCCCCTGTATATAAATTGTGTCACTTTTATTCCTATTACAAGGACTGTAAACATCCCTTGTAATAGAAAACAAGCATGACAGGACCTCTTAAATATGAGATCTGGGGTTGAAAAGACCTCACATCTCATATTTACACTTAAATGCAATAAAAAAAAATTGTCATTTAAAAAAAAAAAAAAAATTGCCCTTTAAAGGCTATGGGCGGAAGTGATGTTTTGATGTCGCTTCTGCCCTGCAATGTTATGGAGACAGGAGGGGGCCAACTTCCCTTCACTCGTCTCCATACCCAGCTAGTGTCAGCATCCAATCGCATCCACCGCTGCCGGCGGCTCCGGTAAGCGCCGGAAGGCACCAGAGCGCGGCAGGAGGGGGGGCCTCTCCCGCCGCCGATAAAAGTGATCTTGCGGCAAATCCGCCACAGAGACCACTCTTATCAGAAACAGCTGAAGAAGAGGATACCGGGGTTATGGCAGCTAGCTGCTGCCATAACACTGATATCCCCCTTCAAAGTAAGGACTTATATCGCCGTGCGGCGGTCCGGAAGTGGTTAAAGCGGACCTTCAGTCATTTTTTCATCTTTCCATCCATTAAATCTTCTGCCCTTGTTGTTTTAACTTTGGATAGTAAAGCATTTTTTTTTCTGCCAGTAAATACCTTATACAGCCCACTTCCTGTTTCTTCTCTGGTAAGAAGCCTAGGCTTATGGCATCATGCACAGTTCTCTCTCTCTGGTCAGAGTTTGCCAGGAAGGGAGGGGGGGAGGTGAGTCATAAGAGGGCCAATGAGAGCTGCAGAGCTGGAGGTGTTCCTCTGTGTGTCTGTGTAAATCCAGGAAGTGAACAGGCAGCAGCTTCAGTTGCCCACAGTTAAAATGGATGCAGCCAGACTCACCGAAGGGAGATTTCTACAGCATATTTGGCAAGTACAGAATCACAGAATATATAAAATAATATGCAAAGTGGTTGGAGGGAAGCTTCAGAATGGCAAAGATGTTTTTCTTACAGATTATGTGAGCAGACTGCAGTTCCTCCTTAAGGAGGAAGCAGTTGGGGGGTGCTAAAAACACGGCTTAACGTCTCCCGAACCGCACGCTTAACCTCTTTGGGGCAGATCTAGGACTGAGACTGAAATAGCTAATTTTATAAATATGATGACAATCTAAAAATGAAATGTATCATCACAAGACATAATACATTGACTCACCAGTGGATAAACTATAATATGCTAAAATGATATTTTGTATAGAATGTATAATCCTATTAATAATCAAATCGGCATTATTATTTTTTTCCCAAATTCTTTATTTATAAATGTTTATGAGTACAAAACACACAGTCAGCAATCATTGACAGCGTTCATTTTTAAAGCAACGCTTCATATTTTAAAATGTTTACAGAGACTTCTGAAAAATATAAACTATTTATAAACCACCAATCACCATAATCAGAACAAGATAATCTCTGCTTCATCTTGCCCCCAGGGACCCACCTATTCCCTCAAGGTCATTGCTGCTTCTCACGCAGCATAATTAAGATGAACCAACGATATCGCTGTCCTCCCTGTGACAGTCAAAGATCTCTGGATGTACATTGCCTTGAAAAAGTATTCATACCCCTTGAAATTTTCCACATTTTGTCATGTTACAACTAAAAACGTAAATGGATTTTATTGGGATTTTATGTGATAGACCAACACAAAGTGGCACATGTGACAGACCTAGCCGGGACAGAGGCTGTTGGAGGGGACGTAATGCAAGCCTCTTGCCTTGCGATTATGGGCCCTGGCATTTGGGGGAACGGTGCTGTTTATGAGCTGGTTTTACTTGGATTCAGGTTCATGCTGGCCCCCCCAAGACACATAGACTCTGGATATGTATATGCTGTATATATGTATATATAATGTGTGTTATCCCATGCTGTTGGGACACACACTGTCAGATGCTAATATCATCCACTCCAGCCAGCCTGTCTGTTGTCTTGTATAATGTAAATGAGGATAGTCTGGCTTGACACAGATTCTAAAGAGTATTTCACCTATTGTTGTATGTGCTAATTAACCCTGCAATTGAATGAAGGAGTCCAGTGTTGATTAAGATAATTAGCTCATGCTAATTAGGTTGGGTTTTAGTCATCTGGCTGTATATATTTGTGTGACATCTCAAATAAAAGTTATTCCTGATGTACTCCAAGACTGGTGTTGTCTAGTTCTTGGGGGTTCCTATAGCCAGATCCATTGGACTCATGTTCCAGGACTTAGGAAGCATTTACGGCGGACACCTTGAGTACAGGATCCGTCACAGCACATAATTGTGAAGTGGAAGGAAAATGATAAATGGTTTTCAATTTTTTTTTACAAATAAATATCTGATAGTGTGGTGTGCATTTGTATTCAGCCCCCTTTACTCTGATACCCCTAACTAAAATCTAGTGGAACCAATTACCTTCAGAAGTCACCTAACTAGTAAATAGAGTCCACCTGTGTGTAATTTAATCTCAGTATAAATACAGCTGTTCTGTGAATCCCTCAGAGGTTTGTTAGAGAACCACAATACTGGTCTTTATGGAAGAGTGGCAAGAAGAAAGCCATTGTTGAAAGAAAGCCATAAAAAATCCCATTTGCAGTTTGCGAGAAGCCATGTCGGGGACACAGCAAACATGTGGAAGAAGTTGCTCTGGTCAGATGAGACCAAAATTTAACTTTTTGGCCTAAAAGCAAAACGCTAAGTGTGGCGGAAAACTAACACTGCACATCACCCTGAACACACCTTCGCCACCATGAAACATGGTGGTGGCAGAATCATGTTGTGGGGATGCTTTTCTTCACTAGGAGCAGGGAAACTGGTCAGAGTTGATGGAGCCAAATACAGGGCAATCGTAGAAGAAAACCTGTAATGGGTCGTACACACGATAGGATTTTCCGACAACATATGTTGGATGTGAGCTTGTTGTCGGAAATGTTTGAGAGCATGGGTCTCAAATTGAAATTCCGAGCGTGTGTACACAATTCCGACGCAGAAGTCCACACATGCTCAGAATCAAGCAGAAGAGCCGCACTGGCTATTGAACTTCATTTTTCTCGGCTCGTCCTACGTGTTGTACGTCACTGCGTTCTTGAAGTTCGAAATTTCCGACAACATTTGTGTGACCATGTGTATGCAAGACAAGTTTGAGCCAACATCCGTCAGAAAAAAAGCCACGGTTTTGTTGTCGGAAAATCCTATTGTGTGTACACAATGCCTCGTACACACAAGCGGATTTTCCATCGGAAAAATCTTGGATGGTTTTTCCAACGGAATTCCGCTCAAGCATGGTTTGCATACACACAGTCACACAAAAGTTTGCTGAATTGTTTCCGAGCATGCGTAGGAATTTTGCACATCGGAATTGGTACAGACAATCTGAATTTCCGATAGAAACTTTTTCCGTCGGAAAAATTGAGAACATGCTCTCAAACTTTTGCTGGCAAAAATTCGGCCAGCAAAAGTCCGATGGAGCATACACACGGTCGCATTTTCTGACGAAAAGCTCTCATCGGTCTTTTGCAGGATGAAATTCCGATCGTGTGTACGCGGCATTAGAGTCTGCAAAAGACTTGAGACTGGGGCGGAGGTTTCATCTTCCAGCAGGCCAACGACCCCAAACATGCAGCCAGAGCTACAATGGAATGGTTTAGATCAAAGCATATTTATGTGTTAGAATGGCCCAGTCAAAGTCCAGACCTAAATCCAATTGAGAATCTGTGGCAAGACTTGAAAATTGCTGTTCACAGAGGCTCTCCAACCAATCTGACAGCTTGAGCTATTTTTCAAAAAAGAATGGGCAGAAATCTCACTCTCTAGATGTGCAATGCTGGTAGAGACATCCCCAAAAAGACTTGCAGCTGTAATTACAGTGAAAGGTGGTTCTACAAAGTATTGACTGATTGATGTGGGAAATTTCAAGGGGTATGAATACTTTTTCAAGGCACTGAAAGGAAGGCCCACCCAAGGACTGGGTTGTTAAACCAATCCGTGGACCAGGTGTCCAATGTAGATCTCACTGCTGGCAGTCTTTTGAATCAACAGTAAGGCCTCTTTCACACTGGGCAGATCAGTGCTGATCCGCCCCGTGGATATCCGCTTGCTCAGCGGGGATCGCCGGAGCGATCTCTGCTGAGCAGGAAGATGACAGGTCCCTCTCTGCACACTGCGCAGGGACCGACCTGTCAGAGCACCGCTCTCCCCTATGGGAGATCGGGTGACGATGGACTGTAGAGTCCGTCGTCACCCGATCCGCAGATGGATGGAAAAATAGGTTTTTCCTCCGTCACACTTTTTCGGATCGGAGCGGGTCGGATGTCAGTTGACATGTCACCGCTGACATCCGACGCTCCATAGACCTCTATGGAGCATCCGTTCAGGTCCGCCTGAAAAACTGACAGGCGGATCTGAATGGATCGGCCGTGTGAAAGAGGCCTTAGGCTTGGTTCCCATATATACGGGTGCGGTTTTCATCTAGTGGTTCAGGTGCAATTCAGGTGCAAATTTGACACTTAAATTGTACCTGAACCAGACTAAAAAATACACAAAATCCTTTTTTTATTCGCACCTCAACCGGCCCGCATATATGTGAAACGACTCCATTGAAATCCAGTCTGGTTCACATGTTATGCGAATCGGATGTGGTCAATCGCATCCGATTTGCATATATGTGAACCGAGCCTAATGATGTCAGTATATATATTATGTGGGCAGCTTACAAAAGGCCCGTACACACGATCTGTCTGACTTTTGTTGGCTGTGCGAACGGACCAACTTTCTGCCAACAAAAGTCCGATGGAGCAAAGTCCGACCGTGTGTACACAAAACCATTGGACTTTAGTCCAAAGTACAAACACGCATGCTCAGAACCAATGAAAAAGATCAGACAACAATACAGAAGTTGACCAAAGATGGCGCTGGAGTATTTGAAAGTCCTCTTTTGAAGTGTCGTCAGTACGTTGAAACGTCACTACGTTCATGTTTGTTGCCTAAAAAGTCAGATCGTGTGTATGCAATACAAACTTGGGGCCAACGCCCTTTGTACAAAAATCCACGGGAAAGTTGATACAAAGTCCGATCGTGTGTATGAGGCTTTAGAAAGAAACCCTGATTATAATATTTAACATACACATGCATACTAATATGATCTGGCCAAAAAGTATACTAAACAAATTGATGGAAATTAGACATGTGAGATTAGTTTTGTTACAAAACGAAATTTGGGTGAAATTTGCGTGATTTGTATGTATGCGAATCTCTGAATCATAATAGTAATGAATGTCAACAAATACAAAAAAACGAAAACAACAAAGTCATTCGAATTCTTTCATTTCATCCAGAATGACATGATGTCATAGTTTGGGCCTTTTGTTAATGTTTAAAGCATCCAAAATAACTTAACGACATAACGAATGATCCGCATTGATTCAGATCCGTTTTTATTTTAGTGAGTATTGTGTGAATATTCTAAAGCCTCATACACACGATAGGACTTTGTACAAACTTTCACGTGGATTTTTGTACAAAGGGCGTCGGCCCTGAACTTGTATTGCATACACACAGCAGGACTTTTTCAGCCAACTTTCACAAAATCACGTGTTTTTTCTGCTCTTTACCGCCACCTTTGGTCAACTTCTGTATTGTTGTCTGATCTTTTGCATTGGTTCTGAGCATGGGTGTTTGTACTAAAGTCCTATGGTTTTGTGTACACACGATCAGACCTTGCTCCATCAGACTTTTGTTGGCAGAAAGTTGGTCCATTCGCACAGCCAACAAAAGTCAGATGAAAACTGAAAAAGTTGGTCCAAAACAGCTAACTTGCATGTTTGTTGTCAAAAAGTCTCATCGTGTGTATGGGCCTTAATAAGATTCTTTCTGTATTGGGGTTGAGACTATTTGTTTAATTTGTATGTGTGCTGACCAACAAACAAAGTCTGTTGGGAATAGGGAAATCAATTTTAACTTAAAGTGGAACCTCACCCAAAAGGGGACTGAGTCAATTCAGGGGGGTTCCTTAGCAGAGTGCAGGCCCAAATCAAAAATTCAGCCGCTCCTTCGGGGGTAAGTGCTACATATACAAATATGTTTTGCCTTTCATTTCTATTTTAACCACTTCAGCCAGGGAGATTTGGCTGCAATGAGCAATGAGCAGGCCATTTTTTGTGATTCGGCACTGCATTGCTTTAACTGACAATTGCGTGGTGGCGCGACACTGTACCCAAACAAAATTGACGTCCTTTTTTCCCCACAAAAAGAGTTTTCTTTTAGTGGTATTTGATCGCCTCTGCGTTTTTTATGTTTTGCGCTATAAACATGCCTGGAGTTTGCATGTTCTCCCTGTGCCTGCGTGAGTTTCCTCCGGGTACTCCGGTTTCCTCCCACAATCCAAAGACATGCAGGTAGGTTAATTGGCTTCTGTCCAAAAAAAATTAATTGGCCCTAGTATATGAATGGGGACCTTGGATTGTGGGCTCCTTGAGGGTAGGGACCGATGTGAGAGTGCAATGTACAGAGATAGGGACAATTGTAGACACTCAGGTTGAACTGGATGGACTGATGTCTTTATTCAACCTTACTAACTATGAAACTATGAAACTATGAATGGCTAATGGCCGGCAAACGCTGGCTCGGCGGAGGCCACAGTTGTGTGGGATGCCTTTAAAGCCACAACGAGGGGACACTACCAGACCATCATTGCCAGAACACGCAGGGAACGCAGAGCAGAGTTGACTAGGGCTGAGGGGGAGGCGGTCAGCGCAGAGGCACTCTTTATTCGCACCCGTGATCCCCAACACTACTCGCAAATGCAGCTCCTGACTAAGGAGGTTATCTGCATCCACACCTCTCTCACCCAGAAGAAAATGCTGGCGCAGTCCCAACAGATTTTCGAGCAGGGGGAGAGGTCGGGGAGACTGCTGGCCTGGCTCTCCAGAGAACAGGCAGGGGGGATGAGCATCTCGCATATCAGGGACCCCTCAGGACAGTTGACTCATACCCCAGAGGGGATCAATCACTGTTTTGCAGAATTTTACAAATCCCTTTACACCTCTAGGTCAGACTACAGTAAGGAAGACCTGACGACATACTTGACTGACATTGACGTACCAACCCTTACGGTAACGTACCGTAACAAGCTGGACGCCCCTATCACGGTCTTGGAGATTCTCCAAACGCTTAAATCCATGCAGGCGGGGAAGACGCCAGAGCCGGACGGAATTCCGGTGGAGTTCTATAAGCATTACGCTACAGAGCTCGCTGACAGACTCCACACCCTCTTCTCTGCGTCGATGCGCCTCGAGAAACTACCAGATACCATGAGCGAAGCAATTATAGTCGTAATCCCCAAACCGGGAAAAGACCCCACTTTATGCTCCTCGTACCGCCCCATATCCCTGCTAAATGTGGATGCGAAAATATTAGCCAAAATCTTGGCTAATAGACTTAACCTGGTCATCACTGCCCTTGTCCACAGCGACCAAACAGGCTTCATGCCGGGAAGAGGCACAGATATTAATATTAGACGCCTTCTCACACACATAGACAGAGCGGAAGAGGTGACGATGGGGGTGGTGCCCTCACTCGACACGGAGAAGACTTTTGACTCCGTCGAGTGGGGTTATCTATGGGAGGTGCTCTTGCGATTCGGGTTTGGTCCGGGATTCACAAACTGGCTCTGCATGTTGTATCACGGCCCCTCAGCTAGAATCCGCACTGCACAACGGCTGCCTCTCGGGGAAGTTTCAGTTAGCTCGAGGCACAAGACAGGGATGCCCCCTATCTCCGGCCTTATTTGCCCTCACAATGGAGCCCCTGGCTATATTGCTGAGGGCAGACCCTAGGATTAAGGGACTACAGGTAGGACCGATTGAAGAAAAGCTATCTCTGTATGCAGATGACGCCCTGCTCTATCTAGCGGACGCGTCGTCTTCTTTACAAACTGCACTATAACTAATTAATCGATTCGGTCGATACTCAGGGATCCGCATTAACTGGGACAAATCGGTCCTTTTCCAGCTCCACTCCTCGCCCCCTCGAGTGCCACATCCCCAGCTTAAATGGGTAGAAAGCTTCACATACCTGGGGATTAAAATTAGTGGTAAAGTTCAGAACTATATGGACAACAATCTACAGCCACTCATGACACAACTAGTTGCGGCATGGCGTTCCCTCCCTTTGACCCCAGTGGGCAGAGTTAATCTGCTAAAAATGATCTACCTCCCCAAGTACCTGTACTTTTTCCGCATACACATCCCCAGGACTTTCTTCCAGTGGTTGGAGAGCCTGCTGATATCCTTTGTCTGGGCGGGGAAGCCCCCCAGGGTGGCCAGGAAGATACTATACCTCCCACTATCGGGGGGGGCCTGGCACTTCCGAACTTTCAGCTTTACTACAGGGCGGCCGCCCTGGTCATGGTCCGATGGTGGTTTTCCCAGCCCAGACAAAACCCGGCGGTCACCCTGGAGGGGGCCATCCTTGGCAGCTCTGAGTAACCTCCCGTTTTGTGGACTGAGGCCTAGCTCATCCATGACAACCCTGATGCGAACCACAGTGAGGGTCTGGCAGGAGGCAAGGAAGATTTGTGGGAAACCCAATCACATCTCCTCACATATGCCCCTTTGTAACCCTATGCTCTCCCACCTAAACAGTATCCCAGACCCTTCTCAGTGGGCGAAAAAGGGAATTATCACCTTAAAACACATAGTTCATGAGGGGAGGCTTATGACTTTCCAGGAATTGAGACAAACATATGCACTTCCGATCTCTTTTTAATTCAGATACTGGCAGCTGAAACTCAGCTCAGTTCCTTGCCCCCCAGACTTTGGAATCGGACTCCATTGAGCGTCTACTGACCTCTAGAGTAAAGGGGAGGCCTCTCTCGACCTTATACCTTTATCTCACGGTAGAATATGACACTAAACTAACCAAATCCTGGGAAAAGTGGAGGGCAGATATCCCATCCCTTGGCGAAGAGGAGTGGGAGGAATGTCTAACCTCATACATTCCTTCTATGATTGCCGCAAAAGACAGGTTTATACAATTTAAGTTCCTGCACAGGGCTTACTTCACCCCACAAAGGCTGGCGCGCATTTACCACCAAAGAGACCCTAACTGTCAAAGGTGTAAACAAGAGCTGGGTACCTTCTGGCATATGGTCTGGTCCTGTCCCAAAATCCAGCCCTACTGGGCGGAAGTGGCGTCTACACTGAATGAAGTGAATGGGTCGAATCTACGGGTCGACCCTCAAACTTTATTACTAAGCAATTTGGAAGACATAGAGGGGGACAGGTATTGTAAACTGTGTCTTATCTTCTCGTTATACTATGCCAGACGTGAGATTATGTTGAGATGGAAACTAGAAGACCCCCCTACTCTTGCCTCGTGGAGGCGATCGGTGACCTTGGTACTACCCTTGTATATGCTGACCTATGAGAGTAGACAATGCCCAGGGAAATTTGATAAAATCTGGTCCTCCTGGTCCTCCTGGATAGATGCCTCTGATGACCTTAACTGACCCCCCTCCCCCTAATTATGACTTAGATCACACAGGTTGAAACTGTCCTCCTGCCTAGCCACTTTATATTCCCCCCCCCCCTTTTTTTTTGTTCATGCTTCTCCTGCCCCCCGACCAACACGCGCTAGGAGGTCTCACCCTCCGGAGCGCCTTAGCCCTGAATTGACCCCCAGGGTCTGCCGCCGCACTAGGAGCCCCGGCAGACGGGACCCTTCAGCACCTAAGGCCAAGAGAAAGACTACCTCTGTGGCCTGCGGGGCTGGGAGGAATCCTCTACTAAGGCGGGACCCCGGCGGGAGCTCTGCTAGTACATCTAGCTCCCGCCTCACTTCTACCATAATACAGGACGTGACGGCCGCGGGTCAGGGGGGGGGCCCAACCCCCCTCCCGCTCGCGAGGCTCGGCGTGGGAGAGCAGTGGCAGCGGGTGCGGGCCTGTCCCCTGGTGCGGCCGGGACCCCCATGGACAGAAGGAGAGGGACCCGGCGCCAAGCTTCAGCATCACCGCCTCCTGTGCAGGAGAGGAGAGCGGCGTCTGTGTCCAGGCAGAGCGCACAGCGGGGGAGGAGCCGTGACGCGGGATGGTCGGGCCGTCGAGCGGCCGATGACGTCACCAGCGGGCGCCCTGTCGGGGGTGGCTCCAGCCTCCCTTCCCTGGGCTGTGACCAAGGACCGGAGGAAGAACGATCGGAGGGAGAGCTGTCTGCGTCCGATGAGGAAGACAGGATGCCTGAAGCAGCGGCGGCCGGGGAGGAGCTGAGGAGACGTCTGGGATCCGGAGAGGCGGCTGTGCGGCTGCAAGCACCGGGACAGCCTGGTAAGTCACCAATGCTTGTCAATGATGCTAATAATGATGTGTCTATGCCTGCTTGTCCCCCACTTATACCTGTTTGTTCCCCATCTGTTCCTCCTCAGTCTAGTTGTGTGCCAGCTACTTTATCCCCTGCCTGTCCCCCCCCTGCAGTTGTCCCCCCCTCTGTGTTGTCACCTGCTGTTGTATCCTGTGCTGGGCACCTGCTGCCCAGTGGTTTTACTGGTGCTGTAGGTGGGGGGGGGTGACGGGGTTAATGCCTATGCGGGTAGTGACACTGTGCAGACCGCGGGACAGGAGGCGGCGGTGGATCGAATTTTACTGAATTGGCTGGCGGGATGCAGGGAGTTGCTGACGAGCAGTGCTTTAGGGATTTCTGCCACGTCCGGGGTATCGCCGGTGGCTGCATGGACGTCGGCGGGGGACAACAGATCGCCCGTCGCTGGAGTTCAGGTGGTTAGTGCTCCGGCGCCGGCTGCGGTGTCGGCCCCAAGGGTGGCGCATGAGGAAGGGACGGCGCTGACTGCGGTGGATCCCAAGCCGTCGGACGGATCTATGGACGGCGTGCGGTTGGCGGACTCCGCGAAAGGGGAGGTTTACGTTTGCTTTGAGGGCCCACTGGGTTCTCATTTGAAAACTGAGCTGAAGGATAGAATATGGAAGGGTGAGTACATAGAAATTTTTTCGCTGCTGCCGAGTGAGAAATTTAACCTGGACAAGGTTAAACCCGACGACAGCAAACGGGAAGAGGATGAGAAGCGGCGTTATCGCTTGATTCCTCGGACTTTTGGGAACTGGCTGCAGGCCTTCAGCATCCTGGCCAGCGTGATCGGAGAAAAGACGCCGGAGTGCTGCTCCGCGCTTTTCTGTTATTTGGACTCTATCAGTGAGGCCCAAAGGGTTTATGGGGGCGTAGCATGGCTGCGCTATGACGAGCAATTTCGTCAGCGTAAGGCGGTGAGGCCCTCTCTGCGATGGGACCACAAGGATATCGGTTTGTGGATGAAGCTGATGACTCAGGCAAGGTCGTTTCCACAGCCCTTTCAGGGAGGGGCCGGGGGTGCCAGCGCCCCGTCTTCCTCGGCCGCCAACCGCAAGGGGTACTGCTGGCGTTTCAACGATAGCACATGCAGATTTGGGGGTTCATGTCGGTTTCGTCACGAATGCTCCGGATGCGGAGGTTCCCACCCGTTGGCGAAGTGCTTCAAGCAAGGCAAGGCGAAGGCGGCCGACGCTGGAAAGAGGGAGAACCCCAGTGAAGGTGGAAAAAATGGTCCCCTTCCTCAATAGGTATCCTGATAGGGCTGCGGCGCAGTTTCTATTCCATGGGTTTTCTGAGGGTTTTGTCATTCCGTGCACGTTGTCCACCGTTCCGGCTGCGGGTGAAAATTTGCGTTCGGCAAAAATGCACCCGGAGGTGGTTTCGGCTAAGTTGTCCAAGGAAGTGTCCATGGGCAGGATGGCGGGGCCGTTTGATTTCCCTCCACTGACGGATTTGGTGGTTTCGCCGCTGGGGGTGGTCCCCAAGAAGGAACCTAACAAATTCCGACTGATACACCACCTGTCGCATCCTCGGGGTGGTTCGGTCAATGACGCTATTGACCCGCGGTTGTGCGCGGTGTCTTACGCCTCGTTTGATGATGCCATCAAATGGGTGCGCAAGTTTGGGAAGGGCGCGCTGTTGGCAAAAACTGACATTGAGTCGGCTTTTCGCTTACTTCCCGTTCACCCGCTGAGTTTTCGGTTCTTGGGTTGCGTTTGGGAGGGACAGTATTTTGTGGACCGCTGCTTGCCTATGGGTTGCGCCATTTCTTGTTCGTTTTTTGAGACTTTCAGTTCCTTTTTGGACTGGGTGGTACGAGAGGTTTCTGGGTGGCAATCCGTCGTCCATTATTTGGACGATTTTTTGGTGATAGGGCCTCCCGGGGCCCGGATTTGTCAGATCCTGTTGTCCACGGTACAACATGTGTTCCAGCTGTTTGGGGTGCCTTTGGCCCCTGAAAAGACGGAGGGTCCACTGGAGGAATTGAAGTTTCTAGGTATCATTATTGATACAATACGGATGGAATGCAGGCTTCCCAAGGACAAATTGGAGGATCTGCAGGTCACGGTTGAGCTTGCGTATGGTTGCAAGAAATTGCAATTAAGGTCCCTGCAGTCGCTGCTGGGAAAACTTAATTTTGCTTGCCGTATAATGCCTATGGGGCGGGTTTTTTGCAGGCGGTTGGCGGCTGCCACCGCAGGGGTAAAGGCTCCGCATCATTACGTGCGGCTTACAAAAGCGCATCGTGAGGATTTACAGGTTTGGAAGACGTTTCTTGCTCGGTACAATGGTAGGTCCTTGTGGATGGAAGCAACAGTGTCTGATTTTGACCTGGACTTGTATACTGATGCGGCAGGTTCAATTGGGTATGCAGCGTATTTCGGTGGCAGGTGGAGCGCGGGGTGTTGGCCTGAGTCGTGGAGGGTTTCTGATTTCATCCGTAACATGGCGCTACTGGAGCTGTTTCCAATAGTGCTGGCGGTGGAAATTTGGGGACAGGAATTTCAGAATAAGCGTGTACGGTTTCACTGCGACAATTTAGGGGTCGTGCATGCTATTAATTCCGTTACTTCTTCCTCCCCGCCAGTTGTATGCCTTCTTAGGCATTTGGTTTTGCAATGCTTGACTGTGAATGCATTTATATTTGCTGTTCACTTGCCCGGGGTAGATAACACAGTGGCGGATGCCCTTTCTCGTCAACAGTGGCAGAAGTTTCGGGAGTTGGCACCGGAGGCGGAGCAGCTCGGAATCCCGTGTCCGGACCACTTGTGGGAAGTCGTTTTGCCACAGTAGCTGATTTGATACAGCGGTCAGTTTGCCCTTCTACCTGGACGGCTTATGAGCGGGTGTGGGAAGAGTGGCGTAGGCTGGTGAGTTCGGTAGGGGGTTCTGGCCGGGAGGTGGATAACTTGTCCGTCCTTCTGTACTACATTGGCAGGAATTTTGAAGAAGGTGTTTCTGTTGCCTCTTTAAACAGGAAGATGGCGGGTTTGGCGTTCTTTTTCCAGCTATCTGGTTTGGAGGATGTCACTAAAGCGTTTAGGGTCAAGAAAGCTTTGCGGGGTTACAGGAGGGAAAAAGGGAGGCGGGTACCTGATTCCCGCCGTCCAGTTTCTTTTGATTTACTGCTAGCACTGTTGGAGCGTTTGCCAAATGTCTGTGCGGACCCCTTTGAAACGTTACTATTCAAGACTGCCTTTGTTCTGGCTTTTTTCGGGGCGCTGCGGATAGGGGAGTTGGTTAGCCCGTCCGCTAAAGTTGGGGGTGGGCTTGGGGTGGCCGAGGTCACAGTTCTAGGGGACAAATTGTCCTTGTATATTAGGAAACCTAAAACGGACCAGTTGGGCCGTGGGGCTACAGTGGTACTCAGCAGAGTTCCTAATTCACCGGCCTGCCCGGTTGCTACGGTGTCAGCTTGGTTAGGCGTCCGGGTTTCGGGGCCGGGACCTTTGTTGACACACGCGGATGGTTCTGCATTGTCCCGTTTCCAATTTATTTCAGTTTTTCGGAAATGCTTACGGGCTGTTGGTGTGGATCCGGGGGCTTATGCTTCCCATTCTTTCCGCATTGGGGCCGCCACGGAAGCGGCCAGGTGGGGGTTAGACGACCAGATCCTGCAGCGGATTGGTCGTTGGGAATCTAGGCGTTTCAGTTTATATGTACGCCCACATCTTCTTTAGATGTGTTGTATGTTGTGTTCCCCAGTCCCTGTGATGGTTGTGGTCTGTCGTATGTGTTGTTTTGGAGTGTCTGGTTGAGTAGGGTGCATTGTATCTGGGTTTTTGTTATTTTATGTTTTTCAGGCGGAGAATGTTTGTTTTGGATCATCGGACACTCCTACGTGTCCTGGGGCGCGAGGAGGGCTGCAGTCAGACCGGATGGCCGACAATTGGGTTTCCCGAGACACGTAGCTAGAGTGCGGTGGATAGGGGTCCCGGGCATGCTCTGGTCCAGAGTGTTGCCCGAAGTACACAGATATATTAGATTGGATAGGCCCCCGGACGTCTTAGTCATCCATGCAGGGGGTAATGATCTGGGGCTCCGTTCCGCTAGGGAATTAATTCGGGACATCAAATTTGACTTTTTACGTCTGCGGTCGTTTTTCTTTTTTTTGTCCGGAATGGGGGCCTTGTTGTGCGCCATACGGAACTAGAGGGGGACAACTGGCTCTACCTGCGTGGGGACGGGGTACACCTGAACGCTGTTGGGATAGACATGTGGTGCCTGGGCCTGCAGGATGGTATCCAGAGAGCGTTGGGTGTGTGACGGGCCGCTCAAGTGTGAGGTTTCACACTTGCTCGTCGTTGGCAGGGGTTTCAGAGTTTTGAGGGTGGGCATGGTCAAAATATTTGAAGTGGAGTATGGTGGGAGGGGCTCAGTTTTGGTATGGGTACCTTCCCAAATTGAGTGACGTCATTATGACGAAATGGGTATTGAGGCTGTATCAGCGTAGAAAGGCATTAAAATTGTCCTCGAGCCGGCGTATTCGCGGCTGAGGGCCGTGATATTGAAAAGGTAGCTGATACAGCAGAATTTTCTTTGGTAGACCATGCTCACCTCAAAAATATAACTGTTCAATTTTTTATGTTATTTTGTTAATAAAAGGCTGCTACGGCCATTTTAAACCCAAAGAAGTCTAGCGTGGTTATTATTTAGATGGCTAAGAAGGGTAAGTGGTCATGGTAGCCGGTAAGTCTGCAATACACCAGTCAAGAATCAGGCCATGTAGTGGGGATGCGTAGCATATAGAACGAAAGGCCTGCATGACTGAGGGGGGCAGGGCAGGCTGTAGTTGGGCATATTTTAAAATGTAATAATGTAATATTTATACTAAGGGTCAACAGCTATTGGTACAGAGCGAGGTGTGGCAGGGTGGAGCAGGTCAGGTCAGGGTGGAGTCAAAAGAAGGGGTAGGCAGTGTAATAGGAGTCTTGGGGTCAGTTAGAGATAGGCAGAACGAGAGAATTTCCCTCCCCCCCCCCCCTTTTTTAGGTTTGTGATTGGACGATGGGTTGGAAAGGGGGGTTGTATGTCGTTTTGGTGTTGTTTAATGTTTTGGGGGGGGAGAGTTTTTGGTGTGATGTCTTAGTTGTAGCAGGGGTTTCAGAGTTTTGAGGGTGGGCATGGTCAAAATATTTGAAGTGGAGTATGGTGGGAGGGGCTCAGTTTTGGTATGGGTACATTCCCAAATTGAGTGACGTCATTATGACGAAATGGGTATTGAGGCTGTATCAGCGTAGAAAGGCATTAAAATTGTCCTCGAGCCGGCGTATTCGCGGCTGAGGGCCGTGATATTGAAAAGGTAGCTGATACAGCAGAATTTTCTTTGGTAGACCATGCTCACCTCAAAAATATAACTGTTCAATTTTTTTCTGTTATTTTGTTAATAAAAGGCTGCTACGGCCATTTTAAACCCAAAGAAGTCTAGCGTGGTTATTATTTAGATGGCTAAGAAGGGTAAGTGGTCATGGCAGCCGGTAAGTCTGCAATACACCAGTCATGACACCTGTTCTGCGAGATTACTACCTAAAGGATGACTGCCGGATGAAGGTGGTTTCTCCTGTTTATACCTGTATACCACTGCACTTACTATATCGTTTTGTACTGTAATGCTGATTTGTCTAATAAACTTTTCTGTAAAAAAAAAAAAAAAAAAATCTCAGATCACCACCATTACTAGTAAAAAAAAAAAAAAAAAAAAAAAATGACATGAATATATCCCCTATTTTGTAGACGCTATACATTTTGTGCAAACCAATCAATATACGCTTATTGCGATTTTTTTTTTTTAGAAAAATATGTAGAAGAATACATATCAGCCTAAACTGACGAAGACATTTTTATTTTTTTATCTTTAGGGGATATTTATTATAGCAAAAAGTAAAAAATATTGTTTTTTTTTTTCAAAATTGTCGCTCTTTTTTTGTTTATATGCAAAAAAATAAAAACAGCAGTGGTGATGAAATACCACCAAAGCAACGACGTGCAATTGTCAGTTAAAGCAACGCAGTGCCGTATTCGCAAAATAAGGCCTGGTCATTATGGGGGAAAATCTTCTGGTCTGTAAGTGGTTAGCGGCAGATCATGAGCTGAACACCCACACAGGATGAGCTCTTCATTTAGCAGCATCTGGATTAGATTTCAGCTGGACTGGCTGGGGATGTGTCTGGAATCTGTGCATTTGGCCATCACTGAGATATCACAAGCAGCTGCTCTATCCATGCGCTCCCATCACTCCCACCACTCCCAGTCTCTATTGTGTTGCTAGTTTCAGCCGACAGGTCTGGTTTCATCGGTCACGTGACCACAGAGAACACACTCCCAATGACTAGGCAGCTTTTCTGGTTCTTCCTGTATCAGTGATCTGTTTGCTGCTTTAAATAGAGGCAGCCCAGTCCTGGAAAGCACAACAAAGCAACAAGATGATGAGCCAGAGCCAAGCCGCGAGGATCCATATAGAGTACTGGTAAGTAAGACTATCATGTATCAGATACTGCAGAAATGGTCACCTTCCACCATTGTGGACCTATAATTGCAGGACTTGCATTTGATGTTACTACATTACGTGACATGAGTATATAAGAGTACAGTGGGGAGGATTTACTAAAACTGGAGGGTGCAAAATCTGGTGCAGCTCTGCATAGAAACCAATCAGCTTCCAGGTTTTTTTTTTTTTTTTGTTGTTGTTGAAGTTTAACCAAGCCTTTTTCTGAGATTTGTTTACAAGTTAAAAACTTTTTTTTGCTAGAAAATTACTTAGAACCCCCAAACATTTTTATATATTTTTCTAACACCCTAGAGAATAAAATGGCAGTTGTTGCAATACTTTCTGCCACACTGTATTTGCGCAGCGGTCTTACAAGCGCACTTTTTTGGGGAAAAAAATACACTTATTTTATTTTTTATTTAAATAAAAAAAAACACTTATTTTTATTTAAAAAAAAAAAAGACAACAGTAACCTTTTACCCTTAAATATCTCCATAGGTGACGTTTTAAAAAAAAATATCGGCGGGACGGGGCGCATTTAAAAATTTTTTTTTTAACTTTTTATTTTTACACTGTTCTTTAAAAAAAACTAAATTGTGTTACCGTATATACTCGAGTATAAGACGAGGCCCCTAATTCACCACAAAAAATGGGAAACCTGCATTGACCCGTGTATAAGCCGAGGGTACAAAATGCAGCAGCTACTGTAAAAGAGGGCCAGCAATGCCCATCTGCAGCTGCCTGTCCCCTGTACAGACCCCCCCGTGTCCCCATTGCAGCCTACCTGTGCCCTCCGTCCTGTGCCCTCTGCCATCGGTCTTCGGTCCCCGCTCTCCGCTCTGTCCCCGCTCTCCGCTCTCCGCTCTGTCAGCGTGTACGGCGCCATTGTAGAAATTAAAAAGCCGCGCCTCGTCCTCGTCCGTGATAGGAGGAACGCTGTTTTCCCAGCAGTCAGTGCGTAGTGTTCCGCCTATCACGGATATTCTCTCATCCTCGTCCATGAGATGAGAATGACAGGACATCCGTGATAGGCGGAACACTGTATTGCTGGGAAAATTAGTGTCCGCCTATCACGGAAGGGCGGGAGGAGGCGGCGCGGCTTTTTAAAACTGCCGTCTGTCTGCATGACAAGCTGTTCATGTAGGCAGACGGCGGTGACTCGAATATAAGCCGAGGGGGGGACTTTCAGCCCTAAAAAATGGGCTGAAAATCTCGGCTTATATTTGAGTATATACGGTACTTTCATTCCTATTACAAGGAATGCAAACATTCCTTGTAAGAGCCGGTTCACATAGGGGCGACTTAGCCGCCTGACAAGTCGCGCTCCGTTCTGTACAATGGAACCTTTCTAATAGGAGCGACTCAAGTCGGTTCCTGTACTACTTTGGGGGTGACTTGCAGCAACTTGCATTGACTTCTATCTAGTTATAATTAAAGTTTAAATTAAATAAAAGCGCCCTTTTAAGAGCTATGGGCGGAAGTGACGTTTTGGTTGTCGCTTCTGCCCTGCAATGGTATGGAGACGGGTGGGGGCCATCTTCTCCTCACTCTGCTCCGTGCCTAGCAGGAAGAAGGATCCGATCGCCTCCAGTAAGCGGCGGAGGGCACCGGAGTGCGGCAGGAGTGGGCCCCCCCCCCCTCTCCCGCCGCCGTCAAAAGTGATCTTGCGGTGAATCCGCCTCAGAGACTGCTATTATCAGAAACCGGACCGCCCACCGAAGAAGAAGATACCAGGGTTATGGCAACTAGCTGCTGCCATAACAAAGATATCCCTCTTCAAAATAAGGACGTATATCGGCGTGTGGCGGTCCGAACTGGTTAATTGATCAAGCTGAATTTAGAAGCTGATTGGCTACCATGCAGAGCTGCACTAGATTCTGAGTGCTCCAGTTTGAGTAAATCTCCCCAGTGTTTTTTCAGCCCACAATTTGTGCTGAAATCGGACCTGAAACTATGAATGGAGACGCACCGGACTCCTGCTGTGAGCCGCTGCATGTTCATATCTGTGCGACTTCAAGACGCAGCGACTTCAAGGTAGTCCCTGTACTACTTTGATGCGACTTGAGGTCCATAGACCTCAAGAATACACAGGCATTGCTTCAAGTTGCGGAAAATCATGCGACTTTGGGGACGCAATAGTGGAAACATAGCCTAAAGGAAATCTTTCCTATGAGAAGCGTGAAGTCCGCTATTGCTGAGTAAATGATAGTTGCCAGCCTACATGGAATAACTGATGTGAATGTGTGTTTGCAGATATGGACGTCCAACCTCAGTCAACCTTCCCTTTTGCTAATCATACATGGCTTGATGTTCTCTCATTCAACCCAGAGCGATTGATTCCCCAATCCATGTTATAGGACGTAGATGGAAGAATCTCCACTGACAGCTATTGTGTTCAAGAGTCACGGCACTCACAGCTGCCTGAATCCAGTTCTCCTGTCAAACAGTGATTGTATCTGATAGGATGCAGTCACTGTTCAGCAGATAATATCCTGCCGTGGTTCTTGCAGGGCTCGAAAAGCCCAAACTTTGAATGATCTAGCCAAAATTCAAGGTGTCTATGGCCAGCCATTTGTTGAGCCAGGTAGTGTTTGCAGGACCACGCTTGGCTACAATTTTTGGAGCTGTCTTTGGCCAACCTTTCCTAGTCAATTTAGATTATTTTTTTTTTTTTCCTTCAGTCTGCAGGCTGAACAAAAAAGATCTAACAGACTCCCCTATCATGCTATACACTACAGTGCAGATGAAGGAATCTCCTGCTATCGTATTCTGACAGCTGGCACCAGAACACCCGAACAGCAGCTGCATCTGCTTGACCAACAATTTGCCATATGGCTCCTTCAATTTTAAGATGTCAAAGGGAGGGTAGTAACAGGGTCACCCATGAAATTAATTTCGGTCAGTTCATTAGGAACCGCCCAATATAACTAGCTTTACAAAGTATTGAAACCAGAGAGCTGGCTTACTGCCAGGCAACTAGCATTTCCAGAAAGAGGTCGGCAGTAGAATGGTTTCCTTTGAAATGGCTGAAAGCAAGGGACTTAGTAAAAAAGATGATCTACTGGGGTATAAATATAGCACAGTTGTTTCTCTTAGATGTAGGATTTTGAAACCACAGTACTGGGAAAGCACACCGTATTCTCGTACACATTGCACACCGCCCTTACATGTAGGTAATATGTTCTTGGGCAACCATTATGTAACAAATGCATACCTTGGTCATTGGGCACAGTTTCATACCTCCCAACATTTTGAGATGGGAATGAGGGACACCTATCGGCAAAAGTATGCAGGCATAGAACACACCCCTTGCCACGCCCCCCTTAAAGGAGAATTGTACAAAAAACAAGATTGGTTAAAACCACAAGTGCTTTTTTTTTTGTTACCACTACTATTCCTTTATATTGGCTTTTGGGATTTACACATGCAGCAATTTAGAAATCAGATGAAGGGTTTAGCGCTGGAAAACACTTTTTGATCACTAAAAAGTGTATTTTATAAAGATCAGACCAGAATGAGGGACATTGCTCCAAATCAGGTACAGTTGGGAGCTATGCAATTTTAATATGCATTACATACTGTAGGACACCCAAATAGGCTAAAAAAAACTAACACTACAGAATTATTTTTTCAATGAACCTTCTATAATCGCTGAGCATTACCCTTGACCCAAAGCATTTCTGTTACACTATAGGCAGGTATGGAACACTCTGCATTTTACAATGGCAAAGCGCATTACATCTACCTGGTTATTCTAACTGCTGACCAAAATCTTCGGCCAATGTAGTATTACACAGTGAGCACTACTACAGCAGCAGAACCACATTTCAAAACTGTAGAAGAATTCAGCATACCTTTCAAAAGAAATTCCAAGTTCAGTTGGGGCTTGTTCTAAGGCGTGCCTATTATTGCTTCCCCTTTTGAAAAGTGATCTAAATTGGAATGTTTTTCGAGGGGGCATTGGACAGGTAGTGCGGAGGATATATGTGATCTCCTCACTGCTTTTTTTTTTTTTTTTTTTTTTTTTTTTTCCTCAAAATGTCAACTCGCCACACAGAAACTGCATCTGCGCAGCTCCATTCATTGCAATGGGTTCTGCCATGATACCACCCACCGAATGCAACATTCCACTCTTTTTGCCATGGCCATGAAGATAGGCGTAGTGGTTGTGGCATGTATACAGTCCTAAGAAGTTGTATTTCTGTGTTTAGGTGGATGTTCAGGGGGCAGTAAATCCACAGCTCAGCTGCCTGTTCTTACTGCCGTGTGAATGAGCGCCTGGTTCATCTTTAGTTCAGTTCTCTGAAATTTTGACTGCAGTCAGAATCCAGAGAAATCCTTGCCTGTGGGATGGGGGTGTCTCCTCTGTTACTTGCCTATCTGTGTCACCCATTCCATTTGGATTTGAAAGCCAGCTTTAAGGCTGGATTCACACCTATGCTTTTTTTTAGTGCTTTTTTGCAGATTTGCTCTACAGAACTTGTTCCATAGGAAACCATGTTAAATGGACTGTAGTGCAAAAAGCACTAAAAATGCCTAGGTGTGAATCAGGCCTAAGGCTCGATTCACATCTATGCATGTTGCTTTTGAGCGTTTTTGCTTTTTTTTTTTTTATTTTTTTTTTTTTTTTTTTTTTTTTACACTGTGGTTGCTTAGCAACCAGCTATATACAGTGTAAAAAAAAAAAACGCAAATCGCGGTAAAAATACGATACTTGCGTTTTGCATGCCGGTCCATTGACTTCTATTACATGCAAAACTCTGCATTTTGCATGGGGGAAAAAAAGTCCCCGACCCTTTCCAAAAACGCAGAGGCACAAAAATGCATTGATGTGAACATGTTCCATAGGAACCCATGTTAAAAAATTTCCCTGCATTTCTGCAAAATGCAAAATACATCAACAAATGCATTAGTGTGAATCAAGCCTAAATGTGATTGATTGTGTGAAGTGTCTGAAAGGTTTGGCTTTATGTATGTGAGATACAGCAAGAAGAATGCAATGGGTGTGTTTGTAATGCCGACGAGATTTTCCCAAACAGGTAAGTAAAAAGGTGTCCCAGTCTATGGATAAGTAATACCATAATGAGTTGGGACCTTAAAGTCCCATCACTGGATGTGGGAACCCCCTACAATCTTCTGTCAGGACCCAATCTTGATAATGATTCCTTACAAAGATAAAGTACAGATAATGACTGCATGGACAGAGTTCTTAGAACACCATATTGTGTTTTATTTTTTTTTTATTTTTTTATTTTTATTTTTTTATATTATAGAATTTATTCGATAAATTACAATCAAACCGGTTTGGTTACTGATTCTTTGTTTTTTGTATTTCTCAGTGGTAGGTGAGGATATGAGCCCCGTTATCAGGAGCTTGCGTCTGAGATCAAGGAGCATGTACCTGATGCGGAGATCACTGGTGGTGTAGGAAGGACGGGTAAGTTTACTGATCTGTTTCATATTTATTTGACTTTTCCATGTAGGAAACCAGTTTAGACACAGAAGAATGCAGCATACTTCTTCTGGGCTAGTGCCTAAAGGCCCGTACACACGATCGGACTTTTTGACAACAAACCTGCAAATTGGCTATTTTGGACCAACATCCGACCGTGTGTACGCTTCATCGGACCAACTTTTTCAGTTTTCATCGGACTTTTGTTGGCTGTGCGAACGGACCAACTTTCTGCCAACAAAAGTCAGATGGAGCAAAGTCCTATTGTGTGTACAGAAAACCATAGGACTTTTGTACAAAGGACAAACACGCATGCTCGGAACCAATGCAAAAGATCAGACAACAAATACAGAAGTTGACCAAAGGTGGCGGTAAAGAGCAGAATAAAACATGTGATTTGGTGAAAGTTGGCTGAAAAAGTCCTGCTGTGTGTATGCAAGACAAGTTCAGGGCCGACGCCCTTTGTACAAACTTTTCCGTGGATTTTTGTACAAAGTCCTTCTGTGTGTATGAGGCTTTAGAAAATTCAGAAGCCAATGGATTAGCATGACAACCATGGTACTAGCATTTTCAGATGTTATCTATGATTTCTCCCAGTATAGGTTTCCCTTGAAAAAAAAAAATGAAAGACCCCTATATTGGGCTATTAGTAATATTAGATTGTATCCTATTAATATAAAGACTTATTTTGTGATTTGTACAGTTTACGCTCGTATAATGTTACTTTGACACACTATATTACCAAAAGTATTGTGACGCCTGCCTTTACACGCACATGAACTTTAATTGCATCCCAGTCTTAAGCCTCATACACACGATCGGACTTTGTACAAAAATCCACGGAAAGTTGATACAAAGGGCGTTGGCCCCAAGTTTGTATTGCATACACACGATCAGACTTTTTAGGCAACAAACATGAATGTAGTGACGTTTCAACGTACTGACGACTCTTCAAAAGAGGACGTTCAAATACTCCAGCGCCACCTTTGGTCAACTTAACTCTGTATTGTTGTCTGATCTCTTGCATTGGTTTTGAGCATGCGTGTTTGTACTTTGTACAAAAGTCCGCTGGTTTTGTGTACACACGGTCGGACTTTGCTCCATCTGACTTTTGTTGGCAGAAAGTTGGTCTGTTCGCACAGCCAACAAAAGTCTGATGAAAAAGTTGGTCCGATGGAGCGTACACACGGTCGGATGTTGGTCCAAAACAGCTGATTTGCATGTTTGTTGTCAAAAAGTCCAATCATGTGTACGGCCCTTTATGCTGGATTCACACCTATGCAGTTTTAGTGCTTTTTTGCAGATTTGCACTACAGTCCATTTAACATGGTTTCCTATGGAACACGTTCTGTAGTGCAAAAAGCACTAAAAATGCATAGGTGTGAATCCAGCCTTCGTCCGTAGGGTTCAATATTGTGTTGGCCCACCCTTTGCAGCTATAACAGCTTCAACTCTTCTGGGAAGACTGTCCACATTGTTTAGGAGTGTGTCTATGGGAATGGTTGTCCATTCTTTCAGAAGTGCGTTTGAGGTCAGGCACTGATGTTGGACGAGAAGGCACACAGTCTCTGCTCTAATTCATCCCAAAGGTGTTCTATCGTGATGAGATCAGGACTCTGCACAGGCCGATCAAATTCCTCCACCCCAAACTGGCTCATCCATGTCTTTATTGGCCTTGCATTGTGCACAGGTCCAAATCATGTGAGACATAAAACAGCCTCTGATATTGATGTATATCAATGTGTATGTAAATTTTCTAGCAACATTTTTTTTTTTTTTTTTTTTAGATTTTTACATGCAGGAGTAAAGTGTCAGAATTGGCCTAGATATGAAGTGGTTAATCCATTTTAAACACAATATGGCATTTTGTATAAAGAAACATACAGTACATGTAAACCTAGGAACACCTATACAAAGTACAAATCCATTAAACTGAATAGACTTTGCTTTTGATCTTTATCTTCTCTCATAGGAATGCAGTGCCACTCCCCAGATTTTTCTTGCATATTTTCCCTTTGAGACACATGCAGTGGGGTGTTTTTTTTTTTTTTTTTTTTTTTTTTTTTTTTCTCTTCTGAAACAAATTAATGGAATTTGAGCGCTTCCATTACCATTGTCTATTTCTGGTTACCTGGCTGTAGAGTTGAGCGTCCTCCAAATATATCTCTAGCCGAACACCAAACTGGAACTCTACTTGCCCTCTGTATTTTCTGATTTAGGCCTCATGCACACTGCTTTATTGTAAACACGGTGTCCCCTGACAGGCTAAAATCATTGTGAAAAACTCACCTAAGCTGCATTTTTTTTTTTTTTTTTTTTTTTTTCAAACCAGTTTAGGCGAGTTTAGCAGCATTTGGTGTTTGGGAATTTATTTAATTGGCCAGTATTGTAATTTTATTCTGGCCATGGAAATTAATTAATGCTGAAGTGCTAAACGTGCCTAGCAGGGTTTGGTGCTTTTTCTGAACAAAATTCTCCTGCATTCAGGAGAGGAGCATTTCTCTGATCCTAAACGCTGGTAAAACCCTATGTGTACATGGATACATAGGCTTTTATTGAGCTGAATTCAGGAGCTTTGGTAAAAAAAAAAAAACTAAATGTAAGTTTAGGAGCAGCAGTGTTCATGAGGCTTACTAACCCACAAGAAGTAAGTAAGATCAGATGTAGACCTGTGCAATTCGTTTTGTTATATTCATTATCGTACGAATGAACGAACGATTCGCTAAAAATTTTAACGAATCGAACGAATACGAAAATCCGAAATAACCAAATTAGAAACAACGAAACTACGAAAGAAGAAAATCCGAAAAACAAGAACAACGAAAATCAAAATGAACGAAAAAATTTGTACATTCGTAACTTTTTTTTTTTTTTTTTTTTTGTTGACTTGGTCATTTTCTGTGTCTCTTACAATGGCGCTGCTTAACGTGCTTCGAATGGATTGGATGAAAAAATTCGTACATTCGTAACTTTTTTTTTTTTTTTTTTTCTATCCGTAATTTTCCGTGTCTCTTAAAAATGTAATAGCATACACATTACATAAAATTATGAATTATGCTCCGATTACGAAAACAATGTTACGAAAGTACGAATAAATCAATCTAACGAAAGTACGAATGTAACTAAATCTACGAAAATACGAATGCGTCCGAATTTTGAATAAACGAAAATTAAACTAACAGAAAAACGAATCAACGAAAAAATAACTCTTACGAAAATACGAATCGTTACGAACACCGACGATTTACGAATCAACGGAAACGAAAATAAACAAATTTTTTTTTTTTTTTTTTTGTTGTGCACATGTCTAATCAGATGTTCTGACTTCACTCTGAGTTTGGTTGCTCCATGTTCAGGCACTTGGATATTTAAAACCAGAGAGGGCCAAGAGATGGAGATTTGGCAATTGCTGTACTCCATGAACTCCAGGTTTCCTTTGTAAAAGTCAATTTAATCATTCTGTCAGAAAAAGTCAGATGGGAGCTTTTCATCGGATATTCCGACCGTGTGTATGCCCCATCTGACGGACTTGGATATAGAGCATGTGTTACATTTTTCCGTGGGAAATGCCGACTGAGTTTAGTCCGATGGAAAGTCCGGCCGTGTGTACTCATCTCTAGAAAAACTGTAAAAAACAGTAGGTATTGCAAACTTGTGAATCCTAAACCAGCAGGGTAAGCATATAAGGTGACTCGTAGTCATGTTCCTTCATCTGTTATGAATCTCCTCTATAACGGGGCCATCCACCTGGAGGTCTGTGGAAAGGGGCCTTTCATTGGGACCCACAAGACAGTGCAGAGTGGCAGCAAATTGCTGCATGCCCGAATGCTCTCCGCATTACAGCACCCAGCACTGCCTGTTGGCAGAGTAATCTAATGATCACTTGGTCCAACAGAGATGGTGTAGTTTCATCCCGACCGAGTGGTAGAAGTAGTGTGAGAGAGTTCCGCATCCACCAAAGAAGGGGAGATAAGTTATTTATTAATGCCACTATTGCCCAAGGGCACATGTGTCAAACACAAAGCCCGTGGGCTGAATCTGGCCCGCCAGGCCATTTCATGTGGTCCTCGCACCCAGGGCTTTTTTTTTTTAACTGGCAGTAGCAGAACCCTGCACACTGGCATAGCACACCCCCAAACCCTGCACTCCGTAGCGCAAGGCTCAGCCCTGCACTCCATTCACAGCACACCACCCCTGAACTCTGCACTCTGTATGTAGCACAATTCTCAGCCCTGCACTCTATACACAGCACACCACCCCTGAACTCTGCCATCTGTGCATAGGGCACCTCTGAACCCTGAACGCCACACATAACACACTCCTGTTATTTTTTTGCCCCTTTAAGATCTTCCCACTGTCACTGCTGTAATTTGGCCACCCCCATTGTTTAATGCGGTTCAGCAGAGGGTGTGTGATCAAAGTTCCTGCACCTATTCTTAGAAAAAAAGCTCTGGATAAATCTATACAATCTTGCAGATCCACCCGGCACTTTAAGGGCAACTATAATGCTGATGTGGCCTGTGATTAAATTGAGTTTGACACCCCCTGCCCAGGGAGGGGGTCTTTAGTGCTGCTACTCTAATTGAAACTAAACCCTCCTATCATTTCCAGCCTGGGAAGCTGCCATTTTAGCTTCTGTTTTGTCTGCAGTTGTCATGGTGCTGCACATTAATCAGTTGTGACACCAGCCCTTTGATGCCTTGACAGTTCAGCTGGGAAAGCTAGCAACTATGACACTTATCATTCATAGCTTCAGGGCAGGCACGAAGACCCACACCCTACCCGTATGTGAGTAAAGGAAAATGCACACATACTGTATATAAAGTGCAGTGACATAACGTGACAGTGAATAAAAAAAATAAGAGCGGTGCCGATGTTGTATACAATGGCTGTGACTTGCGGCCTGTTAACAAAAATTGCCCTGTTCTCACCCAGGCATGATGGTCAAGTGCTGGTTCTCACAGTGGGGTCCTAAACCCATGGTTGTGCTAGGAGCACCCCTGGGTCACTCCCAGGGGGATCTTAAAGTGGTTGTAAACCCTTACAAACCACTTTGGCCTACAGGTAAGCCTAGATTAAGGCTTACCTGTAGGTCCAATAAATATATCCTAAACCTACATGGTTTAGGAGATATTTAGAAAAAAAGAGGCATCGCTGTCTACGGCGCATGCACTGTAGACAGCGGTGCGCAGGCGCACTGCGCATGCCGAAATCACGGCGATATGTCGCTTTCATGCGCGGGAGTGACGTCATCGCCGATCCAGCGAATGACAGCGATGGAGCGGCGAGACACGGAAGTCACTCCGGGCTTGATGGCGGCGGAGAAGGTCGTGGATAAGGACCGATTCGCGGGCTTCATTCTCAGGTAAGTTATTCATAATGAGCTAGTATGCTATGCATACTATCTCATTATGCCTTTGCCTTGCAGGTTCCGTATTTTTTTTTATTTATTTATTTTTTGGAGGAAGGTTTACTTCCTCTTTAAGACTGCAGGCTCTCTGCCTGGCAAGACAAGGTAGCACTGTTCAAACCAGGAGGCATTGGGTCCCTCGGAATCCCCCTATTACAGTGATCTGTAGATTCCACAGGGATCCCATGGGTATGTGAATTGTGAAATGTGGCTATCACTGTACATATCAGCATATCTTAGGGGAGCTTACAGAGCACCCTTGAAGTACTAAAAACATTACAGGTTTAATTTGAATATGAAATATTGAAGTAAAATAGCTTTGCCTGGAGTTCGGATTTAAAGGACACCGCTTATCACTACAGGAGAAAGGCCATTGAAACACCTGAATTTAGCTTTCACTATGACTTGACCTTCTCTGGCACTGTCTCTAATACTGATGTGGAATGTATGGGAACACATTAGGTTTTTCCTGATTTATTATTGTACTCACCACTGTAATCCTTCTATCAACAGGCAGCTTTGAAGTTAAAGTTAACGATGAGCTGATCTTCTCCAAGCTGGAATGTGGTGGATTTCCGTTTGCGAAAGATGTAAGTGTCGGAATATGTATGATCGCTAAAACACTTTTTATGAACATGTGGAAGGAATCATTAGCTCTGATTGAACATAGAATGAAAGTTATGGAATAATTGATTTTGTTCATATAGCCAGGTTTGGTCTTATGAGAGTCGGGTATTTAAAGCGGTGTTCCGCCTGGGGGGAAAAAATAAATGAAAAGTCAGCAGCTACAAATACTGTAGCTGCTGACTTTTTTTTTTTTTTTAATAGATGGACACTCACCTGCCTAGGGAGCCCGCGATGTCTGCCAGCCACCTGCGATGGCTCCACAAAGAGAGAATGGGGATCTGTCAATGTAAACGGACAGATCTCCATTCTGTCAGGGGAGTAGGGCGAGATCTGCTGTTCCTAGTATTTAGAAATGGCAATCGCTCTCCTCCTTCAGTTAGAAACACCTCCATAGGACACACTTAACCCCTTGATCGCCCCCTAGTGTTAACCCCTTCCCTGCCAGTGACATTTATACAGTAACAAGTGGCTATTTTTAGCTCTGATCGATTGTATAAATGTCAGTGGTCCCAAAAAAGTGTCCGCTCTGTCTGCCGCAATGTCGCAGTCCCGCTAAAAAAATGACGTGGTCTGGAAGGGGGCACATCCTTCCTGTCCTTAACTAGTTAGGCACACATTAAAAAAAAAAAAAAAAAAAAGACATCAGGCTCAGTGTATGATATCCTGAAACATTTCTATGTCACCCATCTGTCATGTAGAGCATCTATGACCTTTAATCCAGTCTACTGTTTACATTGTATTCCAGGTGTGGGTGGGATCAGAGCCGATCGGCCCTATAGGCACACTATGCAAGCTGCTTAGGGCCCCGCCGCTGTGGGGGGGGGGGGGCCCAAGACCCAGCATCCCCCCCCCCTCCTGCACCTCTGGCGGAAGGTGCAGGAGGAAGGCGGCGATCGGCAGCTCTATGGTATCTGGGTGGGCGGCGGGATCTCCCTGGGGTTTGTAGTAGTCTCAGTGTATACAGTGGAGAAGAGAAGGGAGGGGCCTCTGACCCAGGCAGGTATCAGTTTCACTTTCACTCTGCTTGAACACTGTTGCTGAGGCCCCTCCCCTCTCCGCTGTATGCATTCAGAGATAGAACTACTAGCCCCAGGGAGATCCCCCCCCCCCCCCCCCCCCCGCCTGTGAACACCATATAGCTGCTGATCGTCGCCTCCCACCTCCACCAGCCAGGTACAGGGAAACTTCTGCAAGGGGGGGGAGTCAGCTGTTTGGGGGCCCAAATGTAAGAGGGGGGGGGGGGGTTTCTGGGGACACTAATGTAAGGACTGGGGACCCTGATGTGAGGACTGGGGACCCTGATGTGAGGACGGGGGGCCCCCTGGGGACCCTGATGTGAGGACGGGGGGGCCCCCCTGGGGACACTAATGTTAGGACGGGGGGGCCCCCCTGGGGACCCTAATGTAAGGGGGGGCTCTCTGGGGACCCTGTGTAAGGGGGGGCTCTCTGGGGACCCTAATGTAAGGGGGGGGGGGCTCTCTGGGGACACTAATGTAAGGGGGGGGGGCTCTCTGGGGACACTAATGTAAGGGGGGGGGGCTCTCTGGGGACACTAATGTAAGGGGGGGGGGCTCTCTGGGGACCCTAATGTAAGGGGGGGGGCTCTCTGGGGACACTAATGTAAGGGGGGGGGGGCTCTCTGGGGACCCTGATGTAGGGGGGGGGGGGCTCTCTGGGGACCCTGATGTAGGGGGGGGGCTCTCTGGGGACCCTGATGTAGGGGGGGGGCTCTCTGGGGACCTTGGTGTAAGGAGGGGCTTTCTGAGCACCCTGATGTAAGGGGGGCTCTCTGGGGACCTCATTCTGTTCTATATTGTTGTACTTATTCTTTGACTGTTTTGTTTAAAGGAGGGAGGATTGTTTTGGGAGCACTGAAGTGTCAGGTGTGACTGTGTGGCAATGGCAAATGGTTTGCATAGCTCACAGCATCACGGGTCAAGTAGAGGGCCCCTTAGCAGAATTTTGCTTAGGGCCCCAGGGAGGTCAGGATCGGCACTGGGTGGGATTTAAGAACAAAGCATTGCACTGGGCATATTTACAGGCTTCCGATAGCAGTGCCCTGCTAATGATGCTTCAGAGAGCCAGCTTCTGATAGCAGAGCACTGCTAATAACAATTAAAAGGGCGGGTTCTGGTTTGAATGGCAGTGGGACTCGCAGGATGCTGGGAATGTGTTTAGAATCTCGAGACAGTCCAGCGGAATCCGGGACTGTTGGGATGTATGTAAATGTCTGATAAGCTACAATTGGTCTAACAAGGTCTGCGTCTGTCTTTGAATGTGATGACTAAAAACCGACATTTATGGATCTTTGAAGGTTTATTAGACTTTTTTTTTTTTTTTTTTTTTTTCAATTGACACTGGCTCGGCCATGCAGAATATCATTTTGTGTCAGGAAGTTGAAAATACTGGATGATGATTATAATGAAAGAAAAAATTTGTTTTTAAGATCATAGAGGCTGTGCAGAGGATGAAGGATGGCAAGAAAGCTGAGAAAATCACCAGGAACAAGAAGTCCTGCACTATCCAATAGAGTGCAACTGGTGTGGAAGACTTGAAGACGGTCTGCCTTACAGACCAGGGCAGGTTCTACTAATGACTGGTTTCCTCAAAAAGCCGAGGAAATCATGAATATCCTTAGAGTTTGTACCTAAGGGCTGTAAGGCAACTTTTTCATGTCTACATGGAATAAAAATTCTCAACAGCGACTGGGTATTCTGTTCTGTTATTTTTACAAAAAATATAATTCTAATTATTTCATTCTTTATATTTTTGGAAACAGCACTCGCCTTCTGACTGCAGGTGTTCTGTCAGAATAGCGACCCCCGTCAGATTAGGTAACAGAAGTAACGTTCCGTCAGCTGCGCATGCGCGTTCCACCGCTACCAGGTTTGCTAGTCTGACGGAACACCTGCAATCAGAAGGTGGCAGCGGACATCTTACTACACCCAGCTACGTCTTGAATATCAGAGTAATTTAGCAATAAAGTGAGCGTATATATAAATATAGTATATTGACATCTGTGATGCTGCTTTGATGTTACATTTGGAAAGGAGCTGGACGCCAGCAGTAGGAAGGTGGTGGTGGCCATGTTGGTACACCCTGCACTTCTCAGCGCTAAACCTTTTTAGGCTTTCAAAATTTAACATCCAGACAGCATCACAGATGTCAATACATTCTATTTATTTATTTATATACGCTCAGTTAATTGCTAAAATTACAGGGAAATTCCAAAACGTAGCTGGGTGTACTTGTCCGCGTCCGCATTCTTCTGACTGCAGGTGTTCCGTCAGATTAGATAACAGAAATTACATTCCATCACTACACCGCATCGCCCATCTTGCTACACCCCGCACTGGGCCGCAGTAAGCCTATGTTCCGTCAGATTAGGTGACCCGTCAGATTTCGTAACAGAAGTGACGTTCCGTCACTGCCATCTTGGTACACCCTGCACTCGGCCACACTAAACCTACAGTCTGAAGTCGCCAAGCGGACATCTTTTACATCCACAGAAATCTTGCATTTCACACCAGTAAACTGAGCTTATATAGTGAAATACAGTATTTAGAAATCTGTGACACTGTTTTGATGTTGAATTTTAAAAGCAGCGGCAAGCCTTCTGATCTCACACGTTTACTAATCTGACAGAAGACCGTTCCTTTAAAATTCTACATCAAAACAGTGTCATGGACTCCTCAATACTGTATTTCACTATATAAGCTCAGTTTACTGGTAAAAACAAGTGTGAAATGCAAAACTCTGGTGGGTGTAAAAAGATGTCTGCTTGCTACCTTCTCACTGTATCCTTACTGCGGACGAGTGCGGGGTGTACCAAGATGGCTGTGACTGAACGTCACTTCCGTTACAAAATCTGACGGGTTGCCTATTCTGATGGCACACCGTTCTGCCAGAATTGACGACCCCTCAGATTAGGTGTAACGGAAGTGACGTTCTGTCGCATGCGCCCACCACTACCAGGTTGCCCAATATAACGGAACGCTAGTCATAAGAAGCCAGCAGCGAACATCTTGGTACACACAGCTAAGTCTTTAATTTACCAGTCATTTTAGCAATAAAGTGAGCATATATAAATACATATAGTATAGTGACATCTGTGATGGTTATTTTATGTTACATTTTGAAAGAAGCTGGACGTCAGCAGTAGGAAGGTGGCAGAGGCCAGACATCACAGATGTCACTATACTATATGTATTTAGATACGCTTACTTTATTGCTAAAATGCCTGTTAAATTAAAGATGGCTGGGTGTAGTAAAATGTCCGCTGTCTTCTTCTGACTGCAGCTGTTCTGATTAGCAAACCTGGTAGCGGGTGTACGCTTGCGCAGGTGACTTATTTAGTGAAATGCAGTATTTTTAAAGCCATGACACTGTTTTTTGATGAATTTTAAAAGCCGTGGCAAGCCTGCTAATCTTACAGAACCGCTGCTTTTAAAGTTCAAAATCAAAACAGTTTGACGGATTTTAAAAAACGATTTCACTATATAAGCTCAGTATACTGATAAAAAGTGTGAAATGCAAGACTTAGGTGGGTGTAAAAAGTTGTCCACTGCCGCCTTCTGACTGCAGGTGCTTCGTCAGATTAGGCGACCCGTCAGAATTTGTAACGGAAGTGACGTTCCGTCGCTGCCATCTTGCTACACTCCTCCACAGTAAGGATACAGTGACAAGCGGACATCTTGTTACACCCACAGAAGTTTTGCATTTCACACTTTTTTAACAGTAAACGGAGCATATATGGTGAAATACAGTATTTAGAAATCCAATGGACTGTTTAGATTTTGAATTCACAGAACACCTCTGATTTTATAATTCAACGGATTTGTAAATACTGTATGGGATAGCAGTCACTAGTCAGCAGGATTTGACACAATAAAACACACCAATACCTTTTGATTGGAAAAATATTTGGCCGCAGCCTTAATTATTGGCTTTAATAAATTAAATATTTAAAAGTTAAACTTTAGAACACGTAAAACAGCTCAGCCACTATGGCTCAAGCTGTATAATCAAATAAAGGGGAACCTCCCAAAAGACAGGTGGTAAACCACCTGTCACCCACACCCCATAACCGTGGCCTTTTCAATACATGTGCTGAGACCAGCATTGAGAATGTTCAACAAAACATATCTCCGTCAAATGGACATCCCTTCTATACAAACCTGGAATCCCACCCTCTAATTCAGTGTGCCTATAAGAAAATCCCCCGAGAGAACTTAAAAATGTCTGTATTGCCCGCTTAACCAAGGGGCGTAAGAAATCTGAGTTTAACCACTTCAACCTAGGGATCATTTCTCAAAAAATCAGTACTGTCCCTGGGGATGAAAAATGAAACTTTAACAAATCGTCCCTGATCGTGAAAATTAAATCAAGGGTTTTTAACCTTCCCCAAATCGTTACCTCCCAAATGCAAGATTATAATATCAGGAGCTGGTCACTTTAAATATAAAATACCTAACTTGCTAAATATGTCTGACCAAACCATTCCGCGCTTCCCATGTCACATCACTTTGAAATCTGTTTGGTCTAAACCCACGTTCTTAGAATATACTCTCTCATCCGCCCTCTTGCTGGCCCAATGTACGAATGAATGTCCGATAATCCAGACTATTTTCTGGGGACCTGAAAATATTCAAACAAAAGAGTTAGGTTGAACATATGTGGAGGTTCTGCAGGATGTGGAAACCTTGCAAAAAGATCTGAACAAATTAATGGGGTGGGAAACTACATGGCAAATGAGGTTCAATGTAGAAAAAAATGTAAAATGATGCATTTGGGTGGCAAAAATATGAATGCAATCTATACACTGGGGGGAGAACCTCTGGGGGAATCTAGAATGGAAAGGGACCTGGGGGGGGGGGGGGGGGGGTCCTAGTAGATGATAGGCTCAGGAATGGCATGCAATGCCAAGCTGCTGTTAACAAAGCAAACAGAATATGGCATGCATTAAAAAGGGGAGATAAAACGAGAATTCTCCCACTCTCCAACTCTACAAGACTCTGGTCCGGCCGCACCTAGAGAATGCTGTCCAGTTCTGGGCACCAGTCCTCAGGAAGGATGTACTGGAAATGGAGCGAGTACAAAGAAGGGCAACAAAACTAATAAAGGGTCTGGAGGATATTAGTTATGACCAGTGTTGGTCATCTTACTTTAAAAAAGAATTTAGTTAAGTTACAAATTACTTCTCCCAAAAAGTAATTGCGTTAGTAACTCAGTTACTACATTGGTAATTAGTTACTCAGCAAAGTAACTGACTTTTTTTTAAATATTCTAGTGTAACTAAGGGGCGGGTCTAGTAACTGTAACCAAGGGGCGCATTTATTGTTATATATCGTGTAACCAAGGGGCTGCCCTATTATTACTCTAACCAAGGGGCAGATCTGTTATAGGATGTAAGCAAGGGGCGGGTCTATTATTATATCGTGTAAGCGGATGGCTACAGAAGAGGGGAATGTTAAATTAATGGGCAGAGCTCGATATATAACAATAATAATAAATGCGCCCCTTGGTTACAGTAATATTAGACTCGCCCCTTAGTTACACGATAGACGCCCCTTGCAGAGTAGCACGAGCATCATGAGCGCGCGGCATCGCCTCGTACAATTACATGTTAACTGCGCCTGCGCTGTGTAGAGTTCACTCAGAGCTGTTTAGGTTCGGCAATTTTCGGAAGCTCCGTAGTCCTTTGTACTGCGCAAGCGCTGCGCCTGCGCAGTACAGGGGGTCCTTATCCGGCGGGGGAACTTTTTTGGCAGGACACCGGAATTACACTACTGCCATCTAGTGACGGTAGATGTAATTGGAGTAACTAAGCCAAAGTAATGGGAACTGAGTCACCATGAGGGGAAAAGTAATCAGTTAGATTACTAGTTACCCTCTAAAGTAACTGAGTTACGTAACTCAGTTTATTTTAACTCAGTTACTTACATCACTGGTTATGACGAAAGGTTGCGAGCACTGAACTTATTCTCTCGAAGTAACGCTTGAGAGGGGGATATGATTTAAATTTACAAATACCGTACTGGTGACCCCACAATAGGGATAAAACTTTTTTGTGGAAGGGAGTTTTACAAGACTCGTGGACACTCATTAAAATTAGAAGAAAAGAGGTTTAACCTTAAACTACTTAGAGGGTTATTTACTGTGTAGCGGCCATAACACCTTGAGGGGCGGCCTTGAATTTTGGGCTTACCAGTTACCTTCGCTTGGCTTGTTAATCCAGGTCCAGGGGTTCCCAGGGTTAGTACCCAACAACTTCGGATGCTGATACCATAAAAGTCATTTAAAAAGTTTTTATTTGCAGGGGTAACAAACAACAAACATAGTTTCGAATGGGAACAGAGGGCAGGGTGAAGAAACTCAGGCACCTTGAACTGCTGACAATTTAAATGTCTTTAGTATTAACCCAGAGAGTAGCCACTCGCAGCTGGGTGCTTCAATGCTGAACAAATCTCTAGTCAGAGATTTGGCAGTCAACACTTTGATCCGGAAACTTGTAAAGTCTCTGACACAGCATAAACTTTCAACCGAAAGGATAGGAACCTTTTCTCAGTGCCTGGAACTTTCTCTGTCTTCTTGGCAGTACTGTCCATAACAACCCAGCAACCAGGCTCTTCTTGAGATGCCAGCTTGTTGGCCCTCCTCCGAAGAGTCCTCCCCCGGGTCGCTTACACGAGCTGCGGTGCCCCTCCAAGATTGAGAGCACACCCGGACGCCTTGAATCCTCCCTCAGTTACTGCGCCTCGGACAAGCCGGTTCCGAGACTTGGGAACAGATGGATCCTTGCCCCAGACCATGCAGGTCCATGGGGGTTAGTCAAACTGACCATGTTGCGGGACGGCAAACGATCCCGGGCCGGGACCCCTCGTGGGGCTACCCTGATCCAGATCCAGGAACAGGCAGCTACGGCCGAACACGTGATTCCAGCACCTTAAGTACCCTTCCCCAGATTGCACAGCGGGGCAAGACGCACCCGCTGATTGGCTCCGGGGAAGACTGATACTCAAACCGTCCAACCAGGTCTGGTTCTAGGCCTGTCATGTGTACCTCACTGTACCCATGACCAGGCAGAACCCTAACACAGCCCAGCTAAACTGATGCCAGAATAAACCTGCACAATTAACCCTCAGAACCCCACTACTGTTCTGAGGGAAAACTAAATTTCCACACATAGCGGACACTTTGTGAAAGTGTCCACGCTACAACTGTAAGAGCAGCAAGGATGTGGAATTCCCATCCACAGGCGTTGGTCTCAGTGTGGAGCATCGATAGTTTCAAGAAACTATTAGATAAGCACCTGAACGACCACAACATAC
Source organism: Lithobates sylvaticus (assembly GCA_028564925.1). Taxonomy (NCBI): domain Eukaryota; kingdom Metazoa; phylum Chordata; class Amphibia; order Anura; family Ranidae; genus Lithobates; species Lithobates sylvaticus. Next base: position 544,957,914 of record CM053029.1, read on the forward strand.
AGGGATATACATTGTAATACTGACATATAATCACACACATAGGTTGGACTTGATGGACTTGTCTTTTTTCAACCTCACCTACTATGTAACTATGTAATAAGTAACTATCCAATTTCCATCTACCTGTTCTGTTGATCAAGCCTTCATCGAGACCTAGTCTAGCTGCTTCCATGCCTGCCCTATTCTCCAGGAATGTGACGTCAGACGTGCATCGTCCAAACATTAAATATGCTTGCACTTTTTGAACACCTGTAAAAATTTCAATTTGCTCAAAGAAGAGCAGTCACTATGTACGAAAAACTGCCCTTTAACCACTGGCCTATGCCATAACGTAATCTTTTAACAATGCCACTGGGCACAGCAGTGAATTGCTACAAACATTTAATACAAACCAAGATCCTTTACCAGTTTGATCCATTTTTGACTGTCTAATACAGATTTTAACTGAAAAAATCACCTACCAACACGTCTTCTCATTGTAGTCCCCCTTTTGTATGCTTAGCTGGAGGGACCAGCTTGAGATTCTTAGAGCAGCACAGAATGCAATAGAAAATACCATTTTAAATAATGATACTTCATACTCTGACCAGAAGACTTGCAAAGTCTACCAAGAACCTCAGTGGATACTGGCTTCCTAATATCCACAACCTTATTAGATTTTTTTATAGCCTTTCAAAGCTTGCCTTACCATGAAAAAAACAAAAATAGAGGGAAAATTGTTCAATTTAAGAAAGAAAGAGACTCCTGAAAAAACGTTATTCACATGCAACCAGGAGAAGTTTTTACTGAAGAGTTTATTCAAGAATAACAGAGCTAAACCTTCGGAAACCGAGGTATCAGCGACACCATGCTCTTGCAAAAATGAAGACCATAACCACCAAGCTGACTGGTATCCCACCATGGTGGAGGGGGCAATAGAGTGCTGCACATTGATTAAAACCTTCTTCAAATGAGTTTCCACAAGAACTTCGGGCCAGTCAAACCCACGAGGCTGCGTTTGGCAACAGGGAAGTGAAACGTTCTATCTGAAAACGAGATAAAGCATCCGCCAAGTCATTTGTTCTGCCGGAATAAATTTTGCTTTAATCCAAATGTTCAGACTCAAACATTTAAAAATGAAGTGCCTCAGCAGAACAATGACTGGTGGAGACTTTGAGGATAAGCAGTTTATTGCATACATAACACCTTTATTGTCTGTACTAAAGGATTCGCCTGTTTTTAAAATAAGTACCCCAAAGCTCAATGGGCACCAAAATAGGGAATAGTTCTATTAAAACACAGTTTTTTAAGCAGCCCTTGAGCTTCCAGGCAGGATCCCAGGGCTCAGCGCACCAATTCGTTTTCCATATGGCCGCAAATCCCAGGGACCCGGCAGAATCCGTCTGAAGACAGAACTCCCCATCCGTGACAAATTCTCTTTGCCAAACCGCCCTGTCGTTGAAGTATTCCAGAAACCTAAACCAAACTATTAAATCCTCCCGTATATCGTGCAATAATTTTACGTGAGCTGATGGAGACTTGAGTAACGTATAAAGGCTCCAGGAAAAAATCCTCCCAACAGGCAATATACGGGTGGCAAATGCCAACTGACCCAGCAGTGACTGAACCTCCTTAACCACTTCGCATCCCGCCCATAGTCATATGACGCCCACAAGGTGGATCTCCCATCCTGGGTGGGCATCATATGACGTCCTCCCATTCCCGGCCGCCTAGGGAGTGCGCGTGGCGTCGCTCGGGACCCGGTGCGCGTGCCCGGCGGCCGCGATGTCCGCCGGACACCCGCGATTGCCCGTGAAAACAGCGGGACCGTGGAGCTGTGTGTGTAAGCACACAGCTCCACGTCCTGTCAGTGGAGAGGAGACCGATCATGTGATCCCAGTACGGAGGAACACTGATCGGTCCCATCCCCCCACAGTTAGAATCACTACCTTAGGGAACACATTAACCCCTGCAGGGCCCCCTAGTGTTAACCCCTTCCCTGCCAGTCACATTTACACAGTAATCAGTGCAATTTTATAGCAACGATCGCTGTGTAAATGTGAATGGTCCCAAAAATGTGTCAAAAGTGTCCGAAGTGTCCGCCGCAATGTCGCAGTCACGAAAAAAAAATCGCAGATCGCCGCCATTACTCGGAAAAAAAAAAAAATGCAATAAATCTATCCCCTATTTTATATACGCATACCAAAAATATGTAGAAGAATACGTATCGGCCTAAACTGAGTAAAAACATTTAAAAAAAAAAAATGTTATATTTATTACAGCAAAAAGTAAAAAATATTGTGTTTTTTTTTCAAAATTGGCGCTCTTCTTTTGTTTATAGCGCAAAAAATAAAAACCGCAGAGGTGATCAAATACCACCAAAAGAAAGCTCTATTTGTGGGAAAAAAAGGACGTCAATTTTGTTTGGGTGCAACGTCGTGCGACCGCGCAATGCCGAATCGCAAAAAGTGCTCTGGTAAGGAAGGGGGTAAAATCGCTCGGTGCTGAAGTGGTTAAGAGTAACCTTCTTTTTCCTAATTAACAAAATAATACAACCTGTAAGCCTGATGATTTTTCCCTGGGCAACCTGAATTCCATATTTACCGTATCTATGGTGATTCCAAAGAAACTGAGGGAAAAACTGTCTTTTTATTTGCTAAAGGGACCACAAACGCCTTGCAGACTGAAAAAATGCTAGCAATAAATCCCTACAGGTATTTGAATGAGGAGGACCTAGGAAAAGAAAATCGTCCGAGTAATGGATCAGGGAATTCACACCCACCACCTTAGCAACTACCCATTCCAGGAAAGAGGCAAAGGGTTCAAAATAAAAACAATTTCCTTGAAAGAAAAAGCCTTATGCCACGTACACACGATCGGAATTCTCGTCGGAAAAAACTCTGACGGTTTTTCCGACGGAATTCCGCTCAAGCTGTGTTGCCTACACACGATCACACCAAATTCCGACGGCCAATAACACAGCGGCATTAAAACACGTTCGACGGCACTATAAAAGGGAAGTTTAATGCTTCCGAGCATGCGTCGAATTGTTTCCGAGCATGCGTCGGAATTTTGCGTGTCGGAATTGCATACACACGATCGGAAAATCCGATAGAAAGGTTTTCCGTCGGAAAAATTGAGAACAGGTTCTCAATCCAAAGTCCGTCGGAAATTCCGACAGAAAAAGACCGTTGGGCATACACACGGTCGGAAAATCCGATGAAAAGCTCCAATCGGACTGTTTTCATCGGAAATTCCGACCGTGTGTACGCCGCATAACAAATTAATTAAATTACGTGGGGTCTATAGGCAGCAGCCTGAAACAGAGGCGGCTCTAGGCTTTGTGAGGCCTTAGGCAAATCTGAGACATGAGGCCCCATTCATATCCATAATGGGAAAAATAATTAAAACGATAAAAATTAACTGTATAAATTGCATATATTTATGCCGCGTACACACGGTCGGAATTCTCGTCGGAAAAAGCTCTGATGGTTTTCCCGTCGGAATTCCGACGGAATTTCGCTCAAACTGTCTTGCCTACACACGGTCACCCCAAATTCCGACGGTCTGTAACACAGCGGTATAAAACACGTTCGACAGCACTATAGAAGGGAAGTTTAATGCTTCCAAGCATGCGTCGAATTGTTTCCGAGCATGCGTCGGAATTGCATACACACGATCGGAAAATCCGATAGAAAGGTTTTCCGTCTGAAAAATTGAGAACAGGTTCTCAATCCAAAGTCCGTTGGAAATTCCGACAGAAAAAAAACGATGGGCATACACACGGTCGGAAAATCCGCTGAAAAGCTCCCATCGGACTGTTTCCATCGGAAATTCCGACCGTGTGTACGCCGCATAAGAGTTTTAAATCCTATGAACTATGAATTCACCGTTTATAGAATTTTCTCTAACCAATTCTTCTTTAATCAAATATATATATATTACATATATATTATATATTTCACGCATTTTTCTCCATTTACATGAAGGTCAGGTTAATATAACCCAACCAGCACAGAGTTCCCCCATATATCAGAGTCTGCAGTATTCCCCCTTACAGTGCAAGGGAACTCTGATATAAAAGGGGAATGCTGCGGATCATGATCTAAGGCAGGGGTTGTCAACCCCCGGTCCACGGCCCACTACCGGGCCGTGGCCCTTCTGCAGCCGGGCCGCGGGTGCGGGCGGCCGGCTAGAGACATGCTAGGCTGCCGGCGTGAGAGCGCTGGGTGGATGGAAGAAGCGAGCAGGCGGGCAAGCAGAGATGATATCATCTCTCTCCGCCCCTCGCATCACCGCTCTTCCGCCCTCAAAGCCAGTGCTCTGTCTCAGTGTCGGAGGTGCAGCGGGGAGCAGAGAGATGACGTCATCTCATACTGCCCGCCCCGCATCACCGCTCTCGTGAGGCTCCTCGCTGTGTGGTGGTTCAGCGGTGCAGATTGCCTCCCCCCCCCCCCCGGACAGCTAATCAGGAATGGCAAAAGGGTGGAGCCAGAGAGTCCCAGACCCTCCCTCTGCCAGGTAAGACCGGCTGCAGCATGAGGAGGGAGACACCCTGCTACATTCAGAGGGGCGATCCCACAGAGATGTAATGTCATCAGTGACAGGTGAGCTGTGTGTGGGAGTACAGGTGAGGTGTGCTGGGACTTGTAGTTCACCCCCCTCAGCTGTCTGCCTGACAAACCACAAGGGGCGCTCCACTCACTCCGCATCTGGTGACAGGCAACGTGGCAGGTGGCGTGGCAAGTTACATTCCGCATCTGGTGACAGGCAGCGTGGCAAGTGACAATCCACATCTGGTAGCAGGCGACAGTGGCAGGTGACATTCAGTGCTCCCACTGATTCTACATTATGGTGAGTTGAACTATTTCATTTATTACTACAATGTAATGATAGAAATAATGTGCATCAATCACCCTGACACCATATCAAACATGGTGCCGGGATGATTGAAGCGCCAACACCAGCCATTGCCCGCAAAAAAACGTGCCCCCCCTCCCCCCGGTCCTTGGTACAATTTTGTTCCACGCAGCCGGTCCCCGGTGCCAAAAAGGTTGGGGACCACTGATCTAAGGGGGAACCTGCAGACTTTGGTGTAAAGGGGAACTAATGTAAGGGAGGGGTGAGCTCTGGTGACCAAAGATTACCTTTATATCAGAGTCCACTGCATTCCCCTTTACATCACAGAGTTCCAACTTGCATTTAAAATGGAAACTCTATCGTGGAGCCTTCACGTCTGCCTTAGCCAGCAGAGCTCCCGAACATAATTCCTTCAAAATGACCAAAGCATCCTCAAAGGAAGCATATGAAACAGACAAATTCTGGTCCTGTATTTTGTCATTTAGGGAATCACCTGAAGGGAATGACAAATGATGGATGAGCCGGTAAGAGTTTGGTTCCTTTTTGGGAACAATTCCTAAAGGGGAAATCCTAAAATCAGAAAAGTAATGGGGGGGTCAATTCTAACACTATAGCTTCTAAACCGTTTATTGATTTATTGATGTATCTTGCACCCTGACCCGTTAAAACTTGGTAAAGAAAAAACAGAGAAAAACCCTTTAAACAGGAGATATGGTGTCTGTGTGTCTGGAAATTCCTTGAGCCAAAGGGCCATTATGTGTAGTTTCACTGGTGACTCCGCCTTTAGAAAAGGATTTCTTACCTGCCGACTGGTTTCAAGATGATAGTTTCTTGAAACACTTGGAGATGGGGTGAGTACCTTCACAAAATGCGCACTCGTGCCTGTACTTACACGAGTTAGGCCATCTACAGTGGTTTTTATTGAAGTTAAAGCAGACCCCTTAATATAATTGGAGTGTGATGCTTGGTTTGGGGGAGCGGCTTGTCTTGATAATTGTTGGCCTTTGAGGAAGAAAAAGATTCAGCCATAGGCCAATATCCTTAGTTCCCCACTGTAATGACGGGTGTACCGCCAATTTTTGTCGAAATGATTCGTCATAAACAAACCAAGCCTTGCCCCCAAAGTTTTTGTGAGCTTCCAAAATTATTTCCAAATACTGAAAAAGACCCAGGCTTTTCTCCAGATGTTTTTCACATAGCACACTAGCGAATAGTAAAAAGGCTTGCAACCAATTATTAAAAGTTTTGTTAATCGGCCCTCTTCTATCCTATTCAGATTTATAATTTCATCCACCTGACTTCTGAAGACATTCTTTTGACGAGGGGGGAGTAATGATAATATATCCAAAAATTCCCCTCACCAAATTTTCTCCTTGATGCCGGTGGATAAATGAAAACATAGAGGAGACAAGATACATGGCAACACTTCCTTCCTACAAGTTTCAGGAACATTAGTGTTTTGTAAATGAATAATATCAGCTGTAGAAGAAAGCTGGGAATTTGTCAATGAAAAAACCTGAGAGTTAGCATTAACTCCACTAGATGGCGCCCAAACCGTGACCACATTTTTCTAACTGCATTTAATTCTCTAATGCCACGTACACACGGCCGGACTTTACGGACGAAAAAGTCAGACGGAATCTTTTCATTGGATATTCCGATCGTGTGTGGGCCTCATCTGACTTTTTTTTTTATAAAATCACCCACCCATTCCCTTTTTTTTATATATAGAACCTGATTTGTGTCCCCTATCCACCTCTGGCATTGTGCTGTGGCTGTCCGATTCTCTCCTTGGCTGCTGTTTCTTGCTACCCCCCTCCAGTTCTCCTTATGTGTTGAAAAGTCTGTGTTGGGGGGGTTTGTCCCCGTCTCAATCCCGGGGGAGACAGCACATTCAGGAAATGTGCAGGAGGTCCAGAGCTGTGAGGGGGTAATGTGCAGGGGGTCCAGAGCTGTGAGCGGGGTAATGTCTCTGTCTCTGAGGGGGGGCAGTCTCTGAGGGGATCCTAGAAAGGAGTCAAGAGTGGGAGCGCCGCCAAGATGGGGGTTACGGGAAGAGACAGACGTGTGGACTGTGGAGAGGAGACTATAGAATAAAACCAGAGCCGCCAAGCTGGAGCCGTCTGACTGAGCCCTGCACAGTGCACCTAAGAGGAGGTCAGTGACAGCGCCGCCAGGCCAGTCTGAGGGGAGGCACCGATATAAAGGTACCCCCTTATATTAGTAATCCCCCCTTACCTTAGTGTATTCACTCTGTGGAGGGTGGTCTCTGTTCACCATCCTGCAGACTCTGATGTAAGGGAGAACTCTGTGCTGACTGGGTTATAGTATCCTGACCCTCATGTAAATTGAGAAATATGTTTTTTGACTTTTGTTTAACTTAAACACATTGCTAATAGCACTAGCTATGTGTTTATAGTTCAAATTTTGATATTTGCCCTGTTTAGCACTAAAAACTGTAATTTTAGGTACTTCTGTGCAGTGCCAGTAAAGAATGTGGATCCGTCAGTAAATTAAATTGGTGCCTTTTGTAAATTTTGGCGTTCTGCCAGTAAATTTCACTTCGGCAGGTTGGCAATACTGAACATGACACCGGGGAGGGAAAAAGGCTAATTGGGCCCAATGTGGACATTTTCACTTAGGGGTGTACTCACTTTTGTTGCCAGCGGTTTAGACATTAAATGGCTGTGTGTTGAGTTAATTTGAGGGGATAGCAAATGTACACTGTTATACAAGCTGTACACTCACTACTTTACATTGTAGAAAAGTGTCATTTCTTCAGTGTTGTCACATGAAAAGATATAATAAAAAATTTACAAAAATGTGAGGGGTGTACTCACTTTTGTGAGATACTGTATATACACATTTATAATTTACATATTGTAGAAACAAATGTAAATACACAAACACACACAGAATCCCTCCCAACTTCAGAATAGAGGACACTTGAGAAAGGAAGTGACTTGCGGTATGCGCATCCTGGCAAATGTGGGTGTGGTCAAACTCTTAACAGTGGGAGGGGCTTTAGGGCAAGGTTAAATGAAAACCGGGCTTTCTTGTACCTATAAAATGTGCATTGAGTGCTTTGTCTGAGCCTACCTCAGCCTGAGCCTAGATTTGGCTGCTCAATGACCAGGCCATTTTTTGTGATATGGCACTGCGTCGCTTTAACTGACAATTGCGCAGTCGTGCGACGTTGTACCCAAACAAAATTGTCGTCCTTTTTTTCCCACAAATAGAGCTTTCTTTTGGTGGTATTTAATCACCTCTGCGGTTTTTATTTTTTGGGCTATAAACAAAAGAAGAGTGACAATGTTGGAAAAAACACTATCTTTTACTTATTAATTTAAAAAAAAAAAAAAAAAAAAAAAAAAAACATTTTTCCTCAGTTTAGGCCGATATGTATTCTTCTACATTTTTTTGTTCGTCGCAATGATCCCCTTCTCTTCTGATCTGTCTCGGCTGTGTCATACAGCCGAGCAGAGTGAAGCCGCCAGCGCCGCCTCCCCCTCCTCCTTGTAGTCTACAGTGTGCTGCTGTGCATCATCACATGTCCCGCCATCTGAGCAGAGGCTCGAGGTACATTATGGGTCTGAAGGGGGGGCTGCACTGTAGGGGGGGTCTGCATTGTAGGGGGGTCTCCACTGTAGGGGGGTCTCCACTGTAGGAGGGGGGTCTCCACTGTAGGGGGGGTCTCCACTGTAGGGGGTCTGTACTGAAGGGGGGGTCTCCACTGTAGGGGGTCTGTACTGAAGGGGGGTCTGTATTGTAGGGGAGTCTGCACTGTGGGGGGTCTGCATTGCAGGGGGGGCTGTGTTGCAGGGGGGTCTGCACTGTAGGGGGTCTGTACTGTAGGCGGGTCTGTGTAACATGCAGAGGGTCAAGAGCTGTTAGGGGAGGTGTCTGTGTAACATACAGGTGTACAGATATGTGGGGGGCGTGTAATGTAAAGGGGTCTAGAGGTGCAGGGTGATGTGTAATGTAAAGAGGTCCAGAGGTGCAAGGGCTGTGTAATGTAAAGGGGTCCAGAGGTGCAAGGGCTGTGTAATGTAAAGGGGTCCAGAGGTGCAAAGGCTGTGTAATGTAAAGGGGTCCAGAGGTGCAGGGTGCTGTGTAATGTAAAGGGGTCCAGAGGTGCAAAGGCTGTGTAATGTAAAGGGGCCCAGAGGTGCAGGGTGCTGTGTAATGTAAAGGGGTCCAGAGGTGCAAGGGCTGTGTAATGTAAAGGGGTCCAAAGGTGCAAGGGCTGTGAAATGTAAAGGGGCCCAGAGGTGCAGGGTGCTGTGTAATGTAAAGGGGTCCAGAGGTGCAGGGTGCTGTGTAATGTAAAGGGGTCCAGAGGTGCAAGGGTTGTGTAATGTAAAGGGGTCCAGAGGTGCAAGGGCTGTGTAATGTAAAGGGGTCCAGAGGTGCAAGGGCTGTGTAATGTAAAAGGGTCCAGAGGTGCAAAGGCTGTGTAATGTAAAGGGGTCCAGAGGTGCAGGGTGCTGTGTAATGTAAAGGGGTCCAGAGGTGCAAGGGCTGTGTAATGTAAAGGGGTCCAGAGGTGCAAGGGCTGTGTAATGTAAAGGGGTCCAGATAACAGAGAAGGGGTCCCCTGTGGGTTGGACTTTAAAGGCGTAGAATTTGTAACCCCAGATAAATGGAGATTAATATATATTGAAAAAGCGTTTATTACAAAAAGATGTAGTACATAAAAACAATAGAAGATTTCACATATATAACAATATAAAACACCTGGAGACTGTTTCAACAAAACTTGGTGATACAATACAAGTTATGAATGCGTTTGTGTCATTTTCTCACACTGACGCGTTTCGGATATTAATGATTTCCTCCTTCCTCAGAGGTGAGACTATAACACCATTCCTATTATATATATAAAAATGTCAAAGTCAGGTGATATGTCAGAAATGCAAATCTTCATACAAATGATTACATCTACTGAATCAAAAAGATTCATACAAATACAAATGAAACATAGAGCAAAACTCACATGGAGAGCACACCAAGTAACGAGACATTCCAGTAGGGTTAAAAGTAATGGCTGGAGGGAGGAGCTTCTTCACTTTACAACCTCAAAGGAGGTCGGTTGTATACCAAATATATATAGATGCCCATCAGCCAACTGGAGCTCAGTAATTGCTCCAACAGTTGGATATAGTGCGTCTATCCCAAAGGGAGCGATCGTTTGGGGGGCGCCTGTAGAACACACTGGGGTGTCCCAGACGATGAAGCCGTCCCAGGCCGTCCCAGACGATGAAGATGTCGTCGATGTACCGGTACCACCCCAGAATGTGGTCCGTGTACATCGACAAGTCTTCATCGTCCAGGAACATATGCTCCCACTCCCCCAGGTACAGGTTGGCATACGACGGGGCACAGCAGGTCCCCATCGCCACCCCCTGCACCTGGAGGTAGTGGGAGCCATTGAAGGTGAAGACGTTATGCCCAAGGATGAATTCGAGCAGAGACAGCATGAAATCGCCGTACACTGGATCGACTTTCCTATCATTCATCAAGATATGTTTAATTGCTGCTACACCCTTATCATGGGGAATAGAACTGTAGAGCAAAGGTAACAAATCCTTTTTATTTGACTTCTTTTATTCCCTATGGAATCTATGCTCCCCCTTTTTTTACCACACTAATATAAGTTTGCTGTTAGTTGTAAACTTCCTTATTTGACATCGTTGTCATTGTTTGACAATCCTAGATTATTATTTGGATACAATAATATAAAAGCCATTCATTTTTCCCCCTCTTTGCTTATGTATTTTTGCTGCAATCATTGCTCTCCCATAGAACTCTGAGGGACTTTTTTGCCCCACAGATATCTACTATTATATGAATTATCCAAATATATATATTGTTATTTACTATTGAGACATACATTGAAATACAAAAATACATATACCTTTGGGGTGAGCCATCATTTTTCCTACTCACTATCTTAAATGCCTTTTTGACCATCTCTCTTCAGAGTCATCGGTCGACACTGTCCAACTTGGATATACTATAACCAGTGGTATAACAAGCTAAGATTCACCGACAGGTATAGATCAGTGATTTTATATGCATTATCTACGTCACAAAAGTAATTACTTGTTAACCTGACACATACATACATGTTTTATCTCGTAGGGCTCTCTTTTCACTGTCCGACCCCAGTGTGTTCTACAGGCGCCCCCAAACGATCGCTCCCTTTGGGATAGACGCACTATATCCAACTGTTGGAGCAATTACTGAGCTCCAGTTGGCTGATGGGCATCTATATATATTTGGTATACAACCGACCTCCTTTGAGGTTGTAAAGTGAAGAAGCTCCTCCCTCCAGCCGTTACTTTTAACCCTACTGGAATGTCTCGTTACTTGGTGTGCTCTCCATGTGAGTTTTGCTCTATGTTTCATTTGTATTTGTATGAATCTTTTTGATTCAGTAGATGTAATCATTTGTATGAAGATTTGCATTTCTGACATATCACCTGACTTTGACATTTTTATATATATAATAGGAATGGTGTTATAGTCTCACCTCTGAGGAAGGAGGAAATCATTAATATCCGAAACGCGTCAGTATGAGAAAATGACACAAACGCATTCATAACTTGTATTGTATCACCAAGTTTTGTTGAAACAGTCTCCAGGTGTTTTATATTGTTATATATGTGAAATCTTCTATTGTTTTTATGTACTACATCTTTTTGTAATAAACGCTTTTTCAATATATATTAATCTCCATTTATCTGGGGTTACAAATTCTACGCCTTTAAAGTCCAACCCACAGGGGACCCCTTCTCTGTTATCTCTATTATAGGATGTGGCGTAAACCGTACAAAAATTCCCCTCTCTAGTATTATATACTCATGTGTGTTTTTTTGTTTAGCCTACATTTCTTCTTGTAAAGGGGTCCAGAGGTGCAAGGGCTGTGTAATGTAAAGGGGTCCAGAGGTGCAGGGTGCTGTGTGATGTAAAGAGGTGATGTGTAATTTACACAGTAGTGACAAAGAGATATTTAAGGATGCAGGGGGCACAGTGGGGTGTTTTTACGTTTTAAGGTGGGGGTGCCAGATATAGGATCCGCCCCGGGTGCCAAATGCACTAGGTACGCCCCTGTGTATCACCCTTATGTACTGTCTTTTTGCATTTTTATTTTGGCTTTTAGCCAGTGAATCTACGATATATTTGAGTATAATTACCTAACCTCATATCACCCCTGAAGAAGGAATATAACAATGTAAAATCAATGTCATTTGAACTAGCCTACCAGCCTGCGAATGGTCTGGTTGATGCTTCTTCTCGACAAACGAGTTTGGGTTATTGTAGAGTATTATTTTATATATTTACAATGTTCATCGATGTACGATTTTAGGATTTTTTTATCCATTCATGTTTACATGATATATATATACAGTGGTGTGAAAAAGTGTTTGCCCCCTTCCTCATTTCCTGTTCCTTTGCATGTTTGTCACACTTAAGTGTTTCGGAACATCAAACCAATTTAAACAATAGTCAAGGACAACACAAGTAAACACAAAATGCAATTTGTAAATGAAGGTGTTTATTATTAAAGGTGAAAAAAAATCCAAACCATCATGGCCCTGTGTGAAAAAGTGATTGCCCCCTAAACCTAATAACTGGTTGGGCCACCCTTAGCAGCAACAACTGCAACCAAGCGTTTGCGATAACGTGCAATGAGGCTTTTACAGCGTCCTGGAGGAATTTTGGCCCACTCATCTTTGCAGAATTGTCCTAATTCAGTTACATTAGAGGGTTTTCGAGCATGAACGGCCTTTTTAAGGTCATACCACAACATCTCAATAGAATTCAGGTCAGGACTTTGGCTAGGCCACTCCAAAGTCTTCATTTTGTTTTTCTTCAGCCATTCGGTGGTGGACTTGCTGGTGTGTTTAGGATCATTGTCCTGCTGCAGAACCCAAGTTCGTTTCAGCTTGAGTACACGAACAGATGGTCGGACATTCTCCTTCAGGATCTCTTGGTAGACAGCAGAATTCATAGTTCCTTTTATCACGGCAAGTCTTCCAGGTCCTGAAGCAGCAAAACAGCCCCAGACCATCACACTACCACCACCATATTTTACTGTTGGTATAATGTTCTTTTTCTGAAATGCAGTGTTCCTTCTACGCCAGATATACTTGGACACACACCTTCCAAAGAGTTCCACTTTTGTCTCATCGGTCCACAGAATGTTGTCCCAAAAGTCTTGGGGATCATCAAGATGTGTTGTGGAGAAATTGAGACGAGCTTTGATGTTCTTTTTGCTCAGCAGTGTTTTTCTCCTTGGAACTCTGCCATGCAGGCCATTTTTGCCCAGTCTTTTCCTGATGGTGGAGGCATGAACGCTGACCTTAACTGAGGCAAGTGAGGCCTGCAGTTCCTTGGACGTTGTTGTGGGGTCTTTTGTGACCTCTTGGATGAGTCGTCGCTGCGCTCTTGGGGTAATTTTGGGCGGCCGGCCACTCCTGGGAAGGTTCACCACTGTTCCATGTCTTCGCCATTTGTGGATAATGGCTCTCACTGTGGTTCGCTGGATTCCCAAAGCTTTGGAAATGGCTTTATAACCCTTTCCAGACTGATAGATCTCAATTACTTTCTTTCTCAATTGTTCCTGAATTTCTTTGGGTCTCGGCATGATGTGTAGCTTTTAAGGATCTTCTTGTGGACCTTACTGTGTCAAGCAACTCCTATTTAAGTGATGCCTTGATTGTGAACAGGTGTGGCAATAATCAGGCCTGGGTGTGGCTAGAGAAATTGAACTCAGGTGTGGACAACCACAGTTATAGTATGTTTTAACAAGGGGGGCAATCACTTTTTCACACAGGGCCATGATGGTTTGGATTTTTTTTCACCTTTAACCGCTTCCCGACCGGCCACTGCATATATACGTCAGCAGAATGGCACGGGCAGGCAGAATCACGTACCTGTACGTGATCGTGCATGTGCCTGCCCGTGGGTCGCGCGCGCGCCGCTAGCGGCGCGCTCGCGACCCGGTCGGGAGCTCCGTGACCCCGGCCGCGGGACCAGCGGACCCGATCGCCGCTGGTATCCCGCGATCGGGTTACGGAGCGAAAGAACGGGGAGAGGTCTATGTAAACAAACCTCTCCCCGCGCTTCCTACACTGACTGTCAGTGATCGGCGGTTCCCTGTCATCGGGAACGCCGATCAATGACGTCAGACGTACAGCCACGCCCCCCTACAGTAAACACAACACATCACGTCACACTGACTCCTCCCCGCCCCCTTGTGGTTAACCCCCTAACTACAACTGTCATTTACATAGGAATCAGTGCTATTTAAATAGCACTGATTTCTGTATAAATGACAAATGTCCCAAAAATGTGTCAAAAATGTCCGATGTGTCCGCCAAAATGTCGCAGTCACAATAAAAATCGCTGATCGCCGCCATTACTAATAAAAAAAAAAAAAAATATATTAATAAAAATGCTATAAAACTATCCCCTATTTTGTAAACGCTATAACTTTTGCGCAAACTAATCAATAATCGCTAATTGCGATTTTTTTTACCAAAAATATGTAGAAGAATACGTATCGGCCTAAACTGAGGAAAAAAAATGTTTTTTTATATATTTTTTGGGGATATTTATTATAGCAAAAAGTAAAAAATATTGCATTTTTTTCAAAATTGTCGCTCTATTTTTGTTTATAGCGCAAAAAATAAAAACCGCAGGGGCGATCAAATACCACCAAAAGAAAGCTCTATTTGTGGGAAAAAAAGGACGCCAATTTTGTTTTGGAGCCACGTCGCATGACCGCGCAATTGTTAGTTAAAGCGACGCAGTGCCGAATTGCAAAAAGGGGCCTGGTCCTTTGGCTGCCAATTGGTCCGGGGCTGAAGTGGTTAATAATAAACACCTTCATTTACAAATTGCATTTTGTGTTTACTTGTGTTGTCCTTGACTATTGTTTAAATTGGTTTGATGTTCCGAAACACTTAAGTGTGACAAACATGCAAAGGAAAAGGGAAATGAGGAAGGGGGCAAACACTTTTTCACACCACTGTATATATATATATATATATATATATATATCTTTTTCTCTATAATTATATATAAATAAAGTTGGCTCCCCCCCGAGATGGGACTATGGGGTGTGTAGTGTGCACAGAGCTGTACACGTGACCTGCAACTAATGGTCACAGCTCATTATGAACAAACAGAAGTGAGGGGGGAAAGCAGAGGTTCGAGAGGACTTTACAAGGTGGCAGACAAACAGAAATAAACACAACAAACTATTTAATGAAAAATGTATTACTGGGAGCGAGCCGGTATGGATGTTTATGTGTATGGATAGCGTAATGATATCGTTTAGTGTTGAGCTGGCCATAAACTTTATAATTCCATTGTACAATTGCCTTTAGGCCCCTTTCACACTGGGGCGGTTTGCAGGCGTTATTGCGCTAAAAATAGCGCCTGCAAACCGAACCGAAACAGCTGTTGCTGTGTCTTCAGTGTGAAAGCCCGAGGGCTTTCACACTGAAGCGGTGCGCTTGCAGGACGCTGGAAAATGTCCTGCAAGCCGCATCTTTGGCTCGCTATAGGAGCGGTATATTTAGCGCCCGTTCCCATTGAAAACAATGGGGCAGCGCTCCGAACCCGCCCGCAAAACGCCGCTGCAGCGGCGGTTTGCAGGCGGTATTGACCCTTTTTCGGTAAAACCACCCCGCTAGCGGCCGAAATGCGCTGCTAAAACGCCGGTAAATCGGCGATAAATATAGCGCCGCTTTACCGCCAGCGCCCCCAACGCCCCAGTGTGAAAGTAGCCTAATGCCGCGTACACACAAAGGGACTTTTCCCGCCGGACCTAGTCCAGCGGACAATCCGCCGGACTTTCCGAGCGTGTGACTTGCCCACAAACGCCCGGACTTCTCCGGCGGACAATCCACTGGACAAAGTCCGTGGGACTTTTGAAAATGAACGGACTTGCCCACACACGGAGCAGTCCGTTCATTTAGAACGTAACTTCAGGTACGTAGCTAGCGTAGGCAGTAAATGCCGGCGTGCTAGCTCCGTCACCTGGCATGGATTTAAAGGGACTCCCCACGCCAAAAAAACGGCGTGGGGGTCCCCCCAAATCCATCTCAGACCCTTATCCGAGCACGCAGCCCGGCAGGCCAGGAAAGGGGTGGGGACGAGCGAGTGCCCCCCCCTCCTGAGCCGTACCAGGCCGCATGCCCTCAACATGGGGGGTGCCCTGGGGAAAGGGGGGCCGTGCGCCCCCCCCACCCCAAAGCACCTTGTCCCCATGTTGATGAGGACAAGGGCCTCTTCCCGACAACCCTGGCCATTGGTTGTCGGGGTCTGCGGGCGGGGGCTTATCGGAATCTGGGAGCCCCCTTTTATAAGGGGGCCCCCAGATCCCGGCCCCCCACCCTATGTGAATGAGTATGGGGTACGATGTACCCCTACCCATTCACCTAAGGTGTAAAATGTAAAGTAAAAAACCACACTTTTGAAAAAATAATTTATTGCAGTGCTCCGGGGGTCTTCTTCCGTCTTGGGGGTCTTCTCGCCGGACTCCTCCGCAATTTACCTAGCTCTTTTACCGAGCGGAGAAGTCCGGCTACCTTCTTCGTCGTCGCCGCCGTCGTCTGGGGGTCTCGATCCGCCTTCGGGGGTCTTCCGGGGTCTCTTCTGTTCTTGCCGCTGTCGTCGCTTTCTGCGCCGCCTTCTTCTTCTTCCGCCTTCTTCTTCTTCTTCTTCCGATGTTGACACGTCGCTCTCTCTGGCCGGAATGCCAGAGCCGCGCTGTGCTGGGACTTATATAGGGACAAGGGGACAGGGTCACATGCTCATGTCACATGGTGACCCCTTGTGATGTCAGGAATATGACCTCCACCATCGTACACACATACAGATATTCCTCCTGGACACTAGAGGCCGCACTGGCTCTCTCTGTCTCTAGATTGTCTGATGTCTGACTGTCATGTCTCTTTAAAAAAAAAAGTATCGGAGACCATGGAGAGTTGTCACTGGGAAGTGCGGAGAGAGACGGGCACAGAGCATCCTATACACACCATCATATCATGGAGGGACAGTAGCTGGAGGTCAGGGATAGACTTGTGCAGATTTTATATGGCCATGTATTCTATCCTGGCATAGGATGGTGGGGACAAGTAGGAGTGCGCTCCAGTCTATGGATGCTTCTTATCATCATGATTGTAGTTATTATTATAGCTTTGTGGATGTGTGACCTGTGACCGCAGACAGTAATAATTCAGCCGGTGGTGTATGAGGAGTGTGAAGGGGGACGGAGAGCTGTGATAGAAGAGGACGGACGATCTCCCCTCCATACACATTGCTGGCACCGGGGGGGAATGTGGTCAGTGACCGGCACAGGATTGGATTGAGGCCTAGACTCAGACTGCAATGGTGGAGACCCTAAGGGGAGCTAACTGTGCCAGGAGCAGGAGGGGAAATCACAGAGGTAAGTGTACCCTGCATGACCAAGACAGTCCCATGTGTCCACACCAATACACACCAAACTTGTATAATAGTAATATTTAATATTGTTAAAAAGATATTCACATTTCAGAACATGTTATACGTTACACCCCTGTTACTTAATGAGCAGCTCCCACAACTCTTACCCCCCCAGGTCCCTGTTGTGACAGCACACCCACCATCACAATTTAAAAAAAGCGGTTGTGTGGGAGCTCCACCCACCCAGCTGCGTCATTAATTTATGGAGTTCTGCAAATGGAAGAACTACAATCATCCTTTGAGGCTGACAGCTTGTAGTTTCAATGAACTGCAAGGGCACTGATGAACGCTGTAGGTAGATTGATTTTTCAAGTCATTTAATGACTGCCTGCCCTTACGAGGTACGGGCAGACAGCTATATTGACAGTCTGCAGGAGCCTGAGATTGCACCCGCGATCAGCAGATCTTGGGTGCAACGCGTTGCAGGCTCCTAATAAAACAAAAAATAATAAATGCAGATTTTTTTGACCTGCAAAAAGATGTGCATGCATTTTTTTTTTAAAGATTAACTTAGGCTTTTATTATTTTATTAGCAATGATAATATCACATTATTATAGGAATGATGAAGTAAAATGTATTACTAAAATAAAGTTATTATAATATTTAATGTTTTGTTTACCGTATGTTTTTGTAACCTCTTAATTGCTATGTGACAATTTGTAGTTGTGATGGTAATCTACATAATTAGGAGCAAAAATGTATTTTTCATTGCCCCCAAGCCTAAGAATTAAAAATTACGAAGTGCAATATGTTGCCTGAAACTGGCTGCATGCCGTGCAGAGTACTGAGCAGCTATACCACTTTCTTGCATGTGTAGATTAGTGTAGCCGGCGAGGTGCAACATTTAGCCATTCCCAACATTTTTACCCCCAGAATAATTATCAGGTCTCAGGGAACTTTTACTAAAATCCATTCATTGGGGGAAATCCAGGTATGGATTTTGAACACATTCAGATAGCACTTTGCAGTTTCCGAATGAATGCAGAATGTTCTCCGATTGGATGAGGTGGAGAGTGTGATGTCACTGCTTTTCTTCACCTTGTCCAATCATTCCATTGTAGGGAAAAATAATATAAAAAAGTGATATAGGTTTTTCCGACAGCTGCTGATTTTTTTGGGACTGGCTGGTCCAGCAAATTCAGCACAAGAGCTGACTGCCTGATGCTAAAAGAGGTCCCAAAATTGTGTTGCAGGATCTGTAGGTAGATGTGCATTCTGGAGCAATATTCTTTGGCCTGAATAATCAAAGTGTTGTTTAAGCACAGTAACGGTAAGCATGTTTGACACATACCAAAGACAGCATGGCAGAAGAACCTCATACCAACTGTGAAATATGGAGGTGGAAATGTTATGATTTACTTTGCTGCCATGAGAGAATTCTACGTTTCAAAGTGTGCTTAATAAAAAAAAAAAAAAAAATAGGGAGGTTAGACCTTCCTTTCAAAAGTAAAACCAGAAAAAATAAAAAAAATAAAATAAAGAAATCTGGTTGGTTCTTACCTCCTATGTGCAATGGATTTGCACAGGGCAGCCTGGATTATCCTCTGCTCGGGTCCCTCTTCAGCTCTCCTGGCCCCTCCCTCCTGTGGAGTGCCCCCACAGCAAGCAGCTTGCTGTGGGGGCACCAGAGCTGAGCTGATGCTCTGTGTGTCCATTCAGACATGGAGCTGCCTTTTTGCCCGCCCTCTCTCTCTCCCGATTGGCTAACTAACTTTGATTGAGAGCCGCGGGAGCCAATGGCGCTGCTGCTGTGTCTCAGCCAATCAGGGACGGCCGATGGACTCGTGGACATCACTGGACAGAGAGGGGGCTCAGGTAAGTATTAGGGGGTGCTGTGGAGGTTACTACACATAGGCTTTTTATCTTAATGCATAGCATGCATTAAAGATAAAAAAAAATGTCTGCTTTTACAACTCTTTAATTTTTCCTTTCCACACGTGATTAATACACAATTTCCATGGAGCGTACTTCCATTTCCACACGTCTCCCTACTCTATCCATAATAAAGGCTGATTTGTACTGGGTAATGTTTCCTCGCAAACAAGGTTTGTGCTTTGAAGGTGAGAAATTCATAAACGCTCATTTATCACATTTCACATAAACCTTGATGCAAGTTGTAGAATAAACGTAGCTACTTACCAAACGTTTTGATGGACCATTTAAAAATTTAATGCAGAAACTACAGTATATTCATTCTTAAATAAAAAAAAATTATATTTTAGTTTTGCCAGTAATGGGCACGGTACATTTTGTTCTCCATCAACTGCTTTTCCAATTAATTTAATGCACAATGAATGCGTCCAGATCATTTTCACACCAGCACTTGTGACACACATATTAAAATCCGATTCTGCCACAAAGATCGCTGTGGAGCGATATATCACGGTGTGTGCAATACATTCTTCAGTAAGTCTTCAGTAACCAGCATTACACAAGGACGCCTCTATTCCATTCAGCCTTTTCCTGCTTCACTCTTTAGCTTCTCTAAAACAGCTTCTGTGGTGGTATTGGCTGAAATCTTTACAACCTTTTCTCGACTTTTGCCACCCTGTTAGAGAGGGAGAAAAATTCAGTTATTGCTTCTAAATAAACTACTATATAATTGCCACTGAACTACCGGTTTGAAAATAAATCAAATCATGTTCATACTGATAGTAATATTACAAAATATACATTGTACACACTGTATAGCACAGGCTGCATTATCAGGAGTGGAGCTTAAAGGGGAAGTAAAGTCTTATTTTTTTTAAATTGTACCTACAGGTAAGCTTAGAAAAAAAGGGCTTACTCGTAGGTACTGTGAAAATCTCCTAAACCTGCACAGTTTAAGAGATATTCAGAGTGCATGCAGCCAATGACATCATTGCGCATGCGCTCTGAAGGTTCGGCTTGCCGTGCCGCAAAATGGCGGCTCTCGCACAGATGTGCGAGAGTGATGTCATTGCGGCTCCGACCACTCACAGCGCTGGAGCCCGTGAACCCGTGCCCCTGGAGGGCTTCATTCTAAGGTATTTCATAATGAGCTAGTATGCATCGCATACTAGCTCATTATGCTGCCTTTGTCCTACAGATTTTTTTAATGTTTTTTTTTCTCCTTTAAAGAGGATTTTCACCTGTAAAACAAAAATTTAAAGAGCCAAAACTTCTGCTCGAATCGGCGCACTGATATGACTGGGAGCAGGTACCTGTTAAAAATCAGGTACTCTCTCTCGCCCAAAAAAGACATTCTAAATATGAAAGAGGAGGAAAAGCAGAACTTCCCCTTTAGGGTGATTTTCCGGGCTGTGTTGCAGTGGATAACACAATTCTTAAGAAAGGTTGTATGGTATCAATGTAAAGTCATTCACACCTTTGTGATTTGAAATGCAATTGGAAACTTCACCAGATGCATTTTCCACGCTCGACCATTAGGCTACTTTCAGACTTGGGCGTTGGCGGTAAAGTGGCGCTATATTTAGAGACGCTTTACCGTCGTTTTAGCAGCGCTATTCGGCCGCTAGCGGGGCGGTGTTAAGCCGCGCTAGCGGCCAAAAAAGGGTTAAACCCACAGACAGCAGTAGAAACCTGGCAGGGGTTCAAACCCCTCTCCTCTATCTAAAACTAAAGAGAAAAATAAACACATTTTAAAAAAGGGAAGAAGAAGGTTTGCCTTTAGCGATACTTTAAAGCTGTCCCATGTTTTCTTTCACTTTAAATCGTTGTTTGGTTCAAGTTGGCTCAAACTATTTCCATCACTAAGTGATTCCCTCGCTGACAGCACTGTAAACTGTAGTGGTATCAGCTGTATACAGCACTTTGTTCTGACAGCGGCACAGGGACTTCCTGTCTGGTGCCATAATAAGATTGAGTCGGGTTGATTGCTCCTCGGCCATTCAGAGCAAGCCTTGTATTTTCGTCAATAAATACAAGACTTCCTTCAATTGGCTGAAGTGGAGATGCAGGTGGATGACATTGCGATCTCCACCTTAGCCACTCAAAAGGAAGCCTTGTATTCATTGATAGATAGATAGATTCTTCTATTCTTTTTTCCATTTCTCCTTTCTCTCTATCCATCCTGTTTTCTTCCTCCCACCTCTTTAATCAGCACCCTGATTATCAGTGCCGATGTCCCTTTAACACAAGCCGGTTATCAGCTCTCTTCTTCCCTCCTCCCGCTGTCAGCATGAGGAAAGTAAAGCCAATAACTGGCTTGTGTTTACTTCCGTGATCAGCTGTCATTGGAGACAGCTGATCACGTGGTAAACATCTGTGTAGCTGGAGCTATGTATTGCCTTCAGGAGAACAAGGAACTGGTGACTAAAAAAAATAAGTAAATCCAAATCCCCTTTTTTTGTTTTGAAATCAGTCTTAGGCCCCTTTCACACTGGGGCGGGGAGCAGCGGTGACGGTAAAGCAGCGCTATATTTAGCGCTGCTTTACCGTCATTTTAACCGCGGTATTCGGCCGCTCGCGGTGCGGTTTTACCCCCCTGAGCGGCAGAAAAAGGGTTAAAGACCCCCGCAGAGCGCCGCCCTAGCGGCGATTTGCAGCGGTATTGCCGCGGTTTTATCGCGGTTTCCCATTCAAATCAATGGGAAGGATTCACCGCTCCTATACCGCTCCAAAGATACTGCTAGCAGGACTTTTTTTGTGCCGTCCTGCTAGCGCACCGCTCCAGTGTGAAAGCCCGCCGGCTTTCACACTGGAGTTAAAGGGGCCGGATTTTTTCAGGCGGTGAACAGGCGCTATTTTTAGCGCTGTACCGCCTGAAAAACGCCCAGTGTGAAAGGGGCCTTAGATGCGTGCTGATGGGTAAATTTGGAAAAAGGGGAAAGTATGCTTTATAGAATTAATGTATTTTCAATATCTCTTTTGAAGCCACATGAAAAAGACCCTCTCCCTGCTGTACAGTATTTTGTTTTTATTTTGTCATTGGTACATATCCCCCCAGCCTTTTATTTACCATCAGCTTACTTATTAGTCCTACAAATGGCCTGAATTGAACAACAAAATTTGGCCCCCAAAAACATCATTGGGATTTACAAAACATCTTGCGAATCAAACCTGGGCCTGTTCAAATGGTCGCCCACCCTGAGTATAGGGAGTAGTAAGCCACTTACCTTGTCAAGGACAACTTCACTCTTCTTTATTTCCAAAACCTTTGATAGATATCGGCACAATTCAGCATTCGCCTCTCCTTCAGTTGGAGGAGCAGCAATGGCAACACCAACAGCTTCTGATGTCACATCTATAATGGAAGCATGTCATATGTAGTAACTGACAAGATGTTACAGATAAAAGGCAGGTAGGTTTCAGATTGTAATTGCATTCACAGCATGAAATGTAAAACAATGCAAAATAAAAGATAACTTTTTTTTTTATTTTTTTTTACAAGGGAGGGGGGTTAAATGGCAACCCCAAACTAGAAGTAAGTGTAGTGTCAGTAGAGCTATCAGGACACATAAGACATTTCATCTCCATCAGTTACAGTGATCAGGATACAACATCAAAGAAGCCCTAATTCTGGCCATGTAATAGGAGAGTTCCCAGCAACCTTCTGTCATCATGACAATTGACTGTTGCCAAATACTTATTTTATAAGCACATACCGTATATACTCGAGTATAAGCCGACCCGAATATAAGCCGAGGCACCTAATTTTACCACAAACAACTGGGAAAACGTATTGACTCGAGTATAAGTCTAGGGTGAGAAATGCGCAGCTACTGCAAGTGGAAAAGAGGGTCAACAATGCCCATTTGCAGCCTCAATGTGCCCATTTGCATGCCTCACTGTGCCCATTTGCATTGGACTTCAAACTTGGTAGTTAAGGGTTCCTAGATGCCCCCTAGCTGCAGCAAAAATTTGGGGTCTCTGGACCCAAAGGGTCCAGAAATTACATTGCTGCAGATGGACACAGTTGACCAACTTTGGGGCCCTCTATCTCGGGGCCACTTAGCGCTATGAACCCCCAATATGGATAAGTTGTTGTGTTGGTTCCACTGGGTTCGTACACCAAATTTGGGGTTCCTAGCTCCAAGTGGCCCCAACATTGGATCAGAAAAAGTCAAGCACTTTTCGGCAGCAGAGAATTACATTTTCTGAACCGAATTTGGGGCCCCGAATCTCGGGGCAACTTGCAGCTAGGAACCCCCAATATGGATATGTTGTAGTGTTGGTTCGATTGGATCTGTACACCAAATTTGGGGTTCCTAGCACCAAGTGGCCCCGAGATACGGGGCCGCAAATTCGGGTCGGAAAATGTCACTTTTTGCTGCAGAAAAGTGCTCGACTCAAGTATAAGCCGAGGGGGGCACTTTCAGCACAAAAAAAGTGCTGAAAAACTGAGCTTATACTCGAGTATATACGGTACTATCTTTGCTTTTTTTTAAATGAAAGTAGTAGTAAAGTCAAGGCTGTTTTATATACCTTAGCTTGGTATCGGCAATCATGCAAGTGCAGTGGCAAGGCAGGTAGGACCTAATGCCCACATGTGCATCTATGGGGGGGGGCTAAGGTTTCTATGCTGAAAGCGCTCCCAGGGTTTGTCATTCCTGATGCACTGCTGCCCGTCACGATAAGAGCATGAAACAAAGAAGGACAGCACAGTACTATGTAGGATGCAAGCCTACCAGGTGCTGGAGGACAACTTTGGCTTGGCTTTTGGCCACTTAAAAAGGTACTGTAAATGCTTTTTTATTATTAAAATAACAAACATGTTATACTTACCTGCTCTGTGCAATGGTTTTGCACAGAGCAACCCCTGGATCCTCCCCCCTGCCGAGTACCCCCATAGCAAGCCCCTTGCTATTCTGGCACTCATGCATGCTCGCTCTTGAGCCCCACTCTGTGTGTCCTTTTACACATAGGTGGGGCCAGGCTGAGCCACGCTCTAACTAGCTGTGATTGACCGCAGCAGAAGCCAATTACTCCCACTGCTGTCTCTGAGTCAATGAAGAGGGGGGGAGAGTTGAGAGAGTTTCTGCTCATCGCTGGATCGAAATCGGGATCAGGTAAGTATAAGTGGAGCTGGGGGGAGCTGCATGCAGAAGGTTTTTTACTTTAATGCAGAGAATGCATTAAGGTAAAAACTTCTTCCTTTACAACCACTTTAAATATCAAAGGATGCATTAAAAACGCATTGATGCATATATCTATGAAATATATTGTGTGGTGTTCATCACACTGGAACGGACTATGTACTCACAAATATTTACCTGTTATAGCATTTTGTTTGGAACCTGGCTTAGCGTGAATAGCAATAGAAATGGATCCACTTTTATCTATTCTAACTGGACCTGTGGTTTGCGGATCCTGGGGTGCATCTTTCTTCTGCCCCTTACCCTGCAATGAAAGACAAACACTCTATAACAACAATGATAAGTATATTCTTTACATAACATACAAAAAGTCTAAGGAAAACGAACACAAAGAAGCATATGCCAAGAGACTTTCATGACAGGTTATAGATCAGGTTTTTAGCACTGAAGTTCCTGAATATTTTTTACTGAAACTAAAATTCTAACTTTATACAGTGCTGTGAAAAAGTATTTGATTATAGGAATGTAAACATCCCTTGTAATAGAAATATGTATGACAGGTCCTCTTAATGAAGAGATCTGGGGACAAAAAGACCCCAAATCTCTTCTTTACCTTTAAAAGCAAAAGATCAGCCTGGACCGGAAGTGACATCATGACATTGCTCTGGTCCTACAAGGTCATAGAGTCGATCAAAGAGTATTTACTCTTTGATTGCCTATGAGACCAGACAGCCACACCATCAGATTGTTTCTTGGGCAAACCGGCAGTAATGATAAGCCAGAGAAGCACCGACGGGGGGAGGAATATCCCTTCCCACCACTTCGAAAATCGGCTCATCATGAGCCACTCAGAACGGTTTTATGAGAAATCCAACAGTCTGCTGAAAAAAAATGATAGCGGGTTATGGTTGATATCTTCAGCCATAACCCTGGTAAACCACTTGCAGAGCGCAACACATTTATTATGGTCGTCAAGTGGTTTTTAAAAAGCCAACCTGTTAAAAATCTTGATCTCAATTGGTGTAATGCATATTTGCAGTGGCAGCATGGGTGGGCCTCAAGGCCCAGTCACTGTATTTGTATATGGAGCTCTGAGATTCCATTCTGAGATTGCACACCGACAGCTCCTGGTCAGTGTTTGTGAGTATGAGACCAGGGGTCACTCAATTACAGCAATCAGGGGATTGGGATGTTGCCTCTGCAATTAACATTCACTTAAAGGACTGCTGGGAGGCAGTGGAAAGGGGTTAAATGAACACTGACTGCTGTTGCAAAATACCACTAAGGACTGATTTGCTTTGAAGTGGTATTTACCTCAATTTTAACAAAGTTGCTGACAGTCAGGGGTTTTATGATAGAATAGGGACCCCATCAATCTCTTCTGTCAGAAGTGCTTCTGCCTGCCTGTCAGAGATAATGAAGACTGAGCCGTGCATGCAAAGCTCAGAATACATTTATGGCACCCGTCCTTTGCTGTCGTGATGTGTGCCGGAGTGACATCATTGTGGTACAACCATTCAAGTGGCTGAACAAACAAAACCCAGTAGGAAAGACCGGGAGAAGATAGAAGACCAATAGAAGCGCTGTCAGTGCAGCATTTGACAGGTAGGTCAGTCATAAAGTAACAATAAGCAGTGCATACCAGCACACTATGGCATAAACCACCTGGGGGGCTATAAAAAATAAAAAAGTTTCAAAGTGGTTGTAAAGGCACAAGGTTTTTTTTTTTTACCTTTGTGCATTCTATGCAAGAAGGTAAAAAAACCTTTTGTGTGCAGCAGCCTCTCATAATACTTACCTGAACTCCCTCTCAATCCAGCAATGTGCACGAGAGCCTTGGCTCTCTGGGGACTTGTAATCTGATTGGCTTTTGGCAGCAGTGGGAGCCAATCAATCAATCAGTGAGTCAAGCAGAAGATGGAGGGGGCGGGGCCAAGCCACAGCTCTGTGTGTGATGGACCAACAGAGCAGCAGATCAGCTGAGTTGCCCCCACAGCCAACTGCTTGCTGTGGTGGGGACTTGGCAGGAGGGAGGAGCCAAGAGCCCCGGTGTGGAACCCAAGAAGAGGATCGGGGCAAGTATAACATATTTAAAAAATAAAAAGGAAATTTTAATATCGCTTTAAACACAATATAGGTTAATAAAATAATGCACATCAACACGTGTGTGATACCGCACTTCCATCAATATGAATCTGCCCCACCGGTGCCATTCTGGTAACAGTATTTTTGAGATCTGCATCCGGGAAGTGAGAGCATAGGAGGTAGGTGTCATATATTACACTTACCGCTCTCTCCCCTTTATAGAGATAAAGGTTCTCCATCATCTCCCTTACATCATAAATACTGTGTCGGTGTACATATTGTTCTATGCGTGGAGGAGAGTATTGCCTCCTGGAATACGGACATCACATATCTCAGGAGGTATTACCTTCCACCATTCATAAGCCCCATACACACGGACTTTTTCATGGATTCTGTCCGATCGGACAATGTTGTTGAAAAATCAGACCGTGTGTATGCACCATCGGACAGTGTACGTCGGATTGTCCGACGGACAAAGTCTTATCTCCTGCTGGAAAGATTTGCCGACAACACGGTCCGATCACACCAAATCCGATCGTGTGTACGGTTGTCTGACCGGACAAAGTGCTACGCATGCTCAGATCACATTACAAGACCAAAGCTATTGGCTACTAGCCTCTACGTAGTCCCGTCGTAGGCAACAAACGTCACCACGTTCAGAATGATCGGATTTTCCGACAACTTTGTCTGACCGTGTGTACGCAAAACCAACATCAGACAAAGTGTGACGGACATGGTCCGACGGACCTGGTCCTCGGATAATCCGCGCGTGTGTATGGGGCTTTAGAGAAACGTGCACACAGACACAGGACCAGATCTGTCTGTGTGTGTGATCTGACACTGCATCTATTTACCCGAATGGTGAAAGTAATGCCCCTGGGATACGAGATACCTCAGGAGGGAGCTTCATCACATAGACCAGAATGGAGGCTGAAGGCGGGGCCAGCTGAATAAATAAATAAAAAGTAGGGCTCTTGCATACGGGCACCAAAATCACCATGTTTTTAGGCATTCTGCCAATTTTTTATGGATCTGAATGCAGCCCTTCGCTGTATAAATCAGTAAACTAGAGCAGAATTTAGATCAGTAAAAAAAAAAAAAAAAAAAAATTTATGCAGGAACTTTCTACCAGGGAGATCCGATGTTCATACATCAGTATCGTGTACAAGGACCCTTAGGGTGTTCATTCCATTCAGTTGAATAAGACAATGAATGGCTCCTTCACACAGTTGTTCACCACCCAGATCAGTATTTCTGTGGTGGTGCGGCCAGGTGTTCAGGTTCAGCTGCGGACCGGACGCGTGTACAAACCAATGACAGGCTGAGAATGTCGTGCATCATCACATGTGCAGCAATTAGGGACAGATGAAAAATTACAGGTGAAGATGGAAGCACGGGGGAGCGGTGACAGCTCAGTGCTGGAGGGCTCCGTTTCCAGGTAAGTCTGTCATAATGTACTAGTATGCAGAATACATTATGACCTTAAACCTGCAAGGGGCCCATTTTTGTCGTTTACAACCAGGACTTTACTACCACTTTACCTACCTAGAGCGCTCACTAGTGCCCTGATAGTTCATTGAGAACTACAAGTTACCAGCTGCAAAGGCTGTCAGTACTTGAAGTTCATTTAGTCACAGATCTCTGTGAATGGATGTGGCCACGTGGGAGTGGGCTAGTCTGTGTTCTTTTCAAATTGTGACAGCAGGTGTGGGGAGAAGATCCCTGGCCCGCTGTCACAACAAGGGGGTGGGGGCAGGAGTGAGAACATGTTACATGTTCCCAAAGGTGAACTTATCCTTTAGGCTTGGTTGACACCTATGCGAATAGGATCCGGATTTCCCCGCATCCAATACGCACGGTAGGAGATTGTGACCCGCTCTCTATGGAGCCAGTTTACATTTCTCTGGGGTGTCTTTGGCTCCGTTTCAGGCCTTAAAATCAGGCAAAGATTTGACCTTGAAACGGAGAACAGGGATGCACAGCGTTCCTGTGCGATCCGCCTCCGTTTTAGGAGTGAACCGAGCCTTAAAGAGGAACTTCACTCCCCACTCTCTAACCCCCCCCCCCCTCACCTTTTGCAAGTGTTATGCACACAATTCACATCCTGACTCGGCCAGCAAATCCATAGTCGTTCAGCTGTGACCCATCGCACTGCTGTCATAAGCCGGGTCCCACACCGCCATCTTTGTTGCTGATGTCATTGGGTGCCTTTTCCTGGTTCCACCCTCCTCCAGCTACATGAATGAAATGGGAAGCATTGTGCAGAAAAATAAGAAAGACAAAATATTCAGATTGTGGAGGAAGAGAGAACAGCAGTGATGCCCGGGGTATCTAGTAGGTGAAGGTGTGCTTTAAACATCTGGCTGTACCCACTGCAGAAATATGCCGATCTTGGTGGTAGATGGCACTGCGCCCCGAGCCCACCTTTTTTTGAAGCCTATTAGAGCCTCTGGCTCTAATCACGTGCTTCAAAAACACCCCCCCCCCCCCCTTCCCCCATTGAAATCCATGCGTCCAGTGCCCTGTATGTAGATGCGCCTCTAATGTTTTGTAACTTTTGAAAACTTTTGGAAACGCCAGAAAAAAATTGGCAGTGCCAATAAATTTTGGGTGTCATATCAGTAAATTTCAAACTTGTAAGTTGGTAACACTGCCCCCAACCACACCGTGTCCTCCGCGAGCCCCGTGCCGGACATCGTGTCCTCCGCGCGCCCCGTGCCGGACATCGCGTCCTCCGCGCGCCCCGTGCCGGACACCGCGTCCTCCGCGCGCCCCGTGCCGGACACCGCGTCCTCCGCGCGCCCCGTGCCGGACACCGCGTCCTCCGCGCGCCCCGTGCCGGACACCGCGTCCTCCGCGCGCCCCGTGCCGGACACCGCGTCCTCCGCGCGCCCCGTGCCGGACACCGCGTCCTCCGCGCGCCCCGTGCCGGACACCGCGTCCTCCGCGCGCCCCGTGCCGGACACCGCGTCCTCCGCGAGCCCCGTGCCGGACACCGCGTCCTCCGCGCGCCCCGTGCCGGACACCGCGTCCTCCGCGCGCCCCGTGCCGGACACCGCGTCCTCCGCGCGCCCCGTGCCGGACACCGCGTCCTCCGCGCGCCCCGTGCCGGACACCGCGTCCTCCGCGCGCCCTGTACCATACCTTCCAACATTCTGAGAC
The DNA here is from genome assembly GCA_028564925.1 of Lithobates sylvaticus. Classification (NCBI taxonomy): domain Eukaryota; kingdom Metazoa; phylum Chordata; class Amphibia; order Anura; family Ranidae; genus Lithobates; species Lithobates sylvaticus. The sequence goes on from CM053029.1 coordinate 544,987,542, forward strand.
GGGAATGAGGGACACCTACTAGCAAAAGTATGTAGGCATAGGACACGCCCCCTGCCACACCCCCTTAAAGAAGAATTACCCTAAAAAAAAGGTTACATCCACAATGGCTTTTTATTTACCACTACTATTCCTTCATTATATTAAAATCTACAAATTCAGCAATTTAGACTTTAGATGAAAGGTTTAGCGTTGGGAAACACTTTTTGAAAGATAAAAAGTGCATTTTATATACAATTATATAGATCAGACCAAAATAAGGACAGAGGGACAGTTCTCTAAATCAGGGACAGTTGGGAGCCATGCTGTACACCGGGTAGATCGGTCCGCTCTCTCTCTCTCCTCTCTCTCTTGTATATTACAGTGCGCGCTCACCGCTCTGCTCTCCTTGCGCGGCATTGTGCGCGCCCCCGCTGCTGCCTGCTGAATGGAGATCACACGGGAACGGCTCAGGCGAACGAGCATGTAGATCTATGACTGGAGTGTGATCTACACAGCATCTCCCTATACCGAACCATGGGATAATGAATGTCCGGGTTACTGTGTACATCACGTGACCGCCCCGCCCACCTTCGGACAGAGAGCTAGAGCTGTGTGCTGGCTTGTCATCTGCGGACCACAGCGATCCCTACTGGTCACACCGAAAACTGCTCCCCATAAGATTGCACACTGCAGAGCATAGACTACGAGTGTCCCTATTACTGAGGGGGATGATATACACAGAGGGGGGATGATAATACAGGGTACACAGAGGGGGGGGGGGGGGTGATAATACAGGGTACACACAGAGGGGGGATGATAATACAGGGTACACACAGAGACTGGAGTCAAGCCATCAGACAGTTGCAAATCAGTGGTCTTGCTATCAGACAAGTTTTTTTGGTAGAAAATTCAACACAGAAAAACGAAATATAACAATGTAATATATAAAATAATGATTACACAGAGTTGTCACACATACATCACCCTCTCTAACATTTACAATACGGTATGATTTTACTGTGGAAATTTAAAGATACAGAGCCCCAAATATCAACCCATTGGCTGCAAACTGACATTTTCGCAATACTTCAAAATTAGTCAAAAACAAAATCTCCCATTGGACCAAAACGTTTACAATGCAGATGTGTCATACACACCCCCCTCTATGATATCTTACAATACGGTATGATTTTACTGTGGAAATTTAAAGATACAGAGCCCCAAATATGAACCTATTGGTTAAACAGTGACATTTTTCCAAATGGGTCAGAAACAAAATCTCTGCACTGTATAGGTATTGGTCCAATGGGAGATTTTGTTTCTGACTCATTTTGAAGTATTGCGAAAATGTCAGTTTGTAGCCAATGGGTTGATATTTAGGGCTCTGTATCTTTAAATTTCCACAGTAAAATCATACCATATGGAAAGATATCATAGAGGGGGGTGTGTAGGACACATCTGCATTGTAAACCTTTTGGTCCAATGGGAGATTTTGTTTCTGACTCATTTTGAAGAATTACGAAAATGTCAGTTTGTAGCCAATGGGTTGATATTAGTGGCTCTGTATCTTTAAATTGCCACAGTAAAATCATACCGTATTGTAAGATATAATAGAGGGGGGGGGGGGGTGTCTGACACATCTGCATTGTAAATGTGTTGGTTCAATGGGAGATTTTGTTTTTGACTAATTTTGAAGTATTGTGAAAATGTCACTGTTAAACCAATAGGTTCATATTTGGGGCTCTGTATCTTTAAATTTCAACAGTAAAATCATACTATAATGTAAGATATCATAGAGGGGGGTGTGTATGACACATCTGCATTGTAAACGTATTGGTCCAAGGGGAGATGCAGGCATCATCCCGGTACCGATGTTTAGAGCCGTTTAGAGCCGGGCTGTTATACCGGAGGAGCGGGAGGGGATGTCCTCGCACCGCTCTTACTGGGCCTCCCGTTCGATCGGGAGGCCCGATCTAACACCCACCGCTTCCGGCGGCTAGTTAGGGACTGGAACGAAGCCAGAAACGGCTTGGTTCCAGTCTCCTTGATGTAAACACGGAAGCGACGTCACAACGTCACTTCCTGTTTACTCGGCTGCCAATGGCGCGGAATTTAAAATTACACAGTATTCAGATACACCGTTTTCGGTGATCTGAATACTTTGAAGTGCAAAGGAGGGATTTGGGGTCTTTTAGACCCCCGATACCTCCATAAAGAGTACCTGTCGCCACCTATTACTGTCACAAGGGATGTTTACATTCCTTGTGACAGCTATAAAAGTGATCAAATTTTTTTTTTTTTTAAAACACAAATTAATTATCTAAAATTAAATAAAATAAATAAGAAAAACATTTTTTTTAAAGCACCCCCTTCCCTGCGAGCTCGCGCAGCAAAGAAAACGCATACGGAAGTCGCGTCCGCATATGTAAACAGTGTTCAAATCACACATGTGAGGTATCGCCGTGATCGTCAGAGCGAGAGCAATAATTCTAGCACTAGACCTCCTCCGTAACTCTAACCTGGTAACCGTAAAACATTTTTAAAGCGTCACCTATGGAGATTTTTAGGTACCGTAGTTTGTCGCCATTCCACGAGTGCATGCAATTATAAAGTGTGACATATTTGGTATCTATTTACTCGGCGTAACATCATCTTTCACATTATACAAAAAAATTGGGCTAATTTTACTGTTTGTTTTTTTAAAATTCATGAAAGTATCTTTTACCCAAAAAGTTGCGCTTAAAACACAGCTGCACAAATACCGTGTGACATAAAATATTGCAACAATCGCCATTTTATTCCCTAGAGTCTCTGCTAAAAATATGTACATATAGTTTGGGGGTTCTAAGTCATTTTCTAGCAAAAAATACAGATTTTAACTTTTATTTAAACACCAAATGTCAGAAAAAGGCTTAGTCATGAAAGGGTTAAATTTCCACAGTAAAATCATACTATAATGTAAGATATCATAGAGGGGGGTGTGTATGACACATCTGCATTGTAAACGTATTGGTCCAATATGAGATTTTGTTTTTGATCCATTTAGAAATGAAAAAATGTCAGTTTGCAACCAATGGGTTCATATTTTGGGCTCTGTATCTTTTAATTCCCACAGTAAAATCATACTGTATTGTAAGATATCATAGAGGGGGGTGTGTATGACACATCTGCATTGTAAACGTTTTGGTCCAATGGGAGATTTTGTTTTTGACTCATTTTGAAGTATTGCGAAAATGTCAGTTTGTAGCCAATGGGTTGATATTTGGGACTCTGTATCTTTAAATTTGTACAGTAAAATCATACCATATTGTAAATGTTAGAGAGGGTGATGTATGTGTGACAACTCTGTGTAATCATTATTTTATATATTACATTATGTTATATTTAGTTTTTCTGTGTTGAATGTTCTACCAAAAAAACTCATCTGATAGCAAAACCACTGATTTGCAACTGTCTGATGGCTTGACTCCAGTCACACAGAGGGGGGATGATAATACAGGGTACACAGAGGGGGGATGATAATACAGGGTACACAGAGGGGGGGTGATAATACAGGGTACACACAAAGGGGGGATGATATTACAGGGTACACATAGGGGATGATAATACAGGGTACACACAGAGGGGGGATGATATTACAGGGTACACATAGGGGATGATAATACAGGGTACACACAGAGGGGGGATGATATTACAGGGTACACATAGGGGATTATAATACAGGTTACATACAGAGGGGGGATGATAATACAGGGTACATACAGAGGGGGGGGGGGTGATATTACGGGGTACACACAGAGGGGGGATGATATTACAGGGTACACACAGAGGGGGGATGATATTACAGGGTACACACAGAGAGGGGATGATATTACAGGGTACACACAGAGAGGGGATGATATTACAGGGTACACACAGAGGAGGGATGATAATACTGGGTACTACAGTGACTGCACTTCCAAGTGCACTTGCAGTTCAAAGTAGATTTGCCTTTAGTAAATCAACCCCAATATCTGTGTTTTATTATGTTTGGCATCACGGCTCACTGTATACAGTTTTTGTCAACAAATGTTTTTGCAAAGTTTCTTACTTGGAGATCCTGCCAGTAACGGCACTTCCTATTTCAGGCTGCCAGAGCTAAACTTCTGCTTCAGTTAGCAGAAGCGTTGTCACCGGCAATACATGCTCCTTCACTTGGCTGTGGCTGCCCATGTGATAGACCCGATAACCCAATGGAAAAATAAAGGGGCTCAAGTGGCACGGAAACTCAATTATTTTAGTAAATATAAGTTGCTAAACACCTTTTCTCATCAGCAGTATATAACAGCCTTCTGTGACTTCTACCAGTGTCCGGCTGAGCACTGGTTAAAGCTTTAAGGAGGAGTTTTCATTCCCCTCTAACTATCCTATGAGACTGCATAACCCCTGACCCTCTGTCTGGACAATGCTGATTGGCCCTGTGCTGATCACACGCAAACTTAACCCCCGCCCCCAACAAAAAAAATTAGCAATACACACCAAACTGAGCATGTGCAGAGTGCCCCCCCCCCCCCAACCCTACCACTCTCTAATGCAACGTCCATCATAAGGGCTAGCTATTAAGGGTACCCAGGGTGCTGGGTGCTGCTGCCCAAGAGGTCTTTTTTATTATTTACAGTTCTCCTGGTGGGCATTGTAATTTGTATTTTACCTTGCACAGTAAACTGTGGGGTTAATCCCTTGATATGTAATCAATTTTCTGATAATTTTGGCATGCGATTGATCTATGCCTGTTGGCGTGTGTTTTGTTATGCTGATTTGTTCAATAAAAAATAAAAATAAAATCATATAAACGAAAAAAGACCAACAATTTTTAAAACAACAATACCCAGATACTTTCTAAAAAAAAAAAAAAAAAAAATTCTTCATACATTTATGCCGAAATGTGTACATCTACAAAATTCCAATAAGTGTATATTAATTGGTTTGTATGAAAATGATAGCATCTACTAATTATGGTGTATATACTGAAATTTTTGTAGCTATGACGCTATACTGTAATGGCAGGGGACACTACCTGGGAGGGTCGCTAACTTACTGACGTTGGTAGTGACACAAATACAGTTATCAGTGATAATACTGTCCACTATCACTGTACTAATGACATTGGCTGGGAAGGGGTTAACATCTAGGGACCAGTGTTGGCAACCTAACAGATTGAAATTTACTGACACAACACCCAAAATTTACTGGCACCGCCAAGTTTTTACTGACATTTTCAAAAGTAACAGTTTTAAGTACAAATTTTACTATTTAGGCTACAAACAAAACAAGTACAATATGTAATTAGCAATGTGATTTAAGGTAGATAATAACGCAAAAAACATATTTCTTATTTTATTTTCGATATAGTAAATAAGTAGCTCAGGGACAGGACTCAAGAGGGCAAGAAATTAGAAAGGGGCGGCACACACATGAAATTGACTCTCACGGTGATACTGACAGCAGTGTGCAGCAGTACAGATTACCAACACGACTCGTCCCCTCCTGAGGCACAGTGACAGTCTCTCTCCAAGCCAGGTGGTCCCTCCAGTCCAAACAGTACTGATGGTCCCGCTCCCGGCCTGCTTTGCTCCCATACCGCAGACCCACACAAGGCTCTGACCACTCTGCTCGGCTCCCTTGCACCATGACATCACAGGACATGCTCAGGCACCACCTCCACTAGAGCCACCCGAACACACTATAGCAGGCACTTGTATGGTCTCGGCTGGCTCCAGGCCGAGCGTCACAGCCATATTTTTTACTGGCAACCTTTTCTCTTTACTGGCATTTACTGGCAGGTGAAAATTGCCTGTTTTTTACTGGCTGCCAGTAAAAATACTGACGGTTGGCAACACTGCTAGGGACAACCAAGGGGTTATTCGTATGCCTAACAATGTGTAATGTGTGCTTCTTTTTATTTATTATCTGGCTGTTTTTTCTCCCTGCTTTTCAAGGGAACGAAACAGCAAGATCGCTGTTCCTATGCACACTGAGTCCTGTGCGTTTGTAAACACAGAACTCTGTGTGCGATTGGACACAGCCGATCAGCTGTTTTCAGCCAAAATCATTGGCTGAAATCTGCTGTCAAACTCATGCGAGTCCAATCACATGACCGGTCAGCAGGGGGCGCTCCCCGAACCCAAAAGAAAGGCCTGATGTACAGGTATGTGATTATGCTTACACCTGCCGCCCGCTCACAGTATATTTACTGTGAGTGGTTGGCATGTGGTTGGGGTATGGAACCCCCAGTCAACAGAATGACTGTAGACATTTATTTTGTAGAAAATGCAGGTCGGCTCATGTAGATCTATGTGAATGGGTTTCTAGAAGTTAAAGTGACACTAAATGATTTTCTTGTTCTCCAGAAATAATCCATATGTGGGCTGGTTGTGCATAGAGCAGTGTACATGACAACTAAGCTGTGCAACAAATGGAAGTGAGGGGGAGAGGTTTAGGAGCCCACAAAATGAGTTTGTATGGATGTGTATAGATTATTTAGGGTGTAACATGTAACATAGAGCAAATGGGGCCCCCCATACCCATGATAGCATGCGGGGTTCTTCTCCCCTGCAGCAACTGTCACTTTTAAAACTGGTGCAGCTGTGCAAGATTCTGCCTGCACAGCCACGTCATTCATCACAGAGATCTGTGAATGAATAAACTACAAATCCCATCTTCCATCACTGTAGTTGTAGTTCTCAATGGAACACGAGTGCAGTGATCACCGCACTCGTAGTCCATTGACACTTCCTTCTGCTCTCCAAATGAAAGCCTGTGCAGAGTTATAGGCAGAGAGCTGGAGGAAGAATCTGCAGGAGCCTGACATTCTACCCACGATCCACTGACTGTGGATGAAATTCTTCCCATGCTCCTACAAAAAGAGAGAAAAAAAAAACAATTCCTTCATGCAAAAATATGTGCATTTAATATTATTATTTTAAAGTATTAACATAGCTTTTAACCCCTTGGCGCCAACTCTTCCTGGCCCTTTAAAGGGTTTCAGCTGCCGGGAGGTGGGTCAGGGTTTCTGATCATGTGACCACCGTGATTGGCTGTCACAGCGGTCACATGATCAGAAAGCCTCTGATCACTAGTATGCATTGGGAGCTTTCCAGTACCCTGCGGCTACTGTGCTGGGAGCAAGCAGGGGGCGCACCCTCAGCATGATAAGTTGTTTTAACAGGGCCACATTTATGCAGCCCCTAGGCGTTAAGGGTCCCCCGTTGAGCGGCCGCATATATACGTGCGCCTGGCATCAAGGGGTTTAAATACAGCAGCTATGCTGGGGAATGTGCAACTAGAACTGTCCATGGTGCTGAAACTGTGTTTTTAGAATGGCACCAAAATGATGAGAACACGTCTTAACCACTTAAAGGGGTTGTAAACCCTCATGTTTTTTCACCTTAATGCATCCTATGCATTAAGGTGAAAAAACACCTGCCAGTGAACGGCCCCCCCATTTTACTTACCTGAGCCCTGGAACTTGACCCGGCGGGGACGCGCTGTCTCTCTGCCCAGGGTTCTCAGCTCTTGATTGGATAGATTGATAGCAGTGCAGCCATTGGCTCCCGCTGCCGTCAATCAAATCCAATGACGCGGGCGCCTGAGGGTGGGGCCAAGTCATACATTCGGTGGCTATGGACGCCAAATGCTGGACTCGGGAGCGCGCCCGCAAGGTAACCCCCCGGGAGAGAGCTTCTGATGTGGGGCGGAGCCACGAGAGCTGCCGGGGGACCCCAGAAGGAGAGGTTCGTGGCCACTCGAAAAAAAACGAGCTGCACAGTGGAAGTAAGTATGATATGTTTGTTATTTAAAAAAAAAAAGAACCCTAAAGCCCCATACACACGGTCGGATTTTCGCATGGATTCTGTCCTATCGGACAATGTTGTCGAAAAATCCGACCGTGTGTAGGCACCATCGGACAGTGTACGTCGGATTGTCCGACGGACAAAGTCCTATATCCTGCTGGATAGATTTTTTGACAACAAGGTCCGATCACACCAAATCCAATCGTGTGTAGCGTAGTCCGACGGACAAAGTGCTACGCATGCTCAGAAGAAATTCTGTGACGGAAGCGCTCGGTCAGGTAAAACTACCTTTCCTAATCGGCACAGCACATTCGTCACGCTGCAATGTTAAAATGTCTTTAATGCAGCGCATTCTCTTTTTCTTTACAATGCAAGAAGAATGACATGTTTTAGCTGCTCCTATTCACCCGCACTTCTCACAAACTTAGTTCTTTATTACTTTTCACGATTTCTAGACTACATGTTTATTTTTACTCAGATCGTAAAAAAATCTTTGTTATATTTTTGGGATGATTTCTCTTTTTTTTTTAAAACATATTTTAAGGAGATGTTTTTTTTTTTTTTTGAGGGGGGTTGTGCGTCTCAACTTAGCAAAACAACATTATTAACATTTCTATTTGTTGCTAAAATTTACTAGGAGTTTGTTTGTTGTTGGTGCCCCTTGTTAATTCTACTTTATGATTAGTGAAATGTACCAGCCTACTCACAAATAAACTGTCATTGTAGAAAAGTAAAACACAGGCAATGTTTTTTTCAAATCAAAAATACCTTTATTTAGGTCTCAGCAACAAACCAAAGAGGAACGCAGCGATGGAGAAACTTGGGGAATTTGCAAAGCCTTGGACCCCCACGGCAACCATCATTTTAAAAGTCTCTAAAATTGGGGGCCTGAGGAGTACGTATCTTAAGAGGAGTGCTATCTGGTCCTGAAGTCCAAAACATCCGGAACTGCAGCAGATGCCATCTAGGTCCCCAGGCTCTGGTACTACGAGAGGCTCCATCTTCTCTCAGACCAGACTGAATCCAGGTCGTCACTCTCTGGTCTTCCTTCCACGCTTCCTTGCACGCTGTGGCTGTGGTGCTGGTGGGGTGGCAGAAGGAGGAGGAGGAGGAGGCGGAGCATGGTCACTATGGCAAACATGTGTGAGTGGGGTCATCTCCCCAGCTATACCCTTATTTAGGACCTTGAGGATGACACCCTCACACATGTTGCGTTGCCCCACCTCCATACCCATCATTTTCGTGACAACCACCGAGCCAAAGGTCTCCTCGTCGGTGGGTGTGGCATGTAGGGAGGCTGAAGCCTCTCTGATCATCCGGAGCGCTGACTCTCCCGCCTCACCCCCCCTTCTCGCCCTTTTGTAGGGAAGGCGGAGGGGAGGGATTTGGGAGTCAGTCAGGCTCCGAGGCCTACCCCCCTCTTGGCTGCCACTACCCACCTCTTGGCTGCCACTAACCCCTTCCTCCTCCTGACTGCCACATTCCACAGCCTCCTCCTGGCTGAGGTCTTCCTGTGTATGAAAAAGGGACATAGTTTTATATACAGTGCGCATGCGTGAAACTCCGCCCGCCCCTGACGATCTTTCTCGTCTATTACCCACCCCTTCTCTTTACGGCGCAGTGGGGAGAGCACATGGCGGGGACACAGCAGGTGCGCACCAAATATCCCACCAACGAGGAGGAGGACAAGGACAGGCCGGAGGCAGAAACGTCCCGATCCCGGAGCCTGAAATTCAAGGCCTCCAATATGTCATTTGGAGAAATGTTGGAGATGGTGGACATATTAAAGAGGAGCGACTATGATGGGAAGTATGGGCCTTACCTCAACCCCAATGTCCGCAAGGCCAAGATCATGTCTAAAGTTGTGAGGAGGCTGTACAATCATTTTGGGGTACAACGATCCAAGGAGCAACTGAGGAAACGCTGGTCAGACCTGAAACTGAGGGAGGCCGATCAGTACAGAAAGATCAAGCGAGTTCTTCAAAAAAGTAAGTAGTTGTGTTTTGTGTTTGATTTCTTGCTTGCATACTGCTCCATGTGTTTGTCTTTTTACAAAGTTGTACATTAGAAAACCTCGATCTCAACCTCGATCTTTCTGCCACTGTCATGTTCGTGTGTGTGTCCATTCGATCGTACTCAACCTCGATCGTTCGGCCATTTATAATACAAGTTTTTTTTTTTGGGGGGGGGAAATGAAGTTTGTTCTCACTAGAAATGTCATCAAGAATGTAAAGCCAATTTATTCTATGTAAAGGAGAGGTCACCCAGTAGCTGATTACCCATCTGGACTCTAGAGCACTAGTGCTGGGACACCCAAACCCACTTTTTATTATGCTTTTCTACACATGTGCTACAGTGGATACTAGAGGGGGGTCTCCATCAGACAAACTTCTACCAAAAAGCAACTAAGTTAAGCACCTTTAAAAAGTGACTACATTCATGTTGTTGTCATTTGTAAATGGCCCAACAAAAATATTGTACCTCACTTTCAAGCAATGTTTGGCATTTCCTATTTCTGCCCTCAATAGATTGTGTTGCTAAATCTTCCTTTTGTACCTTCTCATAGGGGAGCGAAAACTCGTGACGTCTGAGGAAACCACCAAACCAACACCTCCCAAAGAAGGGGAAAGACCAGAAGCAGAGGAGGAGGAGGAGGAAGGAGAGATCATAGAAATTGGAGAACTTGTCACCACAACAGGTGAGTGTGGGAGAACACAGCTACTGGTAAGCTAATCAATGTATGCCTGCCTCATTTCCCAGACATTTTTTTTTTGGTTGTTTTTAGGTGACGTGGATGTTGTGGAAGAAGAATCGCATTTTACCACAGAGAGTGCCCACGTACTCATCAGGGAGATAATGGTCTGCAATAGAGATCTAGATGACCTAAAGCAAAACATCAATGATGTTCAACAAAAATTGAAGAACATCATTGATGTTTTAGGAAAAATATGAAAACGCACCAAGTAATTAACACACATTTGTGGCTGCTTCTGAACACATTTTCAACTTAAGAACTGTGTGAAATTTTGAACATGCACACATTGTGTCCACATGTGCTAGCTCCCATCATGGTGGATGAATGACAACATTTTTTTGGGGGTGCAACCACTTTACGAACTACTAAAGTGGTTGTGGTGAAGGGGTTGCACCCCCAAAAAACGTCCATTCATCCCCATGATGGAAAATGGCACTTTTGAAGATTCTAGGCATGTGTTTTACCGAATGACCATTTTCATACCCAAATTGTGTGCATGTTCTAAATTTCCAGTTTCCAGGGGTGACCCCCCATGTGATGAAGGCAAGATCAAACACACTTTGAACATATAGTCATGTCTGATCTTGTCTTCATTTTAGAAAGTTGATCTTTCCGAGTTCCTAGGTTCTGTTTTGCTCCATGCCTGGTTTTACCAAATGCGGAATGTTTGTAAACAATGTTGTAAATAAACCAGATCTTGTCAGTTTTGGCAAGAAGTTTGTAAACGCACTTGTGAATGTGTTGCAAGTAAACTTTTTTAATTTTCTAAATGTGTGGCTTCCTTATTTAAAAACAAAAAAAAACATTATGTATGTCAAATGTAAAGGATTTGGGGGGCAATGGGTGTTATTTACTAAAGGCAAGTCCAGTTTGCACTGCAAGTTTCTTTTCCAGGGGAACTTTTGCACTGCACTTGTAGAGCATAGTGGATTTGACTTATGTAAATGACACCCACAGTGATTTGTTTGAAAACACGTAGCACACCATTTTTGAGAATACACACATTTCTGTCATGGTGAGGAAATGGAGTATTTTGGCTGTCAGTTATGCACTACAAACCTTCTCTAGACCAAAGATTAGGTATCAAACACACAACATGAGAAGAATCTTTTTGGGGAAGAAGAGACTGTTACATCCTTTTGCCCAGAAAGTGCATTCCCACTGTCAAAGCTAAAGGGAAAAAATTTCAAGGTCAAATAAGCAATAATACGGAAATGACAAGAAATCCTTGGTTGGTTTAAAAAAGAGATTTATAAAAAAATGCCTCTCACACATCGTCAGGCAGAGCAATGGCCCCCCTACCCACAAAGTAGTCCATATATTGCTCGCGAACCGCGCAGGCATTTAGAGGGGGCAAGCCTGGACGTGCCACTTGAAGGGCTGTGAGGTCAGCATTTGGAGGGCCCTCCACATCTGGGCCAACGGGCACCACGTAGTTGCTGTTGTGTCGTTTTAAAAAGTTGTGCAATATGCAACAGGCAAAAACTATGTGGTTCAGTTTGTATTCCGCCAAGTTAATAGCCGTCAAGAACAGGCGGAAGCGGCTGGCCAGGATGCCAAAGGTGTTCTCCACCACTCTTCGGGCTCTGGACAGCCTGTAGTTGAAGACCCTCTGGTCTGGGGTGAGGGTCCTCATCGGGAAAGGCCTCATCAGATGGGGAGTCAACGCAAACGCTTCATCTGCGAAAAAGACGAAGGGGAGTCCTTCAGCATTCTCCTCTGCAGACTGCCACTTTGGAGACGCCAGTAGAACTCCGTGTGCGTAATGGCACCACCATCCGAGATCCGGCCGTTCATCCCCACGTCCACATACAAAAACTCGTATGTCGCCGACACCACCGCCAACATCACTACACTATTAAACCCCTTATAATTATAATAGTAGGACCCCGAGTTGGGCGGTGGGACGATGCGGACGTGTTTCCCATCAATTGCCCCTCCGCAGTTAGGAAAGTCCCAACGGCTGGCAAAGTGGGAGGCCACAGTCTGCCATTCCTGTGGCGTGGAAGGGAACTGTGGAGTGAAACCAAAAAAAAAAAATTAGTCACTTTGCACATAAACATTGCAAGCAGATTACACAATCAACATCTTCGAACAAGAGCATACTTTAACATTTTAGGCTGGAAAGTATTTGCATAGAAAAGTAGAGGGTCCCCTTTGCAGATTACTCACCCCCCATCAATCCCCCCACTTCTGATGGGCCATTGGCAATAACTAGGGTTTGGGGGGGGGGGGTTGGACAGGTAACCCTCTGCACTTCATTGATTGCCAAATGGCTGAAGAATGTGTGCTAGTTTGGCCAGACCCTCTGTACTCAACACTATTAGCAGCCCACAGGAAAGATAAAATAACATTTCAACCCCCCCCCCCCCCCCCCCAAAAAAAAGGAAAGCACATTGTGACATTCTGAAATTACCAAGCAAGCTAATAGGAGGGAAAGAACACAAAAAAAGAGGAAATGGAAAGTATGGAGGCAGCCCCTTGCACTACATGCTTTGCTGAATTCATCACTAAAGATGCCCACTATAAAGAGGTAGGTATATAGTGTGTATTGACCTTGGGAAAGCCAGCAGATAGAGGATTGGTACCATCTGACAGAGCAGTTGGGGGAGGGGGTTCCTAATGAGTTTGCCACCCCCCCCCCCCAAAAAAAATAAAAAAATAAAAGGGGCTCTACATGAAGTAAACCACACAGCAAACATTTTTGCTTATTTTAGGGGGTGTTTGGGGAAAAACAATACTGTGCAGCAGACAAATAACATTACTTAAGTGACTAGGCCATAGGTGTCTATTGGGCCAGAAGAGCATGCTGGGGAGGTAAGTGAAGGGAAAAATGCATGAAGGAGAAAAGGGGCACAGCATATTAGAGCATATTGCAATCATGGTAATTAGGGAAGGAGGTCAAAAATAGAAGACATTAGCAAACAGAGCATACATAGAAGGGAATAGTAAAGGAGAAATGTTACCTTAATATAGTCCTCCTGCAGGACCTGGATGATGGCAGAACAGGTCTCTGGATTAATGATTCCCAGGGCCTGGGGAGAGATACCTGAAGAGAACTTCAAATCCTGAAGGCTTCTCCCTGTCGCCAAGTACCTCAACGTGGCAACAAGCCTCTGCTCCGGAGTAATGGCTTGTCTCATGCAGGTATCCTGCCGGCTGATAAAGGGGGTCAGCAAAGCCAAAAGACAGTGAAACACGGGGTCCGTCATCCGGAGAAAGTTCCTGAAATCATCAGGATTATTCTCCCGGATCTCACGAAGCAAAGGCATGTGCGAGAACTGATCACGCTGAAGCAACCAATTCTTGGTCCACATACTCCTCGTCACTCTGTTCATGGACGGGTCTTGGCTCAAAGCTAAAAGCCCGACACCAATTCCGCGTACAGCACGAACTCGGCGACGAGTACGTACGGGAAACATCGCTCACAAACGGTCGGCTGGTCAGAACGGACAAACAGAAAGCACCGATAAACAGCAAGGCCTGAAAGAACGAAATGAATACCAGAAACGAGCAGAAAATAAGCAGTGCAAATCAAAGCGTCCTATATCAAGATATAGGCCGCAATGACCAACAAATGCGAACTGACTACACTCACTAATAAACAGATACGCACGACAAGCACAAACTGAAGAGCAGTAACGATCTGAGTCACAAAACTGAGAAGCGCGAATCGTAAGTCCCCAAACTTCGACTAACTCGCGATAAACACGGGATCAGCAGAAGGAGCCCAACGGGTGCCTGACGTGGTGCTGAACTTCCCTTTTCTAGTCTCGTGGAAGACGACTTACGTCACGACGTTCTTGAAGACCGGAAATTCCGACAACGTTGTCCGACCGTGTGTACGCAACACCAACATCGGACAAAGTACGACGGACAGGATCCGGCCGACCTGGTCCTCGGATAATCCGCGTGTGTGTATGGGGGCTTACAATCACTTTAAGCCCCGAGCCTCTTTCTGAGATTTGTTGTTTACAAGTTAAAAACTGTTTTTTTTTGCTAGAAAATTACTTAGAACCCCAAACATTATATATATTTTTTTCTAACACCCTAGAGAAGAAAATGGTGGTTGTTGCAACACTTTCTGTCACACCGTATTTGCGCAGCGGTCTTACAAGAGCACTTTTTTAAAAATAAATACACTTTTTTGAATTAAAAAATAAGACAACAGTAAAGTTAGCCCTTTTTTTATTTTATTGTGAAAGATAATGTTACAACGAGTAAATTGATACCCAACATGTCACGCTTCAAAATTGCGGCCGCTTGTGCAATGGCAACAAACTTTTAACATTAAAAATCTCCATAGGCGATGTTTAAAAAATTCTACAGGTTGTATGTTTTATGTTACAGAGGAGGTCTAGGGCTAGAATTATTGCTCTCGCTCACGTATGCGTTCGCTTCTGCACGCGAGCTTGGCGGGACGGGGCACGTTTAAAATGTATTTATTTTTATTATTATTTAATTTACCTTTACCTTATTTTACCTTTACCTTAATTTACCTTTACCTTATTTTTACACTGTTCTTTTAAAAAAAATTGTGTCACTTTTTTTCCTATTACAAGGAATGTAAACATCCCTTTTAATAGAAATATAGAATATCACATTCAGGAATCACCATCTCCACCCTCCTCTGACCCTTTGAATTTTTTAGTTGTCCCCCTCGCAATCCCACAGTCAGCCAATGGGCAAAAAAAACTAGAAGAAGAGGAAAGCGAGGGAAAGATGACGACATAAGCCACGGGGCCAAGTCCCACAAACAGTAAAGATTTTCAATTTATCATCTCACAATCTATCTGGATCAGAAATCTCTATGTTGCAATAAGGCCTCAATTTTGCCACCACTACATACAAAAAACTCTGCTCTGATCCCCTACCCAGCTTCATCATCGAAGTGACCACACTCATCAAAAAGGCCAAGAATCAGCAAACAAAAGTATGCTTTTTTCAATAGGAACTTTTTCTTAACACCATACTTTTACCATATACCCAAAATTCATAAAAGTAAAAATAACCCACCCAGTAGGCCTATAGTTGCAGCCATGGACAGCATAACCAGTCCAATCTCCCAATACATCGATCAGTTCCTCCAGCCCCTTGCACAAAATCTCCCATCCTATAATAGAGATGGGGTCCATCTTCTTGAACAACTGGCCCATTACACTTGGGAACCCACTTACATGTGGGCATCCCTTGATGTCAACTCCTTATACACTTCAATAATACATTCCATAGGTCTCAGAGCCACGGCAAGTTTTCTTTCTACAGATCCCCTACTCAATTCTGGACAGGCAGAATTCTTTCTGGAAGCTACAGAATTCTGCCTAACACATAACTACTTTGAATTCGATGGAGAGTTCTATCTACAGGTTATGGGCACAGCTATGGGGGCAAATTTTGCCCCCAGCTATGCAAACCTCACCATGGTATAAGCCGACCCGAATATAAGCCGAGGCACCTAATTTTACCAACAGGGAAAACTTATTGACTCGAGTATAAGCCTAGGGTGAGAAATGCGCAGCTACTGTAAGTGGAAAAAAGGGTCAACATTTGCAGCCTCACTGTGCCCATTTGCATGCCTCACTGTGCCAATTTGCAGCCATAGGTCCCCCAAACTTCAAACTTGGTAGTTAAGGGTTCCTAAATGCCCCCTAGCTGCAGACAAAATTTGGTCTCTGGACCAAAAGGGTCCCAAAATGACATTGCTGCAGATGGACACAGTTGACCGAGTTTGGGGCCCTGTATCTCTGGGTCACTTGGTGCTAGGAACTTTTGGTGTGCAAACCCAGTGGAACTAGCACTACAACATATCCAAAGATGGGGTTCTTAGCACCAAGTGGCCCCGAGATACGGAGCCCCAAAGTCGGTTCGGAAAATGTCAAGCACTTTTCTGCAGCAGAGAATGACATTTTCCGAACCGACTTTGGGGCCCCATATCTCGTGTTGTAGTGCTAGTACCACTGGGTTTGCACACCAAATTTGGGGTTCCTAGCATCAAGTGGCCCCGAGATACGGGGCCCCAAATGTCATTCTCTGCTGCAGAAAACTGCTTGACTCGAGTATAAGCCGAGGGGGGCATTTTCAGCACAAAAAAATGTGCTGAAAAACTCGGCTTATACTCGAGTATATACGGTACATCTGGCTTAATAATCCATATATCTCCCATATCATTTTTTTTATGGGAGATATATTGATGACATCATTGTCATCTGGGATGGCCCAGAGTACCGGTTCCTCGAATTCTTACAACACTGCAATACCAACACATATAGTTTATCTTTCACTTCAGAACACGATTCTCAACAACTATCATTTTTAGACTTGACACTGTAACAAAATAAGGACAAAATATTATCCAAAAATTTACACTAAGCCCACAGCTGGTAACTCTTTTTTACACCACCATAATATTCCCAAGAGCCAGTTCTGCCGCCTTCGCAGGAACTGCACTAGGGAAGCTGACTATATAGAACAAGGGTCCTAGCTAAAACAAAAATTCAAAGAGAGCTTTCCTACCCAAACTTGTAGATGAAGCTTTCAATTTTTATCTGTCCGATCAATCTGTGCAGCCCAAAGACACTAACCAGTCCATTGCTCAACCAGTTAGGTTTGTTACCCAATTTCATACTAAACATAAAGAAATGGAACGCATATTGAATAAACATCGGTCCATCATACTAGAGGATCCTCAGTTGCAATTTACCATGCCTGCCAAGCCTACATTTGCATATAGGAAAGCCAAGAACATCAAAAATCTATAAAATAAGCCCCTAGTAAGTACAAATCCCAAATCCCAACTCTGTGCCTTATCCCTATAGTTGGCATGTACCAGTGCTGCAAGGCACTGTGTTTGACATGTAAACATTTTAACCATGGCCAAAAAGAATTCATGGCCAAAGGTAAAATGTACCAGATTTCCAGCTTTCTTAACTGCTCCACTGCTGTGGCCTGCACTATGTTGGGAGGACCATAGGGACGCTCAGGAAGAGGTTTGGGGAACATCGCTGTTTTGTAGAGGGTGGAGATGACATGCACAGTGTGCCCCGACCTTTTTCTAAAACATCATGGGAAATCCTCTGCAGGCCTTTAGGGTTTGAGTCATAGAGTCTGTCCCTGGTACGTTCCTACTGGCAGAGCGCTTCAAACTCCTCTGCCATAGGGAGTCTTATTTCAAATATACCTAGACTCTCTCACGCCCAGAAGCCTCAACAAGGAAATAGAGGTCAACAATTTGATTTGCTCAGTCCCCTCTGTCCTTTTCCTACCCCCCCCCCCCAACACCCCCTCTTTTAAACATAACATGCATAGGTGTGTACATGTATGTGTGTATATATAGAAACTGACTTCCCTTCTTTTCCCCTCATTCAGATCCCCCTTTTTGTTTTTTTATACCTATACAGATATTAGCTATGTCTAAATAATTTCTCCATTCAGGATCCCTTTCTCCCCCCACCTCCCAGTCCATATATCTTATCCCAGACCCTTAAGATCTCCAACTATAAAAGTAAGTACACATATATATATATAATTAGTTTATAGTCGCACCACCCCATCATCAAAATATTACCAGGTTTGTTGTGATCTATCCTGAACAAGTGTACAAACAGGAACCATTATTGTTTTCTAGCCATTATTATTTGTATTCTCGTTTTTATTTTTTTATTCTTATTTTTATTTTTATATTTATTTTTATTACTATTAATATTATTTTTTTTTTGGAAATTGACACCAAACCTCGACCGTGTATATACACACTATTAATCACCAGCTTATGGATACATTTATTATCTCGATCGCAATATATTTACACATATGAATGTAATTCATTGAGCCTTACCATGTTGTTCTGTAGTGTTGTTCTTAGAAATGTTTACCAATGCTTGTTTTCTGCTCAATTTTCAAACGTTCACTATTTTTACATGTGTATCCAATTTTAAATGTCCATCAATTACTATTTTTATTGATCCCTTTATTGAACTATTTTTATTGATCCCTTTATTGATCTTTTTATATGTTGAATCCGCTGAGTCTCCCCTCCCCCTTGTTTAACCAATTCCTCTGTCCCTCCTTAACATTTGCCCAGCTACGTTTACATGTGGAATGTCTATAGCTATAGGACATTAGGACCCAGGAGCTCTGGTACTAGAGCTTATAAGCATTTATCCAACATGGGCCCCGTTAGGCCTGAAGAAGGAGCGCATGCTCCGCAAACGCGTTGCCTATTGGTCCACCACAAATCCAGAAGTGTCGCCATCCCCAGGGTCCCTGTGTCCTCGAGGTCCAGAAAACATCGGCGACCACCGGCGCAACCTGCGCGGCTTCACCAGCCAACAGCCAACGGATGTACTCCCTTCCCGGACGTTCTGCCAACCCATGCCTGATATGCCTATTTTAATCCTACTCTTGTGATTATGTATGCACATTTTGTTCATTAAAATTCATTGCTATACTGCACTTAGAGTGGCGCCTCTGTGCTTTTTCCTCAGCCATCCCAAGAGTTGCTTCTCATCTTCACTGGGCTGCCTTCAACGTGCTATATTATGGACTATACAAAATATTTGGTGAGCAAGTAATTGGTGGCAAATGGGTCTATCGCTTCTCACATATGAAAAATATATATTTTGTGAAGGCCTAGTGTGCATTAATACGGCCTATACCCCTGAGAGAAGCTTAAACAGATAGACATAAAGAGTATATGCGTATAAACAAAAGTATATTTTATTGGGGCAGTGAGCCCAAAAGATAATTGGGTGAATAGGGTAGGTAAACATCCAATGTTACAAGAAATCAAGGCATATACATGAAAACGTATGTGACCATATACATGTACATAAAAATGCAGAATTTGCACAACAACTTGCGATATTATCAAGGTCTTTCAGGAAAATGCCGACATGTTTCGGACGGACGTCCTTTTTCAAGGCAATAACAGTTCCTGTGTTTGCTCAATAGTACTGTATAAAACAGAGTAAGGGCATTAGTATACAACATATTGTGTTAATAAATATAGAGCCTGTCTTTGGACCACTAGGTGGTAAAGGTACTCACTTGCAAAACGTTGAAGAAAAGGGCTCAAGTAGCCCGGTAGACTTGGGGTACAGAGGTATGGTCTCAGTACATGCAGAAAGTATAAATTGGTTTAGGCTGTTAAAAGCAAACGGCTGCTGAACATTTGGTGAAGCTGCAAGATCTCCAGCCATGCACCAATGAATTGCAATGGCTATAGGTGCCTGGGCCAAAATAGTATATGGCTAGGGAATAAGACGGAATGGTATTACTATCACTTAAGGGTCAAAAGGGTATATCATGCAAGGTAGATAGCATGAGATAAAAGAGGTTATATTACCTGATAAATGGAGGTCCTGTGGAAAGGTGCAGCAGAGCGCCGGCAGGGAAGTGCTGTAGTTAATCCCGCCATTGCTCAGGTTTAAATGTGTGTGGGAAGTGATGTCAGCTGGGCGGACCAAAATGTGAAATAGGTGCGTTCAGCTGCAGAATATTAATTAGGGCCAGGCAGGGGATGATGGCTCAGAGGCCATGGGTTGTTTCCCCTGTGAGATCTCAGAAGCGGCGGCGCCGCGCGTCACCGACGCGGGTAGACTAACCCCGCCCCGCCTGCTGGAACGCAAGCGGAGGGCGCATAGATGGAACCGTGCGCCTCACTGGGTATATGTTGCGCATGCGCAGTGGGAAGTCCGCGCATGCGCACATTGTCTTACCCGCGCCGGGCAGCCTGGATGGACCAAATGTGAGCAATATTTCCGGGTATGGGTGTACAACACATGATGAAGTATCAGAGTATTGTTGCCCTGCATTGTACTTTGTGCAGGCAAATGGTGGCATGTTGGCAAGTGAGTCACAGTACCAGATAGATGGGTGGGGGACCCCCTGTTGAATGGAGACAAGCAATATATTAGAATAGCAGATACAGCAATATTCACATAGTTAAAGAAGTAATATAAGAAATAGCAAGACATTTGCATTAATCAATTTGGGTAGTAGTCAGTCAAACAATACATAAAATAACAGAAAAAATATTGTATTATGTAGGCATATTTATAAAGCCACTAAGCAGATACATTTAGTGTGAAGATCTGTATGGTACAGTTACTATCATATAAATGAGCTATTAGAAAAAATAAATAGAGTCCCACTGTGGGGATACCAGGGGGGGCCTAACATGATGATAGGGGGGTCATAGATCAAGTTCACATACCCCTGATTCAAAGCCTTCAAGATAGGGCTTAAAGTTGAATGCCTCGTTGAGGCCTGGGGGGGGATGTAGCATTGAGATGGAATATCCATCTCAGCTCACTTTGGAGTAAAGCTTTGTTATAGTCACCCCCTCGATTGGGTGGGGGGATATGGTCCAATGCTCTGAATATAATTTGGGGGGTTGAGTCCTGATGGACAGTTGCACAGTGTCGCCCTAAGGGAAGGTCGGGGTCTTTTTGGTTAATACTCAGGGTATGTCGGTAAATGCGTTTCCAAAAAGGCAGTTTAGTTTTCCCAACATAAAAACACCCACATTCGCATTCTAATAAATATACGATGCCGACTGAGCGGCAGTTGACAAAATGTTGAGGAAAGAAAGGTTGTCCATTGGGTAGGGTTTTGGATCTATTGGATTTAGATAAGTACTTACAATATTTGCATTTCCCACAAGGGAATGTCCCTTTGGTTTGTTTATGTAGATAGTTAGCTGCAGTGTATTCGCTTCTGATTAGTTTGTCACGGAGAGAGGGAGTTTGTCTATAGGTCAGTAGGGGATGTGTGGGGACGAATGGGGATAGGGAGTGGTCTGTGGCTAGGATGTGCCAGTGTTTCTCTAGAATCTGAGTAATTAAAGAATGTTGTTCACAATAATTAGTGATAATTCTCAAAGGACTGTTTATATCCTTGGGTTTGGAAGAAAAGAGTAAGGAAGTACGTGTTTTGGATTTCGCTTTTTTATATGCGATTTTCAAAATAGTATGTGAGTATCCTCGTTCTCGCAACCTGCTTCGTAAAACAGAGGCCTCGTTTTCAAAGGAGGCCTCGGTTGAACAATTGCGGCGGGCACGGAGGTATTGGGCATATGGAATAGAGTTGAGAAGGGGTTCAGGATGAAAACTTGAGGCAGCCAATATGGTGTTGCCTGCAGTGGGTTTGCGATATAGATGACTTTGGATATGACCTTCCAAATCTTTCATAAGGGTAAGGTCTAGAAAACAGATAGATGTTGGACTATGTGTCATAGTGAATTTCAAATTTAATTGATTGGAAGTATTAAGATAAGTCAGAAAGTCCTGTAAGGTTTGGCTAGGTCCCTGCCAAACAATAAGGATGTCATCAATATATCGACGAAAAGTAACAATATGTTTAGTGTACATATTGGCAGAGGGATCTGCAAAAAGGAGGCGTTCCCACTCCCCCAAGTACAGATTGGCGTAGGCCGGTGCGCAGCAAGTGCCCATGGCCACGCCCTGTACTTGGAGGTAGTGGGAACCGTCAAAGGAGAAAAAATTGTGATTGAGAATAAAATTAAGAGCATTAATAATGAATGTAGAAAGGTCTCTAGGGTAAAGGGAGGTAGTGGTAAGTATGTGTCGGATAGCCGAGAGTCCTAGGGAGTGGGGAATCGAGCTGTATAATGCCTCGACGTCGATCGCGACAAGGAGAGTGTCGGGACCGATGGTCAAGGAAGATAGACCTTGTAAAAGGTGAGTAGTGTCCCGTATGTAGGAAGGGAGTTGGATAACTAGTGGTTGCAATAATTTGTCAATGTATCGACTGAGGTTATCTGTAAGAGAGCCTCTTCCGGAAACTATGGGCCTACCTGGTGGTCTGGGTAGGTTTTTATGCACCTTGGGTAGTGCATAAAATGTGGCTGTGCGTGGAAATTTAGTTCTAACATAGTCACTAGTATGTTTGTCCAATACCCCTTGGGTAGTTGCAGAGTCTATAAGTGTGTATAGTTGTTGTTGTGCTGAGGTTATAAAAGATGTGGGGATCTTTTTGGACCATTCCTTATTTTGTAGGATGTCTTGGCACATTTGAATATAGTCTACTCTGTTCAGTATAACTATATTTCCGCCTTTGTCGGCGGGTTTTATAATTATTGTGGAGTTCGTTTTTAAATTTTGGAGGGCGAGATGTTGATTATATGAGAAATTTCGTGCCTTGGATCGATTGGGGTGGGTTTTTAGGTTACGAATTTCCCGTGTCACTGCCTGCAGGAATAATGCCGCACGTGGGTTGGTACTGGGGGGTGGAAAAAAGCTAGATTTCTTTTTTATAGATATTTTAGGTGGTAGTTGTGGTGAAACAGGAGGGTCATCCTCAGTGCTGGCTAAGAGAGTGTCAAGATCTAGAGTATCTATTAGGTTGGAATTGTCACTTTCCTCCAAAAGTTCAGTTAACTGTTGGAGGGCAGTGGTCTCAGCTGCAAAAATGTGAGAGAGAATTGTTTATACGCATATACTCTTTATGTCTATCTGTTTAAGCTTCTCTCAGGGGTATAGGCCGTGTTAATGCACACTAGGCCTTCACAAAATATATATATTATGGACTATATGGACTTATTACAGTCATTTGCTTCAAATAATTTTTTTTAAAGTTCGCCCCTTGTTTTAGGTACTTATCAGTTCGGTGGCTCTACACTGAGGTTGGTGCAAGCGCCAACCTTTTTCTATGTAGAAAAAAAGCATGACAGGACCTCTTGAATATGAGATCTTTAGTCAAAAAGACCTCAGATCTCATATTTACACTAAAATGCAATACAAAAAAAAAAAAAATGTTGCTTTAAGAGCTATGGGCAGAAGTGACGCTTTGACGTTGCTTCCGCCCTGCAATGGTATGGAGACGGGTGGGGGCCATCTTCCCCTCATTCGTCTCCATACCTAACAGAAGAAAGGACCCGATCGCCTCCGCCGCTGTCAGTGGCGGAGGGCACCGGAGCGTGGCGGAAAGGAGGGGCCTCTGCTCTCAGCCTTAGAGCCGACGGGGTACAGATGCTGCATCCACCTCAGTAAGTATTATTCTAAATTTTGAAAAATTCCCATGCTTCTCTTTTAAGCAGAGCTTCTTGCGGAAGCATAGGGATTGGTTTCTGCAATAATTTATACAAGATATCATAGACAGAAGCCCAAAACATTTGTGCCATTGGGCAGGTCCACCATATATGGAAATATGACTTTGTATTTGGACAGCCATGAAAACAGGTCAGGGGATTGGTCGGAAAGACACAGGCTAGTCTGAGTGGCACCAAGTACCAGACGAGGAGAACTTTGTAATTGGTGTCGACCACTGGTATGTTTATGGAGACTTGGTAGTATCCCAAATTTGAATCCAGGCTTGCGAGTCTAATGGCATACCCAGGTCTCTCTCCCAGGAGAGCAAGTTGGTAGACAATTTAAATAAGAGTAGTGTATAGAAGTGAAATTAAGCCCAGAGAATATGGATCCTTTAGGGGTTTTGCATTTTTAATTACCCCCCTTCCCCCCCAGCCTGCATGCCATGATTCATTAGTGGTGATGAAAGCATTGATTCCAGTGCTTATGGGTACATGCATCTTAGCACCCAAAGCTGCAAAAGGAGTTGTTCGCATTGACTGACTTTCATGTTACCAGTATGCTCATTGTGAGGGGTAAGTGGGTGGCCACTTCATCATTGTGACCTGGTTTTGAGAATACTTGGCCCATTTAGCATGAATGGGGGCTGAAGGGGAAACTTTGACCTTCATAAAAAACTACTTTAAAGTGTGAACTGTACATAGCCAAAAAATATTTAATTTTGGATAAAGTAGGAAGAGGTTAAGTGTCAGTATTATTTCTGCTCTCTGTGTCTTATTAGGGAGATTTAAATGTAATTTAGAGAAACAACAAGAAGTGAGAAAAAAATCTCAAAAAAAAAAAAATTAAAAACCCTTACACACGGTCGGAATTTTCGATGGAAAATGTCCTATCGGACCATGTTGTCGGAAATTCCAACCGTGTGTGGGCTCCATCGGACTTTTTCCGTCGGAATTTCCGAGATCCTGCTCTCAAATTTTCCGACAACAAAGTCCTATCGGACTTTTTCCAATCGTGTGTAGCGAATTCCGACGGACAAAGTGCCACGCATGCTCAGATCACATTACAAGACCAAAGCTATTGGCTACTAGCCTCTACATAGTCCCGTCATACGCAACGAACGTCACCACGTTCAGGATGATCGGATTTTCCGACAACTTTGTCCGACCGTATGTATGCAACACCAGTGTCGGACAAAATCCGTCGGAAAACATCTGACGGATTTTGTGGTTAGAATTTCCGACCGTGTGTACGGGGCATTAGACAATTGTCACTGAAACAAGTGTTCCTATTGAATGCTCTCCCTTACCTCTTGTTCCGGTGATGGCTTCCAAATTTAGATTTTCTGGTCGTGTCCTGTCTTGGTAAAAGTGGTCAACAGAACAAATGGGAAAAATGAATTTACCTAGCAGGGACAAGCAAAGCAATTAATACTTGACAGGAGTGCTAATCCTTCCCAACTCTGTCCAAAACTAAAAACAAAGTTTTGGCTACACATACACTGTAATGTTCTAAACTTAACTACTGTATCTTGTGATGTCTAATGCTGGGTCTTATTTGTGCCTGACTGAAATCCCTAATAGAGGAACAAAAGTCCCTGGCCAAGAAAAGGAGATCCTCAGCAAGCCATGGCTTTAAGTGCAGAGCAAAGTTTGGGAAAAGCATTCATTTTTATTTATTTTTTTAGAACCGATGTTACTCTATAAACAATGTAGGACATGCTATGTCTTACCTTTTTAAAAGGGGATTAAAAAAAAAAGTACCTATTCATTGTCTGGTCATGAAAGAGCCTGAATTTCTTCCTTAGGCCTCTCTAGGCCTTTCTCTCTTCCTTTCTCTCTCTTTTTGGATCATACTTTCCTCTCTCCTCTCCCTTTAATCATACATAATCATACACCTTATCTGTTTTATGATTTTATCACATAATGCAAATATCAGTGACATGGATGCCTTCTCTCCCTACAATGTTTCCACCTGTTTACTTGGACTCCGTTATCATTGTTCACTCAAACAGTGTTATTTGGGTATAACCCACTGTTGTATTACTACTTGTGATGGAAACAAATAATAAAAATACATATTTATCTCTAAAAGGGGGGATTAAATGAAGATCTTAATGGGTTGGAGTGAATTTTGATACTTTTTTTTTTACGTTTCTTATTTAATTTTAATACTTTTTAAAAAATACTTTTTAAATAGTATAATTAATATTTAAAATTGTGTATATATATATAAACGAGATTAAACATAACATTTTATATATATATGTATATATTTCAAAAGTAGGGCAGGTTACTTCCTTTGTTATATCAGCTTTAAATAATCAAAGCACCGTCAGAGTGGACTCCCAATCTTCCACTACTATTTAAATTCGAAAGAAGGAACGGGACTCGTGCTTCAATGCAACCCACAGGTGTCCGACCCAATTATCTAATCAATGTAATCTAAAATACTAGGTATTAACCCCATCCGTACAAACATCATTTCACACAAACTTAAGAAAAGGTAGGTGGGGTGGATCAATAGAATAAGGATTATGATCTGTATTTATTCCTCTGATGCACAGATAGGGTTGTTGATTTGGAATTATTCCTTCTTTTTCCTTAGGATCTGTTGTGGAACAATGTATCACTTGGAAAAGGGGATTTGCTGAAGACATTTTTCTGAACTATGTATTTACAACATATTGCTAATCAACCGTGAAGGATATTTGTAGTAATGAGATCTATTGTGTGGGATGTTGTCCTCTACGATTTTTTTTTGATATATACAGTGTATGGGGATTCCGACTGTGTGAAATGATGTTTGTACGGATGGGGTTAATACCTAGTATTTTAGATTACATTGATTAGATAATTGGGTTGGACACCTGTGGGACGTACATTTGGGTCTTGTATGTATGTTTGTGTTTGTCAGTAGTAAATTACACTGAGCCAGATAAAGCCTGATGAAGAGCAGTGCTTGCTCGCAACTGTGCAGTGGCTATTTGTTTATTTACAACTGAAATACTGAAGTAAAGAAGAAATTTGCATTGAAGCACGAGTCCCGTTCCTTCTTTTGAATTTATTTATATATATATATATATATATACATACACTATATTGTTAAAAGTATTGGGACTCCTGCCCCAGTAAAGACATGGATGAGCAAGTTTGGGGTGGAGGAACTTGAGTCCTGACTTCAACCCAATAGATCCTTTGGGACGAATTAGAGAGGAGACTGCGAGCCAGGCCTTCTTGTCCAACAGTGTCAGACCTCACAAATGCGCTTCTGGAAGAATGGTCAAAAATTCCCATAGACACACTCCTAAACCTTGTGGACAGCCTTCCCAGAAGAGTTGAAGCTGTTATAGCTGCAAAGGGTGGGCCAACTCAATATTGAACCCTACGGACTTATGCGGCGTACACACGGTCGGAATTTCCGATGGAAACAGTCCGATGGGAGCTTTTCATCGGATTTTCCGACCGTGTGTATGCCCATTGGTCTTTTTCTGTCGGAATTTCCGACGGACTTTGGATTGAGAACCTGTTCTTAATTTTTCCAACGGAAAACCTTTCTATCGGATTTTGCGATCGTTTGTATGCAATTCCGACACGCAAAATTCCGACGCATGCTGGGAAATAACTCGACGCATGCTCAGAAG
Organism: Lithobates sylvaticus; assembly: GCA_028564925.1. Classification (NCBI taxonomy): domain Eukaryota; kingdom Metazoa; phylum Chordata; class Amphibia; order Anura; family Ranidae; genus Lithobates; species Lithobates sylvaticus. The sequence goes on from CM053029.1 coordinate 545,014,800, forward strand.
CATTAAACTTCCTTTTTATAGTGCAGTCGTACGTGTTTAATGCCGTGGTGTTATTGACCGTCGGAATTTGGTGTGACCGTGTGTAGGCAAGACAGTTTGAATTTCCGTCGGAATTCCGGCGGGAAAACCATCAGAGCCTTTTCCGACGAGAATTCCGACCGTGTGTACGCGGCATAAGACTGGGATGCCATTAAATTTCATGTACGTGTAAAGGCAGGTGTCGCAATACTTTTGACAATATAGTGTATATACACTATATGTAAGTCACTAAAAACAAGTGATGTATGTGCTGCCTGCCAATCAAATAACAATATAATACACTAAAACATAAGGAAAAACACAACAATCTTCTGAAAAGCACATTAAACCACCTTAAACCACCTGAACTCTGGCCTTCCCTCCGTTGACTCCAAAGCATTTTGTTAAAATGGACAAATTTTACAAAAGATGTAAGTAAAGTGAAATCAGTCAGTCTTGCTCATCACATGAGTGAATTGAGCTTATTTTTCCCCCATACACCATATATGTATATGGAGGAGGACATGTGACTTGTAACTTATTTATAGGCTGGTAAGCAGGCAGTCTGTTGCGTACAGACAGGAATACAAATTACCACTGGCTGTGTCCACAAATAAACCTGCAAAGGTCCGGTTTACCCTGCTATGGATCCACTTTGGCATATGCTGCTCACATGCTTTGAATCACAATGACAATTATCTTCCATATCTTTCATCAAGAAACCAGATGGCAAACTTAGATACAGAAAGTGCATTTGGGTTTCTTGTGTTTTCAGTTGCTGTCACTTATACCATTTTACATACTTCTTTGTTATCTGGACAATATTTTCTCTACTTGGGGCACAGCAGGAAGTTTAAATTCATCAATGTGCATGTTACATTAAAAAGTGAATACATATTTTTAATATGCAAAGGAAAACTAGTGTTAAACTCTTTCTTTAATGTGAGTGCATTGGTACTTGATGATTGGCTGCTCGGGCACCCAGTAGAAAAGGGAGAGGAGTCCTCAATCCTTTGTAAGCTCCAAGCTGGGCTCCTGAACCAGAGCTGCAGGGGAATTTATGTAAGTACAGTTGGAGAGGCTGCATTAAAGTATTTATTACAGGTGCATACAGTATCTCACAAAAGTGAGTACACCCCTCACATTTTTGTAAATATTTTATTATATCTTTTCATGTGACGACACTGAAGAAATGACACTTTGCTACAATGTAAAGTAGTGAGTGTACAGCTTGTATAACAGTGTAAATTTGCTGTCCCCCTCAAAATAACTCAACACACAGCCATTAATGTCTAAACCGGTGGCAACAAAAGTGAGTACACCCCTAAGGAAATGTCCAAATTGTGCCCAATGCATTAATATTTTGTGTGGCCACCATTATTTTCCAGCACTGCCTTAACCCTCTTGGGCATGGAGTTCACCACAGCTTCACAGGTTGCCACTGAAGTCCTCTTCCACTCCTCCATGACAACATCAGGGAGCTGGTGGATGTTAGAGACCTTGCGCTCCTCCACCTTCCGTTTGAGGATGCCCCACAGATGCTCAATAGAGTTTACAGTAGGTCTGGAGACATCCTTGGCCAGTCCATCACCTTTACCCTCGGCTTCTTTATCAAGGCAGTGGTCATCTTGGAGGTGTGTTTGGGGTCATTATCATGTTGGCATACTGCACTGCGGCTCAGTCTCTGAAGGGAGGGGATCATGCTCTGCCTCAGTATGTCACAGTACATGTTGGCAGTCATGGTTCCCTCAATGAACTGTAGTTCCCCAGTGCCGGCAGCACTCATGCAGCTCCAGACCATGACACTCCCACCACCATGCTTGACTGTAGGCAAGACACACTTGTCTTTGTACTCCTCACCTGGTTGCCACCACACATGCTTGACACCATCTGAACCAAATAATTTATCTTGGTCTCATCAGACCAGAACACATTGTTCCAGTAATCTATGTCCTTAGTCTGCTTGTCTTCAGCAAACTGCAGGCTTTCTTGTGCATCATCTTTAGAAGAGGCTTCCTTCTGGGATGACAGCCATGCAGACCAATTTTATGCAGTGTGCGGCGTATGGTCTGAGCACTGACTGGCTGACCCCACATCCCTCCAACCTCTGCAGCAATGCTGGCACTCATACATCTATTTCCCAAAGACAACCTCTGGATATGACACTGAGCACGTGCACTCAAACTTTTTTGGTCGACCATGGCGAGGATTGTTCTGAGTGGAAGCTGTCCTGTTAAACCACTGTATGGTCTTGGCCAACGTGCTGCAGCTCAGTTTCAGGGTCTTGGCAATCTTCTTATAGCCTAGGCCATCTTTATGTAGAGCAACAATTCTTTTTTTTCGGATCCTCAGAGAGTTCTTTGCCATGAGTCACATGACACTGGGGAGGGAAAATGGCTAATTGGTCCCAATTTGGACATTTTCACTTAGGGGTGTACTCACTTTTGTTGCCAGCGGTTTAGTCAATAATGGCTGTGTGTTCAGCTTTTTTGAGGGGACAGCAAATTTGCACTGTTATACAAGCTGTACACTCACTACTTTTACATTGTAGCAAAGTGTAATTTCTTCAGTGTTGTCACATGAAAAGGTATAATAAAATCCTCACAAAAATGTGAGAGGTGTACTCACTTTTGTGAGATACTGTATATAGCACCAACAATTTACACAGTGCTTTACTTATATAATGTAGATTCACATCAGCCCCTGCCCTTAAAGAGCTTACAATCCCTAAAGCTTGTTTGGAAAGTTTTTTCCGTATCACCACATAATGGTATTGTGGATACGGTATAAGATAGCAAATATAAATGCCACGTCCCGAAGATTTGAGATTTATAAAGAGAGTCAACTAGTTTGTGTTGAAAAATGATGGACTTTTTAGGCGTACAATCTAAATCAATAAAAGCTTTTTTATTAAAAACATAAGTATACAGTTTATTCAAAACCCTACACAGATATTGACAATCTGAAAACAATATAGAAATTACTACGAGCTAATAAACAGTTTTGCTAAAATAGCAACAATATGGGTCATTTAGCCACTAGAGTCCGAATAAATTATTCAGATTTCATCATATGAACGTGACATTAAACAGAAAGTTATGAACCATATGGAAGCAGTATTGTCATAAATAGCTTGTACTTGGTTGCCCTACATGTTACGCGTCGTGTAGCGCTTCTTCAGGAGCGTTCTATATTTTATTCCCTGATCGGGAGAAGATTCAATGGAGCGGGGAACACAGAGCTAGTTGCCTTACGGTGTCATCAAAGAACGCATTTTTAGAATATTTTAATCTAGGGTTGGAAGTATTCCTGAAGAGGATATTTTTCAATTTCCCAAGAGAATATGGTTTGTTCAGTTCGATTATATGGCAAGTTGTTGTATATAGTGCTCAAATCAAGCCCTTAGATCATGGGTGAGAGGGATACACAAGGGGAAGCAGAAGGTACGTCCTTATTTTGTCCCAATCGTGTCCTACTGATTGGCGTAGTAGATTTAAGTTCCCCGCTCGCTGACAGCGTGATTGAAAAGGCTGCAGAAATTGAAAAATATCCTCTTCAGGAATACTTCCAACCCAAGATTAAAATATTCTAAAAATGCGTTCTTTGATGACACCGTAAGGCAATTAGCTCTGTGTTCCCTGCTCCATTGAATCTTCTCCCGATCAGGGAATAAAATATAGAAAGCTCCTGAAGAAGCGCTACACGACGCGTAACATGTAGGGCAACCAAGTACAAGCTATTTATGACAATACTGCTTCCATATGGTTCATAACTTTCTGTTTAATGTCACGTTCATATGATGAAATCTGAATAATTTATTCGGACTCTAGTGGCTAAATGACCCATATTGTTGCTATTTTAGCAAAACTGTCTATTAGCTCGTAGTAATTTCTATATTGTTTTCAGATTGTCAATATCTGTGTAGGGTTTTGAATAAACTGTATACTTATGTTTTTAATAAAAAAACTTTTATTGATTTAGATTGTACGCCTAAAAAGTCCATCATTTTTCAACACAAACTAGTTGATTCTCTTTATAAATCCCTAAAGCTTGTCATAGACAGTTCAAATATTGGCTAGTTCAGCAGGAACCGGCTGAGATTCGAACCTATATGGGCAGACTGAATGTGCCCAAATTGATCAATCGACTTGGGTACAACCAGTCTGCCAGATTTTACATGCGATTATTGCTAGCGGCTGTTATAGCCAGCAATAATCACTGTGTTTTCCCAGTGGAGACGGCTTCCCCTGCCGGGGGAGAGCACAATAGCTCCACGGGAGGGATTCCTCTGTCAACACTAATTGTGTTGATGGGGATATCGAGCAAATGTGAGAGGAAACCCATACAAGCACATACACACTACAGGCGGGGAGTGTCGTGGTTGGGATTCGAACCAACAACCTCAATTGTTTGGTCTGCATTGCATAGCATAGGTTCATTGAGATGTTTACTCATTATTAACAACATTTCCCAAACTACTCCAAGAGATTAAGAGATTTAAATGTAGTTTGGCTGGACACCCCATTAACATGCTGCTAACTTGCAAATCAAAACGTTCATACAGTATAGAACACACCATAATTCACAACTTGTCATCAGAGTCACAACATGTGAGCAGTCATTAAACAGCAAGAATGTGACAAATGAGATAAAAACTAACCATAGAAAAAAAATTCCCTTCTCCTTCCCTCGGCGGCCAATTCGATTGCTTCTCCTCTCGGCCAACCCGCTTCCTGATTGGCCGGGAGGAGAATCAGGAAGACAATAGCTTATATTAAGTTTCTATTGTAACACAACTGGGTGGGCTCTGGGCGTAGTGCCCTCTGCCCCGAGTCCACCCTTTTTGAAGACAATTAGAGCCTCAGGCTAGAGCTGCACAATTAATCGTTAAAATAAATCTTGATCTCGATTCACCCCCTGATGATCTCTCCTGCAGAAGTTGCCGATTCTTTCATATAAATAAGTGGAGAAACTATTTGCTCACTCTGGGCAGTCTGCCAAGTTTTTTTAACTTGCAACATTGTAACTAAGCTTCCTTCTTAGATCAAAGGGATAGAACTTCTGTGTAAACAAATAATCCAGGCAATCTGCCAAGTTTTCAACAACGTGTAAATGCAGTTTAACCACTTAAAGCGGGACGGTACTGGGGGAAAAAAAATTAAAAGCCAGCAGCTACAAATACTGCAGCTGCTGACTTTTAATAAATGGACACTTACCTGTCCCTGGTTCCAGCGATGTGGGCAGCAGAGGCCGATCAATCGATCGGCTCTCTGCTGCTGCCGGCGCCATTCTCAGTGAGGGAATCAGGAAGTGGCTTCACTTCCCGGTTCCCTACTGCGCAGCGCAATGAGAATCGTCAGCGCTGTCTGCCGGGACACGTGTGTGTCCCGGCAGACAGCGCGCCAGGACAGGAAGTGGCGTAAACTCCCGTGGGAGTTTATGCCCGGAAGTGGGTGCAGATACCTGTCTTAGACAGGTATCTGCACCCCCCCCCCCTGAAAGGTGCCAAATGTGACACCGGATGGGGGGAGGGTTCCGAAAAGCGGGAGTTCCACTTTAGGGTGGAATCCCGCTTTAAAGTTTAAATATTTTTTTGACACTTCTTTCTTAAAGCGGAGCTCCACCCTAAAGTGGAACTTCCGCTCATCGGATTCCTCCCCCCTTCCGGTGTCACAATTGGCACCTTTCGGGGGAGGGGGGACAGGATACCACTTCCGGAAGTACGCCGCGGCACGATCGCGCCGTGACGTCACCGCGGGGCTCCCTCCTCCTCCTCCCTCGGCCGCCGGGCTAATAGGAGAGAGGAGCGTGGCCTTGCGCATGCGCAGTAGGGTTCCCGGCGTGAAGCCGAAAGGCTACACTGCCGGGTTACCTTACCCGCAATGGCGGCGGCAGCACCTGACAGCTGATGGAGACATCAGCTGCGGTGCCGACATTGAGGGACAGCAGAACAGGTAAGTGTCCATTTATTAAAAGCCAGCAGCTGCAGTATGTGTAGCTGCTGGCTTTTAATTTAAATTTTTTTCCCGGTACACCCCTTTAAGTTAAAATCAATATTTTTTGCTAGAAAATTACTTGGAACCCCCAAACATTATATATATATATATATATATTTTAGCAGAGACCCTAAGGAATAAAATGGCAATTGCTGCAATATTTTATGTCACACTGTTTTTGCCCAGCGGTCTTTCAACTGCAATTTTTTGGGAGAAAAAATACACTTCAATGAATAAAAAAAAATTAAACAGTAAAGTTAGCCCAATTTTTTTTGTTTTAAGGTGAAAGATGATGTTACGCTGCGAGACTCGTGAGAGAATGGTGATCTATCTTCTAAGCAAAAAAATCGTGATTCTCATTAAAGCCAGAATTGTGCAGCTCTACCTCAGGCTCTAATCGTGCTTCAAAAAAAAAAAAACCCCATTGAAATCCATGCATCTGGCACCCTGTATGTAGATTAGGGGCCGGGCACATGGATTAGGGGGGCGGCACCCCTTATGGACGGGCCACCACTGGTTCCAAAAGAAATTAAAATGAATGGAAAACAACATAGATATGACAATATATGTAAATGTACCAATTGTAAATAATTATTGATTACAACAATTGCAAATGAATTGGAGCTCCGGGCAAATGGCTAAATACACACCACTGCCACAGTCCACAGACAGGAAGATACCATGTACTTGTTGTGTAAAATGTTAAATCTTTGTAGTGTGTGGCCAGTCCTCATTCCTTTTTTTTTTTTTAACCATGTTTAGCCAGCCGCAGAGATTAGATGGAGGATAAATGTACATGAATTATCCCATCACCCTTGTACCTGCCCTGTGTGGGATATGTACCGCCAGCACTCATCTTCACTGTAGTTGGTGTATGGCAAAAGTACAGCATTTACGTGCTGGAGAGCCTGTGAGAAAACGGGCAAGGTCCAGGAAAGTCTTTTCATCATAGTTTTCATTGATGAAAACTAAACGAAAATAAAATTCAGTTTTAATTCTGGTGACTAAAATACGACTGAAACTAAAATGAAAAAAAAAAGAATCTAACTAAAACGAAATTGATGCAGTGTTTCTGTTCAGGCTTTTGTACACTGGACCAATCTATCTTATGTACCAACTTTACCGGCCCTCTGGAAATATTCGTGTCTTGGATTATTGCTATATTTCTCTTCAATATTGTTTATTTTGTGCAAAATCTACTGAATTATTTGTTTGGTTTGGTGCTACTGTTTTTATTGATTTTATTTTATTTTGTACCTACCCCAGATTGTTGGAGGCCTATGTCAGGGTTTTGATACCTCGTATGCTAAATGTTTTTTTCAATAAAAATTTGATTGAACATGAAACTAGATCGAAATTTGTTGCCAAAATGAACAGTTGTTAAAGAGGTGGTCCATCTAAAAAAAAAAAATATTAAAAGCCAGCAGCTACAAATACTGCAGCTGCTGACTTTTAATAAATGGACACTTACCTGTCCCAGGGTCCAGCGATGTTGGCAGCCGAAGCCGATCAGTCGCTCAGCTCTTGGCAGCTGCCGCCGCCATCCTTGTTGAGGGAATCAGGAAGTGAAGCGTTGCGGCTTCACTTCCCGGTTCCCTACTGCGCATGCGCGAGTCGCGTTGCACGTCCTAACTGGTCCCCGCTATCTCCTGGGACCTGTGTGTGTCCCAGCAGACAGTGCGGGGGGATGGGAAGAGGCGTAGACTCCCGTGGGAGTCTATGCCCGGAAGTGGGTGCAAATACCTATCTGCACCCCCCTCCCCACTGAAAGGTGCCAAATGTGACACCGGAGGGGGGGGGGGTTCCGAAAAGCGGAGGTTAAATTTTTGTGTGAACATCCGCTTTAAAAAAGCTATATTTTGGTTTACAAATCTTTATTCATACTTGATACTTGTTTTCATTATTAACAGAGAAACGTTTTATATTCAGGTATTACATGCAATGGCATTACAGCAGATAGAGTTTACAGTTTTTTTTTTTTTTTTTTTTTCTATATTTTAGAGTTACACTTCTCTAACAAAAATAAATATTTGTTTGTTTATGATACCGGAGATTTTTTGTCGACTAAAATAGGACTAAACTAAAACAATTCAGATGACTAAAACTAAAATGGCATTTTAGTCAAAAGAATATGACCAAAACTAAATCGAAATTTGATGTACAAATTAACACTGGTTCTACTAAGTAAAAATAAGGAATAACAGTGGACTGAAAGATTTGACATGCAAAATACATTTTTAGATCAGTTCATTAAAATCCAAGATTAGTCCAAAGGTAGACGCCACACGTTTACCATCACAGAGTGGGTCCCTCAATGTGGAGTTTTACTGACGGTCAACAGATGCAGCACACAGTCCCACTACTGGCCATGGTCTATTGGGTTTGATGTTGCTGCTGGACACCTAAATTGCCTTTGATGTGCTTCTGAATGCTTACTTTACCTGTGAGTAAGGCCACTTTCACACTGAAGCGCTTCTAAACTGCCAGTAAAAACACTGAGCGCTTTTGAAGAGCTTTTCAGGCACTTTTGAAGAGCTTTCCATTCATTTCAATGGGGAGGGGACTTTTTCACAGCCCTGCCAGCACACTGCCCCAGTGTGAAAGCGTTCATTGATTTTAATGGAAATACGTTTTCGTGAGTTTTTTAGGTGTTGTTTTTAGCGTGAAAGCGCCTCAGTGTGAAAGTGGTCTAAGGTTTGTGTCCTTGTTCTTTTTCAGTTCTGAGGTCTGTAGTTAGCAACAGGACCCGGTTTGCCATTTTGGCACATTACACCTACAGATGCCAGTGCTGCAGAGCCTTCTGGACCTGGGGGTTAACCCATGTGTACAGGCCTCAATATCACATCCAAGAACAGCTTCTGTTGGGCAAACATCTTCAGTCAGCAGCCAGCCCTGCCCACTGCACACCCACAATAGCTCATCCCAGATCTATATGACCATTGATATATAATTAATTGAATAGAGTACATAGTTTTCTATCTATGGCAAGAAGGGTCAGCTAAAATGTAAGGTGAAAGAGGCAGGAGGTTCAGGCTCCCAAAGTGCTATAAAGTCAATAGCAGAGTTTCCCAGGGTGTAACTGCACAGGGGGAAATACTGACAAAAAAAAAAGTATATAAACAAGATTCAAGGTTCATCACTCAGTAGCAAAGATGAAGGCTAGAGAACCAACTGTTATCAGTGGATAAAGAAAAAATAATGTGGCGCATCAAAGGTGCATCAGACGATTCTATGTGTGGGATCATTTATTTTCTTTAAGACCATAAGGGTGCCACTGACTCACTCTCCCTCCTCTGCTTACAGTATATTTCTATTCTTCTTGCACAAAGCATTTAAATTTTTCTTTGATTGGACATTACTTCGGATGAATTAGATGTTTCCTGTTTATCTGCACAAGCACTGTATATATCATTTTTGAAAAAATTATTTTCTTCACTTTTTGATTGGACATTCATTTTGATGTATTTACCATTACTTTGACGCACCTTTGCACTTTTTGAAATTTTTCTTCACAGTTATATGCAAGATTATATATGAAGCCTTTCTGATTATTGCACTTTTGAACTTTGCACTTTCAACATTGCACTTTATAGTTATGTATTATTGTTTACACTGAATATGTGCCACATATTTTTTCTTTATCCATTTATACAGTGTGAGAGCACCTTTGATGTTGGCAGCTATTCATTAGTTTATATATATATATTTTTTATATAGTGGTTTGCGCATTGGTATCCTTACATTGTTTAACTGTTATCAGTGACCTCTGACACATAGGGGCCACTAAAGCTTGATGTCACTGACAACCCAGTAAGGAAAGCACATGGGGAAGCAGTCACAATATAACAAGAGGGAGGTTTTATGTCATCTTATGTAACAGTCAAATCGATATTCCTATCGCACACATTCCTGGTATTTATGGCTCATAAAGTAGTGGGTGCTGCAGCGATTACCAGTTGGGTCCTGGAAGCATCAAAACTAATGTACATATTCGCCAGCACACCATGGATCGCCAAATTTTCATCCAAAAAGTTTTAATGAAAAAAATCACATCACAAAAGAAGGTGCAATGTTTCGAAACCGCGCAGGACCCCTTCGTCAGGCAAATTCACATGCCTGACGAAGGGGTCCTGCGCGGCTCAGAAACGTTGCACCTTCTTTTTTGATGTGATTTTTTTCATTAAAACTTTTTGGACAAACATTTGTCGATCCATGGTGTGCTGGCGAATATGTACATTCATCTTATGAGTAACAACAGCTAGATATTCAGGAGGCAGTCCTGCTTCCTCCTGAATGCCTTTTTTGGACTTTATTTAATTAAATCCAAATAGGGATTTTTTTATTGAAATACTGCACCACAACCATGAGCCAAATGGCTTGCTTGTGGTTGCAGGGTGGTCCCTTTAACATCAATAGGTGAGTTTGACAGGTGATGCCACCTGTCAGTCTCTGAAAGCCAAGTTAAATGTGCTGCGACCGCAACAGTGTGTACTACACTGTCTTGCCACAACATTGGATTTAGTTGGATGGTCAGGAGACTGTAAAAACATGGTTTAGTCGCCTGTCTTTACTGGATTTTTGCCAACCAAGAGAAAAGCCTTTAAATTAATTACACTTAAAGCGGAGCTCCACCCGCACCAAAAATATTAAAAGTCAGCAGCTACAAATACTGGAGCTGCTGACTTTTAATAAATGGACACTTACCTGTTCCAGGTTCCAGCGGTGTCGGCAGAATGTGACGAGCGACCGCTCGTCTCTCGGCTGCCCCGCCGCCATCCTCTGTCAGGGAATCAGGAAGTGAAGATGCAACGTCTTCACTGTCCGGTTCCCTACTGCGCATGCGCGAGTCGCGCTGCGCGTCTCTATTGGTCCCTGTTGTGTCCTGGGAACTGTGTTTCCCAAGACACAACAGGGCATCTCCGGATAGGGGCGGGGCAGCTCCGGATATCTCGTCCGGAAGTGGGTGCAGATACCTGTATTATACAGGTATCTGCACCCCCCTCCCCCCTGAAAGGCGCCAATTGTGGCACCGGAGGGGGGGAGGAATCCGATAAGCGGATGTTCCACTTTAGGGTGGAGCTTCGCTTTAAAGTATAGCATTCTTAAAAATAGTTTACATGGCCATATATCAAGATAAATATAATCTTGACCTCATTGCGCTACATATGCCACATTGATAATAAAAAAGGGATAGATTAGATAGAAATTTCTGTGGAGTAAACAAATTTTATTGTACAAGGACAGTTCTACTTATAAGTTATAGCAGATAATGGAGGAAACCAGTTTATTTTTGGTCAAACCTTAAAATACATTTGTATGCCATCCCCATACATCCCTATAGATATGCAGTACATGGTCCCTGGACTTTTCTATATATCTAGACAAACAAAATGTACTTATAAAGCAGGTATGAGTTCCCTTTTAAAAAGCGAGTTGTGACATTTTGTTAAAATGGAAATATGCTGCCCGTCTTTCAGGAATAGTTCATATTTACAGCCTCATAATATTCATCTTATGATCCATTTTGTTTCTATTTTTGACCCATAGCTCAGGATAACAGCTGTCTCCTACAGTCTGTCATTACATTTTTTTGTAAATGGCTTTACCTCCAATGACACAAACAATTGCTGTCAAGTGACCTGCATGAAGGTTACTCCACTGCTACATGATGCTTTAAATCATCACAATTCCACAATGGATCATATCTTTCCATAGCGAATATCATAAACGTCAGGAGAGATGCCAAATACAATACTTTCCAAAGGCAGCTGCAGTATCATATCTAACACAATGACAACCACACACAGATAGCAAAGTGACAGACTTGCCTTCTGCTGTGCTTTATATATATATATACAGGGGGTCCCCGACTTACGAACACCCGACCTACGAACAACCCCTACTTACGAACGGGGTGCTGCGGGGACCCTCCGCCATTTTTCGTCCTTTTTCGGCGTCTTTTGGCCGTTCTGCGCATGCGCGGCCTTACGGAGCTTCGGAAAATGCCGGAAATGTCCGTAATTTGCCGCGCATGCGCAGAACGGCAATAGACGGAACATCGGAAATGTCCGGAAATCTCCGTATTTGTCGGTCTGCGCATGCGCGCCGACTTACGAACATTTCCGACTTCCGTACAGGCGGGCAGTCCCTAACGAGTTCGTAACTCGGGGACCCCCTGTATATATATATATATATATACACACATATACATTTTACAAATTTGCCCTCATTCAGACAGGCATTGGCATCCATACTGTGTGCAGGCAGCCTGTGGAGGTGGATACAGATGCAGCGCCTGTACGGACCAGACCACAAGTCAAAAGTTGAGAGCCATGCAATAGCGGGTGCACAACCCTAAACACACACTGTCTGTGCTTGGGGCCATGCACCCCTTCCTGCATGTCTGTCAGATTTTGACATGTGTCTGTGTTCGTGCAGCTGCTCTGTCTGCATATACTTCCTTAGGTGGCTTGCACACAGCTTGGGGTGGATGCAGATGCCAAAACAAAAACCTCCTGCATGCAGTACAGGTGCCCACGCCTGTCTGAATGAGCCCGTTCACCGTTTCAGGTCCAAATTAGGTCCAAATATTTGCCTAAATTTGGACCTGAAACTGAGCCAAAGACGCACAGGACCCTTCTGCCTTGCGCTCCGTGGCCACTCCGGAGATGTGTAAACCGGCTCCATTGAGAGCCGGTCAGTCTCCTGTGAACCCAGCCTAAAATAAACATAAAAATACATTTAAACACATTTATTATAGTTACTAACAAAAAATGCTTGTAGGGTATTGTCTAATCGATCTGCCAGGATAAATAAAATTAATTTTTTGAAGATTATTGTGTAGAGTGAAAAGATTATTTTTCTTCAAACAAGTTAGGTCTTAAAGTAGAACTATAGGCAAAACGTTTTTTTTTTTCATTTTGGATAGAGCAAGGGGAGGTTATAACCCCTGCCAGATTTTTTTCACAATCTCTGTCCCATTGCAGGGATTTTCCTTCACTTCCTGTATCGTAGCCAAACAGGAAGTGAGAGGAAATTCCTGCAAATTAAGGGAATTCCTTGGGGACCCCCAGGGCACCAGAAATGGTGTCCCCATTGGAAGATTACGATGATGTTGGCACATGCTGATACAATGAATATCTCCTAAGCGGTGCAGGTTTAGGAGATATTCACGGTACCTACAGGTAAGGCTTACCTGTAGGTAAAAGTGGTGTGTAAGGGTTTACAACCACTTTAAAAAAAAAATAATAATTAAAAGCACCACACACCCTTACCCCAAGGGCACCACAACCCCTTGCTGTATCCCACTTCACAGAAAAAGTGTTTAGTCCTAACTTAGTTAATAGTATTTAAAACAAATGTATTGCTTTTATGAGTAACATCTGCAGTTGGTGTTTGGTACTCCTCTACAATCCAGGTCTGATTAAAGTGATTGTAAAGTCAAATAATTTTTTAGTTTTTTTTACTAATATAACAAACATGGCTGCCACTCTAGGCTCCTCCTCTTTTCTGTGTGCCCCAATAGCAAGCCTCTAGCTATGGGGGCACACCTGTGGGCTTGCTCCCAAGCTGTCCTGTGTCCACTAACGCAGACAGCGTGCCCCCCCCCCCCCCAACCTCTCTTTACACCTTTAATTGACTGGGCACAGCGCTGGATTGCTCACAGTGTTAGGAAGTGAGTAAGTCATCTTCTGAGTGACAAATCCCCCCTGCTGCCCTAAAGGGCCTTTCTGACATGACACATGCAGCAGGACAGGCTAGTAACTTTAGGGGTGCTGGATTGTCTCAGTCTCTATTGATGCTGGCTGCTGGGGGATCTATTGTTACTGGAGGTGCTATTTTTTGCCAGGGGTTTATTGTTGCTGGGGAGGTCTATTGTTGCTGCTGGGGGACCTATTGTCTCTGGATACATTTTTGCAGGGGGAGGTCTGTTGTTGCTGGTGGGGATGTATTGTTGCTGGGGGATCAGTTGTTGGGGGTGTTACTGTTGAGGGAGCAGTCTATTGTAGCTATCTGCTGGAGGGTCTATTGATGCTGTCTGTGGGGGGAGATCTGTTGTTGCTGCTGGGGGTCTATTGTTGCTGGAGAGGGGTATTTTTTGCAGGTGGTCCATTGTTGCTGGGGGGGGGGGGGGGGGGGGGGGGGGGGGGTCTAGGCTGCAGGGGATCTTTTTTACTGGTTTTCTTGTCATCATTAAAAAATTCCAAAATTCCATACAAATACAAAAAGTACCACAAATGTTACTTGGTTCTGTATTTTCTAAAAGGGGCAGTATTGGGAGGTGGATAGGGGGTGGAACCAAGTAACGGTGCTCAGAGGTGGGTAGGAGCAGAGACAAGGGCTAACTCTGAAAAGCTGAGTTCCTGCACATATTCTCTGAGAAAAAAAGCCCTGTTGAAACTTCAATAGGAGGACAGCCATGCAGGGAAAGGCACCCAGCAAGACGCCACATCTGCATGTGCAGGAATGCTGTCTCCTATGGTAACAGTCTTTAACACAAAGCTTAACAGTTCCTTCACTTTCACTACAATTGCCCCTCATAGTTCTTCAGCACATTGCGCTCCCGGCCTCTCACTAGACCCTCTGATTCACTGCCACTGGTCATAGGCAGCATTCCTCCTACTCTAAACACAGCGAGTTGAGTTGATGCCAATGAGCTTGATTTTGCTCTCATCTGACCACAACACTTTTATCCAGTTGTCCTCTGAATCATTCAGGTGTTCATTAGCAAACTTCAGACAAGCCTGTACATGTGCTTTCTTGAGCAGGGGGGACCTTGCGGGCGCTGCAGGATTTCAGTCCTTCACGGCGTAGTGTGTTACCAATTGTTTTCTTGGTGACTATGGTCCCAGCTGCCTTGAGACCATTGACAAGATTCTCCCGTGTAGTTCTGGGCTGATTCCTCACTGTTATCATGATCATTGAAACTCCACAAGGTGAGATCTTGCATGGAGCCCCAGCCTGAGGGAGATTGACAGTTATTTTGTGTTTCTTCCATTTGTGAATAATCGCACCAACTGTTGTCACCCTCTCACCAAGCTGCTTGGCAATGGTCTTGTAGCCCATTCCAGTCTTGTGTAGGTCTACAATCTTGTCCTTGACAGCCTTGGACAGCTCTTTGGTCTTGGCCATGGTGGAGAGATTGAAATCTGATTGATTGATTGATTGCTTCTGTGGACAGGTGTCTTTTATACAGGTAACAAGCTGAGATTAGTAGCACTCCCTTTAAGAGAGTGCTCCTTACCTATATAGAAGACACCTGGGAGCCAGAAATCTTGATTGATAGGGGATCAAATACTTATTTCACTCATTAAAATGAAAATCAATTTATAACTTTTTTGAAATGCGTTTTCTGGATATTTTTGTTGTTATTCTGTCTCTCACTGGTAAAATAAACCTACCATTAAAATTATAGACTGATCATTTCTTTGTCAGTGGGCAAAAGTACAAAATCAGCAGGGGGTCAAATACTTCTTTCCCTCACTGTACACGGTCCACATTCCAAGCGAGTGAGCATTCTTACTGGTGGTGGACCAGTAATAAACACGAGGATTGCTAAAGGACTTTTTTTTTTACCTATATTGATTATTATTATTAATCTTTTGGTGTCTGATGATTATATTTATACATCTATTTTGATGTAATTCATGGTATTTTATTAATTTCATTTTTTGTTAGTTAACAAGTGTACGCTGCAAACCTTAAAGTAAAGAAAGTAAAGAAAGTAAAGAAAGTAAAATAAAATATACCTTTAAAAGAAAAACAGAAAGCTATGCCTGCAATGCCTTGATTATAATGAAACAAATCAAATGTATGTAAAAGAGAATATAACTGACTTCGGACTGCTTGTCAAGAGCTTCATCAATGTTAAAAAAAAAAATAACATTAAAATACAAAACAAAAAATAAACAAAAAAATAAATAAAAATAAGTTGCAGGGGGGCAGAATCTGCAGGGAAGTGGTTGCAACTTAAAAACTTGGATAAAGTGGGGTTCAGATAGCGAGACTTGGGGGTCACTTGGTGCGTCGGTGGTAAAGCGCCGCTATTTTTAGCGGCGCTTTACCGTCATTTTATTGGCCCTATTCGCCCACTAGCGGGGCGGTTTTAACCCCCGCTAGCGGCCAAAAAAGGGTTAATACCACCCGCAAAACACATCGCTTTTCCGGCAGTTTGGCGGTGCTGCCCATCTATTTCAATGGGCAGGGGCACTTTAGGAGCGGTGTGTTCACTCAGGCTTTCACACTGGGATTGCAGCTGAGGCTTTACAGGCGTTATTTTTAGTGCTAAAGCGCCTGAAAAATGCCTACAGTGTGAAATGGGTCTAATAGTTCCTGATGTGATAACATTTTTACTTTGACATGTTCTTTTTAATCAGACATCAGGGGTCAGGATCAGGATGTCTCTGATGCACTACACTGAAGCTAATGGAGCGCATATTGTAGCTTCTTCCCTGGTTGCTGTGGGATCAGAAACCGTAAATAAGGAAATCCTCATCACTAATCAGTTCCTAATAGATTGGGGAGATCAGTGAATGGACACTCACTGGTCTTCCTCCCCTCTACCCAGCAACACCTGCCACATGGGTCCCGGGTTCACGGGTGGGATAGTGGAGCAGAGGAAACGCAGTGGGGCACAGGGCAAAATATACCGGGGGTGTATGGAATCAAACACTTTCACCTGAAAGCTTCTACCTTTCCTGTGAAGAGGGAATGTTCATGGAAGCAACAGAAAGAGTAGTAGTCAGCAGGTTTGCAAGTCTTGCAGTGCAAGTACCAGTGTAATGCCCCGTACACACGGTCGGAAAATGTCCGATCGGACCATGTTGTCGGAAAATCCGCCCGTGTGTGGGCTCCATCGGACTATTTCCATCGGAATCCTGCTCTCAAATTTTCCGACAACAAAATCCGATTGGACTTTTTCAAATCGTGTGTAGAGAATTCCGACGGACAAAGTGCCACGCATGCTCAGATCAAATTATGAGACCCAAGCTATTGGCTAATAGCCTCTATGTAGTTCCGTCGTACGCAACGAACGTCACCACGTTCAGAATGATCCGATTTTCTGACAACTTTGTCCGACTGTGTGTATGCAACACCAGTGTCGAACAAAATCAGTCAGTAAAAAATCTGATGGATTTTTTGGTCGGAACTTCAGACCGTGTGTTCGGGGGCTAAGAATATTAAATAATTTACTGGGGAATGTTTATTCTATTTTGCTCAATATGTTAAAGGGTTGAGGGTTTAATACTATCTTAAGCTTTTAAATGTCTCTTATTTTTCTATTTCTAAAGCAAGCTACCATGTCATTAGCAAATATACTTTATTTATTAATAAATCTGAAAAGCTGAGCATAAGTGAGTTTCATGCCAACATCTGACCTTTGTCCTATTTTTCCAGTGCTATATTTTGGGCCTTAATCCTATGATTAACAAAATAGCCATGCCTCTTTGAAAGTAATTCATGCACCAAAAATTGCTGTGCATATAAATAGCTTGGATTTCTAAACAAATTGTATTATGTCTGGTGGAAGGTTGTCCAGCACTGGAAAAGGAATGTGAGGTTTCAGAAGACACATCTGAAGCCATTGCTGGTAAATAAAAAAAGAAGTAAAAGTTAGGTAAAGCACTTGAATAATTCTACTTATTTGATGTTATTCAACCAGCTTATTTTCTGAATAACATTATAGTAGGAACAGAAACATTTAACTGTATTATTATCATTATTATTATTATATAGGATTTATATAGCGCAAGCAGTTTGTGCAGCGCTTTAAAAAAAATGGAGGCAGACAGTGCAATTACAACCTATGATTCAATACAAGAAGACTCAGAGGACCCCACTCGTTAGAGCTTACAATCTACAAGGAAGAAATAAGTAGTACAAAAAGTACGGTAATAACTTAGGGGCATGAGCTGATGGAGAAATAAAAAGTTCAGTTACAGTAATTAGTAAACCACTTGACCTCCGGAAGATTAACCCCCTTCATGACGATTAACTAATAATTGTGCAGTCGTGCAGCACTGTACACAATGAAGATGTATGTCCCTTTTTCCCCACAAATAGAGCTTTCTTTTGGTGGTGTTTGATCACTTCTGTGGTTTTTATTTTTTGTGCTAAAAACAAAAAAGGCTGACAATTTAGAAAAAATAAAAAATAAATATTTTTTACTTTCTGCTAAAAATATATCCAATAAAAAAAATATAAAAAATCGAATTTCTTCATCATTGTAGGCCAATATGCTACATATTTTTGGTATATAAAAAAAAAATCCCAATAAGCACAATTTATGGGATCTTTTAAAAAATGTTTTACTAGTAATGGCGGCGATCAGCGACTGTGATATTGTGATATTGCAGCAGACAAATCAGACACTAAGGCCCCTTTCACACTGGGGCGTTTTTCAGGCGCTACAGCGCTAAAAATAGCACCTGAAAAAATCCAGCCCATTCACTCCAGTGTGAAAGCCGGAGGGCTTTCACACTGGAGCGGTGCGCTATAGCAGGACGGTCAAAAAAGTCCTGCTAGCAGCATCTTTGGAGCGGCGAAGGAGCGGTGTATTCATTTTGTGACAAGGTTAGTGATACAGCTGGGGCAGATTTGTGGATTGCCTTGTAGGTTGTTGTTAGTATTTTCGTATTTTATTTGTTGGGCGAACAGAAGCCAATGGAAGGATTGGCAGACAGTGGTAGCAAACAGTTGGTACAGTGGATGGGTTTTTCTTATGGGACAGGAATTGAAGGGAAATCACTAGGGGTGCAACGGATCGTCGCCGATCCGTGATCCCTGCGATCAGCGGCCTCGGCCTTAGGAAAGGCCACAGCTTCGGCCTAGCTCCGGAGCGGTGGCCATCTTGGTACACCCGGCGGCCGTTTAAAATGTGATCGCTCCGTGCATTACACCCTGCCAATACTCTGCATTACACCCTGCCAATACTCTGCATTAACCTGCCATACCCTGCCAATACTCTGAATTACCCTGCCATACCCTGCCAATACTCTGCATTACCCTGCCATACCCAGCCAATACCCGGCGATACCCAGCCAATACCCGGCGATACCCAGCCAATACCCGACGATACCCAGCCAATACCCGGCGATACCCAGCCAATACTCAGCGATACCCAGCCAATATTACAGTGGGGGAGATGATGTGGATATTACAGTGGGGACTATATGGTGGTGGAATTTTCACAGGTTTTTGCAAATTCAATTATTATTTGCTGATCTGAAAAATTATCCGATCCGTGACTCTGATCCGAGGATCGATACGATCCGTGAGTTTTTTGATCCGTTGCACCCCTAGAAATCACCCATATGGGACACAGATTGCCCAAATAAAACTGACAGGGGTTATAAAGGGTCCCTTACGCTATCCAAAATGCCTTTAGTTCTTCTTTAGGTATTTTTACCCATTCAAAGTGCCTTGTTGTGTTTGTTACTGATATACTGGCAGATTTTTTTACATTAGGCAAAAAATTTGTGAAAAATAAATAAATTAATAACATATTGTTACTAATAATAAGGTTTATCGACAACCATTGAAGACATAAATGTACAAGGGCATAAGTATGAATCAAAGAGCACAGCTAACTACTGGTATCCTCATTTTTTTCCTCATTTTTTCTTTTAGTAGTACAATAAAATCTCCAGAAAGTTTGTAGTTTAGGTCAGCCCTCAAATTTTCCACTCGCCTACTTGCATTTTGCGAGTGGAAAATTAGGTCTTGCGAGCTGGGCTGCTTGGGAGTGGTGGGGCGAGCATCGGGAGCCGTTCTCCCAGTGATCGCTGAAAGCTGAAAATTGGCCTGGCAGGAAGGTGTCTAAGTGCCTGGTATTGAAGTGGTTAAGATATATCCCTTGTTTTGTGAGGACAGTAAAAGCATAACATTTAAGGCTAAGTTGTCTAGATAATAGATCCTAGGATTCTTAGATGATCAGATTGAGTGTAGAATCTGTAGTTTGTCCATCTAATTATGGACGGATCTGTGGGACTACTAGAATCTGTAGTTCGTCCATCTAATAGATTTACTGTAAATAAAAAAAATGTATGCAACACTGGAAAAATGAACAAACAAAACTAACAAAAACAAAAAACAATGTTAATATTAATGTTGAGAAAATAATAATTGAAAAATCAGCAGAAAAGTAATAACTAAGCATTTTTTCCATACTGCACTTACACACTAGATGTATCATTTGGCATTAGGTAGGGTTTGTTTCAATTGATTGTTGATTTTTTTTTTTCCATTCTGAATCTATTTATAATTTCCACAGATTTTTACAAGTTTGCAGGGTATACTCTGGTTACAGTCACATACAATATTAGTATTTTGTAAAAAAAGAAAGACAACATTTCAGTACATTTAAAGTGTGTTTTTTCATGGTTAATGAGAATGTATGGAAATCTCAGGAAATCAATTATTTTGTTTCAGAATTACGTTTTTCATAACGATTAAACATTAAAATGAAGGGGGGGTAGAAGACGGGGAGTTTGGGGGGTGCTTATATATATACAGTATACATTCATGTAAAAATAAATAAGTACAGTCAATGGAAATTATTGACTCTTTCATTAGATTTGTCTACAGGTAAAGGTGATGCTTGAACAAATTACACATAAAGTTGACATTACG
Organism: Lithobates sylvaticus; assembly: GCA_028564925.1. Classification (NCBI taxonomy): domain Eukaryota; kingdom Metazoa; phylum Chordata; class Amphibia; order Anura; family Ranidae; genus Lithobates; species Lithobates sylvaticus. The sequence goes on from CM053029.1 coordinate 545,035,445, forward strand.
TATCTATTTTCATGATCTAAATGAAAAAAATAAAGTACACCCCTACATTTACCATCACCTCAAATCCAGGAAACTAGAATAGGGTGTTCCAGATTAGGGAGTATGCAGGTGGACCCTATCTTATTTAACCCTCAAATATCTAGGCTCTGGTGTTCTCTTATTACAACGTATATAACGTGTGTGGTGTCATCATGCCAAGATCAATAGGACTCTCAAAGGCCCTTTGAAAAAAAAATACTTTGTTGTTTCCATGTATTTTTTTTTTTAAGTAGATCACCTTTAACTATAGGCACTGCTTTAACAAAGATCTGTTTTCCTGTTCATATATGTTGAAAAACGTCAACAATTTCCATGGGGTGTACTTAATTTTTTTAGATGACTGTATATTTTAAGTAAAAGGAGGAGATCTTTTATATCAGGAACTCTTAATATACTTTGGTGGGATCACAGATTGTGTAAATATTCTTTGAATCATTGAAAAGCAGTAGAGGAGAGAATTCTATAGAGGAGGTTCTATAGAAACCTAGTTTGTGGTGTCCATATCTAGTCTACGGTTCTAGCCATGTGAATTGCAGTGTAATGTAAGACGGGTTATGGCAATCCTATGCACCAAATATCTTTGGGGAAAATGGAGCCAAAAATTCCTGCTGGTTTCCTATTTGTTTTGCAACACTGGTCCCAAATAAGTATGCAGATCAGGAAAGTCAGAATGAGACCAGAACATCTAATCTGCATACTTGCTCTGTGTCAGTGGACCAGTATGACCAGTATGACCACCAGGAAACTAGTATATTAAAGGTGGGAAGTAAAGCAATGGAAGCCTATATACTTCCTTCGTTATTTTTTTTATTAAAGAAAACATATCTTTCATTTTTTGGATGGTACAAAGTCAGTAGAAATAGTTATCATCAGTAAACAAGTAATCTACAGTGTGCATAGGCAGAATTAACCATCATGACCATGCATAGAAATCATAACATGACATATATGGCTGCATAAAAAATAAGAGCAATAAAGCAGGCTAGAGACATGGGGTCTCAACTCTCCAGAAGCAGGAGAACTATGCCAATCACCTAGGGGAATGAGATTGGCCCTTACCCCAGAGAGCAAACTAGATAGAAACAAGCATAGAACAGAATTTATCATTCTGAGAGCATGCCTGGAGAGTCCACCATAAGTAAAATAGAGAGTATTTTTCATGGTGATTCTCATCCCCCAATGATGGGTCAAGGACAAAGTTTCAGTATGCCCAGTGTCTGTTACATCAGCTTTTGTGTTAACTTGCATATATTGGAATGCAGACATAAGTTTACAGTCTCTGAAGGGCTGAGCACATTTTCAATGAAGATTCTTTATCTTTTGAAGAAGAAGTGGTATGGGTAGAACTATGTAGTTCAACATCCAGTTTGTTTCTTTATAGGAGCAATTTGAGAGCTTTATAAATTTTCACTATCGTTGGTGAAATAGATTAAGCCCATTGTCGCACGATGGCCATCCTTGCAGTCAGAAGAAATATGTGTATCCAGTGCAGAAAAGACTATTGTGCTAAGTGGGAGAGGAAGTTTGGATTTAATGGTAAATTAACCGTGAAAGGGTGTCAGGAGTTGGTGGATAAGCTTAAGTTGTTAGCTTATAAGATAAAAAAAAAAAGGTATGGGTTAGAATACTGGCTCCAGCAAGCTAGACTTAGGGTAGAAGGAAAGAGAACAAAGGAGAAATGCCAAGCCCAACTGCCCCTAGTGGACAAAGTGGATGATCTCATCTGTTATACCACTGGCCCCCTCCCTCGTGTTATAGTATGCTTGGTTAAAGATACTTGATGACGGCTTCGCTCTGTAAGGAAGCAAACACTTTGCTAGCCGATGTATTAAGCAGGTAAACATGTAACATACCAGGTGGTATTGCACTATATGGACCAGAGCTGGTGTCTTGGGTTATGGCACTGTCTCGGGTACCACTGGACAACATTGTCTGGGAGACCGTGCTATATCTGGGACGACCCATGGCTGGACTCATAGGAGCCAAAACTGTTGGGGCTGCAGCATCAGGTAAATATCTAATATTTCTGATGGGTCTAGCAAAAGAGAATTAGACCAGATGTAAGTGTTATCTAAATGTTCAACAAACATTTGAGAAGCAGAAAAAAAAAATAGCTAAGAATGGCTGCATTCAGAAATAAACAAATAAGTGTGATGATTCATTACAGGGTGTTTTTCAACTCTCCTAGCCCCTCCCTTTCAAATTCCTGTGTGAGAGGTTGTGTCTGTAAAAAAAACAAGAGGTTAACCCTTGACCAGCCATGGCAAAACGGAAGGTTTATATTGTAAATATTGAAACTAGGTAAAAGAAATAAAGAAAAAAAAGGTACCAGGTTGCTTTATTATTTTAGCATGCCATGGTGTTAAAGGAAGTACATTGCAGAAAGTGTTGATGTTCTAAGGCAGTAGAGAGCTGGAGGTGGATTATACTGTCAGTGCATAGAATGTTGTATTATTATTAAGTGGCTTGAGGAAAGTGAGAAAAGTAAAGACTGAGGATGTTTTTGAGAGACAGTGCAAATTTTACTGCCATAAGGAAACTAGGATTTGAATGGGCTTTGCCAAGAGAAGTGTGTAATAATATTGAAGCTCAGAGAGCTTGATGTTTAAAAAAAAAAAAAAAATGGTCAAGAAGGTGTTTCTCGGAAACAAGAAAATGCAGATTGCCTGACGGAGGTAGCAGAAGAGAGGGGGCAGCATTAACCCTTTTAGCACACAGAGGTTAGGTTGTGAATCTGTGAAAACAGGACTTTCGGTCAGAAAGAAAGTCTGCATAATAGTTTTAAAGTAAATATTTCTTTCATATGTTATTTTTAGAATTCACAGACTTTCAACTGTGAAGTGTTAATGATTCAATGCTGTTTATTTGGGTACATATATTATAAAGTTAAAAAAAGGCTAAGTTCTGAATCAGAATATGTGTTTTTAAAAAAAAAAAAAAAAGGGGGGGAGGGAGGTTCTGTTTTAGGACCCTGTGAATTTCATTCAGGACCAGAGAATAAGGGGAACAATACAAAAGGAGGTTCAAGACTTCTTAAATTCTGCTAAAATATTGGGGTCTGAGGAAAAATATTCAGAGATGTATGTGTGTGTGAATATATGTGTATACATTGAATCTATATGCTAAAAAACAAAAAAAGAAACAAAATGAAAATGCTAGGAAACATTTTATGTCTGCATAGTTGATGGACTTATATTTGAACAAATGAAAGAATATTGTTAATAACAGCTCCGAGGTAAGGAAGTATTTGGTAGTTTGATTTATGATTCTGTGCGCATTCATGTTAGGTAAAGAGTATCCATGTTCCCCAGCTCCAATTCAAGTGCAGACATGACACCCCCACCCCCTCCTTCTACACAACTGAAGAATGAGGCGGGTTCCTTTTTATGGGGTGGGTGTCAGAACACATGAATGAGTACAAAATTGATTCTTTGGAGGTATTATAGAGTTTAGAACATTAAATTAAGGAAAAAAGTAGACTACACAGTTCTTAGAGACAAAGAAACAAATGGTGTCCTTCCTGGGTATGTGTCACGGTTATGCAGTAATCTTCCCCTGTTTGCTTATCTCTCCCTCCATGTGTTCAGACTAAGAGGCCAGCCACTCTCACCTGGGGTTTTTATAACCTCTCCTCTAAGCATGGTTCCACTCTAGGCCCTAATCAGGGAACCCTATATTACCTGTGCACTGCAAGCCTCTGTGGTGCTGATCATCCATTGTGTATCCATGGGGTGTTTGGCTTCCTGTTTGCCGTTTGTTTTATGTTTGTTTCCGTTACCGACCTTGGTGTGTACTCTGTGGTTCCTGTCTGCTATTTACCCGTGACCTCTGCCTTATCCCCTTACTATCCTTGTCGTTCCAGCCTGCTACTTCTTCTCCTGTAATCTACTGTAAGCGTGAGCTTGAGACCCTGGGGGGCCGCGACCTGGAGCCAGACTGCAAGCGAAGTCCATCCTCACCACTAGAGGCTCTGGTGAACACCTGCTGGCTCATAGACTCCGCGCCCTGGGGAATCTATGCTCTAGCTCACATTGGGATCTGTGTTAGAGATCCAGTAGATCTGTGTCCTGAATCTCCCTGGGTAAAATCCACAGCAGTTAGTCCTAAGGTCCACTACCTAGCGGTGCACTTCCGATTCATACTGAGTGCACCTGTCACCTGGTCTCAGGTGACCTGACAGTATGACAAATCTTTTGAACAAACAGTAGACAAAAGGGAAAGACACATGACATCAGTACTTACAGTCATATGGTGGGCACTAGAGGTCGATTGTTTACTACTTTATAAAATTAGACAGTGTAACTAGAGCACTTCCACCCTGTGTACAGGCAGTGGTAGCTGCAGCTGAAGCAGTCAAGGCCTCAGCATCTATAGTGCTATATCACCCACTGACACTTAAGGTGCCGCATGCAGTGTATGTTATTCTTTTACAACAAAAGATATCACATTTGAGTCCAGCATGGCACCTTTCCTTTATGATAATTCTCTTGGCACAACCTCACTTAACAATACAGAGGTGTACTACTTTAAAACCCATTCCACATTACTACCACTCCCTACTGATGGTTATAAACATAACTGTTCTGCTGCCATCGCTGAAAAGGTACTGCCACGAAGTGATTTGAAAGATGTACCGTAGCTGACCATGACATGACACTTTTTGTTGATGGTTCTAGTAGGGAAAAATCGGATGGCACAAATGCAACTGGATATGCAGTAGTGACACAGGATGACATTTTGGAAGTTAGGCCACTACCAAAACATTATTCAGCACAAGTAGCAGAACTTGTAGCACTGACAAGAGCATGCATACTATCAGAAGGAAAATCTGTAACCATATACACCGACAGTCAATATGCCTTTTCAACAGTACAATGTTTTTGCACAACATGGAAAAAACAGGGGTTGGTCACCTCCAGTGGTAAACCAATTGCACACACGGATTTCATTTAGAACTTCTGGATGCAATACAGTTACCAAAAGAGCTTGCAATCTGCAAATGTCAAGCACACACAAAATATACGGACCCCATCTCAAAGGGAAACAAAAGGGCAGATGAAGCGGACAAAATAGCGGCACAAGAAACACATCAAATAATGACAGAACAGGAAATTATTGAGATAGATCATACAGTCCTTACTGATATGCAGCAGAATGCACCCCCCGGGGAAAAACAATATTGGAAAACAAAGGGTTGCACAATAATAAATAATATTTACACATCACCTGAAGGGAAACCGGTATTGCCAAAGTCCTTATTTAGGTATGCAGCAGTATTGACACATGGAGTAACACATGTGTCAAACAGGGGGATGACTGAGATGTTAAATAAAGTATGTACAGCTTATGGCTTCACAAACTACTCAAAAACTTTTTGCTCTCAATGTATCATATGTGCAAGACACAATGCTCAGGGAGGCATAAGACCACGGAAAGGGAAGTTCCCCACACCGCAATATCCATTCCAACACATTTGCATGGATTTTATTGAATTAGACAAATGTGAAAGGAAGAAATATTGTTTGGTAATTATGGACGCCCTGTCTAAATGGGTAGGAGTGTTGTAGGTGTGCTAAAGGTGGTCAATTAATGTCACATTTTGGACAGTTTGTTGGTGTAACATTATTGTTAAGAAACTGTCCTATGTACAATTTTAAATTGGGTTTCTGTCCATTTTTAAATTACCATAATTCTTTGTCTTGTGTTGTAGCCTTCTAATATCTTATCCATCAGATCAGTATCAGGAAAGTCTTTCAGGTTTGTGGTGAAGATTGCTTTTGTAAATTGAAGGTTCAATGGCTTATAAAGATCGGAGACAGAGTAAGTGTGAATATATAACAGTTTGTCTATAATATTTGGTATAAAAGCTTTCTGTCTATCATGATAGCAGGATTTTACATAGCTGAAGGTAATAGAGGAAATGGTGTTGTGAAATTCTTGGCCATGACCTCCAGGAATTGTTTACATCCTGCTCCACAAGCCCTCTGGCTTCTGGTCCTGCTTGCACTGTAGAGCCTCATAGATGTCTATGGGGCTTGTCTATCTCTGTCTTAGACTTCTGTGGGGCTTAACTATACAGGAGACAAGGGACTTGTGGTGCAGGATGTAAGCAATCCCTGGAGGCCACAGCAGTCAGATCAAGGTAAGTATTCATCTCTGGAGGGGAAGGTGGGACCTGTTTGGCCTGCTTCCAGGGGCAAACAGGGTAAGTACACTTCCTCCAAAAGTGCACTTATGTTTTAATTTCCAGGGTTGAATAAATGCAACTTCATTATTCACATATAGGGGGTGATTTACTAAGAAGAAGGGACTGCACCAGTTCATACATTAATTGGTGCGCCGGAAAAGTAATTAATCGAACGTGCGAACAGGCGCACATTGAAGCACAAATAGCGATAAGAAATACCTGCATATGTAAACTGCAACTGTCGCTAGGGTAACTGCAGTTTTCTCATTGATAATAGCGCACACCCAATACAATTGGTTAATTTCATTTCATTGGATGTGTCTTGTTAGGCAATTAGTAGGTGTTCTCAGTTAATTAACCCTTTTGATGCTAATCTCATTCTTATCACTTCTAATATATCTTTGAAATGTGTTTATTTTTTTAATTAATTTTTTTACCCAAATATTTCAATACACTACAAAAAACAGAGAAGTGTTTCTAAACCCAATAAATTAATATTTTCAGAGCTTGATCTTTAGGTGATCATACGCTGCAATCAGTGAGATCTTAAATAAATTAGATTTAGTGCAAGAGCCTGTTTGATTTCCTATAATTTGAATTAATTGTTCAAGTACGTCTTAAAATTACCTATTTTGCCTAAATATCAAGTTGTACAGAGACTGGCTAATCAGATTGCATAGTGCATGACCATCTTAAGTGCCAAATTGGGAATGTAGATGTGCCATGACCCACTTGTATTTTCCAAATGATATTTCTTGGGCATTATACAAGACACATGAGAAACTACCTTTTTTCAAGACATGCTAGAGCAGTGATGGCGAACCTTGGCACCCAGATGTTTTGGAACTACATTTCCTATGATGCTTAACTACAATGCAGAGTGCATGAACATCATGGGAAATGTAGTTCCAAAACATCTAGGGTGCCAAGGTTCGCCATCACTGTGCTAGAGTGATCAGGAATCTTCGAACTACAGCTCTCCGGCTGTTGCGGAACTACACATCCCATGAGGTATTGTAAAACTCTGACATTCACAGACATGACTAGGCATGATGGGAATTGTAGTTCCTGAACAACTGGAGGGCCGTAGTTTGAAGACCCCTGTGCTAGACCATTATTATGCCTCCAGAATTGGGAGTGTGGCATCTACCCAACTTCTCTCTGCTGGTGGACAGAACCTACATATATAGATAGATAGATATATCTACCTATATATATATATATATATATATATATATATATATATATATATATATATATTGGATGGAAGGCAAATGGGGGTGGCTATGAGTGGGCGTGTATGTCTGAATTAAAGGTTCGCACACACAGGAAATACTCTCTGTGTCTTTAGGCTTGTTGAGGAAAGCATTTCATGAGGATGTGTCTCTGACAACCTGATGATTCGGCCATCTTGAGGCCTAACCATGTGGACATTTCTCCCATTCCATCTCAGCTACTAGGATGTGCTAAGTATACGATTGTATTGTATTGTGATTGTATGCTATGTAATCTTGTAACTTCTAATAATAAGCTTATATAAGCTTTCTTATTTCCTTGGGAAATAAATGAGATTTGATTGATCTTAAACTGTGTGTTTGGTTGCATAGTTAACTTGTATTATTAACAGTAGCTTGCGCTCATAGTTTCAACAGACTAACAAAATTATAGGGACTAGATAATTATACATAGATGATATAATATTAGTTATTAATATTGTATCGCATTCTACATTTGGCACCCCAAGATTTAGACGTGTAGAATATCGTTTTTTTTCTGCACAGGGTTCACAAACCTAAGGCATTTTTTGTTTTGAGTCCCGTTAAGCACAAATTCTCAAACATCCAGAACAGAAAATCGTCTCTAGAGTGGACAAGATTGGCGCTGGCTCGCGAATTCTGAAACCACGCTTGGATGGTCATGAAAATTCTGTGAAAGATGTCATCAGTGAAACGGAGGCGTAGAACCTAGTGAGAGCTGTGGCTGATATATGTATGTACGTTAAATGTTTGTGCGTTTGGCCGGTAACCAGTCAACGAGACTGGCGAGTTAGGGATTGATCACCCTTGGTTATAGGATATAATCGATAGATTGACAGGATAAAACACACAGCACTGAGGAAAAAGTGGGAATATATATATATATATATATATTTTTTTTTTTATATATATTTTTTTTTTTATTTTGTTATTTTTTTTTTATTATTTAGTTTATATTTAGTTTCCCCACGTGAGCGTGAAATAGCTCTCTGTTCCAATAGGAGTTCAATGTGGCCTGCAATTTAAGAGAGGAGAACATTAAGAGTGTGCTCTCTGGAAGAAATTCGGAGTTAAACAGATTTTATATATTTTTATTTTTTTTGTAGGCTCTTGTGGGACTACAAGCTACAGTCCTTATCTGTTTATCTGTGTTGCATTGTAACCAACTGTTGCAAAAACAGGTTTAACAGATCCAGTGTAGAGGGCTTGCTAATTAGCATATCAATGGAAGCCATTGAACTGTTCATGGCCAAACATGGTGCTATTAGATTTCAGTCTACACAAGAGAGTGAATTGACACAACAATTTAGTGAGCTTTTGAGACAATGTAATACACAATCTTATAAGTAATAAATCAAAAAAAGGCAGGAAACAGAGGGTAGAAAATTCGGTAGGCATGTTGCTCAAGATGAAACAAATTTCTGAACAGAAGGAATTAGAATGGTTTGCTGAAAGAAAGCAATTCATGCAACAGCTACAAAGTATAACAAAAAATATATTAATTAGGGTTGAAAACGCAGATGCACAAGCGCATAGTCAGATTGAACAATTAGTGACGGAAAAATGCGAATTGGAACAGAGATTGGATGAATTAGGGAAAACGTGTGAGTTAAGAGAAGGTTGCATCGCCTTTTTGAATCAAAGGGAGGCTGAAAATTTGCAGGTTATCACACTGCTTAAGGAGGAATTACAGGGTGCACAGGCAGCCATAATGGATTTATCCTCCAAACATGCAATAGCCGAATGTGCAATGGTGGAGGTAACCTCCGCACATGCTCAGTGTACAAAAAAAATTGGAACATGAAGAAAACCCGTATGCTATTGTTGCTGCAAATCATATTACTATGATGGGAATCAATGTTGGAGACGTAAATACAAACGTGATAACTGCACTTGAAATTGATTCAGGAGTTGAAATGGAAGCTTCTGATGACTCCTCAGACGATGAAAGTGTAAAGTTTGTTCATTCCAATCATAGTACTATTATCCAGCAATGTGAATTTCCAGCACCAGATGTTCAAAAAAGGGCCTATGCAGGTAAACCAGAGCTAAAATGTTGTTTGTGTAAAAGGGGAGGTCACATCGCAAAGTATTGTTGGGCGAATAATGATATCAAAAGAAGATCATACCCGAAAATGACCCCAAGGCATTATGAATGTTATTCGGCCAGGTGGGGTAGCAATCCAAAGCATGGAGCCCATAGTAAGCGAACCCAGTTCCCGGATAAGACCCAATTACGGAGTCTACAAACTGAAAAGCAATATATAGGACAGTTGCGTAAAAACAAAATGGAGGTAGCCGCATGGTTATTCAAACATAGCACTGGGGGAAGCAATGTTAGCAGCACTTAGTCAGCTGCAAATATGTTAAAAAATATTCTGATCAAAGTTTCCTTTCTATGAATAAGGTTTGATGTGAGTTTCAGATTTGGACACCTGTTAAGGATGTCCTTGAATTACTAACCCAAAAAAACACACTCTCTGAGCATGCCCGGAAAAATCCAAGTGCTGTTCACACAGAAAAAGCACAAAAAAAAAAAAAAAGTTCCTGAGCATGCCCAGACCAACCCAAATGTATTTCACATGCCAAAAGCCACAGCAAAAAAACAAAGTCCCTGAGCATGCCCAGACCAACCCAAATGCAACTAGCACAAAATAAGCCACCCCCGTCCAAAATTAAGCACATCATCCAGCATGCTACAAAATTACAGATAAACAAACACCCCCCGGTCCAGGGGGGCAAACAAAGAGCCTAACATGGGCAAAAGTTATACAACACATATCATTGCAGTCTATTGGAACTGATTTGTTAATTTTGTTAGTCCCCACTTGGCTGGCTTATACTCTAGTTATTGGCCTTAAACTGGGTAAGGGGGCCTAGGTCGCACCCTGAGGGACATATATCAATGTCACCAATTTGGACAACCCCAAAAACAAAACAAGGAGAAGTGCCTTTAAAAATGCTAAATTGCTTAAAAGCTGGTAACTTACTCTGGAAAGAAGAAAGAAATGGCTGCACATCCAGAACTCCCGATTGCCTTTTATTGTTCACAAGGATAACACCAAATACGCCAACATATGGTCACGTAGACGCATTTCACACATACATCTGGTGCTTAATCATTACCATTGGTAATGATTAAGCACAAGATGTATGTGTGAAACGCATCTACGTGACCATATGTTGGTGTATTTGGTGTTATCCTTGTGAACAATAAAAGGCAATTGGGAGTTCTGGATGTGCAGCCATGATTAAGCACAAGATGTATGTGTGAAATGCGTCTACATGACCATATGTTGGTGTATTTGGTGTTTATCCCTGTGAACAATAAAAGGCAATCAGGAGTTCTGGATGTGCAGCCGTTTCTTTATTATTTACCAGTTTCCCATGGAGGCAGGCCGGGGTTGGAACTCTATGAGGCTTTCCAACTAGTCTTTCATCGCACACACCTGAAGCAGCAGTTCTTTCTCTTGCATATTGGGGGGGGGGGGGCTTACTCTGCCTGTAAAGTGGTGCCTCTGTAGCATGTATCAAAAATGCTGCTTCAAAGATGTACAGCTTTAGAGAAAACGTACAAATCTACATTGCAGCTGCAAGATTTTAACCCAAAACAAAAAATTGCCTGCCCCCCAATACATACAAGGCCATTTGGGTCTGTTAAGGCTTAAAATGAGAACCCCCACCTGAAAAAAAAAAACCACCAAACGAAAAAAATATTGTGCCCCTCCCACACACTAACAAACCCCTAGCCAAACACACAGCAAGCAAGCCCATGAAAGGGGGGGATTCTTGGGGGCAGGAGGGGCTCGGGCACCCCAAAAGTCAACCACCTTTTTCCCATATTCAGGGGGACAAGGGCCTCTTTCACACACCCTAGGCTGGGGTTGTGGGGGGCTGCAGACAGGGGGCTTTACTGAATGTGGAAAGCCCCTTTAAACTAGTGGGTACAAGGTGCTTTGTGGTTGGTATTGGGCTGAGCCCAACATGCCCCAAAGGCAGCCAGCTATGTTGCATTCATGTGGCCTTGTATGGTTCAGGAGGGGGTTGGGCGATCACTCTTCTTGCCCTTTTCCTAGCTGGCCCTGTTGTATGCTATGAAAAAGGATGTGGTTTGGATTGGTGAAGGCAGCTCACAGCCTTTTTTAAGAATGGAGTGGAGTGTGGAGTTCCCCTTTAAAAGCAAAAGTTAGCCCATGGAAATCCAAGGGATTAGAGGGGGGAGACAAGAGCATTGGAGAATGGAGTGTGGAGTTCCCCTTTAAAAGCAAAAGTTAGCCCATGGAAATCCAAGGGATTAGAGGGGGGAGACAAGAGCATTGGAAAATGGAGTGTGGAGTTCCCCTTTAAAAGCAAAAGCTAGGCTAGTCCGTGTGAAATCCACAGACCCTCACATCACTCTTCCCAACTTACTGACAGATCTTGCCACGTTCCATACCCTCTCTAACCTCCAAATCAATTTTTCCAAATCGGAAGCCTTAAACATTTCCCTGAACCAGGATGCCCTCTCCCAATGCCAAGCTAACTATCCGTTTAGATGGAACCGTGAAGCCATCACTTACCTTGGGATATCTCTTCCCTCCCACTTATCGAATCTATACGCCAAGAATTATATCCCCATCCTTCAACGCATTCAAAAAGACCTTAAAGCGTGGTCTACCGGCATATTCTCTTGGTTTGGCAGAGCGGCCATACTCAAGATGAACATTCTCCCTAGGATACTATATGTTTTACAAACAGTCCCTATTAAATTGCCTCCAGCCTTCTTCTCCTCATACCGCGCAGCTTGCACTGAATTTCTTTGGGGCAGAGACAGGCCAAGACTTAGTCTTGCAAAGCTTACGCTTCCCAAACTAAAAGGTGGGATAGGTCTTCCTGACATTGCCAAGTATCACTGGGCTTGCCAATTTGACGAGAATCATAGACTGGAATGTGCACTCCCGCTCAAAAGAATGGATAAGTATCGAAAACAAATTCACTCCGATCCCTATACACCAATTGCCCTGGATCTCCCCAAACAATACCCCCCATTCTTGTAAACACCATCCACTGATTGCAAGCACTCTACACACATTTCGGAAAGCATGCCGTTCACATCGCATCTCCTCTATCCAAGGCCCGCTAACGCCTCTCAGACACAATCCAGACTTCCCACCCGGTATGTCTGATACATTTTTAGCAGACTTTTGGCCATACGAAGACATGCAGGCTAGACACTTCTTTTCTGGTACCTCCTTTATTTACCCACTCCGACGTACCTAAACGAGACCATGACCATTCATGCCCGCTATGGACGTACTTCCAAATTAGGCACTTTCTCAATGATCCCATTAAACGCCCAGACTTCCACAGACAACTTACGACATATGAGACACTTTGCACAAAAACAGAACCACAAAGGCACTTGATTTCAGAACTCTACTCCTTACTCTTTGCCGACCATGACTTTAAGTCCAATGTTGCCACGCAAAGATGGGAACGGGATTTATCTCTTGACCTCTCGCAGAGACTGGGAGAACATCACAACATATTATTAGGTGATGACTGGGAGAACATCTACACACATATTCATAAGGGGTCTACTAATGTCACAGCACAAGAAAATGGTTTCAAAGTACTTTCTAGGTGGTACAGAACACCTTCCAGACTTCACAAAATCTCACCCGCCATCTCCCCTCAATGCTGGAGATGTTTAGCAGGAGAAGGCTCCTTGTTACACATATGGTGGTCCTGCCCGTCACTCCAAACTTTCTGGCAGGACGTTCATCGGCTCACTTCCAAGATCACGACATACCACATCGACTTCACGCCCGCCCAATTTCTTCTCCATCATTCCACCATCCCTTTCAGACACTACCACCGGTCCCTTGCATTACATTTAATTAACGCTGCAAAATTGTGCGTTCCCGCTCTCTGGAAATCTTCTTCTCCCCCGACCATTGCAGATTGGCTTAGACGGGTCTCTAAAATTGCCGAAATGGAGGAATTAATACACCAATCGAAAGACTCCCCCACTAAAATATAGGAACGTTTGGTCTTGCTGGCACTACTTCACAACGACCGACGAATATAAGGAACTGCTCTCCCCCAACACATCAACCCGGTACTCGAGACACCCTAGGAATGACCTAGGAACCCACACCCGCCCATATCAGCCGACTCGACCCCCCCCCCCCTTTTTTTTTTGTTCTTGTGTTTTTTTTTATATATGAGTGCTGGACACTACTTAACCCTTCCTTTGACCAGTTACACTAGGTAATCTTTCTATGTAATACATATCCACCTACCCCTTCCCCCACCTCTCTCTCTCAACTCCTTCCCTTACACCCTCAAAAACACTTACCCACCTACAAGCCCGTCCCTCCCTGAAATACTAGACCCGGAGATGCTAGTGGTCCGTGACCGCATCCCCGGAACTGACTTGCCATCCTGTGACTAAGGTGGCAACGGAGCAGTCTTCTTTCCTAAGGATTTATACGGTAGTACTTCCATCTACCGTGCAGGGGATTCTGTTATTTTCCTACGCCACATGCCTAGGGGTCTAGGCCCCTCCTGGGCGGTGGCTCCCTACTTGTTTGTTTTTATGGTTATCTACGAGTTCATATCTCTTTACCTACATTTTTGTGCTCAGGAAACACACTTGTTGACGTTTATTTGCATTGTTTCTTTGATTGCTGTTTCCATGCTTTACTGACCACAATGTACTGATCTACTTCATTGTACTATTTGTTATGCTTATTATTCATAATAAACTTTTTGGAAAAAAAAAAAAAATGCCTTTTTAGGAGGAGCTAGAGGAGCGAGAGTCTTTTTACATCATTTTTAACAAGGTGCATGTCACATGTTGGCAACGTAACATGCTAACATGAACTGTGTGCAAAACTCCTTAAAAAAATACATAAAGGTGAACCAGCGTAAAAAAAAAATTGTCACGTTTAGAGGTGCGCCCGTTCAACCCATGCAATCGCATGTACGTTACTTAACATTTACTAAGAGTTTGGCCGCACAGTGAAACAAACTCATGTGAACGAGCGCAAGAGCCGTTTGCGCATGCGCACTGCTTACATTGATCTCACGCAGTTCTAAACGTACTTGCGGGCACAGCAGGCTTTCTATGAAAAAGTTACTTTCTCACTCTATTTTGGGCAAATTTGTTACTTGGGCAGTTGTTACTAAACTTCCTCACATCACCCCATAATATTGGCACCTCCATGTTCTGTCAATATTGAATTAGAGATGCGCCATGTCCATAGTGGTGCACAGATTGCATTCTCCCGTGTGCCAAGATCGCTATAGTAAATGGGGGATTTGCGCTCTGTTATCGCCGCACCATTTCGTAAATATGAAAATGTGCGTTGCGCTATTCATATCTGGAGGGGGAGGATCCGTTTGGTCAGCCTAAAGGGTTTGTAAAGGTTCATGTTTTTTCACCTTAATGCATTATGCATTAAGGTGAAAAAAACACCTGTCAGTGATCGGCCCCCAGTCCCCCCCCCCCCCCGTTTTACTTACCTGAACCCTTGAACTTGCCCCACAGGGACGTGCCATCTCTCTGCTAGGGGGTTCTTGGCTGTTGATTGGATAGATTGATAGCAGTGCAGCCATTGGCTCCCCTTGCTGTCAATGAAATCCAATGACGCGGCCACCGGGGGGGGGGCGGGGCCGAGTCCTACATTCGGCGTCTATGGACACCGAATGCTGGACTCAGGAGCGCGCACGCAAGGTAACCCCCCGGGAGAGCGCTTCTCCCAGGGGGTTATCTGATGTGGGAAGGAGCTGAGATAGCCGCCGAAGAGCAGGTTCAGGGCCACTCTGTGCAAAACGAGCTGCACAGTGGAATTAAGTATGATATGTTTGTTATTTAAAAATAAAAAATAAAAAAAAGAACCTTTAGTGTCACTTTAAAGGGGCAAACAGGATAAGTGCACGTCCTCTGAAACTGCACTTATTCTTTAAGGCTGGTACACAAGGGCCAAATATCAGCCAGTTCAAAAGAAACCAGGTGACATTTGGCCAGTGTACAGCGGCCTGTTGGGGCATGCTGGAAAAACAGCAGCCGATCCGCATCTGATCAGTGCTTGTAGCCAATAGCTGCTAGTGCTAACCAGTGTGTCCTGGTGGGGGTGGGGGGGGCAGGGGCAGTGTCAGAACACAATAGCTCAGCATGGAGATCGCTGTACTAACATTGCATAGTTAGTACAGCGAGCTTCTTGTGTACCAGGCATTCATTTAAAGGGTTGACTAAATGCAGCTTTATTATTCACTTTTAGTTCTCTTTCCATTTATTCAAATTGTATTTAAAAAACTGTACATTTTGCTGAAAGACTGCACATAATTGTATGATGTCATGTTGATTCAGCTGCTGATTTGCTCCAGGTTTACTCAATCAGATGAGGTCACGGCTTTCTGAATCTGTTGTACTGGCACTGGCCTGAGCCAGCCACTCGCTGTAGGAATTCGAAGCAGCTTGTGTTCTGAAAACAGCAGTCAGCTGTGTCACTGCACAGAACAAGGGGAGGCTCGGGTGTCCTGTGTGTGTAACCTTGTGTGTGCCGAACACCAAGCATTGCATCCAAAGGAAGAGAACTGAGAAGATTTTCTAGGGGGTTTGATATAATGCAGAGGGCATAGCAAGCTGGCAGCAGTGTCATGGAGCAGCTGTTTCAGGAGGTGCACCACATTGTGAACTCCACCATCCTCTGAGCTGGAGATGCCCCTTTCCTGAAGGAGGGACAAGTTCATGGGCGTCCGCAGAACTTTTTTCAAGGGGGGGCATCATTTTAAGGTCTGGTCGTGTGATCTTACCTGTGTCAGTCAACAGCGGCTGCAGGGGAGAAAGCGCTTGGCGATGGCTGATAAAGCCTGATGAGGTGATGTCAACCATAGGTTCCCATGTCACAGTTGTTATTGGTGCTCCCTCCTCTCCCCTGCATACGCTGCTGGATCACACAGGTGAGATAACATGACCAGATTGGAACAGTCTGAAAATAGGTTAGTCTGCATAGGTGTTAGGGGTAAGGGGACGGGGGGCAGTTTTTAAGGCTAGCGCAAGCTGGAATTCTACTTTCAATCTACCCTCCCTATTGGTGGCTTGTGGCAGTGTTAAAGTAGAGCTCCACCCAAAAGGGGAAGCACCACTTGTTTGCACCCTCCCCCCTTCCACTGCCACATTTGGCACTTTTTGGGGTAGAGAGTGTACCTGGTTTTGCTGTGGTGATCTGAGCCACATGCAAAACCATGCAAAATATGCTGCGAGCGACCACAAACATACAATTAGGCAATCAATCAATTACAAAAAAAAAAAAAAAAATACACCTGCATGGTGCAGCATTGGCTTAAGACAGTGGAGATTTTAAAATCTGTATGGACACAATAGCATCTTTATGCTGTTGTGCCCATATAGATGCTGGTGTGCCTCAATAGCAGTTATATGGGCACAATAGCATAAAGATGATAAAAGAGGAATGCATCTCCAATGGTTGAGACGCAGGATCTTTCATTCTTTTACCAGTGTAGGACCCACTAATTAAGGGGTACTTTTACGCAGTAAGTGGGCTGCCATATAGTGTGACCAAATCCCCATATTTTTTAAATATATTCAGGTGTTTTTAAATAGCCTTGCAGGATTTAAATGTAATTTTTGTATATGTGCAAGACACATTACAAGAGACGGTCAGAGACTGCAGACATGCTACAGGAGAGGGTCAGAGACTGCAGACATGCTACAGGAGAGGGTCAGAGACTGCAGACATGCTACAGGAGAGGGTCAGAGACTGCAGACATGCTACAGGAGAGGGTCAGAGACTGCAGACATGCTACAGGAGAGGGTCAGAGACTGCAGACATGCTACAGGAGAGGGTCAGAGACTGCAGACATGCTACAGGAGACAGTCAGAGACTGCAGACATGCTTCAGGAGAGGGTCAGAGACTGCAGACATGCTACAGGAGAGGGTCAGAGACTGCAGACATGCTACAGGAGAGGGTCAGAGACTGCAGACATGCTACAGGAGAGGGTCAGAGACTGCAGACATGCTACAGGAGAGGGTCAGAGACTGCAGACATGCTACAGGAGAGGGTCAGAGACTGCAGACATGCTACAGGAGAGGGTCAGAGACTGCAGACATGCTACAGGAGAGGGTCAGAGACTGCAGACATGCTACAGGCGCGGGTCAGAGACTGCAGACATGCTACAGGAGCGGGTCAGAGACTGCAGACATACTACAGGAGAGGGTCAGAGACTGCAGCCATACTACAGGAGAGGGTCAGAGACTGCAGCCATAATACAGGAGAGGGTCAGAGACTGCAGCCATAATACAGGAGAGGGTCAGAGACTGCAGCCATAATACAGGAGAGGGTCAGAGACTGCAGCCATAATACAGGAGACGGTCAGAGACTGCAGCCATAATACAGGAGACGGTCAGAGACTGCAGACATGCTACAGGAGACGGTCAGAGACTGCAGACATACTACAGGAGCGGGTCAGAGACTGCAGACATACTACAGGAGCGGGTCAGAGACTGCAGACATACTACATGAGAGGGTCAGAGACTGCAGACATACTACAGGAGAGGGTCAGAGACTGCAGCCATACTACAGGAGAGGGTCAGAGACTGCAGCCATACTACAGGAGAGGGTCAGAGACTGCAGCCATACTACAGGAGAGGGTCAGAGACTGCAGCCATAATACAGGAGAGGGTCAGAGACTGCAGCCATAATACAGGAGAGGGTCAGAGACTGCAGCCATAATACAGGAGAGGGTCAGAGACTGCAGCCATAATACAGGAGAGGGTCAGAGACTGCAGCCATAATACAGGAGAGGGTGAGAGACTGCAGACATAATACAGGAGAGGGTCAGAGACTGCAGACATAATACAGGAGAGGGTCAGAGACTGCAGACATAATACAGGAGAGGGTGAGAGACTGCAGACATAATACAGGAGAGGGTCAGAGACTGCAGACATAATACAGGAGACGATCAGAGACTGCAGAAATACAGGAGACGATCAGAGACTGCTGAAATAATACAGGAGACGATCAGAGACTGCAGAAATAATACAGGAGACGATCAGAGACTGCAGAAATAATACAGGAGACGATAAGAGACTGCAGACATAATACAGGAGGGGGTCAGAGAATGGATGTATGGCTGAACTCAGTGTAAAAGTGTATAGTAGGGCTGCGCTACTCTACTTAAAGCAGCTCTTCAAGATTAAGTTAGTAATCTTCCTTTTAAAGTACAACCAGTGCCAGAAGACAGCAACACATCCAATTTCCAAAATTCAAATGGTCTTACAGTGATCTGGTCAGGATTAGTGGAGGACAGTAAACAGTTAATGAGTCTGTGAAGCTTCTATCCTGAATCAGCAATAAATCATCCAAAAAACATCAAACTGCAGCACACACAGAGCTCTGGCTAAATAGCTGAGCTGAAATGGTTAACAGCCAAACATGTGTGACCCCCTCACTGGACACAGAATGCTGCTGGGTGCAGTGTCTCCCAGAGATCTTATCAGCAGGTTAGGAAGCTAAAAAAAGAAAGAGTACAGAGCCAGAGGGAGGGGAGGCTGATCAGTAACCTGCACACTGCAGAAAAGGCATAGATTTCTGGATGACAGCGGCCGGCCAGCATTACATATGACATTGTTCTGTGTGCTGCAGGATTAGTTTTGCTGTGGTCATACCATGCTCTATCTCCTCGGCTTTTGATACTGTGTATCTCCCTCCCGACGCCCCCATTCATCCCCGATCCAGCACCTGTATACATTTAAATGTGGCGGGCTGCAGGGGGGGGGGGGTTACACTGTCTGCTGCATGATGGTTACTTGCTCCTCTGACCCTCGCTGCTACACATTTTCTCAGCCAGCCCCTTCTCCTGTTCACTGCACAGCCGCGCTTCTCTCTCAGCTGTTCTTTAAAAAAAAAAAAAAAAGTTCCAGAGCTCCTAGCTGACAGCGGCCCCATAGCAGGCCAGGCAGGCCCTGTGTGCAGACACCTTGCCGATTCCAGGGGGGGGCACTTGACCCCCCTTGCCTCTATCTGCGGACGCCCATGGACAAGTTCTACCATAATGAGCGCACCTGCTGCAACCGGTGTATTTATATTATCCTTAACTGCCATTCCTGTCACTTACCTTTTCAACTATGTGTCTACAGTTAACGGGTAAGTGGAATACACCTATTACATAAAGCGTAGTAATATTAGCTAAAAAGAACCTCACTAAATAGACAGAAGTTGGTTTTAATTGTGTTTTATCACAGTAGGATAATGCATAACAAATACATTGTTTTAGAGTAATTTTTTGGTACCTTATACCCAGGGGCGGACTGACCATTTGGCCACTCGGGCGCTTACCAAGGGCCCCGGGCCACTAGGGGGCCCCATCAGGGTTGCCAGCCTCAGTAAAACCAGGGACAGTATGTAAAAATCTGTGTTTTTTTTTACATCTGTTTCTGAAATGTCCCTTACCGACATCCTTTTGGTCTAAAAATCCAGAGATTATAGCTGTCCCACCTCTCCAGTACCTTCTCAGCCATTAGAAACATGTCTGTGTATACTGTGTGTACATGTATGTGTATACTGTGTGATTGTATACTGTGTGTGTGTATACTGTGTGGCCCCATAATCTCTGATTGCCTGGGGGCCCCATAATCTCCTATTGCCCGGGGGCCTCATAAGTTGTCAGTCCGCTCCTGCTTATACCCCAATTGTAGACCTTTCCATGATCTCTCATTCATAAATTCATCTTCTGTAGAGGAGAGTATACTCATCTATCATCAGCTGCCTGAGCTGGAGATAGAATAACATTCTGATTGACACTGACAAAGTTAAACAGGGACACGGTTGTCAACTAGGCTTAAAAAATCGAAATGGCTAAAAGGGTGACTTGCAAAGGTCATATTATATATGGCCAAGCCAAATGTTCTAATACATTTAATTGTAGTGCTTATTTCTGTAGAGTTCTTGGAAATCCCCATTGTACAGAGGTGCATAGTCTACAAGTGCAACAGATCACTCCACTAAAGAGTGATGAAACTTGAGGACATTTATAAAGCTCCAATAAAGATAGATGTACAATTTTTATTACTAAGCGCTAATGTACTTCAATTTGCATGTTCCAAGAACCATAAGGAATGGCCACAGCTGGTTTTTGCAAAGGCTTTCTCATCCTCTTCTTTGGAAATGCACTTATAAACCAATAAGTACATAAAAACAGCGTATCTTTTATAAGTTATCTCCTCAAAATTAAACCTGTTATTTAATTTATGTTACAAAAATAAAATTTTACCCACTAAATGGCTAAAGCAGACCATATGGGTTGAATTCCAAAAGAATATTTCTTACGAAAATTGTAGCTAGCAATTTTCTTCCGAATTTCACACCATTAGTGGGCTGCAGCAATGGAAAATTTATCGTGCGGACATCGAATTTGAGTGATTAGGCATCGTATAAATTTCTAATAGATGAATCGTGTGGGAAATATAATCAAAAAAGAAATGTGCATGATCTGTGACCTGGAAAGAAAAGAAGATTCACGGCCAGGAAATTTCTTTTAAACACGAGGTGAAATTGAAGGCTTAGTTGGTAGATCTTTTAAAAAAAAAAAAATTATTTTTAGGAATCATACTTACCTCAGTGGATTCAGCATCGGTCCGATGCTGCACCTGTCCCCTGCCTCTGCACTGAGAACTGAGTGATCGAACACCTCCAATCACTTGATTGTCAGCGCTCCCTGAGCAGAGAGCTGTAGACTGTCAATCAGCAGCACTCCACTGCTCTCCGCTCTGCCTCCTCCTCGCTCATCGGAGTGATGGGCTGTGGAGGGGACGGGGGTGGCCGGCTCAGGCTCTCAGCGGCTTACCGGGGATCAGTCCAAGCACCTGGGGGATCCCGTGGTCATGATGATGCGGTGCCTGGACTGACAGCAGTGACGTCAACAGAGAGTGGGACAGTATGGTTCCCTGTCATGGTGTTTGTCACCCAGGATTCTCAACAAGACTGGTTGTCATGGTGTTTGTCACCCAGAATTCTCAACAAGACAGGTTGTGGGGCTCCTGGATGACTGTGTAATTTGAAGGAAACAGTTTTTTCAGTTTACTCCATGATTGGTAGAATATGGTTTGGGGCCTGGAGGTTTCATAGTGTGAGGAAATCTCCAATCCTGGGACCAGGTTTTAGGAATAGCCAGGACACTGATTGTGCAGGTGGGTTCTAGGCTTTTTGTGGAGACAGGACCAGGGTTCTGGGCTCCTCTATCCCAAAGAGTCCAGGTGTGCAAGTGAGAAGCGAGAGGGCCGCATTGGTGCAGTCTGTGGTGGAACAGAGGGCCCAAGCCTGTAGGCTGGAGCATCAGTAAAGCTGTGGAAGAAAGAGCGCTAACTGAGGTACAGTGTTTGCAAGTGAATACAGGGACACTGTTACATGGTCAGACCGAGGCACAAGGTCTGAGCAGTGGTGCTGCTAAAAAGCACCAGGAAGCTAAACATTATTTTGTGTTAATGGTGGAAACCCCCTGTGTGGGAAACTTAGATTGTATGATCTTTTTTCTTTCTTAAAAGTGGGCCAACAAGCCCTTAAATGGCACAATTGGCATTGTCTCCACTCACTGGTGAGCTCTACACTTAAGCTAAACAACCCCCAGCATTACAGATGTTACTTTACACTTAAAGCGGAGCGCCACCCGTTTTTAAGACATAGATTTAAAAAATAATACTCACCTTCCTCGATCCGAAACGGTAGTTTTTTTTTTTACTTACCTTTAGTTGTTTTCTTCTTGCCATCCATCGCTTCCGGTTCTCCTTTCCTCGGTTATGGGCGGGGATATTACGGCTATTTCGTAATATCCCCTAGCCCGCACTGTCTCCTGGGAGCTTGTGTCATAGCTCCCAGGAGTCAGTGCGGCAGCCTGGCCCGAGATAGCGCGAGACTTGAAACCGAACGTGACGTCATCACGACAGTCACGTTCGGTCTCTGCTATCACAACGGGGCGGGACTTTTGACGCCGCCGCCATTGTGATGGCAACAGGAGCTGCTGACGGCGCTCTTATGCAGTTTATTCTGCGCATGCGCGAGATTAGAATGAGCGGCATCAATGAAATCCAGGAAGAGAATGCCTGGAGGTTTCAAATGCCCACAGGCAAGATGGAGGACGAACCGGAGATTTTAATAAAGTCTTTTTAGGAGCTAAAAAACGAAAGGCACAAGTGATAGAAACAGGACAGGTGAGTTACTAAATTACAAATGCATTTCTTTTTTAATCACCATGGAAAAAAAAACGTCAGGGGCAGTGTAGCTCCGCTTTAAGGCCGGGTTCACAATTGGATGCGAGATCCCTGCATCCAATTCGCAATAGCAGGAGATTGTGACCGGCTCCGGTGCAAATTTGCACGGGAACCCTGTGCGTCTTTTGGTCCATTTCAGGTCCGAATTCAGCCCAAAAAAACTGAAATCGGACCTGAAACGGTGAACCAGGATGCACAGGGCCCCTGCTGTGAGCCGCATTGGCATGCAGTGTGAACCCAGCCAAAAGCAGTATTAAAATAAAGAAATATATATATAATATATTACAGTTACCAGTTCTTAAATGTGGAGACTGCATTCTTTTTCTTTTTTTTGGCTTTTTTTCCTTTATTTTCACCTGTTAAATTTGACCAGTTACACACTTCCTGTCATAGGGTGTCCGTATTCTGGATGGAGTAGCAACAGGGACACCTTTGAATAGCAGCATGGTCAGTTTGAGAAGAGGGTAGTATTAGGTGGACTAGCAGATGGACTGGACTAACAAATTAAAGCTGATCCCCAGCTAACATCTTTTAAAGCGGTTCTGCACCCATCCCATAATCTTAGTCTCTATCTCTTCTCTAGCCTGTTAGATGACAGAATTGATGGTTCAATTCTGCATCTTTTAAGCCTACCTTTAATGCTGGCTTCTTCTGTGTTCTTCTCCCTGCGGCGGTGGGCGGGCTCTGAGCGGGGATCAGCGTCATTTCGCTGTGTCTCCTGGGATCTCGTGTAATCAATCCCAGGAGACATTGCGGGGGTTCCGATGCGAAATCTCGCGTGATTTCCTATGCCGCTCGTAGCTGTGAAGCTACTGAGCATGCGCGGGAACCAGCAATGAATGCTGGTATGGGAAATCTAAGGGAACCAGGAAGTGTTTGCTTGTGGGCTTCAAATGCCCACAAGCAAAATGACATCGGTCAGGAGATCTTTTTATAACTAATCTTTAGACAGAAAAACGGACGTAGGAACGGTGCAGCACTGAAAGAAGTAAGTTTATTATAAGATCAATACTTTTCAGATAGATAGACCTAAAAAAAATGTTTTACTTTGTCAGTGCAGAACCGCTTTAAGTATCTACAGCAGCAGTTTTTTTCCCTTTAGGGTCAAAGATTTGTCATAAATGAATAAAAGCTGATCATTGTAAGCCCCCCTAACAATATTAAATTAATCATCTCAACTAACTGCTACTTTTGCTGGACAGCATGGTCTTGCTAAAGGTAGTTGAAAAACAGACTTACTGGCTGGATCACCAGGTGAAAAGAATGAATGCAGCCACCACATTTGAGAATTGGTAAGCTGCAATATAATACATTTTGTTTTTGGATTTAATACTGTTTTAATGGTGTATGACTTAAAGGGGTGTTCCGGGAATTTTTTTTTTTAAAAGCCAGCAGCTACACATACTGCAGCTGCTGGCTTTTAATAAATGGACACTTACCTTTCCTGCTGTCCGCACCGCAGCTGATGTCTCCATCAGCTGTCGGGTGCTGCCGCCGCCATTGTGGGTAAGGTAACCCGGCAGTGTAGCCTTTCGGCTTCAAGCCGGGAAGCCTACTGCGCATGCGCGAGGCCCCGCTCCTCTCTCCTATTAGCCCGGCGGTCGAGGGAGGAGGAGGAGGAGGGAGCCCCGCGGTGACGTCACGGCGCGATCGCGCCGCGGCGTACTTCCGGAAGTGGGAAAAGATACTTGTCAAAGACAGGTATCCTGTATCCCCTCCACCACGAATGGCGCCAATTCTGACACTGGAAGGGTGGAGGAATCCGATGAGCGGAAGACTTTAGAGTGGAGCGCAGCTTTAAGGAGAAAAGACCACAATGTTGTTATTAAATAGGGCATTTTATTTGTCCTATTTAATTATTTTGGTTAGCGTATAGGCCAAGAAGAATATATACATGGATGTTAGCACCCACAAAAGACAGCAATTCACCCATACACCGAAGTCTGTACAAAGTGCAATAGGGTCTCTGGGCAAAATCACGGAGAGGACATATATAAATAAATTATTTAAATAATAAATAATAAAACAACATTACAAAATATTTTGTTATAAAATAATAAATAATCATATAAACATATATTAAAAATAAAGTTTGTGTTTATCACTGTGTTTTTTAAAATATAAAGTTATCAATAATCCACTACCTAAATCAGGGGTGCCCAACCAGTGGCCCAGGGGCCACATGTGGCCCGCGGAGCCCTCTGATGTGGCCCGCGACCTCCTGCTCTGGGATAGAATAGAAAGAATACTGTTGTTAAAGGTCAGTTTATTACTAAAATCACAGTGCATATATGGGCATCTCTTTTCTGCAGTGGTTACTGGGCTGCTTTCAAACTGATTCGCAGGTGCAGAGCAGTTTACCTGTGGGTTATCTGCACTGAGCCATAGACTTCTATTATTGCCTGCGAGTTTGGTGAACTTTCTGAAAGTGCACCAAACCTGCAGAATATAATAGAAGTCTATTGCAAACTTCAGGAAAGCCAAAGGTACACTGCCTTGCACACGTGGTGCAGGTAAACCGCAGAGCATCAGTGTGAAAGCAGCCTTGGACCCCTTTCACACGGTCAGTCTGACCAATTGGACCCTCCATTCACCTCCAATACGATCCACTAAAAAGTATCGTGGGCTGCGTCCGTGTCCGCTCTCCAAATGCAGAGGGGACACAGATATGCCATCCACCCGCTCCGCTCATTGTGGCCCGCGACCGGTTACCAAGCCTCTTAAGTGGCTCTCGCTCTTCAAAAGGTTGGGCACCCTTGACCTAAATAATAATGAAAATTCACATTATTCAACTGAACCTATTATCGGTGTGTGAGAAGAATTAAAGTTGAATATCAGGTCACAGATTAATGCAGTGGGGTATTCATTAATACCCCCTTAAATGTTTTATTTAAAAGCATGCAATTCGATTTGGACTTGTATCAGCCTCTTGCAATTCCCATATAGCAACACACGTCTGTTGGTGGGTGCACTTGGGTGCCAATCCGCATCAATGTCCATGTGCACAACCATTTAGTGACCCTCAACATATGCAAAAGCATCTTCGTGCAAGGCACCCAGCAATGAATTAGTTGTGTCTTCCCATGAGAACACAGCCAACCGCTGAGATGCCATGATCCGTACTGTGTGCCTAGCAGGCTGTGTTTACTGTACAGATAATGACAAGCTGTATTCATAGGCTTATGGACACCTAAAAGGTCAGATGACACTGAGGGTTGATGTGAATCCATTAAGGAACTTTTAATCAATTTTCTGGATAAAACCTTCTGCATCCAATCACCCCTAAAGAAAAAAGACTTTAAGTACTTTCATTTTAATTGTGTACAAAATAAGCATACACATACTTAAAGTGATTGTAAAGTTTTTTTTTTTTTGTTAAAAATAACAAACATGTTATACTTACCTCCTCTGTTGCAGTTGGTTTTGCACAGAGCAGCCCGGATCCTCCACTTTTTGTGTCCCTCACCAGCCCTCCTGGGCCCTCCCTCCAATTGAGTGCCCCCACAGCAAGCAGTGTGCTATGGGGGCCCAAGCCGAAATGCAGCTATGCCGGCCCCGCCCCTCTCTCTCCTCATTGGCTCACTAAACTTGATTGACAGCAGCGGGAGCCAATGGCACCACGCTGCCATCTCAGCCAATGAGGAGGGCAGCTGAGACGCTCCTGCAACATCGCTGGATTAAGTATTAGGGGGGCTGCTACACACAGAAGGCTTTTTTTCTTAATGCATAGAATGCATTAAGATAAAAGCCCTTCTGACTTTACACCACTTGAAAACAAAGCACTTCAAACTATCCAAAGGAAATTATTCCAGAATGTTTTATTTTTTTTTAAATTTAGGGCTCTTTCACACGGACGGACCGTATGTCCGTTTTTCATCCATCCGTTTTCGGATGAAAAACGGACATACAGGTATCCCTATGGGATAGCGGGTGTCAGCGGATGAGCATCCGCTGACACCCGCTCTCGTCCGTGCCCGCTATGCTCCGTTTCTGCAGACGGAGGAAAACCCCATTTTTTCATCCGTCTGCAGAGCGGATTGGGTGACGACGGACTCTACGGTCCGTCGTCACCCGATCCCCCATAGGGGAGAGCGGCGCTCTGACAGGTCCGTCCCTGCACGGAGTGCAGAGACGGACCTGTCATCTTCCTGCTCAGCGGAGATCGCTCCGGCGATCCCCGCTGAGCAAGCGGCTATCCACGGGGCGGATCTGCACTGATCCGCCCTGTGTCTAAGAGCCCTAAGAGCCCAAAATTTGCGAGTTCAGAGGTAAACAAAAATTTTAATGTAATATATTATGATGTCAGCCTGTATTGTATCTTATTATGTCACTTCAGTCCAATACTGCAATCATTGGAAGTATCGTCTTAAAGCTTAATTGCACTTTTTTTTTTTTAGGGAAAACAAATATACCAAATGAGGAAAAATAATAATAGCATATACAATGACTACATAAGCCATGTTGTTGTCTATAAAATTCAATGTCATATATGGTGAATTGGAGGCATTGTGAATATATTGGTGTACATACCGGATTGGCTCACTGATTTTCCCACCAGTCTTCACTAAGTTACAAGTCAAATTTTAGGCATCCTCTGCAATAGAAGTTTACATTTTTGGTGAGATACACTGTAAGGGTTAATTTCTTCCAAAGAGATGCCGACACTACAGCTTTTCTCACCAGAACACTGAAAGTGCACCGGGCGATTATAATGAACCACACTCTCCCATTTAAAATCAGTATTCAAAGGACATGTTCAAACAAACAGCTATTTCTTCAGACCAGAAACAGGTCGGCATCTGCAACAGAATTTATTAACATTCTTGCAATGTACATTGCAATTACTCTTTAGAACTACTGTATGTGGTGCCTAATGTGATTTTAAAATTTGAAATCGAAGTACAAGTACTAAAAACAAAAGAACAATGGCAGCTTCCAGGGTCAATAACTATATTAACCTTCGATACTTGAAAACTGCAAAGCAATCTACAGTGTAATAGAGGTACCAGAACTAATGTTGAGATGTAACATGTACAACTAACCAAGTTGTAGGGGAGCATGAGCACTCTCTAATCCATTCCTGCCCAAACAAAGTACTCTAGACCTCTAGACCTACTGGGGCACTATGGACATAATTTGCTAATAATCAAAGCACACCATTGAAGACTCCCTCCCCGCCTGGCCTAACCAGCAAAGTAGTGCATCCCATGTTTGCTTTACAGCAGTGGACCCCAATAGCAGCCTTACCCAGCACTGGGAAGGAAGTGTACAAATAACAAAAGCCTTTTAACCATTTAGGTATCCCAAGTGTCACAGCACATTTCCATAAGGTTGCACACAATAGAGTAAACCATAACGAAACCAGAGCTGAGTTAAGGAGTCCATTCTTATTGGGAGGGGCTTGCCAGAGTCCTGCATCACACGCACCAGGGATGCAAGTAGTTCCAATAGTCCTGCAACTTTCTCTTCCTGCTACTTCCCTTAGAAGAAACACCAAGAGATAGCGCCTCGCAGACTACATCCTTACTGTGGCTTGGTGCTTCAGACACTACCCATGACAAACTCCAGGCAGACTCTCACCAAACTATTTATAACAGGGCCCTATTTCCCAAGATGTCCCACACATGGGCCGGGATGGCACTTCCCAAGATCATACCCTAATGCTATAATGAGGGCCTTTAGTAGCTAACTATGAGCTTACACTGCCAACTAAATACAAGGTTTCCTGAGCTTGCTCTCAGTTACCTGTGGTGATACCCGGTGATCAAATTGCAGAACTACACTGGACAACCCCATGCCCCTATCCTACACTGTTAGCAAAAATACATAGTCACTGTAGAATTCGATACAATATTAATAACTAATATTATATCATCTACGTATTAATTTGTCTAGTCCCTATAATGTTGTTAGTCTGTTAAACCTATGAGCGCATGCTACTGTTAGTATCACAATAATACGAGGTTAGCTATGAAACCAAACACAAACTACTGCTAGTAAAACACTATCTTATTTATTTCCCAAGAATCAGGAACGCTAACATAAAGTATTAAAAGATATATTACAATATCACAAAGTTTACAATCCAATCACATAATACAAGAATATCAAAGATACTTATCACAAGGCCCTCCATGAAAACCTTAAAATGGCTGCCAAGCCATGCGGCTTGAATGGAATCACCATCAGCTGTGTTCATAGGAGAAAAGGCAGAAAGACACCTTCTCATGTCAGGGATTCCCAGCAAACAGAGACTGACTTCTTGTGTGTCTGTCCCTTCCATTCAGACATCCACGCCCACTCATTCAAATCTCCCCCCCTTGCTTCGCACCCAATGAACACCAGCAAAAGGTGATCCAGGAAGTAAACTGCACTCTCCACTCAGGGGCTGTGCCTCTAGCCTGGAGCCGTCTTCACCGCAGGTGGGCCCAGCCATTGCTTCTAAATACAAAGCTTTTGGTGTGTTTTCCAACCTGGCTACATTCCAATCTGGGGGAATGCCTTCTGTCCTCAAAGATATTGGGAATGAACCGATGTGATATTACATGAGTTCATATTGAATCCAACAGTCACTAATGCAATACTTAGTCACCAATGCACATCTTGACAGTGCCACATCCATACCACTTTGAGAGTGGTTGATTACAGTTAGAAAGCAATCTATTTTAGTATGACAAATAAGACATATACCTGCACTATGGATGTTGCAATTCTATCATTATTCTTGTCTTGGCTGATCACAAAGAATTGCTGACCATACACAATTTTGTAGCAATTTCAATTAGATAGTGATCGCAAACATGGATAAATCATAGTAACATATAAATATATACATTATTGGATAAAACAAATGGTAAACTAATTGTGGGTGTATACTTATAGGCCCCCTAACTTTAAGGATGATTAGATCTATCTTGTTCACAGTTAGAATGGCAGGAAGGCAGGGAAATGTTATATTCATAGGGGACTTCAACTATCCTGATATTGAGTGGGGAAGCATAACTATGTGCTAAACTACGACTTGTTGTTTCCTGAATGTAATGTACAACAATTTCATAAATCCAATGGTGGAATTCCCAACCAGAAATAATGTTCTATGGAACCTGTCATCTGGCCGCTCCTCTCAGCTCAGCAGGAGATAAGGGGACTGATCCCCTGCTGGGCAACAACATATACAGCCCGTGTGAAAGGGGTCTTATTCGGCCTTAAAAACGATATAACTTCATAAAGTTGCCTTGGTCAACGTGATCATTTTTGAGATGGAACTCTGATTATAAGTAGTTAAGAGAAAATTGTCATGGATATGACTAGTATATGAAAGCTTGCATTCAGTCAGAATCAAGAATAATCCTTATTATTACTACAGTAAACTGATGTGTGTGTCAGGCTCGGTTCACACTGTTGCAACTTGTGAGACCACAAGTCGCATGATATGTGAAATCGAATTTTAGTCAATCAGAGCTGTCTTAATTAGCACTACTGAAGTTACTCCGACTATAGAAACGGTTTCTGTACTACTTCAAGGCGACTTCTTTCCGACTTGTGCCCATAGACTTGTAGCACCCTGATGTTTAGACAGGGTTGCTCTTAAATTTATCTGCCAAGTGATAGTTGCCATGGCCAATTGCTAGGAGATCAACTGATTTCACCCTAATCCTGGAATTGCTGCACTTCTATCTTCTGTCGCTAAATAAAAACATTATTAAATATTATTAGACATTAAATAAGACAATGGCATTGCAAGGACAGATTAGGAATGAATGGGGTGTCTCAGCCAATGGGCAGGGATTTTCTTGGGTCCCTTGGCCTGCTGGGAGAACCTATTTATTTGGGTGGAGTCAGGTGATCGGGGTTCTGTGCCACCTGGACGGCTGTCTGGGTGGACGTGTGTTGTGCTGCCCCAGGCTGCTAGGGCAGAGACCCGAGGCCCAACCTGGCTGCTAGGTCTATCCAGAAGCAAGAGAGCAGCACAGGGTTGGGATTGCAGCTTGCAGTCCAACCAGAAGTAAAGGTTCTGCCGGCCGGAGAACCTGTCTTGGTTGGAGGTAGAGGGGAAGCTGTCGCCACTAAGGGATCATCCACCTTACTACCAGGGACCACTGTGAGTAACTGAAGCAAGTATTCTCACCAACTGGGGACGGTAAAGAATTGGGAAACTTCAGCAGAGGTCAAACCAGGGACCCAGCCAGTGGAGGTGATGCGTTCAGAGCATTATTGTGTGCCAAGCCAGAGACTGAGCAGGCCAGTGGGGTGAAGCTTGAAGAGTGTCTGTGAGTGCCAAGCTAGGGACCCAGCAGGGACGTGGCGGTGACGCTTGAGGAAGACACTCAGTGAGAAGATTGGAAGAGCTCAGGAGATCCAGTGGCAGTGGATCAGCGGGTCTAAGTGATAGACTGGGAGCTCAGTTGAGTGAAGATCTAAAAAGGAGATTGTAAAGGAAGTGAGAGTTCATTACAACTTTGTTAGAAACTGTTCAAGATTGTTGCCATGGGAGACAGCGTTTCTACACATACAGACGTGGTGTCCGCCTGGGTGCCTTTCCCTGCATGGCTGTCTACCTATAGAAGTCTCGGAGTCTGCTAATTAACATTCCAACTACTAAGGGGTGTCCTGGCCCTAACCCTCTCTCACAGTTCTGTTCAAGAGAAAATAAATCTCTTTGCATTCAAGATGTGTCTGGCGCCCATTAATCTACCTTGCATTACACCCACCATGCCTCGTAACCCACTCTACACAGAAGGATGTCAGCTGTCCCTGACTCTGGAGGTCACCATTAGGCCTGGAGAGGCTCGGGACTTGGCTACAGACATTAATGGAAGTCGTCTCCAAGTCAGTTCCTAATCATAATTGATGTGATTTAAATCTGACATTACAGTAATATTAGCCAGGCATTCCCTGAATTTGCTTCAAAGTTGAACTGAAGTTGCCTGGCAAAGCTGCACTGTAAAGCATCATATACACGGTTCGATTGTTGTACGACAGAGCGTCTGATTTTGTCAAAAGGGCGTGTGCAGGATTTTTTCTAGCATACTAACTATTCGCAAATTATCATTCGACAAACACGAACATAGTGACATACTATGAGAGTATAAAGAGAAAGTTCATTACTCAAGCGCCACCCTTTGGGCCCCTTCTGCTAATTTCATGTTAGTAGAAGTTTGGAGAGTGTTGATTCACACTTTTTTGTTAAGTTATTTTTATTTGGGTGGCAGATAGCATCTCTAATAAAAAAAAAAAAATTTTTTCTGTAAAATAAAATGTGAAAAATATTACTTGGCTATGTGTTTTTCTTCAAATGACAGTTTGGGAGTAGGCAGTTACATTAAAAACAACACAATGGAAAATTAACAAGAGACACCAACATAGTTGTATCTTTGATCTTAGATCTTAGATCTTAGATCTTAGATCTTAGATCTTAGATCTTAGATCTTAGATCTTAGATCTTAAATCTTAAATCTTAAATCTTAAAAATTGGATGGCACAGTGGTGTAGTGGGTAGCACTCTCACCTAGCAGTAAGAAGGGTCACTGGTTCAAATCCCAACCATGACACTACCTGCCTGGAGTTTGCATTTTCTCCCTGTGCCTGCGTGCCTTTTCTCTGGGTACTCCGGTTTCCTCCCACAATCCAAAGACATGCAGGTAGGTTAATTGGCTTCTGTCCAACAATTGTCCCTAGTATAGGAATGGGGACCTTGGATTGTGGGCTCCTTGAGGGTAGGGATGAGTGTGCAATGTACAGGGATAGGGACAATTGTAGACACTCACTCAGGTTGGACTGGTGTATTTATTCAACCTTACTAACTATGAAACTATGAAAAACTATGGGATAATGGTGTTGTGGTAACTTCCCCAAAAAATCAACTATCATATTAATATTATTTATATCACTACAAAACAAAAGCCTTTTAAAATACGTTTGGCATAACTACATCAGTATCACCAGCAAAGCAGCTTCATTATTAATCCATTAAAGAAGAAGAGAATGTGCGCTGCATTTCGAGATTTCACATCAATTGCCGGGTCACAAATGTTATTTTCTAGATTACGAGCGTTAGTTTACAAGACCAAACTCTTCCCGGTCGTTGCTTGATTCCGATCATGCGTGTTTGTACTTTTGACTTTTGTGTGAAGATTTCTGTACTGACCATCCGAAAATCAGACGTTGAGCTCACGTCCGACAAATATTTTATAGCCTGCACATCCAGCTTTTGTCTGACGAAAAAGTCAAATCGGCTGTCGAGAGCACTGTATTAACGATCCGAAAATCCACAGACAGCTCGTCTTACAAATTTTCCCTTCTGATTTTCGTATGTATACGAGGCCTAATGCCCCGTACACACAATCGGAAATTCGGAAAGCAAAAGACCGATGAGAGCTTTTAGTCAGAAAATGCGACTGTGTGTATGCTCCATCTGACTTTTATTTGCCGAATTCCAGTCAGCAAAAGATTGAGAGCCTGTTCTCAATTTTTTTTGGTCAGAAAAAGTTCCGATCGGAAATTTCCGATCGTCTGTAGCAATTCCGACGTGCAAAATTCCAACGCATGCTCGGAAACAATTCGACATTTACCAACATACCAACATTTATAGGTAAAGTTGATCCGGGGAAAATCCGATTGCCTCTCGGGTGATCAGGAAGGAATTTTTTCCCCTGCTTTAGCAAATTGGAGCATGCACTGCTGTTTTTTTTTTTTTGCCTTCCTCTGGATCAACTGTGGGTACATGGGGTACATGAGATTGTATAATACTGAACTGGATGCACTTGTGTCTTTTTTCAACCTAACTAACTATGTAATTATGTAACTATG
Organism: Lithobates sylvaticus; assembly: GCA_028564925.1. NCBI lineage: Eukaryota > Metazoa > Chordata > Amphibia > Anura > Ranidae > Lithobates > Lithobates sylvaticus. The sequence goes on from CM053029.1 coordinate 545,069,011, forward strand.
TAACGCATGCTCAGAAGAATCAAACTTAATTTTCTCAGCTCGTCATTGTGTTGTACATCACCGCGTTCTTGGCGGTCGAAAGTTCAGCAAACTTGTGTGTGACCGTGTGTATGCAAGCCAAGCTTGAGCGGAATTCCGTCGGAAAAACCATCCAAGATTTTTCTCACGGAAAATCCGCTTGTGTGTATGTGGCATTGATTTGTTATGAATTAGATCCCAGTGCTTGCAACACCCCTCTGGTCCACACCCAGAGTGTATACCCTGCTTTAATGAGTGGAAAAAAAAGGAAAACTTGGTAATTAGCAAGTCATGTGGTTTGTGTTGGTGTGTGCTACATTTATGATAGGTTCACCAATCCGCACCTCTACTTCTATGGGTCATGTTTATATCAAAAATTAACAATAAAATAAAATAATTTCTTTTTAGACAGCACCGATCTTAGGAACTGTGTAAATGTCCATTTATCTGTCAAATATTTTGTATTTTCCAGTTCCTGGCCGGTTATAGTTTCTGGTGCTGTGATTTTAGTGGTCATAGCATTATTATCCCGTCTGCTTGTCATTCAGAAACCACCCAAGGATCCTTTGTTTTATGGTATGTATACCTACGAAACCTTCTTTACTTATGTTTTGTTAATGTTTCTTAACAGTAAATCGCATTAATCTATATAATTTATATAATTATGGCTGTTCTTCAGACCTTGCTGATTACTGTAAATGATGCCAAGGGGTTCACCTTCCAGACACTGTTTGTATTATGTTCAAATCACAAGAAATTATGTTGTGTCATTAGAGTCTCCATCACGTAGCTATCATACATTCAGATACTGCAGAGTGTGCTGCTTAGTGTTCTGTTTCAAATGTTTTATACAAAAGACATACCTGCCGAGTCCCAGTCTGTATGGACAGGATGGCAACTTGCTGACATAACAAGATCCACAGGATGTGTCACCTCACAGAAAACTCACAGTAGGAATCCATTTTAGTTTATTGCAGGCTGCCAGGTTACAAAAGATCTTTTCTGGAATTTCCCTTTAAAGGTGAATAATAATATAGGAAAAAAACCTTCTGACTCCTTTTAGTGAACTCTACTTACACTTAAAACACAGGGTGACACACAGGAGCGTACAACATTTATGAGCATTAGATAATAGAACAAGCAGCTGTGGCAATACACCAAGAAAAACAATGAAAATAGTACTGCTCAAATACCCCCTAAACCTATGACAGTCAGATCAGTATATGAATAGACTGGTGCAAGACAGACAGGATTGGCTTGTCAGGCTCTAGAAGAATTCAACAAAATGGTGGCTATCTGCACACAGACATCGACTCCCTGTTGCATAAATGTGAATGAGATGGGTAAAAGATGGCTTCAGCTCCTGTTCTCCACCTGTAGAGAAATCGTCAGACGTATTTCACTCTTTTCAGGGCTTATTCATAGAGGGCTCTATGAGTAAGCTCTGAAAAGGGCGAAACGTATTGTAGAAGTTATCTACAGGTGGAGAACAGGAGCTGAAGCCATCTTTTTTTTTAGAAACCATTAAATCAGGCCGAGACAGAAGTACAGTTAAACCACACTTGTTTAATAAAAAAGTAAAAAGATCAAATGTAGTCAAAACATAGCCAAATAACCGTAATGGATAGTCAGCCAAGTCAGAAGTCAGGGATCAATGTAGTGAAACAGCAAACAGGATCTGGAGCCAGAAGAGATGTCAGCAAAGCAAGTCTTGAACAGGATCGCAGGTGATAGTTTCTGTGATGTTGACCAAGGCGAAGGCAGAGATCCACTGGGCTGAACAGCTTAAGTATGCAGGAGTGACGAGCAGGATATCATCAACAGCTGAGTACCTGTGGAGATAGGAGCTGGCAATTAGCCGACAGCTGAGCGGCCAGCTCTGAGAAAGAAGGGCTGAGCCCAGCCCTGACACTTTTACCCATCTCATTTACATTTATGCAACAGGGAGCCGGTGCCACCATTTTATTGAAGCACACTAAGCAAACCACATTTGTTAGTGAATTGGCTGTATGTACACTTTTCAGTTGTATGCATCGCTGCATGGGTGTTGTAAACACTGCGCGAGTACTCATTTTCTATATGACTGGATTTGTGTGCACATCGATGCAACAGCTTATGTGTGTTATCCTTAGCATCCTTAGCATACTGTACTGGTATTCGTCCTGGGTCCACGATGTAAGCGATCATTCTCAGAGGCACCGCAGGAGGATGATGAGAAGCGGTGGTGGTGGTAACTCTTCTCTGCGCTCTGTATGTCTCCAGAGCAGTGTAGGCGCTGCACGCCATGCAGTATCGATGGCGTCAGTGAACCGGAAGACATAGGCCGGAAGTGCGTTCCAAGGTGGAACGCAAACACCGCGGACCGGAAGTGACGTCGTGGCCAATGAGATGACGCGTTTCACAGCATCTGCTGTTTCATCCGATCTAGCTGACCAATCACAAGGTCAGATATATATACACAAATGCTTAAGTGAAGTGGCCAGATGTGCGGAAATAACCATATACACAGTAAACAATGTAATAATTAAAAACAAACCAGGAGATTAATAAAAGCAAAAAAACTGGATAAAATGATAATTAAATTGTAACAAATATGAAGATATTTAAAACGTAAACGGACGGGGCCCGCGCGGCCCCCTATTGGGCGGGGCCCTTGGGCTTGAGCCCAGTCAAGCCCTATGGTAAGTCCGGCCCTGTGTACAGGGCACCGCATTACTTCCTGTATCCTATGTTAGTGCGGGTGGCATCCCTTCACCTGCATGGTGTCATCACAGTACCATGCCCCCACCCACCTCCCTATTGTTTTATATATATATATATACATAATTTTAAATGTTCCGGAAATTCCTTGTAGAAAAAATGAGGATGCTATCCATTTTTAAGATAGATATTGTCCCATTTGGCAATTGGGCCTTATGTCTCTATCCAGCAAAGAATAATTAATCAGCTGATATGGATTTTCATTGTTGATCACTGTTGTACCATTCCAAGTTGACTTGCTCATTTATGCAGATAATCCATCAATATTAGATCATTTGGTAATTGTAAAGTGCATGCATAGTGTTAGTGTGATATCTTTACCCATCTATAAAATGTTGTCTCCATAATGCTTGTGTTGTTTTTTTCTTTACTGTAACCATCATGATGTTTTTTCTTTTTTAGTATATGCAGTATTTGCATTTACCAGCGTGGTGGGTCTTATCATTGGCCTGGAACAAGATGGACTCATTGATAGTTTTATGACCCTATATTTAAAAGAGGTAATAACAACAGAGTTTAGATATGTGCATAGCTGTTCTATACATGTTCCCTTTTCAAGCAAAATATATTAAAGCTGTATTTTTATTTTTTATTTTTTTTGGCATGTTTGGCATGTTTGGCATGTTTGGTATGTTTGGCATCATGCCTTAGAACCGGTTCACACAGGGGCAGCACGACTTGCAGCGCGACTCTGTAAGGCGACCTGCACACGACTTCAGCGGCGGTTTGCACTGTATAGAAGTCAATGCAAATCGCTCTGAAGTCGTCCCCAAGTAGCACAGGAACCTTTTTCTAAGTCGGAGCGACTTGAGTTGTTCCTATTAGAACGGTTCCATAGTACAGAATGGAACGCGACTTGTCAGGCGGCTAAGTCGCCTGACAAGTCGCCCCTGTATGAACTGGGTCTGACTGTATACAGTTTTCTTAAGTGAATCCATTTGTCAATGTGTTGCAAAGTGCCTTACCTGAAGATCCTGCCATGAATAGCACTTCCTGTCGTAGGCTGACAGTGCTAAGCCTCTACCTTGCAATTTGCAGCAGTGTTGTCAGCCTGCAGTGTGCAGTTCTGCCTGCCTGGTAAGCATGGGCAGACCTGATTGACAGTCCCATGGCCAGTCTATGAGGTGCACACAGCAGGCTGATAACACTGCTACTAATTGTGAGGCAGTGGCATAGCCCAGCCATAGATTCAAACGATGTATGGGCAGGCTGAATGTACCAAGTTGATTGATTGATCAACTTGGGTACAACCAGCCAGCTGGATCTTGCATGCAATTATCGCTAGCAGCTAGTATAGCCACTAGCAATAATTACTCTTTTCTCCCTACGGTACGGCTTCCCCCGCCCCTCACCAGGAGAATACAATGACTCCACAGGAAGGATTCCCATGTCAACCTTGTCTATGTTGATGGGGGAATCAAGCATATTTCTTTCCAGCAACCTGAGGTTGCAGGAAAGAAATTTGCACCGTGTATGGCCGGTGTCCTGTCATATTGTGTCCCCTATCGGATAGTGTCCGATGCGCAGTACACAGGACAAGCAGATTCCGAAAATAGCCGAAGATGAATGTCGCCTGCGCCGTGAGTCCAGGCTCAAGCTCCACCATCCAAGTGGACATAGAGTTAGAATAAAAAAGAGCCGAGCGCAGCGAGGCCGTGCCCGAAGCGTGGCGAGCGAAGCGGGGCGAGCGAAGCAAGCCCACGAGGGGCCCTCTAACTTTGTGCAGCCCTATGTCCACTTGGATGGTGGGGCTTGCACCTCAACTCACGGCGCAGGCGCCGTTCATCTTCGGAGATTTTCCGAAACTCCTTCTGCTCCGTACTGCGCATGCGCAGTACGGGGCGGACACTTTATGATAGCCGGACTATTGGTGACAGAACACCGGCTCTAGCCTTGTCAGCCTCAACAGGAAGTGATGTTACTGCCAAGCTCTCAAAGTAAGAAACTTTGCAACAGATTCACAATAAATGATTTTCTTGCCAAAAACTGTGTACAGTGAGGTGTGATGGTAAACATATTGTGTGTTTACATACATTTTAAAAGCTCAGCATAATTACAAATGAATAAATCAACGTATGATCAGCTGAAGTGATGAATCTGAGAGTAAAAAGGTAATTCATGTGGTATATTTGCATATCACACACCATACCAAAGTGCATGAAAATATGACAAATCATTTGTGCTGTTGAAGTGAGTTTTTTCAGATTTGTTGATGTGTTGGTGGATTGCCATGGAATGTCCTCGTATTGAATGACGATCTTATTAGTACAATGTGTGACTAAAGAAGAGAAATTTAGTATTGTGTGGCATCGCAACATCGCCAAAATACGCCCCTTTCTAACCAATGACACAACAAAGCTCTTAATTCACTCGCTCGTCATCTCTCGCCTCGACTACTGCAACTCCCTTCTCATTGGCTTACCTCTACATAGTCTATCACCTCTGCAATCCATCATGAATGCTGCTGCCAGACTCATCCACCTTACCAATCACTCTGTGTCTGCTACTCCTCTCTGTCAATCCCTCCACTGGCTTCCACTCGGCCAAAGAATTAAATTCAAAATACTAACAACTATGTACAAAGCCATCCACAATTTCACCCCCAGCTACATCACTAGCCTAGTCTCTAAATACCAACCTACTCGTTCTCTTCGTTCCTCTCAAGACCTCCTGCTCTCTAGCTCCCTCATCACCTCCTCCCATGCTCGCCTCCAGGACTTTTCCAGAGCCTCTCCAATCCTATGGAATGCCTTACCCCAATCTGTCCACCTATCTCCTACTTTATTAGCTTTTAGACGATCCCTGAAAACCCTTCTCTTCAGAGAAGCCTACCCTACCCACACCTAACAACAACAACAACCGTATTTTCATTTTCTCCATCAGCTCATCCCCCCACAGTATTACCTTTTGTTCCAATTGACCCTCCCTTCTAGATTGTAAGCTCCAATGAGCAGGGCCCTCTGATCCCTCCTGTATTGATTTGTATTGTAATTGTACTGTCTGCCCTCATGTTGTAAAGCTCTATGTCAGTGCTATATAAATCCTGTATAATAATAATAATAATAATCTATTGTGTAAAAGGTGCTCAGCCTGACCATATCATTTCCTTCAGTGCCAAGACAATACATTCTTACATTTTATTGTTCTCTGATTAAAAGAGATTGTGGACATTTCCTATCCAATCCATGAATTTCTTTCAGAATGCTGGGTGAGCGCAGTTTAGAGATTGAAGAACCAGGATTAAATCTTTATTGCTTTCCAGCAATTTATCTTTAATATTTGGTATCACTTTACTTATACCTTTAAACTGTATAGTGGCATAAACAAGTGTTGAAACCGAGTGCATCAAAGCCTGATATTAAAGTGTGGTCGGGGAGAAATCAAGATCCAATAGGGGATCAAACTCTGCACCCAGTGATTTTTTTTTTATATTGAGTTCCTCACAAAAATGTGAGTTGACCTCCAGCAACCTTTTCCAAGAAGACCCCTATGCAATGAATTATCTTCTGTATAGTAAATACCTGTGCTCCTCCTGTTTCAAATGCTGCACCTCCTCTAATTACATATGCAGCGGTGGAGGGCCTCTCGGCAAAAACTGCTGGCCTCTCGATCCCCCTCCACCCTGCTGGTCACTCCAACCAATTCAAACTGCCTGTTTGCAGTGCGCTCTCCATCTTTAGCTGCAGCAATAGAGCTCAGCAGGAGAAGAAGAGAGCGCATTGCACAATTTGAATGGCAGGACAGAGGGGGCCGGCAGTTTTTACAGCGAAGGAATAGAAAAAGTGCAGCGCTCAAACTATAAATGATAATAAATATTAAAGTGATTGCTCAAATTAAAATGCAAATGTGCAACCAAAATTAAGTATCAATCAAATGCACAAATACAATGACAAATATATACACCACACAATCTGTGAAAATGTGCCGTGAAAAATATATATATATAAAAAATGAATGAATCAACATAAGTAAAGTCTATGTATAAATAAAGTGTCCATATATATATATAAAAAAAAAAACAATCAACAAAAACATGTGTGTATAAAAAATATGATGTGACTTGATAAGTAACTCGAACAAGTAACATGAAAAAGTAACATGAAAAAGTAACATGAAAAAGTAACATGAGAAAAACATGAAAAACATGAAAAAAACATGAAAAAAAACTCCTCGATGAGAGTTTGAAATGCGATCGCACATGCGCAAGAGGTGTGGGCGTGGTCACGCCCACACCTCTTGCGCATGTGCGATCGCATTTCAAACTCTCATCTGAGTTTTTTTTCTCTGCTAGCAGTCTGCTGTTTTTAACATGTTATTGTTTCGTCTGTGACTCGTTGGAGTCTTTTTTTTAACTGCTTGAGCATTTTTATTTTTTTGGTGATACACTTTGGAAATTTGCTGTAAGTGACCATCCAAGTCCGAGGAGTAGGAGATACCTGGGACACCTGGGAGACACCTGGGAGTTTGGGATAACCTCTGGTACCTGGACATCCTTAGAGGGATCTGTGATCTGACTCGCGTTGTCTGACCTCCCCTAACAAGGGGGTCACCGGGGATCTGGTAAGCCTCCATCTTATAATTGGTGATTAGAGGTGACGGGTTCTACGTAGTCAAATGGAATGAGTTAAACTATCAAGTCACATCATATTTTTTATACACGTTTTTGTTGATTGTTTTTTTTCATATATACAGTATATGGACACTTTATTTATACATGAACTTTACTTATGTTGATTCATTAATTTTTTATATATATATATTTTTTTTTCACAGGAAATATTTTCACAGATTGTGTGGTGTATATATTTGTCATTGTATTTGTGCATTTGATTGATACTTAATTTTGGTTGCACGTTTGCATTTTAATTTGAGCAATCACTTTAATATTTATTATCATTTATAGTTTGAGCACTGCACTTTTTCTCTTCCTTTACAGTCTTTGTGCCCAGTATCGGGGTTATGGTGTTCAACTGCTTGTTTTACATTAAGGCTTACTAAGCGCTGATTTTTCTTTACCTTTAAGTTTTTACAGAGAGGCTCCCCAACAGTTGTATGTGTAATGAGAGGAGTTGCAGCATTTAAAAGAGGAGCCCTGGTATGTACTATTCAGAAGATATGGAATTGCACAGGGGGCTTTTTGGAAAATGTTGCTGAAGGTGAACTTATACATTAATGGGGTTGTAAACCCTTGTGTATTTTTTCAGGTTAATGCATCCTATGCATTAAGCTGAAAAAACTTCTGATACTGACCAGCCCCCCCCCCCCCCCATTTTACTCGCCTGAGCCGGTTCATTCCCTCGACAGAGACGTGCTCACCCTCTCTGTCCGGGGTTCTCGGGTCCTGAGTGGATAGATTGATAGCAGGGCAGCCATTATCTCCCGCTGCTGTCAATCAAATCCAATGACGCGGGGGGCAGGGCTGATTCCGACATTCTGTGTCGTTAGACGCAAATGCTGGACTCAGGAGCAAGCCTGCAAGGTAACTCCCAGGGAGAGCACTTCTCCTAGCCGGTTTACCGATCCGAGGAGGAGCTGCGAGCGCTGTTGGTGGACCCCAGAAGACAATGATCGGGGGCAACACTGTGCAAACCAAACTGCACAGTGGAGGTAAGTATGATATGTTTGTTATTTAAAAAAAAAGAAAACGAGGGTTTTAAGTAGGAATTCAATTTTAAAATATTTTTCAGTTCTGAGTTTGATCCCTTGCTGGATCTTGATATCTTCCCAAAGCTCCAGCTGTAATTTAACAGTTATTCCCCGTACACACGAGCGGATTTTCCATCGTTTTTTTGGATGGTTTTTCCGACGGAATTCCGCTCAAGCTGGGCTTGCATACACACGGTCACACAAAAGTTTGCTGAACTTTCGACCGTTAAGAACGCAGTGACGTACAACACTACGACGAGTCGAGAAAATGAAGTTCAATGCTTCCGAGCATGCGTCAAATAGTTTCCGAGCATGTGTAGGAATTTTGCGCGTCGGAATTGGTACAGAAGATCGGAATTTCCGATCGAAACGTTTTCCAACCGAAAAATTGAGAACCTGCTCTCAATTTTTTGCTGGCTGGAATTCCGCCAGCAAAAGTCAGATGGAGCATACACACGGTCGCATTTCCCGACCAAAGGACTTTGCTGGCGGAATTTCCGATCATGTGTCCAGCATTAGGGTCCAGCTGTGAGCCGAACTTCATATTTTTTTTTAAATTGGGAAGCATTTTCCATCATTTCCATCGAATAACAGTTGCATGATAATGGCAGAGTCTGCTCTGCGATGATAAAACTGCGGTGAGATAAGAGCAAGAGTCACAGCCAACAGTGAGGATCAAAACTTAAAAAAAAGAATACTTTGGTATCCTTCCAATATAAAATTTCAGTTACGCACCCTGGAGATTTGATTGGATAAAGATGTACCGTGCAGAGGTAGGCAACCTCGGCACACCAGCTGTGGTGAAACTACAAATCCCATCATGCCTCAGCCTCTAGGAGTCATGTCTGTGATTGTCATGGTCTTGCAATGTCTCATGGGACTTGTAGTTTCACCACAGCTGAAGGACCGAGGTTGCCTACCCCGATGTAAGGTATCAGTTAACCATCCATAATGACTAGGCTTCTATCGTTTGCAATGATTAGAGGGGATATCCCAAAACTGAAGGGCAACCCCTGCGGTTTGCAGAGTTTCAAGGAGCACACAGCTGTAATTACAGATTTCACTTGCAGCATCACCTGCTGGTGAAGTTTGGTAAGACCGAACTGCAATAGTTTCTCATGGAAATTGCCGTACATGTATTTCCCCTTTAAGATTTGATTCTATCAAAGTACAGAGAGGAGGATTTTTACTGTTGGAACTGTTGGAACAATAAGACTGCGGATAGTGGGGACTATTACATGTCTATGTATTTGAATCTCATAGATCGTTTTTTTTCCTATACAAGTTTCACAATTTGTATGTCTCCTGTGTTTATTAATTACTTGCCTTCCTTCTCTATCGTAAGAATACTATAGAGTTTGCCTTGTGCGCTAGATAATATTGTCTCAGGAAGTCACCTGCATCTTACAAAGATATTTTATTCAGTTTGTATTTCTCTGTTCTTTCATAGGAAACTATATAAAAAAATGTAAAATATTTTAATCCACCTTACAGCTTTCACTGGTGAGCCCGTGCAGTCTCTCTATGGATTAATTTAATTGTACTTCTAAATCCTGAATGGAAAATATTTTAGCACATTTGGAGCAGATTAAAGATTAATGTTGTTTTTCAGAAATATTAAAATGTAGCAACAATGGTTGTTAAGCAGCAATTTTGCACAAATTGTTAACTCTTCTGCAAATCTGTGTACAAGGTCAACTGCATCTTCTATGGAATATGTAACCATATGGACATACCTTTATCTTCTGCCCTTTGGAACTGATCGTTGAGTTGGTAGGCTCTTTAGGCTTGTGTAGCCTACAATTACAGTTAGGCTTCATATACACTGGATGTTTAGCCCCAGTGCATAATATTCCAGCGTTTATGTGCAGGTGGAAAGCATAGGTACATTGTCTAGCCCTGCTGCTGGTGATCTATAAAACTCTATAAAAGACTGACAGGTGCTGCGACTGTTGTCAGAAACCATGAAATCAGACCGAGACAGAAGTACAGTTAAATCACACTTGTTTAATAATAAAAGTAAATAGAACAAACGTAGTCAAAACATAGCCAGAGGTCAGGAACAGGAATGTATAGTCAGACAAGCCAAACGTCAGGGAGCTGGAGATGAGCGTAGTAAAACGGCAAGTAGGATCTGGAGCCAGAAGGGATGTCAGCCAAGCAAGTCTTTTAACAGGAACGCAGGAGCTAGTCTCTGTGATGTTGACTAAGAGGAAGGCAGAGATCCTCAGTGCTGGACGGCTTAAAGTGGAAGTAAAGTCACATTTTCCACTTTCACCTACAGGTAAGCCTGTAATGAGGCTTACCTGTAGGTACAAAAAATATCTCCTAAACCTTTACGGTTTAGGAGATATTCCCCGTGCAATACGCCGCTGACTGCAGCGGCGCATGCGCACGGGGGATTCTCGTCTGAAAGGCCGGCAGAATACGAACCCTGCCGGGACGAAGTCTCCCGTGCGCATGCGCGGGAGTGACGACATCGCGGCTCCAGCCACTCACAGCGCTGGAGTCGCGATACCCGGAAGACACGCCGAGGCAACATGTCAGCGACCTCGGCGTGGACCAGGTGAGTTACCGACGCCTCGTTCTAAGGTAAGTATTTCATAATGAGCTAGTATGCGGTGCATACTAGCTCATTATGCCTTTTCCCTTACAGGTGTAAAAAAAAAAAAAAAATGTCAGCGGGTTTACTCCCGCTTTAAGTAGGCAGGACTGACGAGCAGGATATCATCAACAGCTGAGCAACTATGGAGAGATAGGAGCTGGCAATTAGCCGACAGCTGAGTGGCCAGCTCAGAGAAGGAAGGGTTGAGCCCAGCCCTGACAGTACCCCCTCCTCAACGACCCCTCCCCCCCAGAGGACCAACAGGCTTTATCGGAAATGTCTATGGAAATCACAGAGGAGGACAGGGACATGTACGTCTGAGGATGAGACCTAAGAGCGTTCCCCCCGACAGTACCCTTTCCAATGCACCAGGTACCGTATGTGCCCACGGAACCTACGGGAGTCAACAATGGACTGTACTTCATACTCCTCATGGTTCTCAACCTGTACAGGGTGAGGACGTGGCACCGAGGTGGTAAATCGATTGCAGACCAAAGGTTTTAATAAGGAGACATGAAATACATTTGAAATACGGGACCGGGATACAAACTGACTACCCCTGTCTGAGACAATCACCTTGGGTAGCCTATATAAGCAAATGATCTTCCGAACAAAAATGGAAGTCAGTTCCTTAGAAGTGGGCAACTTCTTTAGTGGAATACAATGACACATCTTTGAGAACCACCATAAGGATAACTGTATTGCAAAGGTGGTGGGAGGGGGGCATCCCCTCCCGCTGCTTGTAAGTCGGCTCTAAAAAACAGTACCGGGGTAGCTGCAGGCATCACCCTGGTACAACCACTTGATGGTCAACCATATCATGAGGCACGTCACGTGATTTGGCGGCAAGTGGTTAACATTACATTTCTGTCAAAAAAGCTATATTCTTGTAACAAAACTTGGTTTTACTTAAAGGCATTATATAACGACTAAATCGGTGTCTGCCGTGCATGTTCAAACCTTAATACCATAAATAATAAGTATATAATGAGTTTGGAAATTGTAGAGAAATGCTTAAAGAGGAAGTAAACTTCCCTGGTTTGTTTGTTTATAGGTAAGCCTATAATAAGGCTTACCTATAGGTACTGCAAATATCTCCTAAACTTGCACCGTTTAGAAGATATTTACTGTATACGCCGCCAATTACATCACCTGCGCATGCGCTCTGAAGGAACGACTGCCTATACTGCCCATATAAATGCTATGCTTTCTATGTTGGAGTAAAAGGAGTTTAAAAAAGTGTACAATTGTATGTAGTTGACACAAAAAAATATGCAGAACACCTCTTTTGTGTTAAATCATAATTATCATAATATCATTTTCCAGAGTGAGCCATATCTGAACACAGCTCATGGTCATATGATCTGCTACTGGGATGGCACTGCTCATTACCTGATGTACCTACTGATGGTGGCAGCGATCGCTTGGGAGTAAGTAGATGAATACAAACATTAGCATAACCAATGTGTGTATTATATACAATTTGTAGTTGTAATTAACACTAACCCATTTTGCACAGACAATATTGGGCGTGAATAAAAATAAAATTAAACATTTACTACAGGTTGCATGTACTGTATTTATAATGTTTCTTTTGCATATCTACAATAAGAAAGCCTGTGCTTGCTGGCTGCATGTATATGGGACCACCTGCTTTAGTCAGTTAATATGAAATATGAAATATCTACAGTATCTCACAAAAGTGAGTACACCCCTCACATATTTGTATTTTATTATATCTTTTCTGAAGAAATTACACTTGTTGAACACACCTGCCCCCCCATTCACACCTGAGACCTTGTAACACTGAGTCACATGACATCGAGGGGGGGGGGGGGGGAGATTGGCTAATTGGACCCAATTTGGAGATCTTCACTTAGGGGTGTACTCACTTTTGTTGCCAGTGGTTTAGAATTGAATTGCTGACGGCTGTGTGTTGAGTTATTTTGAGGTGACAGCAAATTTACACTGTTATACAAGCTGTACACTCACTACTTTACATTGTAGCAAAGTGTCATTTCTTCAGTGTTGTCACATGAAAAGATATAATAAAATATTTACAAAAATGTGAGGGGTGTACTCACTTTTGTGAGATACTGTATATGCAATATTTACGTGATTGAAAAGACATGCGTAATACAAAGATGGGTTTTCTCATACTGTAAATATTGCATTATTGTTTAGTTTAAAAAAAATTGGATTGAGGGACAGTTCTTGACATTCATCAAAGTGTCCCTTGTACTGGTGGCTGCTGTCTTAGTTGAAATTTTCTGTCCTCTGACCCCTCCCTTACCCCCTGTAATTTTCTAGTGCTGCGGGGTTAATGCAACCACTAAACCTGTCATAGGCACTCATGAAGTCTGCTGACTATGCCTGCCCCCACCCTCCAATTGTAGAAGTTGTTCTATAGCTTCCATCAATGTAAAGTGCTCTATGGATGGAGGAGGTGGACCTTTTTATTTATCCGTCCGAGCTCTATACACACTACAAATCCCATAGTCCATCTTGAGAGCGAGCATGAGAGGGTGACTACGTTCCAACATACAGTGGAACCATGGAGAATGAACATAGCCACCCTATAATTCAGAGGAAAATCACAACAGCAAAGGAATTTGGAGATTTGGAAAAGGCGGGCCCTGCTCGTAGAGCTTACATTCTAAAGGGGGGGGGGGGGGTGGTGGTACAAAAGGTAATAGCTGCAGAGAATGATTTGATGGGGGGTGGCTCGGGGACAGTTGTTGTTAGGTGGGTGTGGGATAGGCTTCCCTGAATAAGCACAACCAGATTCTGACCTTCTTTTTGGCTAAAGAGGTCATGGCTGTTTGGTGAGCAGGTTATTTTACAAGAGCACGTTGGGTGTTGTTGGATGTTTACAAGCGGTGGAGGATATCTATACCTATTGATTGAACTAATCACGTTTCATTTTGAAATATTCACTGAGAAATATGGACCATTTTCATCTTTATTAATTATAGAATTTTACTATATATATGTTATATATATCATGTATTATTGCATCTGTTCTCAAATTGTTACACTTAGGATTTTTTGTATTTAGTAGTCACAGTGCCCCCTATTTATCACTTCACATTCATAGCAAAGTAAGTATCCTACAAGCACTTTGGGGAGCACCTTAACTAGCACAATTATCAGGCATTGGCGCATTATTTTTATTATTCATTGTTGAAAGAAAGCCATAAGAAGTCCCATTTGCAGTTTTCAAGAAGCCATGTGGGAGATATAGCAAACGTGGAAGAAGGTGCTCTGTTCAGATGAGACTAAAATTTAACTTTTTTGGCTTAAAAGCAAAACTCTATGTGTGGCGGAAAACTAACACTGCACTGCACTTCACCACCCATCGTGAAATATGGTGGTGACAGCATCATGTTGTGGAGATGCTTTCCTTCAGCAGGGACAGGGAAGCTGGTCAGAGTTGATGGGAAAATGGATGGAGCCAAATACAGGGCAATCTTAGAGAAAACCTGTTAGAGTCTGAAAGGCTTAAGACTGAGGCGGAGGTTCACCTTCCAGCAGGACAACGACCCTAAACATACAGCCAGAGCAACAATGGAATGGTTTATATCAAAGCATATTCATGTGTTCAAAATGACCCAGTCAAAGTCCATACCCAAATCCAATTGGGAATCTGTGGCAAGATTTGAAAAGTGCTGTTTAGACGCTCTCTCCATCCAATCTGACAGAGCTTGAGCTATTGGTCAGGTTACTACTAAAAGCCCAGCACACACCTGACCAATCAGTATGCTGGCTGTTCTCAAAATCAGGACCCAGGACTGGGGATTTCATCCCATCTGGGTCTCTCAGAAATCCCTGAGCTCCAGGTCCCAAAGTGGACTTTGCAAAACACTGAGAAAACTGAAAGGCCAGTTTCCTCTTCATGTTACATGCTCCCTGAAGCCCCTCAAGCCGTCCGGTTGATAATTCTGGGTCACAACCTCCTTCTAGACCCCTGGCAGGGCAACGCTCTGCCACACTGCCTACATAGGAACTACTATCTAAGGATAATGTTTGTATGGGGTGATTTCTAATTATGCTGTAAGACGCAAAAAAACACACACATACAATAAAAAAAAACTTTCCGTGCATTAAGGTAAAAAATGTTTAGGCATTCATTTCAAGCACTGTGCATGACTGCAGCTCTTCTTTTGCCTCACCTCCGGGTCTCACAGACCTTGCTGTGGCACCAGAACCAATTGGCTCCCAGTGCTGTCAATCAAAGCCAGCAAGGAGGGACCGAGACCCACTGTCTGTGCAATGGACACAGCAGCGCGGCTCGGCGGTGAGCACACACGAGTGCCCCCATGGGAAGCGGATTTCCGTGGAGGCATTGGACAGAGTAGAGGAGCCAAGAACGCTAGCAGAGGAACCGAGAGGAGGAGGTTCGGCACCGCTCTGTGCAATTCCATTGCACAGAGCACATAAGTATAGAGGTTTTTTGTTATTTTTTAAAAATGCCCTTAACAATCACTTTAATGTTTTTTTGCTGTTTTTTTTACAGTCAAAATTACAGGACAATTGGCCTTTATTGGATTGGCTCTATTATAATGAGCATGGTTGTCTTTGTTCCTGGAAGCATGGCTGGTAAGTATCACATGTACATAATAGGCAATCAAACTTAATATAATTGTGCAACACAAAGGCCCCAAAGGCTTACTGTCATGCAGCTGAAACTGCTTCATATTTTTTGGTGCGTTAGCAGCCTATTCAAACGAATGCATTACCTTAACACAACACAAACGAATGCACAGCACAATGTGTGTTAACACATCATGACTGTGTGAACTCAAAATAAAGTCGGGATTTCCGATCACCTATTAAGGGAAGCACACAGCCACTGACAATGCTGCAGGTTGCTGTCAGGATAGTACTGTATAGTAAAAAGTTCCAGACTTCCATCCCACCTGCCACTATAATCCAGCCAGGTCCTCATTGGTGCAATGCCTGCATAATCTGTGCATTATGTTGGTGGAAGAGTATACTGTGTATTTACAGCTGACCTGTGCTGGGTCTGTATACCTGCAACTGAACTGCTAGAAGAACAAGGACAGATTTTGCTTATCGCGTCTTGCTGACAGTTCCAGGAGTCCCTTAGACCTGGTACACACGGCAAGTTTTTTTCTTCGTTTTTTTCGTTCCATCCAGCGGGCTGAATGGGAAAAATAACAACCTGTACCAACAAAAGCAATGTCGGTGCGGTGATCTCCCTCATTGTGCCTTTGTGTTTTGACAGGGGAACTGCCCCCCCCCCCCCCCCCCCCCCCCCCCACTAGAACACAGTAATCACCGTTTGCAGCCATTGGCATTAATGCATTGTAATTAATGTTTTTAGATTTTATGCCGCGTACACACGATCGGAAATTCCGCCAGCAAAAGACTGATGTGAGCTTTTGGTCAGAAAATGCGACCGGGTGTAGGCTCCATCGGACTTTTGCTGGCGGAATTTCGACCAGCAAAAGATTGAGAGCATGTTCTCAATTTTTCCGACGGAAAAAGTTTCTATCGGAAATTCCGTTCGTCTGTGGCAATTCCGACACGCAAAGTTCCGACCCATGCTAGGAAACAATTCGACGCATGCTCGGAAGCATTGGACTTAATTTTCATGGCTCCTTGTAGTGTTGTACATCCCCGCTTTCTTGGCGGTGGGAATTTGGTGTGACCGTGTGTAGGCAACACAAGCTTGAGTGGAATTCCGTCGGAAAAAAAACATCCAATGCTTTTCCGACGAGAATCCCGATCGTGTGTACGCGGCATTAGACAATCCCTTTTTAAAGCGGTAGTAAACTGACGAAAAAAAACAAAAAAACCTGCAAGACAATAGCATAATGTGTTAGTATGCATCGCATACTAGCACATTTTGAAATACTTACCTTAAAAACGAGGCTCCTGCAGCTCACCCGGTCACCGCCGAGGGGGCTGACATGTTCCCTCTACGTTTCTTTCCAGATTCGCGGGCTGCGGCGCTGTAAGTGGCTGGAGCCGCAATGACGTTCCATCCACGACTGCATGCAGGGTGAATAATCTAAACAGTGCAAGTTTAGGAGATATTCATTTTACCTACAAGTCTTATTATAGGCTTACCTGTAGGTAAAAATGGCCAAGCGGACAATACAACCGCTTTAAGTCCTGAGTAAGATATGGACCCTTATCTAATAATTTAGTTTGAATAAAACTTAAAAGGTCAATTGTTCCAGCAGCTACTACTAGCTACTGAGCAGGATCACCCAATGTTTTTTTTTCTTTTCGTTTGGGACTCCAAGGAAAAGATCATAATTTCCTGGCTTATAACTGAACCCGTGTTTTTCCTATGCTGAGCAAAGTAACAGGTACACTTAAAAAATGTCCCCATAGGCAGCGTATGTTTCTCATTCCTGTTCTTTCCATATAACAGAACTGGTGCCAAGTAATTTGTGTTCTAAAGGAACCCAATACCGTCACAGGCAGAGATTGCCCTGCTGCAGTTCCTTGTAGTTAACACAAACTGATTGGTGACACATCCCTGCCAGTGTTTGTCCAACTCCACACCATCTATGTAATACTTGCACATGATCACACTACATATAGCAAAACCCTGGGATTCATGTCATTACAATCACTTCACAAATGTATTGCAGTACAGCTTAAAGCGGGATTCCGCCCACCTATTATAATTTTTTTCAGGATCGTTTATATAGTTTAAGAATGTCAATGTAGTACTGTTTTCTGTTTTACAGTTCCCCCTCTTGCCTATTTCGTGACCAACGATAAGTTATAAAAATGTGTCCAGGCGGTTGTCATTTTGCTTGTGGGCAATTGAAGCCCACAAGCATGTATTTCCGGGAGGCGTTGAATGCTGTGCTCCCAGCATTCACCGCTCGATCCTGCGCATGCTCAATGCTAACAGCGAGCAGCGCCGTAGAATTCAGGGTTGCCATCGCAATGGGCGACGAGATCTCCGAGACTTCGGCATTACGGCGTTCCCCACTGATTCATGGGAAGACTCTGAAAAAGCTCCCAGGGGTCTTTGCGGAGCCGGGGAAAGGCGATAAACACGCCTACTCCCACGGGAGGAGAGCCCGGAAGTCGGGATACATATTGAGATTAAAAGGTAATTACAGCAAATTTTTTTTTTTTTTAATGGGCATTTCAGCATCTATGGCAATAACCGATTTCATTAAGATTAACTGTCAATTTTGAGTACAACACCGCTTTAAACATAAACAGGCGTTTCTGTTCTACAGGGAAATATGGTACACGAATTTGTTCGACATTTCTCCTAAACTTTCCGTATTTGTGCCTTCCACTTTGGGCTGCATTCAAGATCTACAATCAGCCATCTGTCATTCGTAACCCATCTATAGAGGTAACTTAACATATTTAACATTGACTATATACTGGATTCTAAGAGATTTAGAGCATGCAGCTGAATGCTATTAATATTGTTATGTCAAGAAATTCATATTATAGCCAATGGTGAAGCACTTCCTTGAAACCTTATTAATAGTGCTTAAATAGTGATAATTATAAATTAAAGAACTCGCTGTGACAACTCATAACAATATGATTAAATCAATAAAAATCATATAAACTAAATACAAATACAATCCAGGAAAAATGTGATCTACATAAACAGAAATATAAAGTCCCATCCAATCCTGATCAATGTGTGAAAAATCCAAATTCCTAAAAAAGTCCAAACATATATTCCCAATATAGTGTCCCATATACCATCCATTCTGTATATATGTGGTGCACGATTTATGAACTCTTCTCACAGGTGATACGTGACCTTTTTTTCACTTCACTCCACACCCACAGTGCCCTTCACCACACCTCTTGGGTGTCCTCTCTCACCTAATGTAGGGGACCCCACTAGTATATTAGAATCAGTTGCACTTTCCTAATAACTGTCAGCTTCAGTCTTTTTCTTCAGGCTCGGCAATAAGACAGGTTCCCAGATGGATGGATTATGGGAGGAAGCAAAAAAGAGAACCCAATAGTGTGGACTGCTAAAAATGTACTGATCTCTTAACATATAAATTGCACTTAGATTTTTTAAATATCCACAGGCATAAAATAAACTCAAATTGCTATCTCAATGGTGGCGTGCAAACCCTGCCCAGTGTAATCAGCCTTTGAGAAAGCTGATTAGAGCGCAATGCTATCACTATTTAAGCACTATTAATAAGGTTTAGAGGAAGCGCTTCACCATTGGATATATAATATATATTGCATTTGACAGTGTGGTGATAACACGTTGTAGGTGGTAGCTGTGTTTTTTTTCTTTTTTTAATATAGAATAGAGTAGAGCTGGGTACCTATATTTATTTATTATGCCAAGAAACTTGCTTTTAAAATGATTGCCATTGTAGCTGCCTTAGCTACTGTATGTGTGATCTAGGTGGAATATACACAAAAAAGAAAACTTTGTTCTCCCCCTTGACTTATGGCTGGGTAGTTTGCTTCCTTACTTCCTCCCACTTTGCTACAATGTAAAGTAGTGAGTGTACAGCTTGTATAACAGTGTAAATTTGTTCCCTCAAAATAACTCAACACACAGCCATTAATGTCTAAACCACTGCCATCAAAAATTAGTACACCCCTAAGTGAAAATGTCCAAATTGGGGCCAATTAGCCATTTTTCCTCCCCGTTGTCATGTGACTTGTTATTGTTACAAGGTGTCAGGTGTGAATGGGGAGCAGGTGTGTTAAATTTGGTGTTATCACGCTCATTCTCTCATACTGGTCACTGGAAGTTCAACATTGTACTACATGGCAAAGAACTCTCTGAGGATCTACCACTACATTGTAGCAAAGTGTAATTTCTTCAGTGTTGTCACATGAAAAGATATAATAAAATATTTACAAAAATGTGAGGGGTGTACTTACTTTTGTGAGATACTGTACACACTGTATATAAGAAGATTATAGGAGTTTCCAGCAAAAGGCTTCTTTCTTGTTTGCAAGTTCACCATGCTCATCATGACTGCCATTGGCATATGCTCAATTAAGGATGTTATGTACCAACATGTATTTCCATGTGTACATGATAACTTCCATTTACTATAGGGGATAGTGGCAGAATCTCACATGGGTCATGAACAGATACTGTACTTATTAGTGCAGAGTGATGTACAGGCTTGGTCTTGAAAGAGGAACAATATAAGAAAAAGGGTAAACATAAAAGATACAATTTGCACCGGCACTCCAAATGCATAGAATGATGCACTGTTTAATGTTCACTTGTAGAGAATAAAGAATTTAGACTACTAATTTGAATCTTTCTAAAAATTTTACTTGCCTGTCTGAGATGCTGACCATGGCTAAAGTGTATTTTCATTGAGTCAGTCATTGACCTAAACCTAGTGTGCATTTTCAGAGCCAATGGTGTTGATTTACTCTAGGCAAACAGTGTTCACAATGTTCACAATGTAAGGAAAGTTGCTCCAAAATTTTTCCTAGAGCTTAGTGAATGCGGTGAAGTTTCACTTTGCAAAAAATACCTCTACTGCCTGGTATACACTAGAGGAATTATGCTCCTGTGTAGGAATTATCCTTTTCCCATCACGACAAGTGCTTAGGAGGACCTGGAGTACCCCACTGACAGAGGAGACTGAGCTTGCTATTTTTAATTTTAAAAACTCAACTATAAAAACACTTAGTTTGGATAAGTTTCCAGCAGACTGGTATGGTGTGTATAACACATTGACTACCAGCGACCAGACTGGTTTCATTATAGGTAGGGCCACCTGTATTAATATTTTTATTCACAATTTACAACATTCCCATGATAACTTGGACTGCTGTGTGGTGGTCTTTTGGACACACACAAAGCATTTGATAGAGTGGAGTGGCCCTATCATCTAGAAATCCTCTACTCCCATGGATTTGGATAAGTTGGGTTTAACTTCTTTACACAGGTCCCCTGGCCAGAATCAGAAATAACTAGACATGTGCACAACAAAAAAATGTGTTTATTTTCGTTTCGTTTTTTTCGTTTCCAAAAAAAATTCATTTATTTTCGTTTCATTTTTTCGTTTCCGTTGATTCGTAACGATTCGTACATCCGTAAGTCGTCGGTGTTCGTATTCGTAACGATTCGTACATTCGTAAGAGTTATTTTTTCGTTGATTAGTTTTTTCGTTTATTCGTAATTCGGACGCATTTGTATTTATTCGTACATTCGTAACATCCGTAGATTCGTAATCGGAGCATAATTCATAATTTTATGTAATGTGTATGCTATTATTACATTTTAATAATTTACGAATCGAAAAAAAAAGTTACGAATCGAAAAAAAAAAGTTACGAATAGGAAAAAAAAGTTACGAATGTACGAATTTTTTTGTTCAATCTATTCGAAGCACGTTAAGCAGCACCATTGTAAGGGACACGGAAAATTACCGATTCAACAAAAAAAAAAAAAGTTACGAATCGAAAAAAAAGTTACGAATCGAAAAAAAAAAGTTACGAATGTACGAATTTTTTTGATCAATCTATTCGAAGCACATTAAGCAGCACCATTGTAAGGGACACGGAAAATTACCAATTCAACAAAAAAAAAAGTTACACATCGAAAAAAAAAGTTACGAATCGAAAAAAAAAGTTACGAATGTACGAATTTTTTTGTTCAATCTATTTGAAGCACATTAAGCAGCACCATTGTAAGGGACACGGAAAATTACCAATTCAACAAAAAAAAAAGTTACGAATGTACGAATTTTTTCGTTCATTTTCGTTGTTCCTGTTTTCGTTTTTCGGATTTTCTTCATTCGTACATTCGTTGTTTCTGTTTTGTTTTTTTCGGATTTTCGTGGTTTTTCGGAGCATAATTCATAATTTTATGTAATGTGTATGCTATTATTACATTTTAATAATTTACGAATCGAAAAAAAAAGTTACGAATCGAAAAAAAAAAGTTACGAATAGGAAAAAAAAGTTACGAATGTACGAATTTTTTCGTTCAATCTATTCGAAGCACGTTAAGCAGCACCATTGTAAGGGACACGGAAAATTACCGATTCAACAAAAAAAAAAAAAGTTACGAATCGAAAAAAAAGTTACGAATCGAAAAAAAAAGTTACGAATGTACGAATTTTTTTGTTCAATCTATTCGAAGCACATTAAGCAGCACCATTGTAAGGGACACGGAAAATTACCAATTCAACAAAAAAAAAAAAGTTACACATCGAAAAAAAAAGTTACGAATCGAAAAAAAAAGTTACAAATGTACGAATTTTTTTGTTCAATCTATTCGAAGCACATTAAGCAGCACCATTGTAAGGGACACGGAAAATTACCAATTCAACAAAAAAAAAGTTACGAATGTACGAATTTTTTCGTTCATTTTCGTTGTTCCTGTTTTCGTTTTTCGGATTTTCTTCATTCGTACATTCGTTGTTTCTGTTTTGTTTTTTTTCGGATTTTCGTGGTTTTTCGGATTCGTTCCATTCGAACGATTCGTTAATTGGATTTGTACGATTCGAACGTTTCGTTATTCGGATTCGTTCGATTCGAACGATTCGTTCATTCGTACGAAAACGAACGAACGAAAAAAACGATAAAAAACAAAACTAATTGCACATGTCTAGAAATAACTATGCAGTCCCCACTCACCATTTTCAGAGATAGGAGGCTGCTTTCTGTCCCCATTACTTTTGACATTGGCAATAGAACCTGTTGGCATCCTGATCCGTATATCACCTAGAATTGAAGGCTTATATGTAAATTCCCTAGAGGAATGTATCTCACTGTACACTGTAATATCATCCAATATTTGGTAGATCCAGATCACTCCTATTACAAAGTTATAGACATTCTCAGACATAAAACAAAAACACTGCCACTGACCATCAATGTGGGGGAGTTGGCGGGTTACATTTCACTCCCACTGACCACCAGTGCGGGGAA
Source organism: Lithobates sylvaticus (assembly GCA_028564925.1). NCBI lineage: Eukaryota > Metazoa > Chordata > Amphibia > Anura > Ranidae > Lithobates > Lithobates sylvaticus. The sequence goes on from CM053029.1 coordinate 545,091,943, forward strand.
AAGATTATATTTCTCTGACGAGTGAAATTTGAGGTGTGTGTGTTTGGTGTGCGTTAATAGTACTGACTCCAATGCTGGGGATTATTTTTGCATCCACTGACACCAGTGCTGGGGTTACTATTACTGCCACTGGCACCAATGCCGGGGTTATTACTGCCACTGGCACCAATGCTGGGGTTATTATTACTGCCACTGGCGCCAATGCTGGCGGTTATTATTACTGCCACTGGCACCAATGCTGGGGGTTATTATTACTGTCACTGCACCAATGCTGGCGTTATTGTACTTCAACCTCTTCAGGGTGCATTGCAATAGAGTGCAGAAAATTTAGCAGGACTGAATTTTTTGGCCATTGAGGTGTTGTTTTATAGCCTATTCATATTAAATGGGCTGCCTGTGACGTAATGTACCTCAGTGCTTGAAAATGTGCTGTTAGCATGTAGCCCTCTGGAAGTGTTGGGGGCCATACTTAAGGCCCTCTATGTATATTTTAAGTAGATTACCACAGCTCTGGAGACTGAGTAATCCAGCTGAAACTCTTTCGCTGTGTCTATTACACCCCAGTCAAACTACATAAACGTGCCTTCTTGGTGTACAGGATGACCTTTAAACCTCAGTATACAATGTACAGTACATCAAATATTTTGGTATGTATACTGTGGCAAGGAGCCATCTTTCTCCATCCCAAAAATCCTCTCCATCCTAGTCAGAATGGGGACAAGTTATAACACTATCCTGCTACTATTACAGGCTCAAAAGTAAATCTCAGCCTTTTGAAAAAATATGGGGTCCAACTCATGCTGTTCCTGAACACCTTGTGTTCTTTACCAGTAGCACTATACACCTATAAGCCATAACTTTATGACCATCCACTAATATTGAGTACATCCCTATTTTGCTTCCAAAACAGCCCTTATCCATCGAGGGGATGCCGCTAGACCTCAAAAGATCTGCTACTGATGGCTTGGTGCCAGTTACCAGAGCATACCTTCAAAGTCCTGTGAGGTCCTGCGAGGTGGGGCCTCCATGGATCAGACTTGTTTTTCCAGCACATCCCACAGATGCTCGATTGGATTAAGATCTGCACAATTTGGACACCACGTCAACAGCTTGAACTTGTTCTTGTGTTTCTCAAACTATTCATGAACTATTTTTGCAGTGTGGCAGGGTGCAATATACTGCTGAAAGAGGCCACTGCCATCAAGGAATATAATTTCCTTTTAAGGGGGATACAAGATTTCCCAGCAGAATATTGTCCAAAGCATCACACTGCCATTGCCTCCTTGCTTTCTTCACATACTGCATCCTGGTGCCATCTCTTCCCAAGGTAAGTGGTGCACATGCACCTATCCATCCATTTGATGTAAAAGAAAATGTGAATCATCAGACCACGCCACCTGGTACATTACTCCTTGGTCCAGTTCTGATGCTCACATGCCCATTGTAGGTGCTTTTGGCTGTGAAAACTGGTCAACATGGGCACCCTGACTTGTCTGCAGCTACACAGCACCATACACAACAAACTCGATTTCCATTTTTCTGTTTGCAATGCATCAACTTCAGGGACAACATGTTTACTTGCTGCCTAATGTATCTTACGACTTTCAGTTGCCATTGAAGGGTGATAACCATTGCTATTCACTTTACCCTCTCAGTGGTCATAAAAATAAAGTTATGGCTGATCAGTGTATGCGGCACAAGCAATCCTCATCTTGTATTACTACCGGTAGTTCTAAAATAATAATGTTTCAATGAATGACAAAAGGCAACCTTGAGTTTTATAAGAACTGTTTAATGGTGAATCCCATAAAAAAAATCTTTATAAAAAAAATATTGCTAGCTTCTGCCTGTCATTAACAGTGAATGAAGATAAAATACAGGTACAGTATATGTAGTGCTAAAAAGGAAAGCATAAAAATCCACTGTAATTTAGCATAAAGAGTTCATGTGCAGAAAAATTGGAATCACCCACGGTGTATGCAGGACAAACTAGGGTAAATTGCGATATCCTCCACTGCAGTGGTCATCAACCCTGTCCTCAGGGCCCACTAAGAGGCCAGGTTTGCAAGATAACTGAAATACATCACAGGTGATATCATTTGCTGCTCAGTGATTGCAATATTCTAGTCTGCACCTCCCCAAGGTAATACATAAAACCTGGTCTGTAAGTGGGCCCTGAGGACAGGATTGGTGATCACTGCTCCACCGAACACCAACACACCGGGCCTCTTACCACAAACAGTGGACCACTAGATTATAGGTGGTCAAACAGGCATAATATCACGACTCCACTTAGGTAACAGATAGCTGGATCTCGTACAGTCTCAACATGTGATGGAGCTTTAGGTTCATATATTAAATAAAGAGAAGAAAGCAACTCCTCATAGTGCAGTATGCTGCTTCACCCATGTGGTACCAGCTCATCCGTGTCTCCTCTGCCGTGTTTCCTCCCAGGTAATTCTTAATTTTCAAATTCTGCCAAATCTTTCATTAAGGACATGCAATGCCACGAGAGTCCTTTGTAGTAAATGTACATGATAATGTCCATTATTATGGGCTTCCCATCAGATTTTTTTGGAATGTCCCTGGTTTTACCTTTGTGGAGCTTTGTCAGAGAAAATACAGATTGCAGTCCTCCTGGAACAGAGCAATGGAACACAGGTGTGTAGGATTGAGACTGTCAGGTGCCTATCAGGATTGTGACTGCCAAGCTGCTGTTTCCAAAGCGCGCAAAGTCCTTTCTTGTATTAAGAGAGGTATGGACTCCAGAGAGAGAGATATCATTTTGCCCCCCCCCCCCCCCCCCCCCCCCCCCCCCCCCCACAAATCATTAGTAAGACCTCATCTGAAATATGAAGTTCAGTTTTGGGCACCAGTTCCCAAAAAAGATATCAGGGAACTGGAGAAAGTGCAGAGAAGGGCAACCAAACTGATAAGAGGCATGGAGGAGCTCAGCTATGAGGAAAGATTAGAGGAACTGAATCTATTCCCTCTTGAGAAGAGGAGATTAAAGGGGGATATGATCAACATGTACAAATACATAAGTGGTCCATGTCATTAAGCGTATTTTTACGCTTTCATTTTTAGCACTGCATATACCTGTATTTTTCTTGTCTAATTGTTACCAACATTTTTATGCCTGGTGCTGTTTAGTTATTATAGCGCAGTGATTCATTTTCATTTTTGGTGAATGAAGGTGTTTATTAGGGGGAGCAGACTAAGGAGACATTTAAGGTGGGGGTAAAATATTGATTCACAAGACAAAAAAATGATCCTTGGGATAATTTTTTGTAGAAAAATGTCAATTTAACACCGATGCAAAATACATTTTTTGCAAATTGGACATTTTGATCAGAAACTTTAGGGAGGAAAAAGTTAATGCATGTAAAACTTCTGCAGCGTTCTGAATTGATGCTAATGTGTTTTATGTATATGACGTTTAGACTAGGTTGACACTAGTGTGAATTGGATGCAGATTTCTCTGTATCCAATTCGCATGTCAGGAGATTGTGGCCGGCTCTCTATGGAGTCGGTTCACACATCTCCAGAGCGTCTCCGGTGCGAATTGCACAGGGGTCCTCTACGTCTTCTGGTCCATTTCAGGTCAAAATTCAGCCAAAAATGTGTGCTGAAATCGTAACTGAAGCGGGGGAATGGGGACCCACTGGACCCCTGCTGTAAGCCACTGCGTGTTCCAGTGTGAACCCAGCCTTAAGGCACGTACACGCTGTCACAGTGTGATGAAAGGAGAGCCGATAACCAGCAAATCTGACAGGGCCCATTTACACTGATAATTATCAGTGCAGCCACATCAGTTCCAATCAGTGCCCGTCAGTGCAGCATCATCAGTGCTTTCTCATTTGCACCCTTTAGAATTGCCTCATCAGTGCAGCCTCATTGGTGTAGCCTTATCAGTGCCCACCACTGCAGCCTCACCAGTGCCCATCAGTGCAGCTTCATCAGTGCAGCCTTACCAGTGCCCATCAGTGAAGGAGAAAAATTACTTTGTTTCTGTTATAAAATTTTGCAAATAAGAAAAACTTTTCCAAATTTTTGGTCTTCTTTTTTTTTTTTAAACAAAAAAACAAAAACCCAATGGTGATTAAATACTTCCAAAAGAAAGCTCTATCTATCTAAAAAAGCATGACCGTGCAATTGTCATTCAAATTGCAATTGTCATTCAAATTGCGACAGTGCTGAAAGCTGAAAATTGGCCTGGGCAGGAAGGGGGTGGAAGTGCCCAGTATTAAATTGGTTAAAAGAAGTATTTTATTACAAAGGGCTTATGTTTATGAAACGCAGTGCTTTAGCAAATGTTATTTCACATGTACTTTTATTTGAAATATGCATATCGAACGTCTAGTTATTTGTTAAAGCAGAACTATACGCAGCTGGACTCCAGTGCTGTGATCCACCCAGAGCTCATACATAGCATGTCTCTTCTGCTTGTTCTCAATTTTTTTAAGTAAAGCTCCACTTTAATATCCGTCTACATTGTTTGTTTTTTGTAGGAAGCACAAAGTATTCAGAAGAAAAATATATTCCAGAGACCATTAGACTTGGTGCTAGCTTCCTATCTTATTGCTGCAAGTATCTTTTGTGTATTCCGTGGAATGGTGAGTCATGTAATCATGTAATATGAGTGTATGAGATATAAAACTAAGTTAGAACTAAAGTGGTATTAAACCAACAATGGAAAAGTATATGTTTCAAACTTTTTTTTTTATATACATACAAGAGACCAGGATAATGTAAATTGTTTTCTCAATATCGAAGTGGTTTCTGTTTTCTATTTAAATGTTTTATGTTTACAGTATGTATCGTTAAAATCTCTATATAAAATGCAGTATACAAATATGAAAGAGCAGGTATGTAACAATGTGTAACAAAATGTATAAGTTATATAAAAAGTAAATTTAAAGCGGAGTTCCACCCTAAAGTGGAATTTCCGCTCATCGGAACCCCCCCCCCTCCGGTGTCACATTTGGCACCTTTCAGGGGGGAGGGGGGTGCAGATACCTGTCTAAGACAGGTAATTGCACCCACTTCCGGGCATAGACTCCCACGGGAGTCTATGCCTCTTTCTGTCCCGCCGCGCTGTCTGCTGGGACACACACGGGTCCCAGCAGACAGCGCGGAGCATTCTTATTGCGCTGCGTGACTCGCGCATGTGCATGCGCAGTAGGGAACCGGGAAGTGAAGCCGCAAGGCTGCCGACATCGCTAGACCCTGGAAGAAGTAAGTGTCCATTTATTAAAAGTCAGCCGTTGCAGTATCTGTAGCTGCTGGCTTTTAATATTTTTTTTTTTTTTTTTGGTACAATCCCTCTTTAAGTAAAATGCATACATGAAGATAAGCACTCCAGGAAAATACACTACATTTTCCTTTTTAAAGCAGCCTGTAGATTATGCAATTTGTTTTCATTCCAACGGGTGAAAGGAAAGAAAATTGTTTGATTTCCCCTATCAACACAATCAGTGTTGATGGGGGAATACTTCCTCCAGTGCTATTGTGTTCTGTCGGCGGGGAGTCTTCCCTGCTGGCAGAAAACAATGATCACTGCTGGCGGCTATAGCCACCGACAGTGAGCACATAAAAAAAATCTGATGGGTTGGTTTTACTGAAATCGATCAATGGATTGACTTCAGAACAACTAGCCTGCCCATAAATGGATCAAATCTCATCCTGTTCATGCTGAACAGGCCGAGATTCGATACATCTATGGCCGGCATAAGAGAATTGTTCGTTTTAATTACCTTATCAGTGAAAAGAAATGAAAACATTTGCCCCAATACAATTATTTGCCTGTGTAGTGAATGTGTATCTAGAATGAATGGAGCATAGAAAAGCTAAAGATTAAATATTAATTTATTCAGACTTGCATATTTTTAGCTGTTGTGATGGGGAGTTTGTCCTCCACACTTTCAGCCATGGGGTGGCGGAGCACCTGTACTTCAGCCTATTTCTGCTTGCCATAGTTTGGTCCCCTTAGACAGACTGAGGCTCTCTTGGCACCCCAGCCTGGCCTAATGAGCACCACTCAGGAGCCAAGTCCATAGCTTCCTCTTCCAGCAATGGACCTCAATGGCAGCTTTACCCAGCACAAGTTTAATTTCCAGCAGATGTTCCCATCTTGACTTTAGGAGAAGGAAGAGTTCATGCAATGGAGGCATTTTAACTATTTTACTGGAACATAGTTGATTTACATACACCACTCAGCCATAACTTTATGATCACCCACCTAATATTGAGTAGGTGCCCCTTTTGCCTCCAAAACAGCCCTGACCTGTTGTAGCATGGACTTCCATGGACTAGACCTCTGAAGGTATGCAAGGGAGTTTAGACTGGTTGTCCATCACCTCCTTCATGCTTCCCTCTCTCGTTGGGTACCAAACCAAGCAAGGGTCACATTAGAGGTTTTCCCTCGGGGTGGGTTCTTTGGACTACACCAGGCCTTAAACAGGGTCACCAACCCTTGCATGGGATAATACTTCCCCTGAGGTTGTGCTCACCAATGCCCAGGACCAGGCAGGAGCAGCAGTCATGTGAAAAGTCAAACATTAAGGCGGTCTCCTAACTCAGTGTTGAGCCACATGTGTGCAGTACCCATGACACGAGTTCCTCCTTAAGCTTCTTTGTCATATGTCCTACACACTTGTTCTGACGTACAGTATGTGTTTCTATTCTGAGGGAAAGGCTGAGCCTCTGCCAACTCCAGCAGTTAACATACCCAGTGCTGTGTTTTGGGCCTATGGCGACAAGTCCCAGGCCTAGGGCGGCACGAAAAGAAGCTCCACGACACGTCCTCTGGAGTCCCGGCTCCTGTGGCCGCCTCCTGCACTAATGCAGTCCCCGATGTCTGGCTTGCTGTAGCATGGCACTTGTTATTATGGGCGTACTCGGCTGGGGGGGAGCACCTGGCGCCCCCATAAAGTGGCCAGTAACTGGCTGTACACAATTGCACAGGCAAGGCTCCACCTACCCTCCTCCGCGCGGCATTCTTCCATTGCATCTTCTCCCCGGCCTGGGGCGGGGTCTGTCTGTAACATAGAAGGAAAGAGAGAGAGGACGAGGGGAACCCACAGGCTGCGGCCAGGACAGCAGGAACATATAAGTTACTAATACATGTCATGTGCCACTGCCAAGCAATATATAAAGTGCTCAATATGGATTAAGGTAATATACAGATCATATTGCAATACAGTGATCTGTGCTACAAACTCATTAAGCAGTCCACATTCAGTGAAAGTTCACGTACTGCAAACTTTGCAGTTCATGAATTTTCACTGAATGTGGAGTGCTTAGTGAATTTGCATTGATTTCAGCATGTGCAAAGTGCTCAATGCTGAAATCAATGCAAACTCATTAAACAGTCCATATTCAGTGAAAATTCATGCACTGCAAAGTGCTCCGCGCTGAAATCAATACATAATTAATGCACTAATAATCTGTGATATTTGAAACTGATGAAGTGGCACTCTTAAACACCCAAAAGTGTAACTTCCGCTCTTTGTCTCCTCCCCCCTCCGGTGCCACATTTGGCACCTTTCGGAGGGAGGGGTAAAGTATACCTGTCTTTGACAGATATCCTGTTCCCACTTCTGGGAGCCACAGCTGCGGCTGTTGACGTCACGGCCCGGCTCGCTCCTCCTCCCTCCTCCTTTCCCCCGCTGCCAGGCCAGTAGGAGAGAGGAGTGGAGCTTTGCACATGTGCAGTAGGGTTCCCTGCGTGAAGTCGTAAGGCTACACTGCCAGGTTCCCTTACCCTCAATGGCGGCGGCAGCACCCGACAGCTGATGGAAATATCAGCTGTGGTGCCGACATCGCTGGACTCCAGGACTTGGTGGCAACTCCCTTGTTGGCAATCACAGTAGTTAGACGTTTCTTGTAGTTGGCCACCAGGTTTGCACACATCTTTGCAGATCTTCTCCAAGTCATTAAGGTATCAAGGCTGACATTTGGTAACTCGAACCTTCAGCTCCCTCCACATATTTTCTATGGGAGTAAGGTCTGGAGACTGGCTAGGCCACTTCAGTCCAGTGGAGCAGTGATGTTTTAATACGTTGAGGGGGCGGTTCAATATGAATGCCACCAAACCACACTAATGCAATGCAGTGTAAGCGCATTACTGCAATGCATTGGAACAGTATGTTTCAGCCCTTTTGTGTTTTGGCCTCAGTAATAACACGTTTAGTACAGACATAAATAAATGTCTTTATAATGAGCCCTTTCTTAAAGGGAACCTGTGCCCACATAATGCACTCTAAAGCATTTACATATTTTGAACAAGCAGAAAAGTACTTTAAAAAGCCCTCATTCATCTCTTTATCTATAAGCATTGTGGAGAAAATAATTTTCACATTTTACAACACAAGCATTGAAAACGTACCTTTTTTTTCTAGCAAAACAGAACCTTAGCAGCCTGCCAGCCCATTAATGTAAACAACCAGAGGGTGTTTCTAATCTGTTAGAAACCAACTAAAACCAACTTTAGTCTTGTGTTATGATCTTATGAACTTCCCAGTAAACATGGATAGAAAGCTCAAGGATGGCCTGATAATGTAAAGTGAAGCTAAACAATATCCTTAGTCTCAAAAAATAATTCATAGTGGATCTTCGTCCACTTACCGGGTGGTTCATTGTGTAGATTTTGGGTACTCACCCACCCAGAGGATCCAGCATTGTCCTGCTAAAATCCTCTTGTTTTCAGCCACCTTTATTCATGTGCCGCCATATTGCTGATTACATCATCCACAGTCCTGCCAGCTCTTCTTGGTTTAGCCGGCGCCCCTCCTAATGATGCGGTGCTAGGCAAACCCCCCTCCTCCTTATGAAATGAGGTGCTTTGCCCCCTGGGAAATGTAACATGCATAGCTCAAGAGGCAAAGGGAGGACAGTACGCATCATTTGTCTAGGCGAATAATGTGCAGGGGGTGGGCCGCACTTTTTTTTAAATAAAGAAACAAACACAACTATTCTTGCAGCGGAAGAGAAGAGGGGTGGAGAGGAGGTAAGTCTCTCCTGAGGGTGAAGATTTGGTTTCAATAGCCTTGTGTCCTACTTTTCATGAAATCACTTATTACTGTGTTTTTATGCAAAGACTTCCCGTACCTCTCATTTCCCCCCTTACTTCCACTTGTTTGGAACATGTTAGTTGTGGACATGTGCACTGCTCTGTGCACAACAAATTCAGTAGTACATAGGAGTTAGTCTATCTCAGGATCGAGCAAGAGGGGGGTAAATATGTTCCTACATACAGAGGGACCACAGAGAATGAACGTGTGACAGACCTAGCCGGGACACAGGCTTTTTGAGAGGACTAAATGCGAGCCTCTTGCCAACCGATTATGGGCCCTGGATTTTAAGGGGCACAGGGTGAATGAGAACCCCACTATAATCTGTGCTAGTCAGATTCAATTGCAGGGTTAATTAGCACATACAACAATAGGTGAAATACTCTTTAGAATCTGTGTCAAGATAGACTGGACTCATTTGCATTATACAAGACAGCAGACAGGTGGCTGGAGTTGATGATATTAGCATCTAACATGTGTGAAGCTCGGTGACAACAAGTCTGACCTGTAGTGAAATCCTGATGAGCACAGAGTCACATCGGCTGCTTAAAGGGATTAGTTAATTAGCTCATGTTAATTTGTTACAGGTGTATTGTTAGAGTAAAATGAGCAGGAGCTACTGTATATAAATACTTGTCAGTTTGGTTCTAATACAACAGTCCGTGTTGGCACTAAGCAAGTCTTGTCTCCTTTAGTGCTTGGGAGCAGTTGTAATATCTGAGATCCATATTCAGACTGGGAGGAAGTGGTATATGACGAAAGCACTCAAGAGGAGAGTGGGAGCGTTTCGTCACAGATCGTAGCCACCCTCTAACATGCACAACAGCACCAAAATGATAAAGGAATGGAGGAAGCTGAGAGCAATAGAAGGCTCTTTTAAAATTAAAAACATATACTTAGAAGCAGAGTTGAGTGTCACTTTAATGTCCATAATCTGAGCACAGGTGCCCTTTAAGGCTATACAAAAAAAGAGAATTTGAGAGAGAGCAGTACAGACAGTTCTATGTTTTATTCTTCTACTCAGCTGTGATTAAAGTGGACAACTTCTACCTTTTATAACTGACATAAAATGCTGATTGTCCAGGCTGTACAAGTTCCACAGTTCATTGGATTTGGTCAGTCCCTTCCCTTTATTTCTCAGTCACTGGTTCTGTGTCTTTCATACGTTTAAAGCCTCGTACACACGATCGGATTGTTGGCCAACAAAACCGTGGCATTTATTGCGAAGGGCGTTGGCCCAAACTTGTCTTGCATACACACGGCCACACAATTGTTGGCCAACAATCACGAACGTAGTGACGTACTACGTGTTTTTTTAGCTCTTTAGTGCCACCCTTTCGGCTCCTTCTGCTAATTTCGTGTTAGTAGTAGTTTGGTGAGTGTTGATTCACGCTTTTCATTTGCACTTTTCATTTTACACTTTTCAGTTTGTTTCTGAACGGCCGTTCGTCAACCAGCCATGTTGTGGAATCGGAGGAGATGACGTGTTATTTATTATTGGCCTTGGAGTTATTGCTTTGACATTATTTTTTTGGTTGAATAATAATGATTTGATTTGGTATATTTTCTATATTTTTGGATGCATAGAATGCACTTTTTGGTTAAGTTCTATTGGCAGATAGCTTGTCTAATTTTATTTGTTTTCTTTTTTTAATGCACAATAAAAAAATTGTGTAGAATACTTGGCTATGTGTTTTACTTCAAATTACAGTTTGGGAGTCGGCAGTTACATTTAAAAAAATATATAATGTAAAATTAACAAGGGACACCAACATAGTTGTATCTTTGATCTTAAAAACTACGGGATAATGGTGTTGTGGTAACCTTCCCAAATTAAAAAAAAAAAAAGCATAATAATATTATTCTTAATATCACTAGAAAAAAAAAAAGCCTTTGAAAATGAATTTGCAACAACTCCATCAGTATCACCAGCAAAGCAGCTTCATTATTATCCCATTAAAGAAGAAGAGAATATGCGCTGCATTTCGAGATTTAATAATTTGCTGCGTCACGAATGTTAATTCTCCATTACAAGCGCTAGTTTACAAGACCGACCGCTTCTGGCTCATCCTCGCTTCCGAGCATGCGTGTTTGTACTTTTAGCTTTTGTCCGACGGACTTGTGTACACACGCTCGGAAAATCTGAAAACACACATTTGTCCGCGGAAAATTTTAAAACCTGCTATCCAATATTTGTCCACAGAAAATCTGACAATTGTCCGATGGAGCGTTCAAACGGTCAGATTTTCTGCCAACAGCCTGTCATCACACATTTCCGGTCAGAAAATCCGGTCGTGTGTACGAGGCTTAAGTAATAATTTCGTTCAGTCAGCTACCTTGTTTGTGATTCTGAGTATAGTGAAAAAACACTATTAATCTGAATTTTATATTGGTTTACAGATCGCCTTAGACTGTCCTTCTGATATCTGTCGGTTTTATTTGCAATTGCAAGAACCATATCTTAAAGATCCTGCTGCCTATTCAAAACTTCAGGTAAATATTTTCTGAAATGACATGTAAAGCTGAACTTCAGGCAGGTATTAATGGAACATATTACTGCCCCAATAATGATTTACAACATTAAGTGTATTTTGTAAATGCAAGCAGTGTAGGTATCTGGATTTTACTCAGATTCAGCCTATTGCAGTCTACTGTTTTGTCTCTACAGCAGAACTCAGAAAGGAGGCGGGAGAAGCAGCCCGAGAAGCCAATCAGCAGTGTTGCAGTAAAAGAAGACACCCTGATAGGATGAAAGAGTAGAGTGACAGAGAGATGAGCTTGTCAGTGTGCTGCTTTTTCTTTTCACTGTGTAGAGGACCCTTTCACACAGGCATTCTGATAAGGTTCACCTGTCAGTTTTTCAGGCAGACCTGATCAGAAGATCAGGAGTATGTAAATGGACTTGTGTAGGTTTACAGGCACCTACCTCCAGGTCCAACGAGGTCATAAGAGAGAAAAAAATTAAAAGGACAGCATCCTTTTCTGTTTTTCTGGACCGGATCAGAGGTAGCCTGATGTAAACGTAAAGCAAAGTCCATCTGTGTCTGCCGGACAGAAACTGAAGGGGTACAGATGTAAAATAAATTACATCCGTCCCCTTCGGCTCTGATTCAACAGGAGATCGGTGAGCAAATCCCCCACTGAGCAGAGCGGACTCCCCTCCATTTGAATCGAACCTTAATGATCGATTTTTACCGCGATTTTTGCCACGATTTTGATGCGACTAACATTGCGAAGCAATGCCTGTGTATTCTTGAGGTCTATGGTCATCAACACCCAGGGGCTGTGTGGCACCAGTCCACAGCCCAGGGTTGGGGACCCCTGGGATAGAGGACTCAGTTGGGACGTTTTACTTGCAAAGGTTGTGGCCCCAGGCAGGACTGCACATTGAAGATTGTGGGACGAAGGTATAAATGTTACCAGGCGGGCTGCACTCAGGGATGATTTACTAAAAGGAAAGTTGTCTCTTAATTAATACAGAATTCAATTAAAAGGTATGTTTTACATCTGCCAGGAGTTCAGCTTTATTTACTTAAAGTATATGTAATTCCCCTAACATTTAACTTTTATTTTTGCCCCCCTTTTGGTCTGTTAAAGTTAGAGGGGAACTCCCTTGGTTAATTTTTACCTATAGGTACAGTAAATATCTCCTAAACGTGCATCATTTAGAAGATATTTACTTGTGAAATATTTACTTGCCCATAGAAGAGAATGGAGAGTTCAAACAGGGACGGCTGAAATATGGTCAGCCAGGCCTCTTATGTGAAAAGGGCCTTACAGAGATGTACTGCATTTTTTTATTTGACCCGACATACACTTTATTAGATATACTATTACCGTTGGTGTATTAAATATTTAAAAATTCAGCTCTGGCCAAAACTTGTTTTCAATTTTAGAGTTAGCCCCGTACACATGGTCGTAAATTCCGACCACAAAATCCGTCTGATTTTTTCCGATGGATGTTGTCCGAAACTGGTGTTGCATACACACGGTCGGACAAAGTTGTTGGAAAATCCGATCGTGGCGACGTTCGTTGCGTACTACGCAACTATGTAGAGGCTAGTAACCAATAGCTTTTTTTTTTAACAAGAAAAGTAACCAATAGCTTTGGTCTTGTAATTGATCTGAGCATGCGTGGCACTTTGTCCGTCGGAATTCCCTACACGCGATCGGAAAAAGTCTGATCGGATCCTGCTCTCAATTTTTTTCCGTCGGAAATTCCGATGGAAAAAGCCTGCTAGAGTCCACACACGATCGGATTTTCCGACAACATAATCCGATCGGACTTTTCCCATCGGAATATCCGACCGTGTGTACGGGGTAAAAGAGTTAAAAACTATCAGATAAGTATTCCTTTCTATATTTCTATGTGATATAGTGATCACATGCAGTGGTCACTGGAGCCTGTAGATGGCAGTATCCTTCTGTTTAATACTCTAATTGTCTCATACACTGATAGTATTTAAAATAGTAAGTAAGTAAAAATATATACAATTATTGGATCCCCTGCAGAATTTGTAAGTGTGCCCACTTACAAAGAAATGAAGGGTCTATAATTGTTATCATAGGTGTATTTTAAATGATAGAGACAGAATATCAACCAAAAATCCACAAAAAAACACATAATGCAAATGTTATAATTGAGTTGCAGTTCAGTGAGTAAAATAAGTATTTGATCCCCTACCAACCAACAATAATTCTGGCTCCCACAGACTGGCTACAGAATGTGCTCATGTCACTTTAAGAAGGTGCTCCTAACGACAACTCGTTGTGTGTATAAAAGACACCTATCCACAGAATCTCTTTCCTCCTTTCAAACCTCACCATCCTGGGCAAGACTAAAGAGCTGTCAAACAACGTCAGGGACAAGATTATAGACCTGCACATGGCTGGAATGAGCTACAAGACAATCAGCAAGAAGCTTAGTGAGGAGACAACTGTTGGAGCGATTATTCCGACATGGAAGAAATACAAAATAACCATCAATCACCTTCGGTCTGGAGCTCCATGCAAGATTTTGCCTCATAGGATAAGGATGATCATGAGAAAAGTGAGGGATCAGCCCAGAACTACACAGGAGGAGCTTGTGAATGATCTCAAGTAGGGATGGGCCCGGTGCTCGATGCGAACCCATGTTCGCATCGAGCACCGGGTGTTCGCTCGCTCGGCGAGCCCAGAACTATTTTGGCCGCTCGCATCACGTTCGTGTGTTGCGCGCGGCCCCGCAATGCATTGCGGCCGGCGCGGCCGGCGCAGTGCATTGCTGGCTGATGATTGGCCAAGCATGCACTGTGACCCCGCATGCTTGGCCAATCACAGCGCCGGAAACTCGAAGAGCCATAATTGGCTACAGGCAGGACGCCTGTAGCCAATTACAGCTCAGGGGCTTTAGTACACGCCCCCTCTTATAAAAGGCCGCCACGCCGTCTGCGCCGGTCACATGCTGTTCCGGCGTAGATAGAGCAGGATCGTTCTGTGTCACTCTGCTGGATTTAGTTAGAGAGATTTACTTAGAGAGATTGAGTTAGATAGATTCATTTAGAAAGATTGATTTAGAAAGAGGGGCTTGTAGTGTGTTCGTGGCAGGCAGGCACTGGCAGCAAACAGAGCTCCTATATTTTGTTCCCAGAAGCACCTATAGGACTTGTAGTGTGTTCGTGGCAGGCAGGCAGAGCTCCTATATTTTGTTCCCAGAAGCACCTATAGGACTTGTAGTGTGTTCGTGGCAGGCAGGCAGAGCTCCTATATTTTGTTCCCAGAAGCACCTATAGGACTTGAAGTGTGTTAGTCCCATCACACAGACCTATATTTTCTTCCCAGAAGCACCCATAGGACTTGAAGTGTGTTAGTCCCATCACACAGAGATCATATATTTTGTTCCCAGAAGCACTATAGGACTTGAAGTGTGTTAGTCCCATCACACAGACCTACATTTTCTTCCCCGAAGCACCTATAGGACTTGAAGTGTGTTAGTCCCATCACACAGAGATCATATATTTTGTTCCCAGAAGCACCTATAGGACTTGAAGTGTGTTAGTCCCATCACACAGACCTATATTTTCTTCCCAGAAGCACCCATAGGACTTGAAGTGTGTTAGTCCCATCACACAGAGATCCTATATTTTGTTCCCAGAAGCACCTATAGGACTTGAAGTGTGTTAGTCCCATCACACAGACCTATATTTTCTTCCCAGAAGCACCCATAGGACTTGAAGTGTGTTAGTCCCATCACACAGAGATCATATATTTTGTTCCCAGAAGCACCTATAGGACTTGAAGTGTGTTAGTCCCATCACACAGACCTACATTTTCTTCCCAGAAGCACCCATAGGACTTGAAGTGTGTTAGTCCCATCACACAGAGATCATATATTTTGTTCCCAGAAGCACCTATAGGACTTGAAGTGTGTTAGTCCCATCACACAGACCTATATTTTCTTCCCAGAAGCACCCATAGGACTTGAAGTGTGTTAGTCCCATCACACAGAGATCATCTATTTTGTTCCCAGAAGCACCTATAGGACTTGAAGTGTGTTAGTCCCATCACACAGACCTACATTTTCTTCCCAGAAGCACCCATAGGACTTGAAGTGTGTTAGTCCCATCACACAGAGATCATATATTTTGTTCCCAGAAGCACCTATAGGACTTGAAGTGTGTTAGTCCCATCACACAGACCTATATTTTCTTCCCAGAAGCACCTATAGGACTTGAAGTGTGTTAGTCCCATCACACAGAGATCCTATATTTTGTTCCCAGAAGCACCTATAGGACTTGAAGTGTGTTAGTCCCATCACACAGACCTATATTTTCTTCCCAGAAGCACCCATAGGATTTGAAGTGTGTTAGTCCCATCACACAGAGATCCTATATTTTGTTCCCAGAAGCACCTATAGGACTTGAAGTGTGTTAGTCCCATCACACAGACCTATATTTTCTTCCCAGAAGCACCCATAGGACTTGAAGTGTGTTAGTCCCATCACACAGAAATCCTATATTTTCTCTCCAGAAGCACTTATAGGACTTTAAGTGTGTTAGTCCCATCACACAGACCTATATTTTCTTCCCAGAAGCACCCATAGGACTTGAAGTGTGTTAGTCCCATCACACAGAGATCCTATATTTTTTTTTCCCAGAAGCACCTATAGGACTTGAAGTGTGTTAGTCCCATCACACAGACCTATATTTTGTTCCCAGAAGCACCCATAGGACTTGAAGTGTGTTAGTCCCATCACACAGAGATCATATATTTTGTTCCCAGAGGCACCTATAGGACTTGAAGTGTGTTAGTCCCATCACACAGACCTATATTTTCTTCCCAGAAGCACCCATAGGACTTGAAGTGTGTTAGTCCCATCACACAGAGATCCTATATTTTGTTCCCAGAAGCACCTATAGGACTTGAAGTGTGTTAGTCCCATAACACAGACCTATATTTTCTTCCCAGAAGCACCCATAGGACTTGAAGTGTGTTAGTCCCATCACACAGAAATCCTATATTTTCTCTCCAGAAGCACCTATAGGACTTGAAGTGTGTTAGTCCCATCACACAGACCTATATTTTCTTCCCAGAAGCACCCATAGGACTTGAAGTGTGTTAGTCCCATCACACAGAGATCCTATATTTTTTCCCAGAAGCACCTATAGGACTTGAAGTGTGTTAGTCCCATCACACAGACCTATATTTTGTTCCCAGAAGCACCCATAGGACTTGAAGTGTGTTAGTCCCATCACACAGAGATCATATATTTTGTTCCCAGAGGCACCTATAGGACTTGAAGTGTGTTAGTCCCATCACACAGACCTATATTTTCTTCCCAGAAGCACCCATAGGACTTGAAGTGTGTTAGTCCCATCACACAGAGATCCTATATTTTGTTCCCAGAAGCACCTATAGGACTTGAAGTGTGTTAGTCCCATCACACAGACCTATATTTTCTTCCCAGAAGCACCCATAGGACTTGAAGTGTGTTAGTCCCATCACACAGAGATCCTATATTTTGTTCCCAGAAGCACCTATAGGACTTGAAGTGTGTTAGTCCCATCACACAGACCTATATTTTGTTCCCAGAAGCACCTATAGGACTTGAAGTGTGTTAGTCCCATCACACAGAGATCATATATTTTGTTCCCAGAGGCACCTATAGGACTTGAAGTGTGTTAGTCCCATCACACAGACCTATATTTTCTTCCCAGAAGCACCCATAGGACTTGAAGTGTGTTAGTCCCATCACACAGAGATCCTCTATTTTCTTTGCAGAAGCACCCATAGGACTTCTAGTGTGTTAGTGGCATCACACAGAGCTCCTATATTGTCTTCTCAGCAGCACCCACAGGACTTCTAGTGTGTTAGTGGCATCACACAGAGCTCCTCTATTTTCTTTGCAGAAGCACCCATAGGACTTCTAGTGTGTTAGTGGCATCACACAGAGCTCCTATATTGTCTTCTCAGCAGCACCCACAGGACTTCTAGTGTGTTAGTGGCATCACACAGAGCTCCTCTATTTTCTTTGCAGAAGCACCCATAGGACTTCTAGTGTGTTAGTGGCATCACACAGAGCTCCTATATTGTCTTCTCAGCAGCACCCACAGGACTTCTAGTGTGTTAGTGGCATCACATGGAGCTCCTCTATTTTCTTTGCAGAAGCACCCATAGGACTTCTAGTGTGTTAGTGGCATCACACAGAGCTCCTATATTGTCTTCTCAGCAGCACCCACAGGACTTCTAGTGTGTTAGTGGCATCACACAGAGCTCCTCTATTTTCTTTGCAGAAGCACCCATAGGACTTCTAGTGTGTTAGTGGCATCACACAGAGCTCCTATATTGTCTTCTCAGCAGCACCCACAGGACTTCTAGTGTGTTAGTGGCATCACACAGAGCTCCTCTATTTTCTTTGCAGAAGCACCCATAGGACTTCTAGTGTGTTAGTGGCATCACACAGAGCTCCTATATTGTCTTCTCAGCAGCACCCACAGGACTTCTAGTGTGTTAGTGGCATCACACAGAGCTCCTCTATTTTCTTTGCAGAAGCACCCATAGGACTTCTAGTGTGTTAGTGGCATCACAGAGAGCTCCTATATTGTCTTCTCAGCAGCACCCACAGGACTACCGACTACAATGGCTGGAAGACCGCCAAGGGGAGGCAGAGCGTGCAGAGCCAAGAACACAGGGCAGGCAGGCTCTGTTTCTAGTGGACGTGGCCGTGGCCGTGGACGTGGTCGTGCATCGTCATCAGCACGTGGCCATGGGACACGCGCGTCTTTGTTTTCGGCAGCTGGACATGTGGAGCCGCATCATGCTGAAGGCTTGGTAGAATGGATGACCAAGCCCTCCTCATCCTCCTCATCCTCTCTCACCCAGGCTCAGGGTACTGGCAGAGCAGCTGTCAACGCGTACTCAATGGCATCATCAGCCACCCCTTCCCTAGACCCACCATGTCCTCCTGAGGAGTCCCCCGAACTCTTTGAGCACAGTGTTGGGTACATGCTCCAGGAGGATGCCCAACGATTCGAAGGCTCGGATGATGATACCCAGCTTGAGGAATCTGGCAGTACTGTTCCACCAGCTGCAGCTTACTGCCAGGTTTGCTCTAGTGGTGAAGAGGGAGGGGATGATGAGGTCACTGACTCCACGTGGGTGCCTGAAGGGAGAGAGGATGAGGAGGAGGACGAGGAGGAGGAGGAGGAGGATGCGGCGTCACATGTCCAACGAGGCAGGATGCCCCCTGGAGGCCAGGTAGAGGCCAGCACAGCAACTGTACCACACCGCAGAGCTCCGCCTGTGCAGGGCGCTGCCTCTGCACGTTATCAGAAAAGTTCTTTGGTGTGGGCCTTTTTTGAGACGAGTGCATCAGATCGCACCACTGCTATTTGCAATATTTGTCTCAAGCGTATCTCGCGTGGCCAAAACATCAGCCGCTTGGGCACCACAAGCATGACCAGACATATGTCGACCTGCCATGCAGCTCGTTGGCAGGCACACATAAAAGACCCACACCAAAGAACTAAGCGGACCTCTCCTTGCTCCTCATCAGCTGGGATCTCCATCCCCACTACACCTTCAGTCCTCTCTGAAAGCTGCTCTGAGAGGACTGAAGGTGTAGAATTAGGTGTGTCACAACCAAGTACTTGCAGTACACCGACGTCCGATTGCAGCAGGCAAATTTCCCTGCCCCAGCTGCTGGACCGTAGAAAGAAGTACACTCCCAGCCATCCACATGCCCAGCGGTTGAATGCTAGCTTGGCTAAATTGCTAGCACTTCAACTGCTGCCTTTTCAGTTGGTAGACTCGGCCCCCTTCCGTGAGTTTGTTCAATGTGCGGTTCCTCAGTGGCAGGTTCCCAAACGCCACTTTTTCTCACGGAAGGCGATTCCGTCTCTCTACCGGCATGTGGAAGGCAATGTCCATGCCTCGCTGGACAGGGCGGTCAGCGGTAAGGTGCATATTACCGCTGACTCATGGTCCAGCAGGCATGGACAGGGACGGTACCTTTCTTTCACGGCCCATTGGGTCACTCTATTGGCAGCTGGGAGGGATGCAGGACAAGGTGCAGTAGTGTTGGAGGTTGTTCCGCCACCACGCCTCCAAAACGCTACTACTGCTACTGGTTGTGACACACCTCTCTCCTCCACCCCCTCCTCTTCTTCTTCCTCCAGTGCTCTGTCCTTGGAACCAGCGGTGCTCCGTAGGCGTACAAGGGGCTACGCAAGTACGCAGGCAAAAAGATGCCATGCCGTGCTTGCGCTGGTGTGTTTGGGGGACAGGAGCCACACTGGGCCAGAGGTTCTGGCAGCTCTGCAGGGGCAGGCCGAGAGGTGGTTGACGCCACGTCAGCTTAAGCCAGGAATGGTCGTTTCTGACAATGGCACCAACCTCCTCTCCGCCCTGCGACAGGGGCAGCTCACCCATGTGCCCTGCATGGCTCACGTCCTCAACCTGGTGGTGCAGCGGTTCTTGGGCAGGTTCCCAGGCTTACAGGATGTCCTGAGGCAGGCCAGGAAAGTCTGTGTGCATTTCCGCCGATCTTATAATGCCAGTGCTCGGCTGACTGAGCTGCAAAAGGAGCTGAACCTGCCCAAGAACCGCCTAATATGTGACATGCCCACCAGGTGGAACTCAACGTTGGCCATGCTGCAGCGACTGCACACGCAGCAGAGGGCCATCAATGAGTACCTTTGCGACTACGGCACCAGGACAGGGTCAGGGGAGCTTGGTTTTTTTTCCCCACGTCAGTGGAGCATGATCAGGGATGCATGCACTGTCCTCTCACCATTTGAGGAGGCCACGAGGATGGTGAGCAGTGACAGTGCATGCATCAGTGACACTGTCCCTCTTGTCCACCTGTTGGAGCATACGCTGCGTGGGATAATGGACAGGGCACTTGAGGCAGAACAGAGGCAGGAAGAGGAGGACTTCCTTGCCTCTCAAGGCCCCCTTTATCCGGACAGTGTTCCTTCTGTCCCACCCATCACACAGGAAGAGGATGAGGAGGAGGAGGAGGAGGAGGAGGAGGATTGTGTGAGCATGGAGGTGGAGCCTGGCACTCAGCATCAGCAGCAGCAGTCTTTTAGGGATGATGTACAGTCCCAACAAACCAGTGGACTTGTACGTGGCTGGGAGGAGGTGGCTGGCATCATGTCATCCTCAGTGACCCAGAAGACTCCGGACCGAATGCCTCAGCTAACCTACGCTGCATGGCCTCCCTGATCCTGCAAAGCCTGCGGAAGGATCCTCGTGTTCTTCGGATCAAGGAGAGGGACCATTACTGGCTGGCCACTCTCCTTGATCCGCGGTACAAGGGTAAGGTTGCGGACCTTATCTTGCCGTCGCAGAGGGAGCAGAGGATGAGACATCTCAGGGAGGCCTTGCAGAAAGGTCTGTGCAACGCGTTCCCAGAAACTGGGAGGTTACAAACTCCTGGTCCTGGGCGACGAGTTGCTGAGGCTTCGGTCAGTAGCAGAAGGAGCGGTGGGGAAGGTGGACGTCTGACCGATGCGTTCAGACAATTTTTTAGTCCGCAGCCCCAAGGTATGATCGGTTCCAGCAACCATCGCCAGCGTCTGATATACATGGTGCAGGAATACCTTGGGGCAAGGTCAGACTTGGACACCTTTCCCACCGAAAATCCTCTGGCTTACTGGGTCCTGAGGATGGATCACTGGCCAGAGCTTGCACAGTATGCAATTGAGCTACTGGCCTGTCCTGCCTCCAGCGTTCTTTCCGAACGCACATTCAGTGCTGCTGGAGGATTTGTCACCGATCATAGGGTGCGCCTGTCCACCGCCTCGGTTGATCGACTGTCCTTCATCAAAATGAATCAGTCTTGGATCACCACCAGCTACCAGGCACCTGAGGCGGATATAACCGAATAATTTTTAATGTGACATCCCTTCAAGACTGCCTATGCTGATGCTGAATGACTGTCCTCTTATGTTCACTGACTATCCTCTTCCTCCTCCTCAATGATCCATGCCACCACACCAGTGCCTAAGGCACAATTTTTCAGCCCCTGTTTAACAGGGGCGTGTACATACAATTTTTATAAAAAAATGCTTCGCAACACGTGTGACTGCTGTGCTCCAAGTACAGTATCTGTGAGGGGTTGCAGTGTTGTGGCACCAGCACCAGTGCCTAAGGCACAATTTTTCAGCCCCTGTTTAACAGGGGCGTGTACTTACAATTTTTTTAAAAAAATGCTTCGCAACACATGTGACTGCTGTGCTCCAAGTACAGTATCTGTGAGGGGTTGCAGTGTTGTGGCACCAGCACCAGTGCCTAAGGCACAATTTTTCAGCCCCTGTTTAACAGGGGCGTGTACTTACAATTTTTTTAAAAAAATGCTTCGCAACACGTGTGACTGCTGTGCTCCAAGTACAGTATCTGTGAGGGGTTGCAGTGTTGTGGCACCAGCACCAGTGCCTAAGGCACAATTTTTCAGCCCCTGTTTAACAGGGGCGTGTACTTACAATTTTTTAAAAAAATGCTTCGCAACACGTGTGACTGCTGTGCTCCAAGTACAGTATCTGTGAGGGGTTGCAGTGTTGTGGCACCAGCACCAGTGCCTAAGGCACAATTTTTCAGCCCCTGTTTAACAGGGGCGTGTACTTACAATTTTTTTAAAAAATGCTTCGCAACACGTGTGACTGCTGTGCTCCAAGTACAGTATCTGTGAGGGGTTGCAGTGTTGTGGCACCAGCACCAGTGCCTAAGGCACAATTTTTCAGCCCCTGTTTAACAGGGGCGTGTACTTACAATTTTTTTTAAAAAAATGCTTCGCAACACGTGTGACTGCTGTGCTCCAAGTACAGTATCTGTGAGGGGTTGCAGTGTTGTGGCACCAGCACCAGTGCCTAAGGCACAATTTTTCAGCCCCTGTTTAACAGGGGCGTGTACTTACAATTTTTTTTAAAAAAATGCTTCGCAACACGTGTGACTGCTGTGCTCCAAGTACAGTATCTGTGAGGGGTTGCAGTGTTGTGGCACCAGCACCAGTGCCTAAGGCACAATTTTTCAGCCCCTGTTTAACAGGGGCGGGTAATTACAAATCTTGATCTAATAGTTCACAGCAGGGCCCATTCCTGCGCCCACCAAGAGTAACTATGAGGGCCTACAGTCTTGTGGCAACACCGTCCACCACCACCGCCAAAGGCCCAATTTTTCTGCCCTGTTCATCAGGTGCTTGCAATTACAAATCTTGATCTAATAACTCACAGCAGGGCCCATTCCTGCGCCCATCAAGAGTAACTGTGAGAGCTTACAGTCTTGTGGCAACACCGTCCACCACCACCGCCAAAGGCCCAAATTTTCTGCCCTGTTCATCAAGTGCTTGCAATTACAAATCTTGATCTAATAACTCACAGCAGGGCCCATTCCTGCGCCCACTAAGAGTAACTATGAGGGCCTACAGTCTTGTGGCAACACCGTCCACCACCACCGCCAAAGGCCCAATTTTTCTGCCCTGTTCATCAGGTGCTTGCAATTACAAATCTTGATCTAATAACTCACAGCAGGGCCCATTCCTGCGCCCACCAAGAGTAACTGTGAGAGCTTACAGTCTTGTGGCAACACCGTCCACCACCACCGCCAAAGGCCCAAATTTTCTGCCCTGTTCATCAGGTGCTTGCAATTACAAATCTTGATCTAATAACTCACAGCAGGGCCCATTCCTGCGCCCACCAAGAGTAACTGTGAGAGCTTACAGTCTTGTGGCAACACCGTCCACCACCACCACCACCACCCCCAATTTTTCTGCCCTGTTCAACAGGTGCATGCAATTACAAATCTTGATCTATTAACTCACAGCAGGGCCCATTCCTGTGCCCACCAGTCTTGTGGCTACACCAACATCTAATAGGGCAAATTTCTGCAGAGTATATACGCCAGGCCCCTACTTTCAAACATCCAACTTACAAACGACTCCTACTTGCAAATGGAAAGAGAAAACAGGAAGTGAGAGGAAATCTACCCCTAGGAAGGGAAATTCTATCCTGTTAGATTTAATTTGGGAAAAAGGTATCTCCTCTCTACTGATACTTTATCACCAATCCTTGTTTCAATTAAAACCCCACTTTTTCCAAAAACATTTGTCATTGGGACGGAAAGTGAGGTGACATGTTCTGAACAGATGTGCAAAGACAGCAAATGTTACAGGGGTGATAACCCCTCCCTATGTTCTCCAAAAAGCTTAAAAATAGATTTTTTGGGGATGGAGCTACACTTCATAATGTACCTGTTCAGATTCTACTTAAGAACAAACCTAAAGCCGCAAGTGGTTTTAAATGGCTTATTTTTTTCCTTTACAAATGTCATTTTGTGCAAGGACAGTTCTAAACACGGGAAACACATGCCACTTCACAGGCATACTTTAGACACCCCCCAGGTACCATATTTAAAGGAAAATTTCACTTTTTTTTTTCACTTTATGCATCATTAAAATGACTGCTCCCGAAAAAACGTTAGTTTTTAAAAGTTCTTTTTGCATTGATATATGTCCCCTGGGGCAGGACCCGGGTCCCCAAACCTGTTTTATGACATTAACATGCATATTGGCCGTTTTAATTAGCACTTTTGATTTCGAACGTTCGCGTCCATTATAACGTATAGGGTTCGAAAATTCGCGCGAACTTTCGGTCCGTTCGAAGGTTCTGGTGCGAACCGAACCCGGGGGTGTTCGGCTCATCCCTAATCTCAAGGCAGTTGGGACCACAGTCACCAAACAAACCATTGGTAACACAATATGCCACCATGGATTGAAATCCTGCAGCACCCGCAAGACCCCCCTTTAAGAAGGCACATGTACATTACCATCTGAAGTTTGCCAATGAACATCTAAATGACTTTGGATTGGGATTGGGAGAAAGTGCTGTGGTCAGATGAGACCAAAATTGAGCTCTTTGGCATTAACTCGACCCACCGTGCTTGGAGGAAGAAAAATGCTGACTAGGACCCTAAGAGCACATCCCTACAGTCAAGCATGTAGGTGGAAATATGCTTTGGGGCTGTTTCTCTGCTAACAATACAGACCGACTTTGGCGCATTGTGGGGCCAATGGATGGGGCCATGTATTGTAAAATCTTGGATAAGCACCTTCTTGCCTGAGCCAGAACACTGAAGATGGGTCATGCATGGGTCTTCCAGCATGACAATGAAACATACCACCAAGGCAACAAAGGAGTGGCTCAAGAAGAAACACATTGAGGTAATTGAGTGGCCTAGGCAGTCTCTAGACCCTAATCCTATAGAAAATGTATGGAGGGAGCTGAAACTTCGAGTTGCCATGTGACAGCCAAGAAACCTTAAGAATTTAGAGAAGATCTGTAGAGAAGAGTGGACCAAAATCCCTCCTGAGATGCGTGCAAACCTGGTCACCAACTACAAGAAATGTCTGTTACCTCTGTTCTGGCCACCAAGGGTTTCTCCACCAAGCAAGTGTTGTTATTGTTTTGCTTGGGGATCAAATAGTTATTTTACTCACTGAACTGCAACTTAATTTATAACATTTGTATCGTGTTTTTTTCTGGATTTTTGGTTGATATTCTGTCTCTATCATTTAAAATACACCTATGATAAAAATTATAGACCCTTCATTTCTTTGTAAGTGGGCAACCTTATAAAATCTGCAGGGGATTAAATAAGTATTTCCCCCACTGTATACTGTATATATCTTTAATTTGTCAGTCTATAATAAAAAAATAGAATAGGTTTTTTTGTAATCAAAACAGTTTTCCCGAATAAAATCAATTTACTAAATCCAAATTGGTCATATCCAGTTTTTAGGACATGCAGATTAGTCTTATGCCCCGTACACACGGTCGGAAACTCCGACCACAAAATCCATCTGTTTTTTTCCGACAGATTTTGTCCGACACTGGTGTTGCATACACACGGTCGGACAAAGTTGTCGGAAAATCCGATCATTCTGAACGTGGTGACGTTCATTGCATACGACGGGACTACATAGAGGCTAGTAGCCAATAGCTTTGGTCTTGTAATGTGATCTGAGCATGCGTGGCACTTTGTCCGTCGGAATTCGCTACACACGATCGGAAAAAGTCTGATAGGACTTTGTTGTCGGAAAATTTGAGAGCAGGATCTCAAACTTTTTCCATCGGACATTCCGACGAAAAAAGTCAGATGGAGCCCACACATGGTCGGAATTTCCGACAACATGGTCCGATAGGACTTTTTCCGTCGGAAAATCCGACCGTGTGTATGGGGCAATAGAGTTATAGCCAAGTGTTTCAAATTGAAGCATCACTGTACTGGGAAATGAAACAAGATGTAGTTGCTAATTCTCCTTAGCTTTCATAAATCATCCCTACTTAATGGACAGAAGCAATGTTCATGTGAATGCAGTAACGTCATCAAATTCTCATCAAACTTGCCCTAATTAATATAAAACAAGCTGAGCATCATATAAGCTTTATTCATTCCTGGTACTGTTTTTAGGTGCTAAAATATTACTGCCTCTGCTTTCTCTGTTTTGCAGATGTTGGTATATATGTTCTATTCAGTTCCATGCAATCTAATCACTGTGTATGGTTTGCTGGTTCCTGGATGTACTTGGATGCCAGATCTGTCTCTTATACACGCTGGTGGATTAGCTCAGGTACAGTTCTTCTAATTTAAATCTGTGTTTGTTCATTTGGTATGCTTTTACATATTAATTGTTTTCTATTACTCATGTGCCCTGTGCACATATCCAAAAAACTTGCTGTCTGCAGTGCTTTAAGAAAATTTAAAAGGGCAGTTTTTCCAAAATTGATATTTTAGTTATATGAGAAACATGGGGGTTGAGTTACTAAAACGACAGCACTCAGAATGGGGTGCAGCTGTGCATAGTAACCAATCCGCTTCTAACTTCCGCTTGTTCAATTAAAGTGTAACTCCACTTTGTTGAGAAAAAACATTCCCCTCTGGGTGATCTATGTACATTACAAGCATTTTAACAAACTTTGTTGCAGATTCCTACTTTTTGTTATTCTGAAGAAATCCCTGTGTGTTTGTCTGTATCCATGTGGGGGAGTGAGTCCAATTGGAGTGGTTTCATAATTATCAGTCAGCTGTGCACCTGCAGGGCTCTTAATGAGGAAAGCTGCTGCATCCCTTAAGATGTGATTTTCTATTGGGAGTATCTCGCCAATAAAATTTTTTGTTGCAGATGATGCCTGAAATCTAGCTTGTATCTTAGGGCAGACTTCTGGGAAAATCAGTGAGTCAATCACACAAGCAGAATTTTTTTTTTTCTGTGTACAGAACATCTCCAGGTAGCCATCTTGCATTGCATTTTCAGAAAATAACAGAGCTGCAGAATGAAAAGGAAAGGTCATTTTTAATAATATTCAATTACAATATGACTTGTGTTTGCAATTGTATACGCTATATTATTTTTTATTTATTTGCTATTTTTTTTTCCCCACGAAAGTGGAGTTACCCTTTACGCTGTGACAATAAAACCTGGAAGCTGATTGGCTACCATGCAGAGCTGCACCAGATTTTGCACTCTCCCATTTTAGTAAATCAACCCCTTGGTGAGCTTAGTCAGCCCCTGGCTTTTTAATATGTCTTGAATACTACTACAGCGAGATTCCCTGCCATAATTTGTAACTCTCTTCCACTCTACTTTATAATTTTGGGCATTCCAGCTAATTATTTGTTGCATTTTTCTTATATTAAAATTTTTAAAATTGGACAGGGAGAATTGAACACCCCATAATTGTCACAGCATGTGTGTAAACCCAGGAACTAAGCACATATATTTTGCTGTTAGTCCCAGAGAGACACAGGAAATTGGCTGCTCTATGCCAGAAAGTTGTCAATGGGAAGAATGTTTACCTTCCAACATAACAATGACCCAAGGCATCCCAGCAAAAATTACCACACAGGAGTTGAAGGAGAAAAAGGTGAAAGTCCTTGCATGGCCTAGTTGGAGCCCAGACTTAAACCCCATTCAAAATCTGTGGAATGACTTGAAGACTGCAGTCTAGATGTGCAAAGTTAGTAGAGACATATCCCAACAGACTAAAGGCTGTAATTAACCTCCTTGCGACCGCCGGCTGTCAAATGACGGGCAGGCGGCGCAGCTCTCACAGTGGGACGGCGTCATATGACGTCCTCCCCTTCTGTGAACTCCAGGGAGCGCGCGCGCGCCGTGTCACTGGGCACCCGATGCGCGTGCCCAGTGGCCGCGATGTCCACTGGGCACCCGCGATTGCCCGGTAACACAGCGGGACCGTGGATCTGTGTGTGTAAACACACAGATCAACGGTCCTGTCAGAGGAGAGGAGCAGATGGTGTGTTCTCTGTACAGAGAAACACCGATCAGTCTCCTCCCCTTGTGAGTCCCCTCCCCCCACAGTAAGAATCACTCGTAGGGAACATAATTAACCCCTCCCCGCCCCCTAGTGGTTAACCCCTTCACTGCCAGTGTCATTTATACAGGAATCAATGCATTTAAATAGCATTGATTGCTGTATAAATGACAATGGTGCCAAAAATGTCCGATGTGTCCGCCATAACGTTGCAGTCCCAATAAAAATCGCTGATCACCGCCATTACTAGTAAAAAAAAAAAATATTAATAAAAATGCTATAAAACTATCCCCTATTTTGTAAACGCTATAACTTTTGCGCAAACTAATCAATAATCGCTAATTGCGATTTTTTTTTTACCAAAAATATGTAGAAGAATACGTATCGGCCTAAACTGAGGAAAAAAAAAAGTTTTTTTATATATTTTTTGGGGATATTTAGTATAGCAAAAAGTAAAAAATATTGTTTTTTTTTTTTCAATTTGTCGCTATTC
This sequence comes from Lithobates sylvaticus, assembly GCA_028564925.1. Classification (NCBI taxonomy): domain Eukaryota; kingdom Metazoa; phylum Chordata; class Amphibia; order Anura; family Ranidae; genus Lithobates; species Lithobates sylvaticus. Next base: position 545,120,319 of record CM053029.1, read on the forward strand.
TTTTGTTTATTGAGCAAAAAATAAAAAACGCAGAGGTGATCAAATACCACCAAAAGAAAGCTCTATTTGTGGGGAAAAAATGATAACAATTTCATTTGGGTACAGTGTCGTATGACCGCGCAATTGTCGTTCAAAGTGCGTCAGCATTGAAAGCTGAAAAATGGCTTGGTCAGGAAAGGGGTGAAAATGCACTGTAGTGAGGTGGTTAAAGTGGTTGTATACCCCTTTTTTACATTTTTACCTACATGTAAGCCTATAATAAGGTTTACCTGTAGGTAAAATGAACATCTCCTAAGCCTACACGGTTTAGGAGATATTCACCCTGCATGGAACGAAGGCCTCCCGCGCACATGCGTGGGAGTGACTACATCACGGCTCCAGCCACTCACAGCGCCGGAGCCGTGAACCCGGAAGAAACGCAGAGAGGAAAATGTCAGCTCCCTCGGCAGTGACTGATGTGATGCCGACGCTTCGTTCTAAGGTATTTCAAATTGTGCTAGTATGCACTGCTTTACAGGTTTTTTTTTTTCGTTGGTGGGTATACAACCTCTTTAAAGCAAAAGGTGGTTCAACAAAATACTGACACAAGGGGGTGATCTTTTTTTCAACTCTTATGCCCTGTACACACGGTCGGACATTCCGACGACAAAATCAACAATAAAAACGACATAAAAAACGTACGTGGGGACTATAAACGGGCCAGTAGCCAAAAGCTTTCGTCTCTTAATTTATTCTGAGCATGCGTGCCCGTCAGAATTGTCTACCCTCGATCGGAATTTTTTTTTGTTTTTAACAGAAGAGTTTATTAGACAAATCAGCATTACAGTACAAAGCAATATAGTAATTACAGTGGCACACAAATACAGACAGGAGAAACCACCTTCATCCGGCAGTCATTCTTTGGTTAATGATCCATCAGTACCGGTGTCATGAGCATCAGTTACAACAATCATAAGAGCATGTCATCTTTAGTGAGACCTCACATACATTATAAGGATACCTGGAACCTATTGGGGGGGGGGGGGCGGGATATCCGGGTGGCAATGGGTAGGGGGGAGGGAGTATGGTGACTAGGTTGGAGGGGGGTAAGTGCAACCAGTGTGGTCTGAATGATAGTTAGGGGGAGGGGGGGTCGAAATTGTCAGAGGCATCTATCCAGGAGGACCATATTTTATCAAACTTCCCTGGGCATTGTCTGCTTTCATAAGTCAGCTTATACAGGTGAAGTACCAAGGTCACTGATCGCCTCCACGAGGCAAGGGTAGGGGGGTCTTCTAATTTCCATTGCAACAGAATCTCCCGTCTGGCATAGTATAATGAGAAGGTAATACATAATTTACAATACCTGTCCCCCTCTATGTCTTCCAAGTGGCTTAATAATAAAGTTTGAGGGTCAACCTGGAGATTCGACCTGGTCACATCATTCAGCGTAGAGTCCACTGCCGCCCAGTAAGGTTGGAGTTTGGGACAGGACCAGACCATGTGCCAGAAGGTACCCACTTCTCGTTTACACCTTTGACAGTTAGGGTCCCTTTGAGGGTAAATGCGCGCCAGCCTCTGTGGGGTGAAGTAAGCCCTGTGCAGGAACTTAAACTGTATAAACCTGTCTTTTGCGGCAATCATGGAAGGAATGTACGAAGTTAGACACTCTTCCCACTCCTCTTCGCCCAAGGATGGAATATCTGCCCTCCATTTTTCCCAGGATTTAGTTAGCTTGGTATCATATTCCACTGTGAGGTAAAGGTATAGGGTCGAGAGAGGTCTCCCCATTGCTCTGGAAGTCAGTAGACGCTCAATGGAGTCCGATTCCAAGGTCAGGGGGGCAGGAAATTGCGCCTCAAAGGCGTGCTTCAGCTGCCAGTATCTGAACTGGAAGGAGATCGGAAGTGCATATGCTGGTCTCAGTTCCTGGAAAGTCATGAGCCTACCGTCCTGGACTATGTGTTTCAAGGTGGTGACTCCTTTTTTTGCCCACAACGAAGGGTCTGGAATAGTGTTCAAGTGGGAGAGCATAGGATTACCCCATAGGGGCATATGTGGGGAGATGTGATTGGGCTTCTCATAATTCTTCCTCGCCTCCCGCCAGACCCTCACCGTGGTTCGCATCAGACACGTCATGGATGAGCTAGCCCTAGGCCCACGAAATGGGAGATTACTGAGAGCTGCAAAGGAGCCAAGAATGGCTGCCTCCAGAGTGACCGCTGTGTTTTGTCTGGGCTGGGAAAACCACCACCGGACTGTGACCAGGACAGCCGCCCAGTAGTAAAGCTGAAAGTTCGGGAGCGCCAGACCTCCCCCTGATAGTGGGAGATATAGTATCTGTCTGGCCACCCTGGGGGGTTTCCCAGCCCAGACAAAGGATATCAGCAGACTCTCCAGCCTCTGGAAGAAAGTCCTGGGGATGTGTGTGGGGGTGTTGCGGAAAAAGTACAGGTACTTAGGGAGGTAGATCATTTTTAGCAGGTTGACTCTGCCCACTGGTGTCAAGGGGAGGGAACGCCATGCCGCACATCTGGCCACTAGTTGTGTCATGAGTGGCTGTAGATTGTCGCCCATATAGTTTTGAACTTTAGTACTAATTTTAATCCCTAGGTATGTAAAGCTTTCTACCCATTTAAGCTGCGGATGAGGCACTCGCGGGGTCGAGGAGTGGAGTGGGAAGAGGACTGATTTGTCCCAGTTGATACGGATCCCTGAGTATCGACCAAACCGGTTGATCAGGTCCAATGCAGTATGTAAAGAAGACGACGCATCTGCTAAATAAAGCAGAGCGTCATCTGCATATAGAGACAGCTTGTCCTCCACTGGTCCTACCTGTAGTCCCTTGATCCTAGGGTCCGCTCTCAGCAATATAGCCAGGGGCTCCATTGCAAGGGCGAATAAGGCCGGAGAGAGGGGGCAGCCCTGTCTCGTGCCCCGTGCTAACCCAAACATCCCCGAAAGGCAACCGTTGGTGCGGATTCTAGCTGAAGGACTGTGATACAACATGCGGAGCCAGTTTGTAAATCCCGGACCAAACCCAAATCGCGAGAGCACCTCCCATAGGTAACCCCACTCGACGGAGTCAAAGGCCTTCTCCGCGTCGAGTGAGGCCACCACCCCCGACGATCCCCCGTCCGCCCTGTCTATGTGTGTGAGAAGGCGTCGGATATTAATGTCCGTGCCTCTGCCCGGCATAAAGCCTGTTTGATCACTGTGGACAAGGGCAGTGATAACCAAGTTTAGTCTAATGGCCAGGATTTTAGCTAATATCTTCGCATCCACATTTAGGAGGGATATGGGGCAATACGATGAACATAAGGTGGGGTCTTTTCCCGGCTTGGGGATTACAACTATGATCGCTTCGCTCATGGTGTCAGGAAGTTTCTCGATGCGCCTCGACGCAGAGAATAAATTGTGGAGCTCGATCGGAATTTAAACGATCGGATTTTGTTGTCGGAAAATTTTAGATCTTGCTCTCAAACTTTGTGTGTCGGAAATTCCGACCGAAAAAGTCTGATGGAGCCCACATACGATTGGATTTTCCGACAACACGATCCGATCGCACATTTTCCGTCGGAAATTCTGACCGCGTGAACAGGGCATTATTCTGTTTTTTTTATTTTTAAAAAACATTCTGACATTTTGGTGTTTTATCTTTCACTTGGATGCTATAAGTTGCACTGTAAACATAGCCAGAAAAAAATAAAACTGTGTATGTCGTTTATTTGAGCCTGTAGAGCAACAAAATGTGATTATTTTAAAGGGGGTGATTTCTTTTCTATACTGACTGTATACCCAATTCTTGTTTCTATGTCTTATGTGAATAAATAAGTGATGATTCATTTTCTCTTGCTGTACAGGCCCAGTTCTCTCACATCGGTGCTTCTCTTCATGCTCGGACTCCTTACATCCACAGAGTTCCTGATGAAGCCAGGCTTTTATTTTTATTCACAAATATACTATTTGCCTCTGTTCCACAGCTACTGGCTCATCGTTGTATCAGTGAACCAGAATTTTTTGTGAAGGTAAAAACAGGGGTCAAATCTGAATAGAATTAGGTTCCACGTGCAACTCTCTTTCCAGCAAGATGAGCTTCACTATATATTTTGCCTTTCTGTAAAACGAACTGCACATTTTCCTTGGATGCATTGAAGATTTTTATAGTACATAATGAAAAGTAATGAAGTTGCAGCAGAACAACCAAACCTCCCAGGAGACCAACAAGAGAGACCACACAGAATTCATATCAAGGACCTTAAGGGCATCCCTTGACTTGACTGTTCTGAAAGCCTTTACTTCATGATGGATGAAGTAGGTAGACATGTACCTTGCTTACTAGAACTTTAAAAATATGCCTTAAAGTGTTACTAAACCCAGGACCCTGCATTCACTATATCTGGTCTCCCACAGTACACACAACATGGAAATGCAATTCTTTTAGTAAATATAAACTGCTAAATACCTTTTTCTCATCAGCAGTTAGAGCAGTCTTGTGACTTCTGTGTCCAGCCAAGCACTGGTTAAAGCTTGTAGGAGGAGTTTTCTGACTGACCTATGAGACTGCAAGACCCCTGACCCTCTGTCTGGACAGTGCTGACTATATGCACTCTCCCAATAAAAAAATAAATATATCTCTCTAGCAATACACACCAAACTGAGCATGTGCAGCTTGACTCCATAGACACTTTGTTATCAGGAAATTATTAAGAGTCAGTGGAAGAAGGGGAGGATCAGAGAAGACAGGATCAAACAGGCTTTTTACACAATGCAGAGGAATAACCCCTTAGGTTCCACAGCGAGTATAACAAGCATGCTTTACAGCATATACAGACTGATTTTACTGTTAAAGGAGTTCTATGGTCACAGCACACACTTTCATTGTATAACACCATCACTGTAATAACGATATAAATAGTTATATTTGACAATCTAAAATAACTTACATTTCCTTTAATGGTGTGAAGTTCTGCCTGTCTGCTGGCCATCTCTTTCCACAACTTCCTGGATTCCCAGCATGCTTTACAGCAGGGGTCTTCAAACTATGGCCCACCAGTTGTTCAGGGACTACAATTCCCATCATGCCTTGTCATGTCTGTGAATGTCAGAGTTTTACAATGCCTCATGGGACGTGTAGTTCCACAAAAGCTGGGGGGTGTAGTTTGAAGATCCCTGCATTACAGCGTCTCCTCTGTTGTTTACTTTCATTGCCTAAGGACTACATATCCCATGGTACTTTGCTGCCTTCAAGCAGTGATTCCTGTACTGACTCCGACTCCTGAAACTCCTTCTCTCAGCACCGCTGTAGTTCAGAGGGCAAGTTATGAATTCCATGACCCAGCAATGCCTCCTCACAGTGCATAGTGAATACGTGTCACAGAATTGATATATGGAGAGCTCCACAAAGTTTACAAACTTTGAGATCGTTTAGAGTAATAGGGATAGGCTAGAAATAACGGAAATATAATTTGGAAGTTAATATGTGATTTTAAATTTTGACCATAGATATACGACCCCAATTTTCAAAAAGTTGGGACGCTGTGTAAAATCTACATAAAAACAGAATGCAATGACCTGCAAATCTCATGAACCCATATTTTATTCACAATAGAAAATAGAAAACCTATCAAATGTTTAAATTGAGAAAATGTACCATTTTAGAAAAAAAATAAGGCAATTATGAAATTGATGGCAGCAACACGTCTCAAAGTAGTTGGGACAGGGCAACAAAAAGCTGGCAAAGTATGTGGTACTAACTAGGAAGAACATTTTGCAATAAATAAGGTTAATTGGCAACAGGCCAGTAACATGACTGGGTAGAAAAAGAGCATCTTGGAGAGTCACATCGTCTCAGACGTAAACATTGGCAGAGGTTCACCAATCCGTGAAAAGATGCTTTTAAAAATTTTCAAACAATTTCAGAATAATGGAAGCGTACAAATAAAAGGCTGGACAAAATGAATGCTCTTAGGCTATGTCTGCCAAGAATTTGTAGCAGCGCTATGTGAAAAAATTCTCAAATCAATGTGAATGATATATTAAGATAGTACACTTCTAATAAAATTCATAGAAATCACTTAAATAAATACGTGAATCAATAAATAATAAATAATGAAAGTATCAAAGTGCACGTGAATAAATAAATAAATAATTAAATAAATAATCTGAATCAATAAATAATGAATGGATTTGCACTGTGTGTCTCAAAATTGATAAAAAAGTCCACGTGTTAGAAATGCTCCTCCAATATGGTGAATCAGCAATATGACACTGGTGACAGTTCTATAGCAGTGTAAAAATACAGTTCTGTGCTGATATTCAGTGAGTGATCCGAACCATCCACCATAGACTTCACCGTGTGAGAATATCGTCCCCTTTTGGGGGTACACTCACCAGAAATATACTTTATACACGCCTGTAGTTATAAATCATATGGGCCTTCTCCTCCAACATCAGCCAACAAAATTCCACCAGCGCGGATATTTAACCAGAATACCAGCCTTCTCCTCCAGCATCAATCAGTCAAATCTCCACCAGCGTGGTCATTTAAATCATGCATGAAAACAAATGTTGGACCACATAGCGTAATATTGCTTTAAAATATTTATTGAAACAAAATTCCCCTTTAAACATTAAAATTCCCCCTAGTGGGTTCTGCGTACCGAAAACAATAATAAATGTAGCATTTGGATAAACATAAGCGGGATACTGTGCCTGCTCTATTGCACCGGGGCGGATATGGAGCCTTTCTATTCCTCTGTATGGGAGAGCGGCGTCCTTCGTGTTCGGAATCGATGGAGCGCACCGTGAACCGCAAAACGTCTGACGTCACTTCCTGTTGACCGATTGACTTCCTGTTTGACTGATTGATGCTGGAGGAGAAGTCTGGTATTCTGGTTAAATATCCGCGCTGGTGGAATTTTTTTGGCTGATGTTGGAGGAGAAGGTCCATATGATTTATAACTACAGGCGTGTATAAAGTATATTTCTGGTGAGTGTACCCCCCAAAAGGGGACGATCTTCTCACACGGTGAAGTCTATGGTGGATGGTTCGGATCACTCACTGAATATCAGCACAGCACTGTATTTTTACACTGCTATAGAACTGTCACCAGTGTCATATTGCTGATTCACCATATTGGAGGAGCATTTCTAACACGTGGACTTTTTTATCAATTTTGAGACACACAGTGCAAATCCATTCATTATTTATTGATTCAGATTATTTATTTATTTATTTATTTATTTATTCACGTGCACTTTGATACTTTCATTATTTATTATTTATTGATTCACGTATTTATTTAAGTGATTTCTATGAATTTTATTAGAAGTGTACTATCTTAATATATCATTCACATTGATTTGAGAATTTTTTCACATAGCGCTGCTACAAATTCTTGGCAGACATAGCCTAAGAGCATTCATTTTGTCCAGCCTTTTATTTGTACGCTTCCATTACCATTTTATCTAAGCAGCTGCTACAAATAATGTATGTATAGAATATATTTATAAATATATATATAATAGAATAGAATATATAATTATACACCTACATTTATCAAATAATTTTGTGCATTACAAAATATTTTTAGTATTCACCTTTTATCACATATATATATATATATATATATATATATATACACAATTTTATATATATTCAATATATATTTATTTATTTATTTATATATTTTCACATCATTACCACTTGGGGATTTTAATCACTTACTATCCCATATATTGCAAGTACATACATCCTAGTAGCGCGGAGCGGTGTTGATCTTAGGAGGGCGGAAATTTCAAACACCTTTTTCACAAATTTCAGAATAATGTTTCTCAATGTAAAATTGCAAAGGCTTTAAATATTTTATCATCTACAGTAAATAATATTATCAAGAGATTCATAGAATCTGGAGAAATCTCTGTGCGCAAGGGACAAGGCTGAAACACAGTATTGGATGCCTGTGATCTTCAGGACCTCAGATGTCACTGCATGAAAAACAGGCATGATTCTGTGATGGGTCATCACTGCATGGGCTCAGGAGTAATTCCAAAAATCACTGTCTGTGAACGCAGTTCGCTGTGGCATCCAAAAATGCAAAGTATAACTCTATCGTGCAATGAAGAAGCCTTGTCTCAACATGATCCAGAACAGTGTTTTTTTAACCGGGGTATCGTGGAACCCTGGGGTACAGCAAACAGTCCTCAGGGGTGCTGTGGCGAAATCCCAGTCTGAGTGCGACCCTGTATAATCCTCCCATGCATAGAGAGGAGAGAGAGAGAGAGAGAGAGCACACCCTGCACCTCCTCCCGGCTCTCTCCTCTTCACTGCTGCTGTGTGCTATTGCTCGCAAAACAGAAAGCTGTGGTAGCCGACCACACAAATCCTACCAACCGGTGACGTCATCGGTTGCCAAGGACACCGAACAGTCTGCACAGCTTTGTTTGCCGGAAATAATACACAAAGCGGCAGAGAGGAGACACGTGGGGGAGCTCTCTCCCTGTGCACAGGGTCACACTCGCATCTCAGTGTGCCCGGTTTGATCACTGCACCCTATCTCCTCCATACACTGCTCCTGTACAGGCAGTATGAGGGGGGATTTGTGCTCGGGATGTGGGGGGCTTGTGCTAGGAGTGGGTATTTGGGAGCAGCAAGTTTGTGCAAGGATGGGGGATTTGGGTGGTTTGTGCAATGAGGAGGAATTTGGGTGGGTTTGTGCTCTGAGGGTGATTTGTGCTAGGAAGAGTAATTTGGGGGGTTGTGCTCAGAGAGGGGATTTGGCGGGGGGGGGGGGGGGGACATTTGTGCTAGGAGGAGGAATGGAGGGCTATGCTCAGAGGGGGGATTTGTGCAAGGAGGGAAAATTTGGGGGAGAAGAGTGCAACCTAAACTGAACTCTGCCTCACAGACTACATTTTAGGTAGGTGCAGTACAGGAACATATGCAAAATCACCTTTTCCTGTATGGCAGAAAAATATACTGCCTTTTGCAGTCACGCATGGGTGCTATTAATTCTTATAGCAAAAGTGTGTACGTTCACACCCATTAACCACTTCAGCCCGGACCAATTGGCAGCCAAAGGAAAAGGCCCCTTTTTGCGATTCGGCACTGCGTCGCTTTAACTGACAATTGTGCGGTTGAGCGACGTGGCTCCCAAAATTGGCGTGCTTTTTTTCCTACAAATAGAGCTTTCTTTTGGTTCTATCCGATCGCCCCTGCGGTTTTTATTTTTTGCGCTGTAAACAAAAAATAGAGCGACAATTTTGGAAAAAAAGCAATATTTTTTGCTTTTTGCTATAATACATATCCCCAAAAAATATATAAAAAAACATTTTTTTCCTCAGTTTGGCCGATATGTATTCTTCTACATATTTTTGGTTAAAAAAAACGCAATTAGCGATTATGGATTGGTTTGTGCAAAGTTATAGCGTTTACAAAATAGGGGATAGTTTTATAGCTTTTTATTAATATTTTTTTTTTACTAGTAATGGCGGCGATCAGCGATTTTTATTGCGACATTATGCCGGACACATTGGACATTTTTGGGACCATAGTCATTTATACAGCAATCAATGCTATTTAAAGCATTGATTCCTGTATAAATGACACATGCAGTGAAAGAGTTAACCACTGGGGGAGGGGTTATGGGCTGTGACGTGTGAGTGTTTTTTTACATTAGGGGGAGGGCTGACGTCTGATGTCATTGATCGGCTATCCCGATGACAGGGAACAGCCGATCAATGACAGGCAGAGTAGGAAGCGCGGGGAGAGGTTTGTTTACACAGACCTCTCCCCGTTCTTCAGCTCTGTGACCCGATCGTGGGACACCAGCGGCGATCGGGTCCGCTGGTCCCGCGGCCGGGGTCACGGAGCTCCCGACCGGGTCGCGAGCGTGCCGCTGGCGGTGCGCACGCACGACCCACGGCCAGGCAAATAAAGGGCCATGTACCCGTACGTGATTTTGCCTGGTCGTGCCATTCTGCTGACGTATATATGCAGTGGGCGGTCGGGAAGCGGTTAAAAAGTGCAGTGTGCAGGAACACGCAAAAAAAAAAAAAGCACACACTTGGACACACCTCCTAGTGTGATTGAGCCCTCACATTGGTGTTTCCCTGGATTGTGCACAGTTTAAAAAGGTGCCTTGCCAGCCCCTCCCCCACAGCCATTCACTGGAGAGTTCAGTGTGCTGCTGCTTCTCCTCCCCCTAGCTCTTATGCAGCTGAGAATAGAGATTATGTGATCACTTATTTTTTTAATATCTATACACAAGTGTTTTGTCTTTATTTTGGTTTTAAACGAAATGGGTTGTTTTACAAGGTGATCATTTACAATCACTTTACCTGGCCTGCCTGCAGTCCAGACCTTTCACCAATTGAAAATGTTTGGCGCATCTTGAAAAGAAAAATACGACAAAGAAGACCCAGGACCATTGAGTAGTTAGAATCCTATATCAGACAAGAATGGGACAATATTCTCCAGCAACTGGTCTCAGTTTCCAGACATTTTACAGAGCGCTGATTAAAGAAGAAGGGATGCTACACCGTGGTAAACATGACCCTATCCCAACAAATTGAAGCACAAAAGTTGCACCGCTCCAGATGAAATATGAGATCTCTCCTGCTAAAAATCATTGCTGGGTGCCAAACTTGGTCCGCAACCAGAGCATGTGAAAGAAAAAAAGGAAATGGCGTCACTGACCACATAAAAATAGTTTTATTTCAAATCCATTAAAAATGAGGACACAGCCTGCACACATCTCATGTGGCTTCAGCAAACGCGTTTCACGCACCTGTGCTTAGTCATTGCGCAATTTGAAATAAAACTACTATTTGTATGCTGGTCAGTGCCACCATTTCCTTTTTTTCTTTCACATGACCCTGTCCCAACTTTTTTGAGTTGTGTTATTTACCTTAAATATTCAGAATAAGATTATTATAAATGTGGAAATTTACCTATGAAAGATTTTTATATTATATTAATTCGTGTTCTTGGCTCTGATAGGGATGTAAGTGGCCTCTATGGTTTCTGCTTTGATAGCTGCCTGTTCTCATACTGACAACACACAATCTGTGACACCACCTAGGAACACTCTTCCACTATGGAGGGCATCTGCGTCCAGGGCTGATCACTTGCTGGTGATCGATACATAGCTATTAAATGCGAGTGGCTGCAATTAGCTGCGGGAGCCAGCAGCCTCCCATTGCTTTCGCAGCTTCCTGCAGCTAATCTCTGGGACTCCTTGCTGAGGTTCTTCTATGTACATCACGTTGAACTAATACACAGGTGTAAATGCAGCGTATCATTCCTCCCAGAGCCAGGAAACAGGTTTGTCTTTCATAGGTAAACCTGCACAGTTGTAATAATTTTAGACTGAATAAATTGATAGGATTTTGTGACTAATCGTTTTTCATTATTTCAAGATATTTCTTTGTCCCAGCACCCATTAAAAGAGTGCAAGCTTGTGAGTATACCAAGACAGCGTAGGAACAGACCAGACACACAGAAGCCATTCAGCACAATCCATTATAAGTCCTAGCCTTTTTGTTTCATTACAGAAATCTAGTATTGAGAAACTTCTTCAATGGTGACCCCTGGTGGATGTGCTGATAAGAATATTGGTAGCAGAGATGGAAAGTGTTAGATTATATGTTGGGAGTGGGGGAGGATAATATGAAGGTTAAAAAAAAGGATACAAGCAGTGCCATAAAAGTCTGTCACAAAAATTGATGGGTGTCAGAATACAAATGATGATACCTCCCGTTATTCCCACCCACCTTTGTGGCCTATAACAAGTCCACAAGACCTTGTATTAAACGGAAGATAGAAAATGGGCTGACATTGTAAAAAATTATCAGCAAGGGGGCGTAGGGAGCGCAAAGTGAGAGCTGTCTGAGAATTCTCCTTCACATCGATCCTGGGGGGAATTATTTCTCCTACCACCCTGATAACCTGCCTATAGACTCCCGCAGCTCACCCATAGTCATGTCACCGCTGAAGCGGACCTCGGGAGCCCTGGTGAAGCTAGACAAATACCGCCATGAGGAATGGGACTCTGCAGAGGAAGATGGCATCGCTCCTTTACAGGAGGGGGAAGAACCAAACACAGGGGACACCGCCAGAGTTCTGGAGGCCATATTCCTATGCCAGTCTACTCTCACCGCTAAAATAGAGGAGGTGAAGGTTGATATATCCCTCATTAGACAAGAGATTCACAAACTGAAGGAGAGAGGGTATCGGAGAACGAGCGCAGGGTTGGCCACGTGGAAGCTGAAATTCCGCCATTGCAGGTGACAACTGAACAGCTGCAGTACCAGCTCAATGCAGTTGTCAGCAAACAAGACGACATGGAGAACAGACTCCGCTGCTGCAATCTCCGTTTCGTGGGTCTACCTCAGAGGGCCGAGGGCTCTGACCCCCCCCCCCCCCACATTCCTGGAGAACTTGCTTTAAAAATAATCAGCAATTATACTAGGAACAGGAGAGTTCTTATTTTGTAATGGAAGAGTTGATGTGACAGTAATGTAAGAAACCAAACATATAGGACACTAGAAGTTTTATACAAAAAACATTTAGTAAATATGTACTGTACTTTTTTTTATTGTACTACACATGACCTATATCTGATACAACCCACAATGTACAAAACAATAACCCTTAATCATCAATACAATCATAGCCGACACCACTGTTTACAGAAGTTCTGTTTTAATATCTGCATTACACATACTGTAAATAAAGTCAAGTGTGACCTAATTAACTCTTAACCATCTTTAACCTTACTTTTGACACACATCCAGAGTGTTTATTTTGTAAAAACAGCTATACATCTTTATATGTGATGTGTTTCAACTACAAACACTGGAAATGCAAAATATGCAAGAACGAGCAGAACAAATATAGAGAGAATAAAAAGCTTTCACTGGAAAAATGCAATAAAATAAATAAAAATCTATTATCACAACAGCAACAGCATCGTTCACAAGAAAAGACATTCTGGAATGATTATTTATTAGTATTGTAGTTTTTACCTAGGTAGAAAATAATCCTATCTTCCTTTTGAATCTCTATATTAACAGATCGTACATGACAAAATGTGTTACCATAGTTTACATGGAGGGTGGTTGTTCTTCATTGTGGGTGCTTACATACTTGACATTCTTCAGACTACCCCATATTCTGGTGACTTTGGGGGCGACCCTTGAGTGAAATGGATGGATTGTGAAGATTTGTGGGAGGTGTTGGATTGCTTTGTCCCCGGGTCCAAGACAAAAATGTTTGTATGAACCTACTACTGATGTTCAACTATATCTCCCATACAATCCCCATGGATTCACTGGCCACCCAGTGGCTTTAAGCTGCTTATAACAGTTGTAATTGTAGGTAACAATGTAAAGGCTGCTGTCAAGGCTGGATGTCTAAAAAATCATCTGAAACTGGAAATTGACATGAAGCAAAGGCAGTATTCTCAGTTTTATCTGGTTTTGTGGTTCTCCAAAGAGGTTCCACAATATAAAAATGTTATTGTGTATAATCATCAGGTTGTAATCCTGTACTTTGTTCACAGTAGGTACAGTAACTGATTTACATAATAGCAGGCATGGTAGTCATGCTCCCTATAATTCCTAAGAGATGAGATGAAACTTTCACAAGGACTCATGTGACAATGTTCTGGTTAGCAGACTGGTCACTCTTTGAGGGTTGTATTATAGGACAAAGCGGGGAATGCCTTTTTCCCCCATACCTGCAAGCATCAAGCATTTCTTCAGCTGGCCATACATGGATTGAAATTCGGCTGGTTTAGCAGGGATCCATGTATGGGCACTGTACAGAAGTCGATCTACCAAGCCCTATTGGGTTTTTCTCTGCTCAATCAACAGTGCAGCCTGTAATACTGATTAGTGTATTCTGATAGCAGGAAAGCCTCCCCGCTGTCAGAATAAAATAGCTCATCAGGGAGGTTTCCCTCATCCACCTCAAATGTGAGGATGGGAGAATTGGGTCCGTTTTTTTAACTGTATCATCTATGGGCTGCATAACGGCTCTGGTGCTGAATCGGGGCAGTGCAGGTAAGTATATCATGCTATAAAGTGAACATGTTACTTTCCAAACTATTAACTATAAGTGACTGTAAAGGGATTTTTTTAAATAACAAACATGTTATACTTACCTGCTCTATGCAATAGTTTTGCACAGAGCAGTCCTGATCCTGCTGTTACGGGATCTCTCGTCTGCACTCCTGGCACCTCCCTCCTGCCTAGTGCCCTCATAGCAAGCCACTTGCTATCTCGCGTGGGCTCAATCCCGAGACGTGTTCTGTGTGTCCATAGACATACAGAGCATGGCTTAGCCCCGCCCTTGCTCTCTCCTCATGGGCTGTGATTAACAGCAGCAGGAGCCAATGGCTTCCACTGTTGCCTCCATGGCCAGTGATGAGAGCGAGTGGAGAGAGAGAGTGGAGAGAGCCACTGCTCTTGGGCACAGCGCTGGATTGAGATCAGGCTCCGGTAAGCATAGGAGGAGCTGCACACAGAATGTTTTTTACCTTAATGCATATCATTTCTACCTTTACAACCACTTTAAAGTATTACTTGTTCATTTAGAAAATTACTGCTTATTTTTAAGCACAAAACAAATGTTACTATAAAAAACAGCATGTTGGACAATATATTTTATAAACTTGGTCGATTTACAAAGATGAACATTGTTTTGAACGGACATGCAAGCTATTCACAAAACTTGCCAGTTTAAAATGAGACATCAGATTGCTAGTTTGTGAATTTAAGTGTAAAGCAAACTGTTAAAAGCCTCATTAAAACATTTTAAAAATAAATCATTTTTCTTTTGCACACTTGTGCCTTTATTAACAGTGCCAGAATGAGGCCGCCTTTAAATGTGCTTGGTATATGACAGCTTCATTCAAACACTTGTCGTCTCTTCCTTCTGTGTCCATTTGTGGATACGGGTCAGTTCTGGTAGATAAAAGCTATTTTAACGGGTTCATCCAATCTAATGCTCTGGGGAGGCGGGTTGGCAACCCACGATCTGAGCTTGCCACCCAAGAGCAGGAGGTTGTGGTCCATATCAGAGGGCTCCTGGTTAAGCACCCCGATTTATCATAATTATCACTTTCTCTAGATTTGAGACAATGAATTAAAATACAGATGATTTACCTGTTAATGTATTGCATTAACTTTTAACAACATATGCACAGAATTAAAACACAGAGGATTAAACCCTACATTAAAACTGTCCAAGTCACATTTGCTTCATGTCAAGACAGATTCACGTAATTTCTGGAAATCCTTTACATTTTTCTAATACAGAGCTAAAGAAAGTGCTAAATAATAATAGCAGTTTACAGTTACAGAAAAAAAAACATTCATATTATTATTCCCTTTATCAACCTTTACCTCTTCAATATAAGAGTTTTTAGAGTAATTAATACAGTTCTATCAACAAAGCGATGTTTTAAAGCTGCCATTTCACTAGCCTTGGAATGCGCAAAAAGGTATTCTGTACTTAACCATAAAATGCATCTAATATTTACATAGGTGAGGCGGGAAGGCTAGGTGGTATAATTAGATTTTTATAGGTTTTAGCTCTTTTAGATGGCAGCCAACTTTCCCAACAATGGTTTGGTAAGAAGCTTCATGCTGCATTGGCTCATGTACTTGGAAGCATTACAGCATCTTCCACATTTAGTTTCCCAATGTTCACATTCACATCACCACGTTTATTGGTGAAGGCAAGCTGCAATATAATCATAGTATAGGCTGGAGTTGTAGTTCATCTCAGTGGGCACAGTCTGTAAGAGACATGTCCCTTTGTTATCTGACATTTGCCACAGTGCTTATGAATGCTAAATAATTAGTGCTATGATGACAACACCGTGGGGTTTATTTACAAAAACTGGAGAGTGTAAAATCCAATCTGGTGCAGCTGTGCATGGTAGCCATTCAGCTTCTAACTTCAGCTTGTTAAATTAAGCTTTGACAAAAAAAAAAAAAACCTGGAAGCCATTGGTTTCTATGCAGAGTTGCAACAGAGTTTGCATTCTCCAGTTTTAGTAAATCAACCCCACTGTGTTTTTATCATTGTAACGTGTGGTAGTGTTTATTGGGACTTGGTTTTAGAAGGTGTAAAATTGTGTCTCTGAAAACAGAGCTAAAGACCTGCAAGCATGAATCCTAATTCTGGAATCAGTACATGGAAACATTTTAAAGTACCAACACATTTCTTGATTCTGCACTGACTTCACAGCCTAATGGCCCATACACACGTTCCGATTATCGTACGACAGATCGTTCGCATTTTGTTGCATACAACTAAGATCGAATACAACAGTGCAAAATGTGTGTAAGATTTTTGTCATACGATTCTGGAAAAATCTTCCGCTGTGCATAGCTACGTATTTTAAATGATGTCAAATACATGTGACCCCTGTGTCCTTCTGGTTTATTTTCATGTTTCCGAGCATGCGTGGTGTTTGTCTAACAACTTTTATCGGACGCATACTGTACTGATTACACGATTGACGTACGATGGGCTGTCATCCGACCAAAGTTTTCCTGTTTGTCCCTTTGGATTTGGTTGGATGGACTGTCGTGATCGGCTGTCGAAAGCTGCATACTAACGATCAGATTATCGAACGATCTGTCCGAAAGCGACTTTTTTTGTCCGATAATCGGATTGTGTGTACCGGGCATAATTCTACTCAAATTAGACATTTGTTGGATATTCAGACTGAAGTTGTGGCATTAGGTATTTTTAGGCTATTAAATGATTACAAAGGGGCAATGTAGCTCACACATATCAGACTGTGTGATTTGAGCATCAGCAATCGCTGCTTTAGCTTGTTATAATTTGGACACCTTATAAATATTGGATGCTTTACCATAGAGTCAATGTAGTAAAGATAAACCAAGTCCATTGGTATGAAAAACAAATCTGCAGTTAAATGTTTCCTGGGTTGGAAAAATAAGTGCACACATTGAAGGCTGTGAAATCTGTTTGGATGGCAACTTCATGCAACAGAATAATGTAAAATGATAGGCTGCCCCCCCCCCCCTCCCCCCCAGAGCTTATACTCCTTTTATGCCAGCAAACACAACAAATAGAACATGATATTATGTATACAAACTGACAATCTCTTGATGGCAACAATTAAATGTGTGGAGTACAGCAAAATATGGACCGCTTCCCATGGTAATCTGTACTTTCTTAAGTCTGAAAAAAATAAAAACAATAGCCATGTTAGTTTCAGAAATAATATCTAATGCTACCCTTCATTTATATAAATATTGTCTTCATATCTCATTATTTCAAGCTGTAACTCCCGGTTTAATATTTGTAAAAATTTATATAAAGCCAAGGTACTAAGTATTTACACAGGAAAAATGTGACAATGTAAAAAAGAAAAAAAAACAAGTTAACGTGAAGACTAACAGCAAGGTTGATATGTAACGACAATAAATCCTTTTAACCTTCAATATCGGTACATTACAACAGATGCAGGTGCAGTTATCTATGGCAGAGTTGATTATACCTGTGGATGTCTCCAGCTCTGTCTGAACTAACACTACCCAGCATGCCCGAGGGGTTAGGAAGGAATGCTGGGAAAGATGACTCAACATTAAGTAGCCACATCATAATTTTCTTCATTGTAATGCAATGACTATGTTATATGGGGCACACCAAAATATTGAAATGTGTAACATGTTAATTCATATTTTAACTGAGTATACAGATCTATCATCTGATATACACCGATCATCCATAACATTGTGATCACCCACCTAGTAATGAGTTGGTCCTGCTTTTTGCCACAAAAACAGCTCTGACCATTGAGGAATGGATGCCAAAGTAACATCCACATTTATGTCAGGATCCAAGGTATCCCAGCAGAACGTTGCCCAAAGCATCACACTGCCTCCGCCGGCTTCCTGATATACTACATCCTGGTATAATCTCTTCCTCAGGTAAGTGACGCACACAAACCCGGCCATCCACATGATGAAAAATAAAATGTGATTACCAGATCAGGCCACCTTCTTCCATTGCTTTGTGGTCCATTTCTAATGCTCAAATGCTCATTATAAGGCGCTATTGGCTGTGGACACGGGTCCGCATGGGTACCACTGATCAGCCTATGGCTACGCAGCTCCATACATGACAAACTGCGCTGTGTGTTCTGACACCTTTCTATTGGAATCAGCATTAACTTTTTCAGCTATTTGAGCTTCTATAGGACTGGACTACACTGGCCAGCCTTCACTCC
This sequence comes from Lithobates sylvaticus, assembly GCA_028564925.1. Lineage (NCBI taxonomy): Eukaryota > Metazoa > Chordata > Amphibia > Anura > Ranidae > Lithobates > Lithobates sylvaticus. The sequence continues at coordinate 545,138,576 of CM053029.1, forward strand.
CCATGTGCATCAATGAGCCTTGGCCACCCATAGCCCTGTTGCCAGTTTTCCTTCCTCGGACCACTTTTGGCCGGTCCTGACCAATGCAGACCGGGAACATCCCATAAGAGCTGCAGTTTTGGAGTTGCTCTGACCCAGTCATCCAACCATTACAATTTGGCGCATGTCAAAGTCACTAAATTCCTTGCACTTGCCCATTTTTTTCTGCTTTCAACACATCAATTTAAAGGACAACAAGTTCGCTTGCTGCCTAATAGATCCCACTTATTTTCAGATGCCATTGTAATAAGATAATCAATATTACTCACTTTACCTGTCAATAATCATAAAGTTATGGCTGATCGGTCTGTATAAATAAAATGTAAACAAACTAATACTGGTGATTGGAAAAAATATGACATATTCTGTACACATTTCTTCAAGAGAGCAAGACATTTCATTAATTAACATATAATCATTTACCAGGCATAAATAAGCAAAATGGAAGAAAACACCTTCGGAGTTGGACTTCTGCTACATAATTTGTTAAAAATAACAGCTAATGTGTGCAGCAAAACACAGATAGCCGCGAACCCATCGATTGGCCATGGTCACTGGATGGATTATTTAGTCAGGGATACCATTCCGAAAGCTGAAGTGTTATAAATCTGTTTGCGGCATTAAAGAACATCCAGGTACAGAATATTTAGCAGCACTTTGCTTCATGTTACACAGGTAATTGTATGCTCACCAAATCTTGCATGTGTGCCACTAAGATTTATTATTTCTCTTTAGCATCTGTGCCTTTCTTACGGGCCCCTCTTGCATAAACATTCTGCAGGAAAATCACAGAACACCCAATAAAACCTTCACTTTAAGCATTGTTCAGAAAGTCTTATCATAACAAGGATGGACATTCTTTGTGGCTTTTACACGGCCTTATAAAAAAAACTTCCGAAAAAATAATTAACAATGATAATAATATTGCATGCATTTACCTTAAAGTTCTCTGCAAATAACCTTGCTTTAAATGACACCTAATTAAGAATTAAATTATAGAACTATTAAAAGCTGAAATCTGTTCACATTTTTCACTAGATTGAAACTACCGCTTGCTAAAGAGTAATTCCAATTTTTTGAGAAAACAATCCCCTTTGGGTCATTTATATACATTGCAGGGATTTTAACAAACTTTGTTGCAGATTCCGACTTGTTTCTGCTCTGAGTAAATAGCTCTATGTTTGATTCTATCAATATGCAGAGTGAATCTGAATGGGAGTGACTTTTTCATTATTAATCAGCTGATACACTTTCAGTGCTCTATTGAGGAAAGTAGTGTCTGCATCCCTTCAGAAGTAATTAACCCTTTGGGAGAATCTCACGAAAATGTTTTTTTTTTTTTTTTCGCATAGGATGTTTAAAATCTGACTTGCATCTTAGTGCAGACTTCTGGGAAATCAGTGAGCCAATTACACAAGCAGGAAATAACATTTTTTGGAGGTGATCCGTACCCCCATCTGTGTACAGAATGCCTCTAGATAACCATACTGCATTGAATTTTACAGGATTGAATTCAAAAAGGGAAAGGTAATTTTTAATAACATTAAAGTGGAAGTAAACACTTTTCTGTACCTAAGGCTTACCTGTAGGTACAGTGAATATCTGCCAAATCTGCACAGTTTAGGAGATATTCACACTGCATGTAATTTACCGCTTTAAATTACAACATGGCTTTTGTAGCATTTGTATACACTATATTATTTTTTTTCAATTGCTATATTTTTTCCCCCAAAAGTGGAGTTACCCATTAAAGTTTATAAAACGTATGACGGGACTACGTAGAGGCCAGTAGCCAATAGCTTTCGTCTCCAAATTTCTTCTGAGCATGCGTGTCACTTTGTGCGTCGGAATTCTCTACACACGATCGGAAAAAGTCAGATCGGATTTTGTTGTCGGAAAATTTGAGATCCTGCTCTCAAATTTTTTTCCGCCGGAAAAAGCCCGCTGGAGCCCACACATGATCGGATATTCCGACAACATAATCCGATCAGACTTTTTCCATCGGAATATCCAACCGTGTGTACGGGGCATTAGTTCCTACAGAAATGTCAATGGATCAGAGAACTCATTGGAAACAGAATAAAACAGCTGTCATCAAAGGATGCTGGGAGAATAATATAAAGTTGGTCTAAATATTATGCAACTGTTAGTTTAAAGAATTACATTAAGGCCCCTTTCACACTGGGGCGGTTTTCAGGCGGTACAGCGCTAAAAATAGCGCCTGTACACCGCCTGAAAAAAACGGCCCCATTCACTCCAGTGTGAAAGCCGGCGGGCTTTCACGCTGGAGCGGTGCGCTAGCAGGACGGTAAAAAAAGTCCTGCTAGCAGCATCTTTGGAGCGGTATAGGAGCGGTGTATTCACCGCTCCTATACCGCTCCTTCCCATTGATTTGAATGGGATACCGCGGTAATACCGCGGCAATACCACTGCAAAGCACCGCTATGGATTTTAACCCTTTTTCGGACGTTCGCGGGGGTAAAACCGCCCCGCGAGCGGCCGAATACCGCGGCTAAAACGACGGTAAAGCAGCGCTAAATATAGCGCTGCTTTACCGTCACCGCGGCTCCCGCCCCAGTGTGAAAGGGGCCTAAGAGAGCCTTGGAAAAAAAGTTGCATATGAAAGTAATAAACATTGATAAAATACCTTGAGGATAATTGATCAGCACACAAAGTATCCAAAGCTACAATCAGACTAGAAAAGTGAAGGTTCTGCATTGTGGAAAAGCCTATAATAACTGCAAATTTAAACATGACTGAAAAGTTATGATGAAAATAATTGTAGAGTTCTCTCTTCATGTTACAAGTGCTCTTCACTGCTGATTACATTGTGAAGAATAGATGAGGAAAACATTTAGATCACTTTTAAATTGTTTATCTTTTCACATACTTTTATCTGAATACCGCAATCAATAGTATGTGGAAAATGAGATTATTATTATGTTAAACTTGGTGCTATGTTGTTGAATATTGATCCAAGGATACTTATGCTCTTAGGTGTTCAATGCTGGAATTAAAGTGACCCTGTCACTAGCTGGTAGTTATTACAGCAGATTAAAGTGGTTGTAAACCTCAGGAATGAAATATGAACAAAGCATATCCCTCTATAGTGTGTACTAATCTCAATTAGTAGCACTAATGCCGCATACACACAATCGGACATTCCGACAACAAAATCCCATGTTTTTTTTCTGACGGATGTTGGCTCAAACTTGTCTTGCATACACACGGTCACACAAAGTTGGTCGGAAATTCTGAACGTCAAGAACGCAGTGACGTACAACACGTACGACGAGCCGAGAAAAATAAAGTTCAATAGCCAGTGCTGCTCTTCTGCTTGATTCCAAGCATGCGTGGCACTTTGTGCATTGGAATTGTCTACACACGATCAGAATTTACGCAAACGGATTTTGTTGTCGGAAAATTTGAGAACCAGATCTCAAATTTTGTGCGACGGAAATTCCGATGGAAACTGTCCGATGGAGCCTACACATGGTCGGAATTTCCGACAACAAGCTCCCATCGCACATTTGCAGTCGGAAAGTCCGACTGTGTGTACGCGGCATTAGTGTCATTCCTGTCTGCTGTCTCGTTCCTCTACTTACAGCATGAATCACTTATGACAATTTTTCCTGACACCAAGTGAAAAATGGTGACAGGAGAGATATGACAAACCCAACCGGACAGGGACTTTTGGACTATGGGCTTGCCTCCTACCCACTGATTATGGCACATTGAGGAGACCAGGGATTTTGTCTGCTTCTCCTGGTCAGAGCATGGAAAAGAGCTCAGATCAGCCTCTGATCCCATGAATAGAGCAGATCATTCTCTAATGATGGACAACCACATGACGAGTGCTGAGAGCGAGGTTTGGATTAATTCTCTGAATAAGAACAATAAAGCTTCCCATCTGGAGCGGATGGAAAGGTGTAATATTAATCTTGTACAGGTTAATAGTCAGAGGAAATATGGTGGCCCTCCTGCAGACTGGGTTGGAGAGGCTCCTTCACTTGGGACAGAAATATTTATCAACAATCTCACTCAAGAAATCTACAATTAAGAATTTACAATAAAGTTAGTTCCAGTTTGCACCTAAGCTAGTGTTGTCTAGTTCTCGGGTGCAATTCTCAGCTATAATAGCTGGTTCCTGGTTCCAGAGTGAAGGAAGCACTCAATCAGGGAGCCAGGTGGTCGGTCACAGGAGAGACCTCCAGCTGATTGACAGTCTCAGCTCTGTTCCTGATGTCTCCTTACTGTACTCTGCAGTGTGTCATTTCAGCTCTCCGCCCCCTTTTTTCTTACAGCTCAGACAAGCTTTAAAAATTCTGCACTTTGAATTGTCATAGAGAAGACTGCAGATAGACAGGTACAGCTTACATATGAGGATTTGTTTCATCTCTGTGTATCACCTGAGGATAGTCACTTCACTAAGTATATGTAAGGGTTTATAACCACTTTAAAGTGGTGTATCCCTTAAAAAAAAGAAAAATTAAAAGTCAGCAGCTACAAATACTGCAGCTGCTGACTTTTAATAATCGGACACTTACCTGTTCCAGGGTACAGCAATGCGGGGGGTCGAAGCTCCGCTAGCCCCCCGACCCGCTCGGCTGGCACCCACTGTGCATGCGCGAGCAGCGCCGCGATTGGCCGCACAGTCATCTGGGACGCGTGGCAGGTCCCAGGTGACTGGGGAGCCCTTCCTGCGCCAAGGGGAAGTGATGTCATCAGCCGAGGCTACGCAGGAGGCAGACTACGAGGGACCCCCTAGCAACAGGTATGTAAAAAAAAAAAAAATAATTATTTTTTTTATTTATTTTTATTTTAAGCCTTTTTATTTTATTTTTTTAGGGGGAAACACCACCTAATTCTGCAAAAGAAAAGTGGGAATCCTGACTTTTTTGGCAGGTGACACTCCTTTGTGTGTTGGCTAGTCCCCTGTGCTGTACACTGCAGTTCGTCCAAGCGCATCATTGCAGGACACAGTAGCGACTTTGGGGGGAAACACATCAGCGGACATATCTGACACACCCATGTCAGATAGCAGAGGTTGTAAATCTTGGAGAGTGAGGATTTTCCTCACCACCTACCAGAAAAGTAAGGATTCCTCCTCTTTTGCAGGGTAATTATTCTCTAATGTCTGTCAGCTAGCAACAGGGTCACTTTAAATATGTTTGAATGGACAAGTCCAGTTTGTGATAAGTCTGAGAGCAATTGTTGCCAGATATGTTTCAGTAATTTGTGTTGTATTTGGCTATAACCTACAGTTACTGGACCTACTCTGATTCACTTACAAACACAACTGATACATATGAAATAAGATATACCTTTTATAAGATGGTTGAACAACACAATGTGAAGATCCCCTTATCCAAGCACTTGTTTGACAATAATTATCTCACATGATTTCTATGCAGAATTTATAAACTTTCAATTTGCAGTTTCCTACCCATTTCCATCACATTTTGCACTGCCCATTGCTAACGGGATGTCCACAGAGCTTGGTAAAACAGAAAACGAATGAGGATTCTGCATGTGGTACAAATTAAATGTGTAGGAGCACACGACTAAAATACATGTACATTTATTTATATACGGAGGGTGACAGGTGATCTCTGCGACTTTAACCACTTAAGCACCGGGCCTATTTTTCAGACTCTGTGTTTACAAGTTAAAATCATTTTTGTTTGCTAGAAAATTATTTGGAACCCCCAAACATTATAGTAATTTTTTTTTCTAACACCCTAGAGAATAAAATGGCGGTCGTTGCAATACTTTCTGTCATACCGTAATTGTGCAGCGGTCTTACAAGTGCACTTTTTTTGGGTAAAAAATACACCTTTTTTAATGAAAGAAATAAGACAACAGTAGAGTTAGCCCAATTTTTTTTTCATATTGTGAAAGATAATGTCACGCCTAGTAAATTGATACCCAACGTGTCACGCTTCAAAATTGCGCCTGCTTGTGGAAAGGCGACAAACTTTTACCCTAAAAAATCTCCAGAGTGACGTTTAAAAATGTCTACAGGTTACCAGTATTGAGTTACAGAGGAGGTCTAGGGCTAGAATTATTGCCAATACCTCACATGTGTGCTTTGAACACCGTTTTCATATGTGGGCGTTACTCACATATGCGTTCACTTCTGCACGCAAGCTCATTGGGACTGGCCAATTTAAATTTTATTTTTTTTATTTATTTTATTTTGACACTGTTGGGCAAAACCCCCTTGAACAGTGGTCTCAAAACTGTGGCCCAGGGGCCATATGCGGCCCTTTGCATGATTTTATCTGGCCCTTGAGGCACTATTTCATCCATTGACCCCAGTGAAGAGGTACAATTCCCCCCAATGACAACAACAACTGGGCCCAAAGACACCAAAGATGGGGCACAATTCTTCCACTGACACCAACGATGGGGTACAATTCTCCCATTGACACCAGCGATGAGGCCCAATGACGCCAATGATGGGACACAATTCCTCCCAATAACAACAACGATAAGGCACAACTCCTCCCACTGACACCAAAGATGGCGATTTGTTTTTACCCACTGACATCTGGACTATTTCTACTCCCAATGGAGGAAGGACAGTAAACGGGCTCCTTGTTTAGAAAGTTGGGAGACCCTTGCTCTAGAAGGTGTCTGGAATATATGAAGAGATGTGAGTTAGCTTAGTCACAGCCCAGTACCATCTATTGAGCAATTTATAACATTTGGGAGGCAAGGGATGCACAAGTGTCAAGTGGGGGATTTTTAGTTTGCTGGGGGCCTGTAAAAGTAAAGCCCAATTCTGATTCCCATTGTCTGAATAATTACAGAATAGTCGCTCCCATATAGTATCAGTTTATACGAAAGGGACAAGAGATCTTTAGGAAGGGTTTTCCTGCAATGAGGGTATCAAAAGGAGTCATTAGATCTACGGCTTTGTATAATGGAAGTTGCTCAGTTGTTTGCACCTCCATTCAGAATCTTCCATTATTGGTCCCACAGTTGCTATACAGGGATTAACCATCTCTTTGGAATGAATTTACCATAACATATTTTCCCATCTCTGGCTTATAATCAAAACAGGGACCGGTGTTCACGCTCACTTATGTTTTTACCAAAATGGCACTTTAGGATTTTTCAGATTACAATCCAGGTAATAAAAATTACATTACTGATCTGTAATCAAATCAATAAAAATATATAAATTGTCAGACTTTGTTTTAACTGAAAGAAACTAAAACTGGTGAAAGCTACATAAAAATATGTAGAAACTTGAAGATGTCTGATCTCAGGCCTTCACAATGATAAGCTTTCTCCCCATGTTTAAATGCTGGTTATGTCTTTATCCCATATTCTGTGCAGCTAGACATTACTTTAAAGCAGGGGTCTCAAACTGGCTCCAGCTGTTGCGAAACTACAAGTCCCATGAGGCATTACAAGCATGAGTCCCACAGGCAGAGGCATGATGGGACTTGTAGTTTTGCAACAGTGGGAGTAAATAATGTAAGTAAAAAATGTAAGGCAAAGACTTGGGAATGGTTGACTTGTTGTTAGTGGCTGAATTTTCTTACTTACTAAATTCCACCTAGTATTGTTAGGAAAAGAAAAATCCCATCCAGTTCAGCTCTATACACTGCCAATAGTACAGTAAACATATTCTGCTATGTCCTATAGATATCTCATTAGAAATGAATTAAAAATGTTCACAATGAGCATAAAATGGGAGGTTCTTCAATTACTGTAAACACGTGACTTGTGTCAGTGCTGCAACCAGAAATATGCACAGCTGATATCCTTTTAGATATGCAACTTGTAAGCCAAAGAGGGTATTTCTTGTGCAGAACACCACCAAACCATTGCATATAACTTGCAATAATAGATCCACAGAAACATAGGTTCTCTGCAGTGTATGATAAAAATAATGCTGAACATGCTCTAGAAGCGTTACCTGGCCTAATGGCAGCTTCTGTATCTTATCTGAGGAATTATTTCCCAGACCGGTGCACAAAAATTGAATTCTTATATTATAATAGCTGTAGTAGGTTTATGCACGGCTTAGTGTCTGGCTTAATAACACATTTAGGAGTCCTTTATCTTAACCACTTCAGCCCCGGACCAATTTGCAGCCAAAGGACCAGGCCCCTTTTTGCGATTCGGCACTGCGTCTCTTTAACTGACAATTGCGCGGTCGTGCGACATGGCTCCCAAACAAAATTGGCGTCCTTTTTTTCCCACAAATAGAGCTTTCTTTTGGTGGTATTTGATCACCCCTGCGGTTTTTATTTTTTGCGCTATAAAAAAAAATAGAGCGACAATTTTGAAAAAAATGCAATATTTTTTACTTTTTGCTATAATAAATATCCCCAAAAAATATATAAAAAAAACATTTTTTTTCCTCTGTTTAGGCCGATACGTATTCTTCTACATATTTTTGGTAAAAAAAAAAAAATCGCAATTAGCGATTATTGATTGGTTTGCGCAAAAGTTATTAGCGTTTACAAAATAGGGGATAGTTTTATAGCATTTTTATTAATATTTTTTTTTTTACTAATAATGGCGGCGATCAGCGATTTTTTTATTGTGACTGCGACATTATGGCGGACACATCGGACATTTTTGGGACCATTGTCATTTATACAGAAGTCAGTGCTATTTAAATGCACTGATTCCTTTGTAAATGACAGTGGCAGTGAAGGAGTTAACCACCAAGGGGGCGTGTCTGACGTCACTGATCGGCTGTTCCCGGTGACAGGGAACAGCAGATCAGTGACAGGCAGTGTAGGAAGTGTGGGGAGAGGTTTGTTTACACAGACCTCTCCCCGTTCTTCAGCTCTGTGACCCGATCGCGGGACACCAGCGGCGATCGGGTCCGCTGGTCCCGCGGGTGCGGTCACGGAGCTTCCAACCGTGCATATATACGTGCTTTTGCCTAGCCGTGCCATTCTGCCGATGTATATTTACATGCGGCGGTCGGGAAGCGGTTAATGAAGGCCTCTAGAGTAGTCCAGTGTTTAGTGTGAAAAATTCATTTTGAACCACATACTAAAAATCTAATATTCCTTACAACAAATATTAACCTATGACCTATTGTAGATGCATCATATGACGTCTCTGCTTTTGTAATTTTACAAACTCAGAGTGATATCTCATCACAAAATATCTGAAAGCACAGCATGAGGAATCTATCTTCCAATGCTGGTTCAAGTGAATAATAAACTGAAAACAAATGAAGAAAACTTCATTGCTTATACTTTAAGTGACCTTAGTCTTGTAGTTAAGGACCTTAGATTGTAAGCTCCTTCAGGGCAGGGACTGATGTGAATGTATAATGTAAAAGTGCTGCATAAATTGATCGCGCTATATAATAATAACAATATGTCAAAAGTACAGTAGAATTTGGCGATGTGAGCCGTAACTGTATTGTATTTATTTAAAACATGTAAGTTAATATGGACTGTTTATGGCCCATACCATTTAAGATTTATACAGTTTTCTGCTAATTGGAAAACCCATCTCCCATGATAAACTCCTGTTAGATAGGAGGAACAGACAAGACTGGTGGGCTTGTTTAACAATTGTGCAGCTAAGTTATGAACACTGGGACAAAAGTGGGGATATTTCCCAACCTATTAAAATGTTTTTTAACCACTTCAATACTGGGCACCTAAACACCTTCCTGCCCAGACCAATTTTTGAGCTTTCAGCGCTGTCGCACTTTGAATGACAATTGCGCGGTCATGCTGCACTGTACCCAAATGAAATTTTTATAATTTTTTTCCCAAAAATAGAGATTTCTTTTGGTGGTATTTGATCACCTCTGCGGTTTTTATTTTTTGCTAAACAAATAAAAAAAGACCAAAAATTTGGAAAAAATATATATGTTTTTTTTTTTGTTTCAGTTGCAAAACTTTGTAAATAAGTATGTTTTCTCCTGATGGGCACTGATAAGGCGGCACTGATGGGCACCGATGAGGTGGCACTGATGAGGTGGCATTGATGGGCACTGATATGTGGCACTGATAGGCGGCACTGATAGGCGACACGGATGGGCACTGATAGGTGGCACAAATTGGCACTGATAGCTGGCACGGATTGGCATGGATAGGTGGCATGAATGGGCATGGATAGGCGGCACAGATGGGCATGGATAGGCGGCACGGATGAGCATTGATGGGCACTGATAGGCGGCATGGATGGGCACTGATAGGTGGCATGGATGGGCACTGATAGGCGGCATTGTTTTGTACTGATGGATGCCAATCAGTGCCAAACAATAATGCATGCCAATCAGTGATGCCGATCACCGGCTCTTCCTATTTACACTGTGATCAGCCGTGATTGGACACGGCTGATCACGTGGTAAAGAGTCTCCGTCGGAGACTCTTTACCAAGATCGTAGTTGCGGGGTGCCAGACTGACACCCCGTAACAACGAACGTCGCGATGCGCGTCCCCGGGTCAGGGTCAGGATTTTAAAACCACTTTGCCGACGTCTTTTGACAATAGGGCGGGCGGCAAGTGGATAAAGCAATGAAAACTGTGTTCAGTTTTTCATAAATTAGTCCCTAGTCAACAATGCATGAGCTAACAACAAATAACAGAATTCAGTATAGCTATAAATTACTGCACATTACTGCTATTTGCATTGTCATTGGGTCCAGCAATTGGGGGCTGCATACATCATACTGCCCAATGATATAATTAGTTATACTATGACATACAATAACACTACTGCAGCACAGCACTAAAGGTCTTACCCCTGCGCTGCTTTTCTGCACCTCTGAGGCATTTCTCTTGTCATTGTCCACATCACCAGCTTCTGATCCGCTCTTATTTTCTTCATCTTTACTGTCTTTTTCTCCCTCATCTCCCGAAGATTTCCGAGAAAGCTTTGATGGTTTCTGGAGTGGTTAGAAAAGTAGAACACATGCATAAAAAGTTTAATACTTAGCTTATCTAAACATACAACATATTGAATGCCTGGTAATTTAAAAAGTTGTACAGTTTTTTCCTGTAGTAAATACAAACTGCTGCATTTTGACAGTGATAGGCCGGGTAACAAAAGAAAAAGTGTGAATTTCGATTTTCCAGTAAGCTCCATATTTTGGAGTACTGTACAGGACACAGGGTAGGAAGTCATAGACCATGGGTTATATACCTTCAGATAATTGGACATTTGTAAAAGCTTTGCTGGGAACACCCCCCGTACACCCTCATATAATCACGCCCACTCCATTGAATTTCAGTTTTGTAGCAAGCAATAAGGAGAAACAGGAGGAGAGGACAGAGAGGAGAGTCCTGTGTCCTGTACCGTACTTCAAGATATGGAATTTACTGGTAAGTCAAAGTCTCCATTATCTTACTTGTACAGTACAGGGCACAAGATAGGAAGTCATAGACTGTGGGACGTCCACAACCAATAAATTGAGGGGTGGGCAACAACATGCAAACAGCAGCAAACAAGCTCACACAAGGAAGGGACAACATTTCGTAAACATTCAGATATCAGCTTAAAGCACCTTGCGGCCAAAGCTCGCATCAGTAGAGGCCTGACCATCCATATATTACATTTTTGAAAAAGTATGAATAGAAGACTAGGTGGCGGCCTTGTAAACCTATGAAACAGATGCTTGATGCTGAAAGGCCCAAGAAAAACACCTACAAATCTGGTGGAACAGACTCTAATATGGAGAGGAGGAACCCCTTTCCTGACGGTGTAAGCCCTAAAAATTAGCAGCCTGAGCCACCTAGCAATGGTGGAAGAGGAAGCAGAACGTTCCCTTTTGGGACCGTCGGGGAGGATAAAAAGGGGCTCAGTCTTTCTGAAGGAAGATGTTGCAGTTAGACAGACCCTAACAGCTCTGATCACAGACAGTGGAATAAATCCTTTGGTGCAGGACATAGGGAAAAGCGGGCAATATTCTCACTGAGGTAAAAGGATAAGACTGCCCTGGGAGGATGGAAAGTCTGAGTCTCAGGACCGCCTTGTCCCTATGTAAGACAAGAAATGTCTCATTCCAGATATGCCTGTCAGAAGAAGTGCCCACTAAAAAGGCCACCTTATTCGTGGGATAGGACAATGGGAAATCCTGAGCCAATTCAAAGGGAGGTTTTTGAAGAAGTGAAAGCACTTTTTCAGATTCAGATCCTATGCAGACACATAAAGTTAGAGGGAAGGATTAACAAGAGCAACTCCTTGTGTAAAGGTATTGACAAGATAGTGTGACGCCAAAGGCGTCTGGAATATAATGGTTAAGGCAGAAACCAGTCCCTTCAGAGCACTAAAGCCCTATCACACTATCAGTTTTTCTGCTGAGTTTTTCCTTCAGATTTACCAAAACCATATAATATGAGGTCAAACCTTTCAATCTGTATGCAATCAGGCATGCCCTTGCACTACATGGTTTTGGTAAACCTGAAAGAAAAATCAGCAGAAAATCTGATAGTTTGTATGGGGCATTAGAGCTACAGTTGGTGCTAGTCTAGGAGAGACTGGAGGAAGGACAGGATGAAAAGATCAGAATGTTCCCGAGGGTTGAGGTGCCCGCTTTCAGTCAGTGACTGAGAAGCAGAATGGAACATAGTGCCCTGTAACAGGTTTTGCCTGTTTGGAATAGGCCACAGCTCATCCACCAGGAGGAGCCTGTGTATGTCTGGGTACCGAGTTCCCTGGGCCAATTTGGAACAAATAGGATCAATGGAATCCATTCTTCATCTATCTCGTGTAGCAGTCGATGAAGAATCTTCATTGAAGGAAATGTATACACCAGTCTGAATAGGACCAAGAAATGACCAGGGCATCCTTTGGGAAGGCCAGGGGACCCTGGATCTGGCCACAAACTTATTCAGCTTTTGTAGAATCTGGAGACCAGACAGAGCATTAGGAGAATCTCGGGGTGGAGGGACAACTCCCCTGAGACCAGACACTGGCAACTCAGGAAGTCTGCTTGCCAGTTTTCCATTCCCAATATGTGGATAGCTGAGAGTGTTGGAATATGGATTTCCACTCTTTCAAGGCTACTTGACTTCTAGTACTCCTCTTGATTGTTTATGTAGGACACAGCCATGACATCATCCAACTGCACCCTGACTGGGTGACCGTGTAGGAGAGGGGTGCAGTGAAGGAGAGACGGCCTTATGGCTCTCGGTTCTGGAATGTTGATGGGAAGCATCAAATCCTGGGGACCAGGTTCCCTGGACAGTGAAGGAATTGTAGATCACGTTCCAGCCCATCAAGGCTTGTGTCTGTCATTCAAGTGAAAGTACTAATGTGCAAACCAAAATAAATATTATACTAAGCAGCTGCCAACATAAATGGTGTTACCACACAGTGCTAATAATATAATGAATAATGTGGAGCTTACTCAATGTGTAATGTGATGTATCTTAAAACACAGTAATAAATCAAATGAATAAATATGCTAATACTTAATGTGCAACTCTACACAAACAATGAATAAATAAGTAACGTTTTCTTCATACAGTGTCTTGCAAAAGTATTCACCCCCCTTGGCTTTTTACCTATATTGTTACATTACAGCTTTTAGTTCAATGTTTTTTTAATCTGAATTATATGTGATGGATCAGAACACAATAGTCTAATGCCCCGTACACGCGGTCGGATATTCCGATGGAAAAAGTCCGATCGGATTATGTTGTCGGAAAATCCGATCATGTGTGGATCTAGCGGACTTTTTCCGTCGGAAAAAATTTAAGAGCTGGATCTAAAATTTTCGACAACAAAATCCCATCATATTTTTTCCGATCGCGTGTAGAGAATTCCGATGCACAAAGTGCCACGCATGCTCAGAAGAAATTTGGAGACGAAAGCTATTGGCTACTATAGTCCCATCGTATGTTTTGTACGTCACCTCGTTTGGAATGATCGGATTTTCCAACAACTTTGTCCGACCGTGTGTGTGCAACACAAGTTTCAGACAAAATCCGTCGGAAAAAATCTGACAGATTTTGTGGTCGGAATGTCCGACCGTGTGTACGGGGCATAAGTTGGTGAAGTAAAATTAGAAAAATATATACATAAAACTATTTTTCAGAAACAAAAAAATGATAATTGGCATATGCGTATGTATTCACCCCCTTTGTTATGAAGCCCATAAAAAGCTCTGGTGCAACCAATTACCTTCAGAAGTCACATAATTAGTGAAATGATGTCCACCTGTGTGCAATCTAAGTGTCACATGATCTGTCATTACATATGACAAGAGGCACCACTAACCAAACACTGCCATGAAGACCAAGGAACTCTCCAAACAAGTAAGGGACAATGTTGTTGAGAAGTACAAGTCAGGGTTAGGTTATAAAAAAATATCCAAATCTTTGAAGATCCCTAGGAGCACCATCAAATCTATCATAACCAAATGGAAAGAACATGGCACAACAGCAAACCTGCCAAGAGACGGCCGCACACCAAAACTCACAGACCGGGCAAGGAGGGAATTAATCAGAGAGGCAGCACAGAGAGCTAAGGTAACCCTGGAGGAGCTGCAGAGTTCCACAGTAGAGACTGGAGTATCTGTACATACCCTGTTTCCCCGAAAATAAGACCTAGCGTGATTGTCGGTGATGGCTGCAATATAAGCCCTACCCACCAAATAAGCCCTACCCTGTTTCCCCCGAAAATAAGCCCTACCCTGAAAACAAGGCCTACAACGACTTTAACTAGGGCTTATTTGGGGGGTAGGGCTTATATTGCAGCCAACACCGACAATCACGCTAGGTCTTATTTTCGGGGAAACAGGGTAGGACAACAATCAAACGCTCCATAGAGTTGGGCTTTATGGCAGAGTGGCCAGAAGAAAGCCATTACTTTCAGCAAAAAACAAAATGGCACGTTTTGAGTTTGTGAAAAGGCATGTGGGAGACTCCCAAAATGTACAGAGGAAGGTGCTCTGGTCTGATGAGACTAAAATTTAACTTTTTGGCCATCAAAGAAAACGCCATGTCTGGCGCAAACCCAACACAAACACATCACATCACCCAAAGAACACCATCCCCACAGTGAAACATGGTGGTGGCAGCATCATGCTGTGGTGATGTTTTTCAGCAGTCGGGACTGGGAAACTGGTCAGAGTTGAGGGACAGATGGATGGTGCTAAATACAGGGATATTCTTGAGAAAAACCTGTACCACTCTGTGTGTGATTTGAGGCTAGGACGGAGGTTCACCTTCCAGCAAGACAATGACCCCAAACACACTGCTAAAGCAACACTTGAGTGGATTAAGGGGTAACATGTAAATGTGTTGGAATGGCTTAGTAAAATCTCAAACCTCAATCCAATAGAAAATCTGTGGTCAGACTTAAAGATTGCTGTTCACAAGCGCAAACCATCCAACTTGAAGGAGCTGGAGCAGTTTTGCAAGGTGGAATGGGCAAAAATCCCAGTGGTAAGATGCATCAAGCTCAGAGAATTATCCAAAGCAACTTGGAGCTGTGATAGCTGCAAAAGGTGGCTCTACAAAGTATTGACTTTTTCTGTTATTTTGACCTAATTGTAGTGTTTGCTTCACAATAAAATAAAAAAATAAAAAACATCTTCAAAGTTGTGGACATGTTCCGGAAATTAAATGATGCAAATCCTCAATCAATCCATGTTAATTCCAGGTTGTGAGGCAACAAAACACGAAAAATACCAAGGGGGGTGAATACTTTTGCAAAAGTGCAACAATTCCAAAGTGACAATGCAGTGAAAAAATTTGATGAACGTGCCTAATCTCAAAGTTCATAAATAATGTGCTTGTGCAAAAATGGAATCCAGTAAATCCAAATGCTTCCAACATCCCTAGTGCGCCAGTGGTTTGCCCCAGCCTCTCACCTTAGACAAAGACCCCTACAGGTCAAGTAAAGCCTCTGTATAAACGTGACTCCAGGCTCCTATGAGAGTCTGCGTCTCCTCGTGTACAGAGGCTCTGGGGCTAAATTTCCACTGACGGGCACAATGCGAGCCACCATTAAGGCCTAGGACCGTGTTCAGGAATTACTGGCACTCGGGCTTTCACACTGGAGCTGCAGAAAAGGCAGTATACAGGGGCTTTTCAGATGCTTTTTTTAGCGGAAAAACGCCTATAAAGCGCCTCAGTGTGTGTTTTTAAAGTGGCCTAACTGCTACTTGTTTTTTGGAATCCCGCACGCTTTTGTTTTCCTTCTTATGTTCATCTGTTTTCTTTTTTACTATGCAGAAAATGTTAATAAAAAGAAATTTACCAAAGATTTTACATAAAACTCACCCCTGACCTTTGACCCTAAAGCCGATCTTGCTTTTTTGCTCTTTATTTCATTTATGTATTAATTCATTTTTTTTTACACACACTTTTTCGTTAACACACAATGCATCTTTTTTATTCATTCAAGAGGAGAAAGAACATAGGGACATGTTGTATAGCTACTGACCACTATCATAGCTCTCGATTATTAGTAAGAGACCCAGAGCTTTCGGTCTCTATGCTGGGAACGCACTGTTTAGTGCTCTCCCAGCACAAACACAGGTATGCACACTTCAGTGAGACCTCATATGTGCATATGCTCGTCATCTAGGAAAGCACTGTCACATTTGGATTCAACAAACCCTATTTGTAATAAAATGGATGCAAAGATATGTTAATTTGTCCTATGTCTTGTGCACTATTCTCAATCTTATCTCAAGCAGAGTAAACCTGTGTATGTGTTTTTTTTTAATTTTTATTTTACACTGATACACGCAGACATGAGACAGAGATCCCACGTAAAAATAGTGTGCTATAAAAAACAAATATTTAATTTACAAAGAGTGAAAACTATTGTGGATATTGTGCATTTTAGCACTTGCACCACAATATCATACTAAAGATATAAGACAGCATAACATGACTACACCTTACCTTTGATGAGTAGGACTTCTTCCGCTTGGAAGCTGCTTTCTCATTCTTCCTCTTGCCTTTTCCATCCTCTTCTACCTGATCTCCTTCTTCCTCTTCACTGCTGCCATCAGCAGCATTGCCTCCTTCCCCTTCAGTTTCTGAGGAGCTTTGTTGCTGCATTGCCTTAAATGAACCAGAAATGCGACTGATATAAGAGACTATAATCCAGTATAAAATTGCCAAACAACAAATACCTATTTGTAGTCACAATGAAAGATGTCAATTTATTATAATGTAACTCTGGATATTCTATACAGTACCCCTCAAAATTTCACTGCCACTGCTAGGAGGGGGGGGGGGGGGGGGGTTACATTTTACTGCCACTACATTGACCACCAATGCAGGGGAGATAATTAAAATTACTACACTACTGCCTGGCACCAGTGCGGGGGGTTAACAGCAGCACTACTGACAGCGTTGCTGAGGGTTATTACTCTGGAAACTGACACCCATGATGGGGGTTATTACTCTGGTCACTGACACCTATGCTGGGGGTTATTACGCTGGTGACTGACACCCATGCTGGGGGTTATTACTCTGGTCACTGACACCCTTGCTGGGGGTTATTACTTTGGTCACTGACACCCATGCTGGGGGTTATTACTCTGGTCACCGACACCCATGCTGGGGTTATTACTGAAGTCACTGGCTCCAATGTTGGAGGGTTGTCAATGCAGACACTGACACCTATGCTGGGGATTATTATGCTGGTCACTGACACCAATGCTGGGGGTTATTACTCTGGTGACTGACACCCATGCTGGGGGTTATTACTCTGGTGACTGACACCAGGGCCGGTACAAGGGGTGGGCGGAAGGGGCAGATGCCTTGGGCGGGACCATTTACTGGAGGAAGAGGGGCGCAAGAAGCGCCAGAGTACTGGCCGCGCTAAATAGACAATGACAACATGTGCCGAGTGCGCTCCTGTACCCGGGAAACAAGCCTGAGACCAGCCCTGCCCCGTCTCTCTCTTCCCTATCAGGCGGAGTTTGTCCTGAAACCAGGACACAGCAGCATAGGGATGGATGACTGGAGTCAGTGTGGCAACTCCGTGGGGGGTATCCTTAAATGCAGTGATAATTAATCCTGCCGGCTGCAGCTTTCTCTGCTGTGCGCTCTCCCTGTGCCTGCCTTCTCCCCTGTGGGAACAGCTAGGGGAGGGTGAAGTAGAGGAGGGGGCGGGGCCCTCTCTCCAAACCCACCCTCCTGTGTTCCATCCTGATCTTCATCACCCTGGAGAAAGCCGAACCCCAGAAACATGTGACCGCCCTCTCCATCCATGCTGGCTCTGTCCCCTGAAGAGTGTCACCGCCCCTGACCCTTTGCAGTCCGAGAGATGGGCGCAGAGTGACCCAACAGGGCAATCAGCAAGGTGGGGTTCCATCTTCCTGAGCTGCCGACTGAATGCCCATCCAGTGGCTTCTCCTGCCTGCCCTAGGCCCCAGCAGATGAGTGCTGCTTCATCTCATCACTCCATGTGAGTCCAGGGCTTGGGGAAAGGGAATAAGAGGGTGAAGACACTAAGAAAGATCATCATAAGGAGAAGGCAGAGGATGACAAGTATAGAGCATAATAGAGATTATAGGAGAGTAGAAAAGTTATGGCTAGGATGATAAGGAAGGGGATGATAATGGAGGGCGAGGACAAAAGATGGCAGGGATCATGTATAGTAATGGGGGAAAGTGACAAAAGTAATGACAGAGGATGGACGATGACAGTAAAGAAGATGAAAATGATAAAGACAAGGGATGAGGATGGTAATTATGGAAGGAGAGTAAAAAATGTGATAAGGATGAGGATGGTGATGACAGTAGAGAGGAAGTTTGCTTAATTAGCAATGGTAGTGGTAACAGTGGGTTAATTAACACTGACACTGGTCACTAATGCATCAATAATAGTGCATTACCACCTTCCTGCTACATATTATCAATACCATTGCAAATTAACCACTTGCTAACCCACCGCAGGTGGCAGCTACAGGCACCGGAATGTACCCACACGTTGCTGCTTGTTTCAGGTGCATGCTCCTCCCACCTACTCCCACCTACTTCCACCTGCTTCTCTGCGATTGTACACAGAGAGAGTGTCAGCAGATCCCAGCCAATTATTCATGACTTGGAGCTGCTGATCAGCTGTGTCCAATCACAGCCCAGAGCTCTGTGTTGACAATCAACACAGCGCTCTGTACAGAGGGAACAATCACTTTTTTGCTTTTCCGTGCAAAGCAGCGAAAAGAAACAAACCAATCAGTAGTAAAAGGCAGTACACATTACACATTTTTAGACTCGCAGTTAACCCCTTGATTACCCCTAGATGTTAACCCCTTCCCAGACAGTGTCACCCGACTTTGAAGCCGCACAGCCCAACATCAGCGCAGCTTTCAAATGACTTCTTTAATTGAAGTCAATGCAAGCTGCTCTGAAGTTGCCCCCCAAGTAGTGCAGGAACCTTTTTCTTGTCGCTCCGATTAGTACGGTTTCATTGCACTGAATGGGGTGACAAGTTTTCCCAATGTGAACCGTGCCCAAGTCACTGATCGCCGCCAATACTAGTATATAACAAATTGCCAGTATAGATCCCATCGTCTGGCGTTGTAGCTTTCATGGCGGGGGGGGCGCAGTTTTCCATCTTTGCCCTGGGGACCGAATGACCTTGTCCCAGCACTGACTGACACCCATGCTGGGGGTTATTACTCTGGTCACTGACACCCTTGCTGGAGGTTATTACTCTGGTCACTGACACTGGTGCTGAGGGTTATTACTGAAGTCACTGGCTCCAATGTTGGAGGGTTGTCATCGCAGTCACTGACACCAATGCCGGGGGTTATTATTACACTGACACCATTGTTGGATTTTTTTACTGCAGTCAATCACATCAATGCAGGTCACTGACACCAATGTGGGGGGTTCTTAGAACTGCCACCAACACCTGTGTTGAGGGGGTTATTATTACGGTAACCATTGCCAGTGCGGAGTGATGGTATTGCGATAACGGACACCAACGCTGGAGGTTATTATTGCATCCACTGACACCACTAATGACCCCAACTTTCTCTTCAGCATGCATTGCAGTAAAAACCTCAACACATGATAGCACACTGCTATTGTGTGTGGAAGTGTCGGGGCCTGCCCTTAAACCCCTCTATTATTTTAAAGTTGACCACCATTGTACAGGCTGACTTTGCATTATACCGTTCTGGAAATATGGTCAAAGGAACAGAAAAGTGTATATTATTAAAATTGAAAACAGTGGATTTTAGAAGCCGTAATAGCTGCAAAGATGTACAAAAACACTATGACTATGCATACAGACTATGCATGCTGCATCCTTTTAGTAACTGAACACCATAATGCCTCAATAACAATAAAAATTATACCAAAATAATGGTTTAGAGAAACTGTTACAAAATTGTGCATTTTTTTTACTAGCCTGCTATTACATATGAAGCAAACATCATCATTTTCAGCTTTTCACAAAAAAAAGCTTTTGAAAGCCTATGGACATTGGCCGTGTTTGAGCTTTAACAGCAATGAATGTGCATCTCTCCATGTATTATAGTATTTTTAAACCACTTCAACATTCCAGAAAGAATACATCCCAATCCCCCAAATGTAAAATCATACTAATTTCCTTGGTCTATGCCCAATCTTCTCCTTACTCCCAACAAACATCACCTGACCAGGTCTGGAGTACATAGTTAGTCTGTTTGGAAAAAAAAGACACAAGTTCAACCAATAAAAGGGAAAAAATAAATAAATTATACAATCTTATGCCCACGGTTGATCCAGAGGAAAGCAAAAACAAAAAAAAAAAAAACCCCAGCAAAGCATGACCCCATTATCTCCAGCAGGGGAAGAAAAATTCCTTCCCGATCCACTAAGAGCTAATTGGATATTCCTTAGACCAACTATACCAATAAAGTGCATTGAAAACGTATTCATACCCCTTGAAATTTTCCACATTTTGTCATGTTTTGATCTAAACCATTCCATTGTAGCACTGGCTGTATGTTTAATGTTGTTGTCCTGCTGGAAGGTGAACCTCCATCCCGGTCTCAAGTCTTTTGTATACTCTAACAGGTTTTCTTCTAAGATTGCCCTGTATTTGGCTCCTTCCATCTTCCCATCAACTCTGACCAGCTTCCCTGTCACTGCTGAAGAAGAGCATCCCCACAACATGATTTTGCCACCACGTTTCACGGTGGGGATGGTATGTTCAGGGTGATGTGCAGTGTAAGTTTTCCGCCACACATAGCGTATTGCTTTTAGGCAAAAAGTTCAATTTTGGTTCCATCTGACCAGAGCAACTTCTTCCACATGTTTGCTGTGTCCCCCACATGGCTTCCTGCAAACTCCAAACAGGACTTCTTATGGCTTTCTTTCAACAATGGCTTTC
Organism: Lithobates sylvaticus; assembly: GCA_028564925.1. NCBI lineage: Eukaryota > Metazoa > Chordata > Amphibia > Anura > Ranidae > Lithobates > Lithobates sylvaticus. Next base: position 545,159,908 of record CM053029.1, read on the forward strand.
TTCTTGTCACTCTTCCATAAAGGCCAGATTTGTGGAGTGCATGACTAATAGTTGTCCTGTGGACAGATTCACCCACCTGAGCTGTGGATCTCTGCAGCTCCTCCAAAAGTTACCATGGGCCTCTTGGCTGCTTTTCTGATTAATGCTCTCCTTGCCCGGCCTGTCAGTTTAGGTGGACGGCTATGTCTCGGTAGGTTTGCAGTTGTGCCATACTCATTCCATTTTCGGATGATGGATTGAACAGTGTTCCATGCGATGTTCAAAGCTTGGGATATTTTTTTTTCATAACCTAACCCTGCTTTAAACTTCTCCACAACTTTATCCCTGACCAGTCTGGTGTGTTCCTTGGCCTTCATGATGCTGTTTGTTCACTATGGTTCTCTAACAAACCTCTGAGGGCTTCACAGAACAGCTGTGTATACCAAGATTAAATTACACACAGGTGGACTATATTTACTAATTAGGTGACTTCTAAAGGTAATTGGTCCCACTAGATTTTAGTTAGGGGTATCAGAGTAAAGGGGGCTGAATACAAATGCACGCCACACTTTTCAGATATTTATTTGTAAAAAACTTGAAAATCATTTATCATTTTCCTTCCACTGCACAATTATGTGCCACTTTGTGTTGGTCTATCACATAAAACCCAAATAAAATACATTTACGTTTTTGGTTGTAGCATGACAAAATGTGGAAAATTTCAAGGGCTATCAATACTTTTTTAAGGCACTGTACATGTTAGAATCCAGTTATATTATGTACATTTATGAAAAAATCCAGGCCTTTTTTAAAGCAATCTACTGAGTTAGCCAGAACCAGATTTAGAGGGAGTCTATTCCACAATTTCACAGGTCTCACTAAGAAGCCTTTCCATATTTGGAGATTAAATCTCTTTTCCTCCAGATGTAAGGAGTTCCCCCTTGTCCTCTATGATGATCTTAAAGTGAATAACTCAACACCAAGTTCAATATATGGACCACTTATGTATTTATACATGTTGATCATACCCTCCTCTTCTCAAGAGAGAATAAATTCAGTTCCTCCAATCGTTCCTCATAGCTGAGCTCCTCCATGCCTATTATTAGTTTGATTGCCCTTCTCTGCACTTTCTCCAGTTCCCCGATATCTTGTTTTTATGAACTGGTACTCAAAACTGAACTGCATATTCCAGGTCAGGTCTTACTAATGATTTGTACAGGGGCAAAATGATGTCTCTCTCTCTCTCTCTCTGGAGTCCATACCTCTCTTAATACAAGAAAGGATTTTGCTCACTTTGGAAACCGCAGCTTGGCATTGCATGTTATTATTAAGCTTATGATCTCCCAAAACCCCCAGATCCTTCCCCACCATTGATGCCCGCAATTGTACTCCCCCAAAGTGCATAAATTTACATTTATCAACATTAAACCTCATTTGTCACGTAGTTGCCAAATTAAAGAGTGCATTGAGGTCGGCTTTTAAGTTGGAGACATCCTGTAAGGAGTAAGGAGTAGTTTGAGCTGGACCAGTACTGGTTTCTAGGTGCCTGTATTTTTAAAACTGAATATATACTTAAAATGTATTCATCTGGCACATGGACATCTAAAACAAAAAAAGTCCAAAGTAGAGGTGTTTACATTTTCAGCCAATCAGATTCTAGGTTTTCGAGTTCCTACTACAGGTTACAGAAAAAGCAAACATCTAGCTGGTTGCTGAGGCAATACCATTTCCATCATCTTGTTTTGTAATCAATACTCCATTGTTATAGCTTTCAATATTCCACCTCTGTATTTTTTCTGTGTATTACTTATTGCATATTTCCAGGAGAACTTCCACCAAAGTACATGACCATTTTCTCACTGTACTTTCTTCTACTGTATTCTGCTTCTGCAGTTCATGCTCACCTTCAGATGCATCTATTAAAGAAAAGAAATATAAATATGTTTTACTTATATGCCTTACTATGTACACAAATACACTTAAAATAGGTTTATCAATAAGGCTTATTATTAGTTATATATTCATTTTTTTGTATCAACATTTGATTACACCCAATTCCTTGAAAACATCTGACACCAAACTGCTGCTGTTCCCGACCACACCATTCCTGTGTCCACATTTCACACAAGCATGGAGTACCACAACAGCTATGGCTCCAAATCAGCCTGCTTATACCCTACCCTAAAGAGGGGGGGGGGGGGGGGGGTTGTAACCCCAAAGCACACTGGACATTGATTTTAAAATAAAGAATATCATTTGTTAATCTTTTTTATTGAGATCTACCCTCCTGTTACAGGACAGTGAAAGAGCAGCAACAAGTGTAAGTTGCTACTTAATGATTACATGGTAAATAAACATGTATATAATCATATATAACTAAATATAACTAATTATATAACAGTGCCACTTCCCAGTGTCACTTGTGATAAGACCAGTGAAAAACTGAGTACACCTGGTTTTATAAACGTACCCAAAAAATGCCTTCATTTCAAAATAATTGATCAACCATTAATTAATTTAAAAATTTTAATTTTTTAAAAAAAATTTTTTTTCAGCACGTGTTGTGAAAACATGGTTGATCAATTATTTTGAAATGAAGGCACTTTTTGTGCAGGTGTATAAAACCAAGTGTACTCAGTTTTTCACTGGTCTCATCACAAGTGACACTGGGAAGTGGCACTGTTATATAATTAGTTATATATGATTATATACTGTACATGTTTATTCACTATTTAATCATTAAGTAGCAACTAGTAATTTAGCACTCCCCATTACACGTGTTTCCAATTTGCACTAGAGATACTACACCTAGTTTTGGGGGATAGCAGCTCCATATATTATTTAAATCAATTTTTTTTAGTACAAGTTTTGGCGTAAGGTATTAATTATTTAAAGAGCAGCAACAGACTGATGAGGTTATCTCTCTGCTCTCCCTGTCAGCATGTTCCTTTTTACCGTAGTACATGTACATGCAGAACACCTGACTGTCCCTAAGTACTGCCCCTCCCTCTCAGTTTAACTGCTGTTGTACATGGAAATACTAGAACTGAAATCAAGTCAAATTCAGTTCATTACCCTACTTGCATTTTAGATACACATTTTTTTTTTTTTGTAATTCCTTCATTAGCCAAAGAAAGTTACATGTAACAGTCAGTAGAGACAGTATGTACAGTATCTCAAGTAAATAACCGGTAGGAGTTATGTGGTCATAACAGCATATACTTATTTGCATAAAGTGCTCAACGCGCCACCAACTGGATGCCCCCCCCCCCCCCCATGTCTTTATAAGTCATAGCACATGGCGGACCTGGCATTACACCGGGAGAGCGTGTTGAGGCAACATCTGAAGAAAAACAGAGGGAGAAGGCAGCGCAGAGAGGGCTAGAAGACATCAGCAGAGAGTGGAGAAGAACCGGCAGAGTCAAAAGACATCAGCATCCGGAGAGACGCCCGCGCTACCTTAATAAATTACTTTAAAAACCTGTGTACTGCGTTTTATTTTTGACACTTTTGTGAATGGGTAGGGGTACGATGTACCCCATACTCATTCACATAGGGTGGGGTGCCAGGATCTAGGGGCTCCCTTGTTAAAGCCCCCCGCCCGCAGACCCAGACAACCAACGGCCAGGGTTGTCGGGAAGCGGCCCTTGTTCCCATCAACATGGTTGTTGGGAAGAAGTCCCCCTGCCCCAAAGCACCCACCCCCCCATGTTGAGGGCATGTGGCCTGGTATGGTCCAGGAAATGGGGGGGGGGGCTTGCTCGTAAGGGTCTGGTATGGATTTGGGGGCCCCACGCTGTTTTTTTCCGGTGTGGGGGGGTCCCCATAAAATTCATGCCAGACTGAAGGGTCTGGTATGGTCTTGGAGGGGGAACCCATGCCGTTTTTTTTTTAATTTGGTGTGGAGTTTTCCTTAAAGATTCATACCAGACACAAAGTGCCTGTCATTGTCGGGATCAAAGTCGGATCCCCGTTCATTGAAGTCGGACAGATGTCAGACTTCCACGTCGCAGGGCAAAGTCGGATCCACAGTCATACGACTGTCGTGTCGTACCAGTGTGAACCCGGCCTAAAACCTGGAAGGTGATTGTTTTTTTTTCAAAGCTACACCAGATTGTGCACTCCCCAGTTTTGGTAAATCAACCCCAAACTGTTGGTATTTTATTATGAATTTGGCGCATGTGTTGCTCCACAATATAGAAGTGGAGCAAAGTAGAACTATTTGAATTTGGCGTCCGAGTCGCTGCCAGAACCAAAACTGTTGCAGGTGCTGTTTTTGAAATTAACAACACAGTAACAAGAGCAATTTATACCAGAAAAGTGTCACAGCAGCTTGATTGATTACAGTTACAGTTTTACATTACTATTTAGATGATAAAACTTGCTCCTGAGATTCTCTGTGGCATTAGCTGCTTTTAAAAAAATGCAGAAGTTTAGAAGAGTAAAGACTAGCATGTTATGTTACCATATGACTGGGTCTGGTCTCTCAGATGCTGACAGCTGGGTCTGGGGGTGCTTCTATCAAGGGGGTGTGTCAGGGACTAGACTTATTGGGACGATTCAGTAAGGCATTTGCTCCACAATTTCTGGCGGTGTGTGTATATAGTCAGAAGCCTTGCACCAAATTCATGAAAACCTGGCAACATATTTATTAGTACCAATGAATGCGACAAGTTCAAGCAGCTCTATTTGTAACACTTTTACTGTATGCCATTATTGTTGTGACAATATTGTTGGTGATAAGGAAAGTGGAGGTATCGAAGATCTCTTCCATGTTGGCGTAAACTGTTGATTGTGTTAAAGTAGAACTATAGGCAAAACTTTTTTTTTTCATTTTGGATAGAGCAAGGGAGGGTTATTATGACCCCTTTCAGGTTTTTTTTCACCATATGTGTCCCAATGTGGAGATTTCCCTTCACTTCCTGTTCCATAGCCAAACAGGAAGGAGAGGTAAACCCTGAAAATTAAGGGAATTCTCTGGGAACCTCCCAAGCCACCAAAATCGGTGTCCATATTGGAAGATTTGTGACTATCTTTTACTTTCGATGATAATGGTAAACAGGACAAATAGAGAGGGCGAATCTCCCTAAGGCCCCTTTCACACATGCGGACAGTATGTCCGTATTTCATCCATCCGTTTTCGGATGAAATACAGACATACATGCATCCTTATGGGATAGCGGGTGTCAGCGGATGAACATCCGCTGACACCCGACATCATCCGTCCCCGCTATGGTTCGATCCTTCAGACGGAGGAAAATCCTATTTTTCTATCCGTCTGCAGAGCGGATTGGATGAACACGGACAGACGGTCCGTGTTCATCTGATCCCCCCATAGGGGATAGCGGAGCTCTGACAGGGTGGTCCCTGCAAAGTGTGCAGGGACCGCACTGTCATCCGCCGGCTCAGCGGGGATCAACGGATCGATCCCCGCTGAGCAAGCGTATCTTCACGGGGCGGATCATGACGGATCCGTCCCGTGTGAAAGGACCCTAATGATGGCGCAGACAGCAATACAAACCTGTTCTAATCCATCTCCACTCTATCCGAAAGGAAAATAAAAGTTTTGCCTTTAGTTATACTTTACGGTCCTCTGAAACTGATAATTGATACATTTCCATTATATTATTCTCCCAACTTCTCCAAATAACTTATCTGTCCATAAAACACCACTTCACAGGAGAGATGCTTGCAACAGTTCTTTCAAAGTTCCAACAGATTTATATACACCTTACCAACATGTACATGAATCTGCTGCAGTTCCACCTTTTGTTGCACAACCGCAAGACGTACAATCACGACACGGTTAATGAATTGCAGGGATAGTGTGCAATAGAAATGCACAGGAAAAGCAGTTACCCTGGCTGGAATTCTGCAGAAAAAAGTCTGGTAATCTGCACAAAGATACTGTTATTTATCAGAAATTTTCCTACACAAATAACACAAACCATTCAATGTGTGCTGGGCAACTACCAGTGCAGACACTATGGGGTCTATATATAAAACATTCATTAGACAAATGCATGCTGCATGTATTTGGGCTGTAATTTCTGTTACAGATTAATTCCAATGATTATCAGCTCAATATAATGACCAAAATGTGATATACCGGATTTTTCCATGTATAACGCCCCCATGTACAAGACGCCCCCCACTTTTCCAACCCAAAATTAAGAAATCAATATTTTAAACATAGGTAAAATAGAACACATTTTTATGTAGTAATTACCGTAAGGTAACGTTTAAATACCAGTATATTATGCAGGGGTTGTTCTTCCTGTTTTCTCCACTGTCTGATCATACTCTCAGTGGAGGGAGGTCCAAACTGTTTCTCTGCAGCTCTGTTCCCATGCTCTTTTGCATAGTTGGCTACATTTGGTTTGAATTTTGCAAAGTAAGGCCCCTTTCACACCGGGGCGGTGAGCCGCGGTGACGGTAAAGCAGCGCTATATTTAGCGCTGCTTTACCGTCGTTTTCACCGCGGTAGCGCCGCAGAGCGCCGCCGTAGCCGCGGTATTGCCGCGGTTTTACCGCGGTCTCCCATTCTTTTCAATGGGAAGGAGCGGTATAGGAGCGGTGAACACACCGCTCCTATCCCGCTCCAAAGATGCTGCTAGCAGGACTTTTTTTTTCATCCTGCTAGCGCACCGCTCCAGTGTGAAAGCCCGCCGGCTTTCACACTGGAGTTAAAGGGGCAGGATTTTTTCATGCGGTGAACAGGCGCTATTTTTAGCGCTGCACCGCATGAAAAACGCCCCAGTGTGAAAGGGGCCTAAGACAATCACTTACTTTTATTATTTTCTGACATCTTGAGCTCAGAACACTCCGGCCCCTTTTGCATCTGCGCACTCTCTAATTCCAAGGGGATCGCATCTGCGCACTCTGCACCTCCACCCCCACCACCAGCTGACGTCAGTAACATACAGCTCGTGATTGAAGCCGTTTGACAAGCTATGGGCAGCGACACACCTGCGTGGCTGTCTCCCAGGCTGACTGACCGCGTATAAGACGCTGCTAGCGTCTTATACCCAGTACACACGGTCGGATATTCCGATGGAAAAAGTCAGATCGGATTATGTTGTCGGAAAATCCGATTGGTGTGAGCTCTAGTGGGCTTTTTCCGTCGGAAAAAATTAGAGGGCAGGATCTCAAATTTTCCGACAACAAAATCCGATCAGACTTTTTCCGATCGTGTGTAGGGAATAACGACGGACAAAGTGTCACGCATGCTCAGATCAAATTACGAGACCAAAGCTATTGGCTACTAGCATCTACGTAGTTTCGTCGTACGCACCGAACGTCACCATGTTCGTAACGATCGGATTTTCCGACAACTTTGTCCGACCGTGTGTATGCAACACCAGTTTCGGAAAAAATAAGACAGATTTTGTGGTCGAATTTCCGACTGTGTGTACGGGGGCTAAGACACGAGATATAGCAGTGTTTTTTGCAGTGTTGTCTGTCCCAATACATGTTCTACATTACCTGGTTGATCTTGTCGGTTCCTGTGTTCCCCTATGTGTACTGACCACGCTAATCATGGCTGCTGATCCATGATAGCGTGGACAGTTTACTTCCCTTCATCATCCCGCTCTGTGTTCAGAGTCTCTGCATCTCCCCCCTCCCTCCCTGTCATTTCTGTAATCTGTGCTCTGAGACGATCTCCTCTCCTCTCTGCCCCTCCCCTCCTGCATCTATTCCCTTGTGGCTGTAAAGTAACATATATTAATTACTTGCATCCCCTCTTTTTTCCTGCATCTATTCCCTTGTGGCTGTAAAGTAACAAAAGACCCCGAGATTGCCGCAGACATCCTTAAAGAACTTAAGTCCTACCTCTCTATCAACGTGTTTTTTTTTTAAATTATAAAGCTAAATACCTTCTGTGCCCAGCGCTGCTGTGTGTGTACAGTCGCAGCCTACGCGGACGACCTCCTATTCTATATTACCGAGCCCCTCACCTCCTTACCCTCCCTGCTGCAGGAGCTGAAGCGCTACAGCACCCTGTCTAACTTTAAGGTCAGAGGGGAATCTCAGCTCCTCCCACTGTACTCCCTTAGATCGGGAAGGAGAGTGGAGGGAGGACACGTGACAACACAGCAGCACTGGGCAAAGAAGGCATTTAGCTTTATAAATAAAATAAAAAAACACACACACTGTACTTAATATATTCTTAAAACAGAGGAGAAACGAGTAATTTATATTTTTGACTTTAAAACCGCTTTAAGTAAGGGGAACCGCCAGTTTCCTACTGTGCATATGTGAGCTGCGCTGCACTTTGTGAATGATCCCACAGTTTTCTGGGACTTGCAATGTGTCCCAGAAGGCTACAGGGGGGAAAGGAAGGGGGGACTCAGATTGCCACAGTGATTTGACCTGAAGTGGGAGCAGGTACCCGTCAAAACCAGATACCTGTGCAAAATGTAGCAGTCCGGGGAGGATACAAACAAGCAGAACTTCCTCTTTTGGGTGAAGTTCCATTTTAATCCTTTACAGAAATAATTGCCAGCATTTTTTTCAACCTGCACAAATGTGTGTGACATTTGTCCAACAAATGTTTTATAAATAGGCTCCTATGTTTTAGTAGAGACCAAAGTTCAGCCTTACATGCACAGAAAGATGACCCTAATTTCTATTTTCATAGTTTCACAGCATAAACTACAAATTCATTCAATCTATATAGCAGACAATCAATAACATATATTTGCTTACTTGATACCCAGTAAATTTTACTCCAGGGTTGTTCTCTATTTCCCACAATCCTTCATTGAATCCTTTCCTTTTGTTTGACTTCCCAAACTTGTCCTTAAATTCCTTATATGGGAACAGATCTTTTGGGCCCAAAAATGCACTGCAATGGGAAAAAAATAATGTGATCTTTCAGAATCAGCGGTACAATAAGTAAACAAAATGTATTGCATTATTACAGGTAAACTGGTCAGTGTTTTATCATTTAATTGGATGTCAAGAATTGTCAAATTCTCCTAGAATTGAGTTCAGCAACAAAAGGAAAAAAAAAAAGTAACTGGTGCCCAACTTTTTTTTTCTCCTCACCATAAACTGAGAACCAGATCTTTAGATGGAAAGGTTTTCCTGCCATACTACTTATGGGGTCATTCCACATCACCCAAACCCCTGTACACATGAGCGGATTTTCTGTAAGAAATAACTTGAATGGTTTTTCCGATGGAATTCCGCTCAAGCTTGGCTTGCATACACACGGTCACGTAAAAGTTCGCTGAACTTTCGACCGTCAAGAACGCGGTGACGTACAACACTACGACGAGCCGAGAAAATTAAGTTCAATGCTTCCGAAAATGCGTCAAATTGTTTCCGAGCATGCGTAGGAATTTTGCACGTCGGAATTGCTACAGACGATCGTAATTTAGAAGAATAGAGAACAAGCTCTCAATCTTTTGCTGGCAAGAATTTGGCCAGCAAAAGTCCGATGGAGCATACACACGGTCGCATTTTCCGACCAAAAGCTCTCATTGGTCTTTTGCTGGCCGAATTTCCGATTGTGTGTACGCGGCATTAGAGTTTATTAATAAACCACAGTTGTCCAGGGCCTGGAATTAGTCCAAACAAGGCAGTAACCTACAGTATATGATCTTCCTCACTTTAGATTTTTGTCTGTTAATTGACATTGTCCTCCATTTTGGTGATATATATAAAAGAACATGTACTTGGTGACATCAAATATGAAAGCTATGTTTATACTAGGAATGGCAAGAACACCTATCGGGGGACTCTGATTCAGAAAGATCATGACAATCTCTACAATTTCAATTCAGACCATGTGAGGAAACCAAATTATAACACCAATGTTTCTGAGGAAAATTGTTTCTTAAAGATGAACTCCAAGCAATACCCCTTTCACTGCAGCACACCGTACAGGCTTCTTGTGCCCCCCCCCCCCCCTTTAAGCTCGGCTTTACAGATTGTACAGCAGACTACGAGAGGTTGATACCAACTCAAGTGCAGGTTCTTGAACTGAAAAATACATATATGATGCATTATTAGTTACAAAGTTGCATTCATTTTTGATTTTTATATCTGCCAAGATTTAACTGCTGTAAAACAAGTGACTTGTAAAAGTGACTTGTACAAAATTACAACAGTATACATTAAAACCCAACTAAGGCTCCATACGTTTTTTTAGATCTTTATATCTCTGTACACCAGCATTACATTAATTGAGGCTATTCTTTGCTTGGAAACGTCTTAGTACCCTTTTTCCCAGTGACAATGCTGCTTCCTGTACTCCCACTCCAGTTCCCTTTGCCTCCCCCCACATCGCATGTATCCTCACACAAACTTGTAGAGGAAGAGAAAGCTGTGTTCATCCAGTTCTGTTAGGGTCCTTTTACATGGGCAAACTCTGCCTGCGATCTGCTTGTTCAGCAGGGAATCTGTCCACTGATCCCCCCCTGAGCAGGGGGATGAGAGGTCCATGTCCGCTCCATTTATGCACAGTGGACACAACCCGCTCTCCTCATTGGGCGGTCGGATGTAAACAGACCTCCTGTCTGTTTACACCTGACTGCAATCTGCACTGATGGACTGAAAGGATTTCCATCTGTCTGTTTTTAGTGGATTTGATTGGATGTAGGCAAGTGTAAACAGACACCTGTCCATTTGCTCCATAGAGGAGAATGGAGGTTCTGATCGGGTCCACTCGGGACCTGATGGGAACATTTGCCTTACTGAGTGTTGATTAAGGAATGCCAAGTGCCTACTTTGGTGCCTATTGGACTGCCCAGTCTTATTTAGGCTCCATTCACACCAATGCGCTTTTTGCGTTTTGTAGAAATGCAGGACATTTTTTTTAACATGTGTTCCTATGGAACATATTCACATCAATGCATTTTTGTGCCTCTGCATTTTTAGAAAGGGTCAGGGACTCTTTTAAATGCAACAGTGCTTTTTTTTAATCAATAGACTTCAATGGAGAAGCTGCAGGAAAAACACATAGTGTGTTTTTACCGTGATTTTGCCAACAACAAGTTTTCCCCCCAAAAATGCATAAAAATGCAAAAGGCAAATCGCGGCAAAAAAAAAAACCCACGGAAACCACAGCAAAAAGCACTGTAGAAACACTCAAAAGCAAAATGCATAGATGTGAATGGAGCCTTAGAGACCACATACAACTGCAGTAACGGGTGTAGATACAATAAGGGAAATGGTGGTTGTTAGAATAAAGTTTGACTGCATATAAAATTCTGTGATTTCAAAATAAAAAAAAAAAGTTACCAATCACAAAGAAGCTGGAAAGAGATCAATAGGCAACAATCCTGTAAGAAAATATGAGCAGCACATAGTCAGTACTAAGCTCATGTAAATAAATCCAAACCCACATATAGTTGATTTACAAATCATATATAATCATAAAACACCTAATCCAATATCTCAAACCATCAGGCATGTATGTGCACATCATTTGTAAAACATAATTAATGTGGACAGTGTGCATGTGTGCCTGTCACTAGTTAGTTGAGACCAAAGAGCATGCTGACGCAAGAAACAACAGGTTGTGTTATCAGTGTTGGTCATCTTACTTTAAAAAAGTAATTAGTTAAAGCGGTTTGTTACTCAAAAATAAATCTATACCTTATTAAAAAGACCTTTATATGTAGATGCACAAACGAGCATTAAAAAATAAAATAAAGCATTCCTTACCTTTTCTTAGTCATTCTTATGCCTCGTAAACACGTAGGGACTTTTGCCGGCGGACCTAGTCCAGCGGACAATCCCGCGGGACTTTCCGGCTAGGTCCGCTGGACTTTCCGAGGGTGTGGACTTGCCCACACACGCACGGACTTCTCCAGCGGATAATCCGCCGGCCAAAAGTCCGCGGGACTTTTGAAAATGAACGGACTGCCCACACACGGAGCAGTCCGTTCATTTCGAACGTAACTTCAGGTTACGTAGCTAGCGTGGCAGTAAATGCCGCCGCGCTAGCTCCGCAAGCTGGCATGGATTTAAAGGGAATCCCCACGCCGAAAAAACGGCGTGGGGGTTCCCCCCAAATCCAGTCAGACCCTCATCCGAGCACGCAGCCTGGCAGGCCAGGAAAGGGGTGGGGACCAGCGCCCCCCCCCCTCCTGAGCCGTACCAGGCCGCGTGCCCTCAACATGGGGGTGCCCTGGGGAAAGGGGGGCGTGCGGCCCCCCCACCCCAAAGCACCTTGTCCCCATGTTGATGAGGACAAGGGCCTCTTCCCGACAACCCTGGCCGTTGGTGTTCTGCGGGCGGGGGCTTATCGGAATCTGGGAGCCCCCTTTAATAAGGGGGCCCCCAGATACCGGCCCCCCACCCTATGTGAATGAGTATGGGGTCTGTACCCCTACCCATTCACCTAAGGTGTAAAATGTAAAGTAAAAAAAAAACACCCACACTTTTGAAAAAATAGTTTATTGCACTGCTCCGGGGGTCTTCCGTCTTGGGGGTCTTCTCGCCGGACTCCCCCGCCATTTACCAAGCTCTTTTACCGAGCGGGGGAAGTCCGGCTACCTTCTTCGTCGTCGCCGCCGTCTGGGGGTCTCGATCCGCCTTCGGGGGTCTTCTTCCGTCTTGGGGGTCTTCTCGCCGGACTCCTCCGCTCTCTTCTGCTCTTTTACCTAGCTCTTTCACGAGGGGAGGAGTCCGGCTACCTTCTTCGTCGTCGCCGCCGTCGTCTGGGGGTCTCGATCCGCCTTCGGGGGTCTTCCGGGGGTCTCTTCTGTTCTTGCGGCGGTCGTCGTCTTCGCGCCGCCGGCGCCTTCTCCTTCTTCTTGTCCTTCTTGTTCTTCTTCTTCTTCCGATGTTGACCCGTCGCTGTCTCTGCCCGGAATGCCTGTGCCGATCTGCGCTCGGACTTATATAGGGACATGGGGGACAGGGTCACATGCACATGTCACATGGTGACCCCGCCCCCTTGTGTTGTCACAGTCCCGGAGGATGCTGGGACTGTGACATCGCAAGGGGGCGGGGTCACCATGTGACATGAACATGTGACCCTGTCCCCCATGTCCCTATATAAGTCCGAGCGCAGATCGGCACAGGCATTCCGGGCAGAGACAGCGACGGGTCAACATCGGAAGAAGAAGAAGAACAAGAAGGACAAGAAGAAGGAGAAGGCGCCGGCGGCGCGGAAGACGACGACCGCCGCAAGAACAGAAGAGACCCCCGGAAGACCCCCGAAGGCGGATCGAGACCCCCAGACGACGGCGGCGACGACGAAGAAGGTAGCCGGACTCCTCCCCTCGTGAAAGAGCTAGGTAAAAGAGCAGAAGAGAGCGAGGAGTCCGGCGAGAAGACCCCCAAGACGGAAGAAGACCCCCGAAGGCGGATCGAGACCCCCAGACGGCGGCGACGACGAAGAAGGTAGCCGGACTTCCCCCGCTCGGTAAAAGAGCTTGGTAAATGGCGGGGGAGTCCGGCGAGAAGACCCCCAAGACGGAAGACCCCCGGAGCAGTGCAATAAACTATTTTTTCAAAAGTGTGGGTGTTTTTTTTTTACTTTACATTTTACACCTTAGGTGAATGGGTAGGGGTACATCGTACCCCATACTCATTCACATAGGGTGGGGGGCCGGTATCTGGGGGCCCCCTTATTAAAGGGGGCTCCCAGATTCCGATAAGCCCCCGCCCGCAGACCCCGACAACCAACGGCCAGGGTTGTCGGGAAGAGGCCCTTGTCCTCATCAACATGGGGACAAGGTGCTTTGGGGTGGGGGGGGCCGCACGGCCCCCCTTTCCCCAGGGCACCCCCCATGTTGAGGGCACGCGGCCTGGTACGGCTCAGGAGGGGGGGGGGCGCTCGTTCGTCCTCACCCCTTTCCTGGCCTGCCAGGCTGCGTGCTCGGATGAGGGTCTGACATGGATTTGGGGGGAACCCCCACGCCGTTTTTTCGGCGTGGGGAGTCCCTTTAAATCCATGCCAGGTCACGGAGCTAGCGCGGCGGCATTTACTGCCTACGCTAGCTACGTAACCTGAAGTCACGTGCTAAATGAACGGACTTGCCGATGAGCGGCAAGTCCGTTCATTTCAAAAGTCCCGCGGACTTGCCCACTAACGGCGGGATAATTTGAAAACAAAACTTCAAACTTTAGTCCGCCGTACTTTGGCGCCAAAAAGTCCGCCGGCGCCCACACACGAGGGGATTATCCGCTGGACTTCAGTCCAGAGGATAATCCCGCGGGATTGTCCCTTCGTGTGTACGCGGCATTAGAATGACTTCCGGTCTTTCCTCCCGTGGGAGTAGGCGTGGTTTTCGCTCCGCAATGACCCCTGGGAGCTGTGTGACAGTATCCCATGAAGCAGTGGGGGACGCCGTCATCCTGAAATCTCGAGAGATTTCGGACGGAGGAAATGGGACAGCGCTGCTCGTTCAGTTAACTGAGCATGCGCTGGATGGAGCGCATTCACCGCATCCCGGAAGTAAGTGCTTGTGGGTTTCAAATGCCCACAAGCAAAATGGAAAAGCCCTGCACGAGTTTTTATACATTACCGAAACGGATGAAATCAGCGATCGGCGCAGAAAAAAACTGCAACACGTGAGTGCAACATTAAGAGTGTCTTGAGAAAACAATGACAGAAAAAAAAAAAATATATATGTCAGCGGAATCCCGCTTTAAGTTACAAATTACTTCTCCCAAAAAGTAATTGTGTTATTAACTCAGTTACTACATTGGAAAAGTAATTAGTTACGCAGCAAAGTAACTGACTTTTTTTTTTAATATTCTATACGTGTAACTAAGGGGCAGGTCTAGTATTACTGTAAGCAAGGGGCACATTTATTATTATTGTTATATATCGTGTAACCAAGGGGCTGCTCTATTGTTACTCTAACCAAGGGGCAGATCTGTATAGCGTGTAAGCAAGGGGCGGGTCTATTATTATTATATCGTGTAAGGGGCGGATGTCTACAGAAGAGGGCGAATGTTAAATTAATGGGCAGAGCTCCATATATAACAATAATAATAAATGCGCCCCTTGGTTACAGTAACACTAGACCCGCCCCTTAGTTACACGATAGACGCCCCTTGCAGAGTAGCACGAGCATCGGGAGCGTGCGGCATCGCCTCGTATAATTACATGTTAACTGCGCCTGCGCGGTGTAGAGTTCACTCAGAGCTGTGTAGGTTCGGCAATTTTCGTAAGCTCCGTAGTCCTTCGTACCGCGCAAGCGCTGCTCAGTACAGGGGGGTCCTTATCCGGCGGGGGAACTTTTTCGACAGGACACCCGAATTACACTACTGCCATCTAGTGGAGGTAGATGTAATTGCGGTAACGCCGCCCAAGTAATGGGAACGGCGTTACCATGAGGGGAAGAGTAATCAGTTAGATTACTCGTTGCCCTCTAAAGTAACTGCGTTAAGTAACTCTGTTTATTTTAAATCAGTTACTTACATCACTGGTTATCATGTAACGAAAGTTAAAGCGGTTATGCACTCTGTTTTTTTTTTTTTTTGGGACGGAATATAAAGGATGCTTACCTTTATTGGGGGACTCACCTGTTCCATCTTCCATCTCGATCGCCGCCGGTTTTCGTCCGATGAAGTTCCTCGTCTTCTTCTTTAGTGCTGGGGGCCATCTTGCCTGTGGGCATGTGAAACACCCACAGGAACTTTAGATGGCCCAGCATGCACCGCCGTTACTCGCGCGTGCGCAGTAACGGCACATCTGCCGACATCTCACGAGATTTCGCCAGATGTGGCCGAAATCTCGGGAGATTTCGGAAGATGTGGCCGAAATCTCGCGAGATTTCGGAAGATGCCCGCACTGACTCCTGGGTGCAGAACCGCTTTAAGCCTGTTAAGCAGCAGCTACACATCGGGATGCAAAAACGTGGCCCTTATAATTAAGATGCAAATGTGCATGTCTCTGTATTACATCTTGGACAAACATTCTTGTTATCTTCTTATATGCTGCAAATACTACTAATAAAAGTTATATTAAAAACAAATAAGATGCATAAGCGTCAAGATGGTGTATTGAAACCAATACTGGCCTAGTTAACATCTGCAACCTCATTGTGGATTTATTAGCAATAGATCGAGCTGAGAGACAATATGTACCTTGGGCTTCTTCCCTTTTTTGTCTTCACTTCATCTCCTCTCCTTATGTAATATCATACAGTAGGGGTGTTATGCATACAACATATATTGATCCATTGAAAATTACTTACGTCTCATGAGTGCCAAAAAAGAAGATTGGAAATTTATTTGCTGGTGGTTTCACAGCTCCTTCTGGTAGTTCATCAATCTGTTAAAGACAAAAATATATTCAGATTTTTATGGAAAAATCTCTGTGCATAAATCTTTAGCTTTCTTTTTTACTGAAACCAAAATCATGTACAGGGAGTTACGAACTCGTTAGGGACTGGCCGCCTGTTCTTATCTCGGAATTGTTCGTAAGTCAGCCGCGCATGCGCAGACCGACAATTACGGACAATTACGGACATTTCCGATGTTCCGTCGAATGCCGTTCTGCATATGCGCAGCAAATTACGGACATTTCCGAAGTTTGCCGTCATTTTCCGAGGCTCCGTCTGGCCGCGCATACACTGAATGGCCAAAGGACGGCGGAAAATGGCGGAGGGTCCCCGCAGCGCCCGGTTCGTAAGTAGGGGATGTTCGTAGGTCAGGCGTTCGTAAGTCGGGGACATATTGTATAAAGAATATTTTTTCTTTTAGGCCTCATGTACACGGCTGCTGGTAAATGGACGTTCAGAGGTAGTTGGATGCTTTTTTCAGCTGCCCCTGAACTCCAATGTTATCTTATGTGTACATGTACACAGGTTCGTTTAATGTCATTTTTAGGCAGTTGAGTTTAGAGGCCTTTTTTGGAAAGCAAAAAAAAATGAGTTCAGACGCCGAGTTTAGAGGCATTTCAAGCGCTAAACGCTTCTAAACGTGGTAACTCGCATTTAGCCACATTTCGTTTACAGGTGTTTTTTATTTTTGGCTATATATATATATATATTTTTTTTTTTTTCAAACGCTTCTAAATGCAAACGCGGCTAAATGCGGCATGTAAACACAGCAAAACATTTTTTTTAAACGTGGGTTACTATCTGTCAAGTTAAATCGTTCAGGAGAGTTTGTAAAAACGTCCTGTGTATTAAGTGCCAGTTCACACCAGACGCTAAGGCCCCTTTCACACTGGGGCGGGAGCCGCGGCGACGGTAAAGCAGCGCTATATTTAGCGTTGCTTTACCGTAGTTTTAGCCGGCCGAAAAAGGGTTAAGATCCCCCGCGGTATTGCCTCAATGGCTCAATGGGTAGGAGCGGTATAGGAGTGGTGAATACACCGCTCCTATACTGCTCCAAAGATGCTGCTAGCAGGACTTTTTTTACCGTCCTTCTAGCGCAACGCTCCAGTGTAAAAGCCCACCGGCTTTCACACTGGAGTGAATGGGGCCGTTTTTTTCAGGCGGTGTACAGGCGCTATTTTTAGCGCTGTACCGCCTGAAAACCACCCCAGTGTGAAAGTGGCCTAAGCCTTAAGCTTACTTACATGCTACCACTTACATACTGCTTAAAAATGCCTTTTAAAAAAGAGCTCTTTAACCGCTTCAGCCCTGGAAGATTTTGCCCCCTTCCTGACCAGAGCAGTGAGATTAGATGTGTAATTTATGCTCCTAAATTACACATCTAAGCGATTTGGCACTGCGTCGCTTTAACTGACAATTGAGCGGTCGTGCGACGTGGCTCCCAAACAAAATTGATGTCCTTTTTTTCCCACAAATAGAGCTTTCTTTTGGTGGTATTTGATCGCCCCTGCGGTTTTTATTTTTTTGCGCTATAAACAAAAAAAAAGCGACAATTTTGAAAAATAAACAATATTTTCTGCATATTCAAAAAAAAAAAAAAAATGTAAAAAAACAAATTTCTTCATTAATTTAGGCCAATATGTATTCTGCTACATATTTTTGGTAAAAAAAAAAAATCCCAATATTCTGCCAGGTTGCTCATTTTGTCAGAACACCGGCAACACTGAAGAATACTAGCACATTATGACATTGCCTTTTAAGGTTGTAAAAAAAAAAAAAAAAAAAAAAAAACCTTTTATACAGCTTTAAGTACTTATAATGCCAATCATGAAAGATTTTCTTTGAACAGATTTTTAGAACACACATGCATACATGATATTTTATTACACACATAAGCACAACAGTTCTGCAATTGTGATCATAAAACATACCTTTCTTTGATTAATCACACACGCTGACATACGCAGGCTAACAATTAATATTGCATTGACATAAGACTCGTGATACCTTTGTCTGACTAATCTAGTACAATTATCCACTTGGGAAACAGTTGCAATGATGATTTATATTTAAATGGAAATATGGACAGTAATACAGCTTTCAGTAAAGACAAACTGAAACAAATGTAGTCACTGACCACACAGCAATCACTGATAACAAAGAAGCTGCATGTATTACTAGAAAACACCTACATTTCAAGTGAAGCAATCACATACATTTCATTAATCTAATCATCAGCCTATTGTATTTTGACAATCCCAAAAATATTTGAACATGTATGTTAACATCAGTAGAATCAAAATTGAAATCACATGAAAATTTCAGAGCCTCTGCCAATACTAACATAAAAGGAACCAGACATGTGATTTCAGTTAAAATGAGCCTGGACTGGAGTCAACGTGGTGTTTTCCCAATGGATCCAGCTCTGGAAGGATAGAGAAAACATGGAGATCGTTTTCTTTCTTACAATTGTAGCGAAGGCAGCGAATGAAGAAAACACGGCAGAAGCCATGGAGGTGATCCTCGTAAAATCATGTGTGCAGCCGGAGTCGGCTCAACCTCCATTATCACAAACAGCTCTCTCAGGGAGACAACCTTCCAGCCATCCCCATCTATATTCCAGGAAGAATAACACTGGAGCCATTTACTATCCTCTTTATAGCAGACCTTATAGATTTTATTGAATCATTTAAAAAAAATCATTCCTTTTTCTAGTTTATTTCAAAGTAGCAAAGAGAGCCAAAAGACAGCACATTCCCTGTTCAGTAAGACTGTATTTGGCTTTATTTAGGGCTCACTTACACCAGATAACGTCACACATTTTAAGCACAGTATACATGCATATGTAAAATGTATTTCAATGAACCTTGTGTACACCCCTGCGGGGCTCTCATGTTTGTTTAACTGCTTGCCGGCCGACCTATAGCCGCTTTACTGCTACAGGGCGGCCGTTCTGTGCAGAATCGTGTGTACACACATTATATATATATATATATATATATATATATATATATATATATATATATATATATATATATATATACACATGATTCAGCACTTCCAGGTAGGGGGCGCGCAGTCATGCAAAGCTGTACATAAATGAAATGTATCTCATTGTTTTTCCCCACAAATGGAGCTTTCTTTTGGCTGTATTTGATCGCCACTGGGTTTTTCATTGGCCAGCACCCGCTGATCGGCTTCTACTGTGACTAATCACAGCAGAAGCTGATCAGCGGATGCCAGCCAATGAATGACCACTGGCACCTGCTGATCGGTGAGGCGACACATTGGACGCAGCTCTGTCTATGTAAACAAGGCAGAGCTCCAACCTGTCAGCGGGGATGTGCTGGATATTGTTTTCTGTCAAAGCAGGGAATACAATCCAGCACATCCCCTAGTGAAAGCACCTCACAGTACACAAAAACACTGATTAGGTACACATTTAATGCTTTGGTCTCCCTAGCTGTTTAACCTCTTCCCTGCCAGTGTCGTTAGTACATATTTTTAGCACTGATCACTGTATTATTCTCACTGGTTCACAAAAAAGTGTTATGCCATAAACACACGATCGGACTATTCGGCCGGACTATCTGAACGTGCAGACTTGCCCACACGCGTGCAGACTTCTCCGGCGGACTAGATCTGGCGGACAATCCACCGGAGTTTTGGATGTTTGGATGTTCGCCGGACTTTTGAAATGAACGGACTTGTCGACACACGGAGTAAAGTCTGTTCATTTTGAACGTGACACAAAGTAGACGGGACTAGCGAAGGAAGTCAATGCCGCTGCCTCCCTCTGTGAGATTGACACCTTGCTAGCCCCGTCGCCTGATATTGATTTAAAGGGGAATCCATATGCCGAAAAAACGGCGTGGGGGTCCCCCCCAATTCCATATCAGACCCTTATCCTTTCTTCTCCCGATGTTGACATGACGCGACAGCGACAGAAGCCCGGGCCACCGCTAGTAAAAGAGCTGCAAGAAGATAGCGGAGGCCCGGCAAGAAGAACAGAAGAGCGGGACAAGACCCCCGAAGTCGGAACAAGACAGTGGCAGCGACGAAGGAGAAAGAGTCCGGCGAGAAGACCCCCAAAACGGAAGAGGACCCCCAGAGCTGACTAATAAAGTATTTTAAAAACTTGTGTTGTGTTTTTTTATTTACACTTTTTTCACCAGGTGAATGGGTAAGGGTACATCGTACCCCATACTCATTCACATAGGGTAGGGGGCCGGGATCTGGGGGCCCTCTTATTAAAGGGGGTTCCCGGATTCCGATAAGCCCCCCACCCGCAGACCCCGGCCAGGGTTGTCGGGAAGAGGCCCTTGTCCTCATCGACATGGGGACAAGGTACTTTGGGGTGGGGGGGCCGCAGGGCCCCCCTTTCCCCAAAGCACCCCCCAAGTTGAGGTCACGCGGCCTGGTACGGCTTAGGAGGGGGGGCGCTCGCTCGTCCCCACCCCCTTTCCTGACCGGCCGGGCTGCGTGCTCGGAAAAGGGTCTGATATGGATTTGGGGGGGGGACCCCCACGCCGTTTTTTCAGCGTAGGGATTCCACTTTAAATCCATACCAGGCGACGGGGCTAGCAAGGTGTCAATCTCGCCGATCGAGGCGGCGACATTGACTTCCTTCTCTAGTCCCGTCTACCTGGAGTCACGTTATAAATGAACGGACTTTACTCTGTGTGTTGGCAAGTCCGTTCATTTTAAAAGTCCCGTGGACTAGCACACAGACGGCCGGATTGTCCGCCGGACTGCCGAGTCCGGCGGATAATTTTGAGTCAAAACTTCTTTCTAAGTCCGGATAGTCCGATCGTGTGTACGCAGCATTAGTGTCAGATTGTCTGCTGCAATATCACAGTACTGCTATAAGTCACTGATCGCCACCATTACTAGTATAAAAAAAGGTAAATAACCCTCCTTACAGTTCAGCAAACTACTACAACAATCCTCCCTGCTCGATACCTAGAAAGAATGTAACCCCTCCAGAAGGAACTATACATTTTATTCCTATCCACATAAGTCCTTCTCCAGGATAGACTATATATTTATTCTGGTAGCGTCCGCACAACTCTTACTACACTCCTGCATACAGCCCATTACATGGTCAGACCACTGTGCTGTGATAACCACGATCTCATCTCTGATCCCCCAAGCCAGAGACTGCACCTGGTGCATGAATGATGCGCACCTAACCAACAAATCCTATTGTTTTGACATCCAGCTTGCCCTTAAAGAGTACCTTAAACATAACGTAACACCAGACATTTCCCCAGTTCTTTTGTGGGAGGCACACAAGCCTGTAATACGAGGCACATGTACTGTATCTCAGTCTCTATGCATCTTAAACGTGACAAAAAGCTCAAGCTACAACAACTCGAAACAGAATACCACCACCACTTCCTCCAATTCCAATCCTCCCCAACAGAACCCCACAGAATTAAATTAGAAAAAAACAAAGTTGAACTAGACCTATTACTAGCGGAAACAGCAGACAAGTCCATACGCAGGTAAAACCACACCATATACACTACACTACAGCCAATAAAGCAGACACCTTCCTGGCCCGTCCATAATCCCATTCGACTCAGGTTGGCTAAAGATGTCCACTCAAGCAACCCTGTCAAGGTACTTGCTGAGTTCCTTAGGAGACTGGCTGAGCTATATGAAGTGAAGGCCTCTTTTCCTCTGAATCAAGCAGAGACACTTCTCCAAAATTGACCTATACCCAAATTATCGGAAGCCAACCGCAAGTCCATGGAAAGCCCTGTTACGTCCGAGGAAGTCCTCCTAGCTATTAAATCTCAAACCCAACAAATGACCAGGACCTGACGGCCTCTCAAGCACATACTATAAGAAATTTGCTGACATACTAGCCTCACTCTTGACAAATTCTTTCAATGCACTGCTTAAGCGCCGTTCCTTTGGCCGGGACACGTTGATTTCCATGGTACCCAAACCTAACACAGATAATACCCTATGGTCCAATTACAGGCCCATATCCTTGCTTAATCTGAATATCAAGATCCTAGCCAAAATTTTAGCATTGAGACTTAACCCGATCATTGGAGGGCTAATACATAAAGACCAAATTGGTTTCATACCACGGCGTCAAGCAAGCGACAACATCCGTTGAGGAATTCTACTACAGCATCTCGCTAAAACCTGCAATATACCCATGCATCTTCTGTCCCTCAATATTAGGAAGGCATTTGATACAGTCTCCTGGCCCTACCTACACTTTAAATTACAACTGGGGCTTTGGTCCGAATTTTCTACAATGGATAACCTCTTTATATGACCAACCCCAAGCATATGTTAAATACTCCAGGTTTTCGCTCACACTGCTTTCCTATTCAACGGGGGATAAGGCAGGGATGCCCCCTTTCCCCCCTACTCTTTGCCCTAGTAATTGAACCACTAGTGGCCCTGATAAGAACTAACCCCAACATTAAAGGCCTGGAGGTTGCCTCCACCACACACAAATTATGTCTCTTCGCCAACGATGCTTTATTATTCATAACCTCTCCCAAATCTTATTCAGATATTAGATAAATTTGCTATTATAACGGGATTGGAGGTCAACCAGTCCAAATCCAGAGCCCTCAACAAATCCCTCCCACAAGATGAGTTTAAACACCTACATGATAATTTTCCCTTTTAATTGGTCCACTTCCTCAATTACATATGTAGGTATAAAGCTAGCAAGTAACCCAAGGCAACTCTTCTGAACAAACTATCTCCCTACGCTGTCCCATCTCTCCACCCTACTGGCCTCTTGGCAGCTGATATGCGTTTCCTGGCTTGGGCGTGTTGCGGCTGTCAAGATGTCACTACTACCGAAACTCCTGCATCTCAATAGAGTCCTCCCAATCTCTATCTTTCATATGGCCTCTACATTGCTCCGAGTCCCTTTAGGCCCCGACCCAGATCTTGCATTGTTGAATCAAGTCACAATTTACTGTACCAGAGCCCAGCTCGACCTCCTCCTTCGCCTTACTACAGCGGCCAAACAAACGATAGCTAAGGCTTGGGAAACCCCATCACTGAATTTAATTGAAACCAAGAATAGAGTTGCCCAAGCCATGATACACAACAAAATCAGAGCCACAATTTTAGACAGAATCCCCCAACATCTCAAAATATAGCGACCATGGATTAAACACTTCTTGCCCCAGGATTTTGATAAATACCTCCTTAAACCTTAACTCTCCCCATCCATCATGGTTTTTATCTAAACATGACGGAGGCCCATGCGACACCCCCGACCCCCCCCCCCCCCCCCCGGCAGCTCTTGCCTTTCCCCTCTTACTTTGTCAACTGTTTCCTCCCCCCCCCCCTTCTCTTTCCCATTCTCTTACCCTATCTATACCGTTGGTGACGCGGTTAATTGTTATATCACATCTATCTGTTGCCTCATTCTCATCCCATTAAGTATTACTCTTATTTACTACTACAGTAGATTCTCAGCTCCGAAATGGCTAGTTCGGCCCGGAATTAATCATTGCTTAGTTGTTTGCGTATTCTTATATCACTCTGAATCTCCGAAACAATCAAATTTTTCTCTGTATTTCGTTAGTAATACACCCTTGTAATCTGTAATTATCTTTTATTACCCACAACTGGATATGTGTTATTGCTCGTTGATTGCTGCCAATAAAACATTTTTGAACAGAAAAAAGGTATATAAATCAATATCGCTTATTGAGATTTTTTTTACCAAATATATGTAGCACAATACATATTGGCCTAAACTTAAGAAGAAATTAGATTTTCTTCAAAACTGTCGGCCTTTATATATATATATATATATATATATAAAAATGCACCACAAATGCAACATAGATGCACTGCAAACACATGCATGTAAAAGCGTATGCAGAACTAAACACAGAATGCAGGGCTTGTGGTGTAAATGAGCCTTTACTATAACGCTCAGTTCTATGCGTTTTTTTGGTGCTTTATGCAGAAATGCACTACAGTCCATTTAACATGGTTTGCTATGGGACATGTTCACACCTATGCTTTTTTCAGCTGCTGTATTTTTGAAAGGGTCAGGGACTTTTTTAAATGCAAAAAAGCACTTCTTTAGCTTTTTTGGTTCAATAGACTTCAATGGAGAAGCTGCAGAAAAGCATGTAGTGCGTTTTTGCAATGATTTGCGTCTTTTAATCTGCCCAACAGCAAATTGGCCAAAAAAAAAAAAAGCATAAAAAATGCAAATCGCAGAAAAATGGTGTGTGCAAAAAAGGACAGCTTAAAGCACTGCTGAAACTGATCAAAAGTAAACTGCATAGGTGTGAACCAAGCCTAAGCAAACTCTTATGCCGCGTACACACGGTCGGAATTTCCGATGGAAACAGTCCGATGGGAGCTTTTCATCGGATTTTCCGACCGTGTGTATGCACAAGGGTCTTTTTCTGTCGGAATTTCCGACGGACTTTGAATTGAGAACCTGTTCTCAATTTTTCCGACGGAAAACCTTTCTATCGGATTTTCCGATCGTGTGTATGCAATTCCGACACGCAAAATTCCGACGCATGCTCGGAAACAATTCGACGCATGCTCGGAAGCATTAAACTTCCCTTTTATAGTGCTGTCCAACGTGTTTTATGCCGCTGTGTTATTGACCATCGGATATTGGTGTGATCGTGTGTAGGCAACACAGCTTGAGCGGAATTCCGTCCGAAAAATCGTCATTTTTTTCCCGACGAGAATTCCGATCGTGTGTACGCAGCATTACACATAATGAAGGCTCATTTCCACCACAATTCCTGCGTCCAGTGTACAGTTCTTTATCCACATTTTTATGCACTTGTAATGCGTTTGCAATGCATCTGTTTTGGTGTCATTTTTGCATTTTTAATGATAACCAACGTTTACTAAATAAGATGATTGCTACATATTATAAATGAATGGAAAAATGCTATTTATAACCCCAAAAAACAATTGATATTATGGATACGTAATGAAAACGGATTGTATATTGTTCTTACTTCTTTATTCCCTATATCTTACATCAGGGGTGCTCAACCTTTAAAGCGGAGTTCCACCGAAAGTGGAACTTCCACTTTAAGCACCCCTCGCCCCCTTACATGCCACATTTGGCATTTACGGTAATTATTTTTGGGGGGGGGAGTGGGTGCCTAGTTTTGAGTGTGACTTCCCGCCCCACTTTCTGCTTCCGACTTTGGGCCGCCTAGGCAACTCCTCCTCTCCCCCTAGGCGGCCCCTCCCTCTCTGCAATCTTCTGGGACACGTCACAGGTCCCAGAAGATTGCCTGTCTATTCGGAGAGCACAGCGCGACTCACGCATGTGTAGTGCGCACCCGGCCGCTAAGTCGCAAGCTGTCACGACCGGGTGCCCACAGTTTCAATGGATAGGAGTGGGAGAGGAGAGAGGCTCCATGCGGCTGCATTGCTGGACTGTGGGACAGGTGATGTCTGTTTATTAAAAGTCAGCAGCTACAGTTTTTGTAGCTGCTGACTTTTAATAAACTAAAAAAAGCCTGGAACTCCACTTTAGGTGTTTTTGTAACCGGTCACGGGCTACAATGAAATGGTCCAGAATTTAGAATTTTTTATTTTGAATAGGATAATGAACATTTTCCTCAAGCAGCCGCTGAATGCTGGCAGGTGGGAGAGGAGAAGCCAGTTTTCAGCGGTTGCAGGAGAAGGATGGAGAGGATCGGTTTCTTTATATGCTGCACCCACCGCCCCCCCTGTCCAAGTGTGAAACAGAATATGGCATGGAGGCCGCATGGACCCCCTGGAGCATGGGGCAAGGCTACCATTGGGACCCCTGATGCTATACCAGTGGTTGGGAGGGGGGGTATGGTAAAAACACATCTCAACTATGTTGTTTTACTGCCCCCCAAACTGCAAATGTAAATGAGCCCTTACTGTCCTGAGCCCTCTATAAGGCTGCTTTCACATTCAGGAGTTTTAGTGGGCTTTCAGAAAGTGCACCAAACCCGATGTACAGTGCCTTGCAAGAGTATTCACCCCCCTTGGCTTTTTACCTATTTTGTTACATTACAGCCTTAAGTTCAATGTTCAATGTTTTTTTAATCTGAATTATATGTGATGGATCAGAACACAATAGTCTAACTTGGTGAAGTAAAATTAGAAAAATATATATATAAAACTATTTTTTAGAAATAAAAAACTGATAATTGGCATGTGCGTATGTATTCACCCCCTTTGTTATTAAGCCCATAAAAAGCTCTGGTGCAACCAATTGCCTTCAGAAGTCACATAACAAGTAAGACCCGTTTTATACCACACTGCCCATAGCGTCGGCGGTAAAACGCCGCTATTTTTAGCTGCGTTTTACCGTCGGATTTGCGGCGCATTTCGGCCGCTAGCGCTTTTACCCCCCGCTTGCAGCCGAGAAAGGGTTAAAACCCCCGGCAAAACGCTGCAATAGCGGCATTTTGCTGGCGGTATTACAGCGCTGCCCCACTGATTTCAATGGGGAGCAGCGGTGGAGGAGCGGTGGAGGAGCGGTGAGTTCACCGCTCCTTCATCGCTCCAAAGAAGCTGCTGGCAGGACTTTTTGTGACGCCCTCTCAGAGCACCTCTGCAGTGTGAAAGCCCTCAGGCTTCCACACTGCAGACAATGGTGCAGCAGTTTGAGGGCGGATTACAGGCGCTATTTCTAGCGCTATAGCGCCTGCAAAACGCCCTCGGTGTGAAAGGGCTCTAACGGACAATGTTTTTGAGAAGTACAAGTCAGGTTTAGGTTATAAAAAAATATCCAAATCTTTGATGATCTCTAGGAGCACCATCAAATCTACCATAACCAAATGGAAAGAACATGGCACAACAGCAAACCTGCCAAGAGACGGCTGCACACCAAAACTCACGGACCGGGCAAGGAGGGCATTAATCAGAGAGGCAGCACAGAGACCTAAGGTAACCCTGGAGGAGCTGCAGAGTTCTACAGCAGAGACTGGAGTATCTGTACATAGGAGGACGACAAGCCGTACGCTCCATAGAGTTGGGCTTTATGGCAGAGTGGCCAGAAGAAAGCCATTACTTTCAGCAAAAGACAAAATGGCACGTTTTGAGTTTGCGAAAAGGCAAGTGGGAGACTCCCAAAATGTATGGAGGAAGATGCTCTGCTCTGATGAGACTAAAATTTAACTTTTTGGCCATCAAAGAAAACGCTATGTCTGGCGCAAACCCAACACATCACATCACCCAAAGAACACCATCCCCACAGTGAAACATGGTGGTGGCCGCATCATGCTGTGGGGATGTTTTTCAGCAGTCGGGACTGGGAAATGGTGCTAAATACAGGGATATTCTTGAGCAAAACCTGTACCACTCTGTGTGTGATTTGAGGCTAGGACGGAGGTTCACCTTCCAGCAGGACAATGACCCCAAACACACTGCTAAAGCAACACTTGAGTGGTTTAAGGGGAAACATGTAAATGTGTTGGAATGGCCAAGTCAAAGCCTAGACCTCAATCCAATAGAAAATCTGTGGTCAGACTTAAAGATTGCTGTTCACAAGCGCAAACCATCCAACTTGAAGGAGCTGGAGCAGTTTTGCAAGGAGGAATGGGCAAAAATCCCAGCCATACTCGGATATAAATTAATCTTTTTTAAATACTCGCACCTTGGGGAGGGAGGTTCAGACTCACGCAGCCAGTCTGCCGGAGCTCAGATGAGCCTCTCAGAAGACTTCTATAATATTGGAGGCTGAATTTATTCAACAAAAGAACACCATAAGGATTCAATTGACATAAGGTGCAAAGAGTAATTATGTTTTGTTAACCATACTAACCAATTAGAAAATCACTTTTCATTACTATGAACTTTTAAAGGATAAGTTCACCTTTCTGAACATATTACACCCATATTTAGGGTGTAACATGGAACATGTTCAACATCTGACCCCCCACCCTCCTCCTTGTGACAGCGAGCCAGGGATTTTCTCCCCGTACTCGCTGTCACAATTCAAAGACAGAGCAGCCATGAGAGGCTCCGCCCACATAGCCCCATCATTGATTCGCATGTCCCTGTGAATCAATGAACTACAAGTTCCAACAGCCTTTGATGCTTCCTGTCATTGTGTAAAAGCCTGCCTATATCGGAGGTACAGACAGACAGCTACACAGACAGTCTGCATTACACCCACAATTTTCTGATCAGGGGTGCAATTCTTTACAGGTTCCTAAAAAAAAAAAGTGAGAACTGGCGCTGGACCCCTGAACAGGTGAGTGCCTCTTTATATAGACGTCAGCAGCTACAATATTTGCAGCTGCTGACTTTTCATTTTGTTCAGAAAAAGCTGAACAGCTTTAACTTAGACTGCAGAGTTTGACAAGTGGCACCGCCTGTCTAACTCACTCATTTATATCAATGGTGCCTCAACGCAATCGCAAGCCAAGTGCTTGGCTCGCAGTTGCGTCACCGTACTGCAATGTAAAAAAAAAAAAAAATCAGGCATCAGGAGGCACCAGTATCTCCTTGTAAATGCCCATCAGCTGCTGCTATACAGCACCCTGAAAAGTGATCCACTGTGGATTGCTTTTTAGAGGACTAAAAGCTTACCGCCTTGTCTGAAAGAACCCATAGACTCATGATGGGAAGAAGGTACTGCTGAACCTGGAAAACACTGGACATACAGACGTGTGGGGGCGTGGCCTAGACCGGCATGTGAGAGGAAGCAGCTCTCACAGCTCCTGAGCTTGATCCTGTACCGATCCTCCCTCAGCCAACTTACCGACATTCTGCACATATATGCTGCAAGCTGCTGACCCAGGGATCACAGGGGAACCTCCACCAGCCCTCTGCACCCGGGGAATGACCCGAAAATCGCAATTTGAGATGGGTCCCGATTTCCAAGATGGCGCCGGCGCGTCTGTGATGAAAGGAACCCCACGAGGCGCTGACAGGCAGAAGGAGCAGGGACACAGAGGAACAAAACAGCCCAAGTCACAGGGTAAGGAGACACCTAAAGACATGGTGTATTACACCCAGAAAATGAATGGGCTGGTGGGGAGTGAGACTGCTGGACATTCACACTGCAGTGATCCTGCTATACATGGGACACAGGTATGGAAAAAACACCGCGCTAAAACCTAAATGAATAATAAATATATGTCGTGCAGACACAGGTGGGAAAAACAAATTAATTGACATAAAATGAAGCGGCAGCTAAAAAAATGTGAGATATACACATTACCAGACAAAAATAAACAAAAAAAGCCGCGCTAAATGACTAAATGTGACTAAAGTGAACAGAAGTGACTGTTAAGCCACAGAAATAACTGTATCAAAACTGATAACATATGACATAAAATGTAAACCTTATTAATAAAGTGAACCATATAGTCCTTGGACAGTAGCAAGTCCAAAAATAATAACACCAATAAGTGTCCAAAAGGGTGAAGGTAATATAACAGTATGATGTTCAGCTGTTGTCACAAAACTTGGAAAGATGAAGGTAATATGACAGTGTGATATTCAGCTGGTGTCACCAAACTAGGGATAAATTTCACCAATACGTGTGATCCGCCACCATTCTACCATTAAGCTTACCAGAAGCAAGCTTTAACCAAGCCTGTATGGAGACGGTACTGGATGTACCCTGGACCAGGAGACCTCACCACAGGATCCGGACTTCACCAGGTATGGATAATTCTGAGATGAAACTTGGGGCAAAAATTTCCTATTGGACCAGATCTGTATGCGGGACTCATCCGGGAATGCAGACCAAAAACCACCAGCCTCAACATGTAATCATAAAGGAAGAAGGGATGCTCCCATAGTGTAAAACAGATGCAGAGTGCCAGGCTCAAACATCCGATTCACATGGTGCAAGTCTGAGAATGGAAGAGCTGCCAATCAGCAGGAACATCGCCTGCACCTGTGTGATCTACTGAGTCCCTCAGAAAACCAATTTTATACATGGGACACAGGCTGGGGCGGCCATCTTAGCTGCAACAAGTGAGCATGAAGAGACTGATCACTCTGACTCTGGGGCCCCTGAAACACATGAACAGGACACATCAGGTATCACGCAGCCCACACTGGCTGATATCCTCAGGGCAGTTAATATTGGCAATGCTTCTGTAGCCTCTGTGAAGGAGGAACTGTCGCTGCTGCGACAAGATATGCAGAAAATGCGGGAACGCACTACTGCAGTGGAGAGCAGAGTGAGTGAAATAGAGGATCATTTACCCCCCATTGAGAGAAACTCCAAGGCTGCTTACTAACTGGCGAGGGAGGCTGTTGACAGAGCCGAGGATTTTGAGAATCGCCTTAGGAGGAACAACATACGCATTGTGGGGCTCCCCGAGAAGGTGGAGGGTAGGGACCCCACTGATTATGTGGAAGGATGGTTGCTGGACATATTTGGCAAAAACGCATTTTCCCCCTTATTTGCTGTGGAGCGGGCTCACAGGGTGCCGTCCCGGCCTGCCCAACCTGGGGGACCCCCCAGATCCATGCTGGCGCGACTACTGCACTATCGGGATAGAGAAACTGTCCTACGGCTAGCCGGTGAACGGGCCAACATACAACACATTGGGGCCAGGGTGTCCTTAGCGGGCATCCACTCACCCGCTTCCTCAACATCCCTCCCCTTGTTGTGTCACTGCTGCATCATCAGCCGTCCCATTATAGTGAATGGGACTGTCGGTGAGTCAACAGCGGGTCAGAGGAGGAGCTGCTGCAGGACAGAGATGACAGTTGCTCTTTAAAAATTATGATTTAAATCAAATCCACCCTGTTACACAGAGCAGGTAAGTACAACATGTTTGTTGTTTTAAAAAAAAAAAAAAAAAAAAAAAAACACTTTTAGGCCTCATGTACACTGCTGTTGGTAAACGGACGTTTAGTGCCGGTTCACACTTGTGCGATGCCAGACATCACATGTAATTCGCAGCGCCACTGCTGTTCACATTACATGCGCCAAAACACGCACAGGACCCTTTTTTCTGTTTGGACCAGAATCGGATCGCATGTGTGTTCACACCTATGCGATCCGATTCATGTCCGAACTGTCAGTTCGCAGTGCGATCAGTGGCGGCTGGTGCTCAAAATTTTTTGGGGGGGGGCGCAAACAAACAGCCTCACTGTGCCCATTAAATGCTGCCACTGTGCCCATCAAACGCTGCCACTGTGCCCATTAAATGCTGCCACTATGCCCATCAAACGCTGCCACTGTGCCCATCAAACGCTGCCACTGTGCCCCTCAAGTGCTGCCACTGTGCCCCTCAAGTGCTGCCACTGTGCCCCTCAAGTGCTGCCACTGTGCCCCTTCAAGTGCTGCCAGAGTGCCCCTTCAAGTGCTGCCAGAGTGCCCTTCAAGTGCTGCCAGAGTGCCCCTTCAAGTGCTGCCAGAGTGCCCCTCCAAGTGCTGCCACTGTGCCCCTCCAAGTGCTGCCACTGTGCCCCCTGCCTGCCCTCTGCACTTACCTTGTCTCGATGTGCAGCTGGTGACGGCGTCAGGCGGCGAGCGGTGTCTCATCGTCCGAGGTCTTCTTCTCCCGCGCTCTTCCTGTCTTCTGCTATGATTGGACGCCTAGCGTCCAATCACAGCGCCTGTGACTTCAGCCAATCAGGTTACAGGTAACAGACCTGGCAACCTGATTGGCTGAGAGGCGGGTCTGTGTTAGGGAAGCGATGTATTCGCTTCCCTAACACAATACTGTGTAAACAGCGAACGCAAAGCATTGCGCCCGCTGTTTACACTTAGGGAAGCCTATTAGAGCACACCGCTCTAATAAGGTCCCCTATTAGAGCTTTACAGCTCTAATAGGGCACTTCCAGAAACAGCGGCGGCAGCGGTGACAATAGATAGATTCATGCAATGCATGAATCTATCTATTGGTGATAGAGCGGTGCAGGAGAGGGGGGGCGGCGCTCCTGCGCCCTCTATGCACGCACCGCCACTGAGTGCGATACGTGAGCTGAAATGGGGGTGTCGTTAACATATAATGACACTCCCCAGCAGTTTGCATATGGAACTGCCGCTCGTTTTGGGTGCGATGCGGGAACCCGCAGTTGATTCGCAGGGTTCTCGCATTGCACTAGTGTGAACCGGCACTTAGGAGCTTTGAACTTTGAAACGCCAAATGCCTGTAACAGCTTGTAAACACGGTAACTCGCGTTTAGCCACGTTTACAGGCGTTTTTAATGGAGATACATTTTTGACTATTTGAAAAAAAAAAAATGCATCTAAACGCAAACGTGGCTAAATGGACGTTTTCAAATGTCGGTTAGAAAATGGTTCAGGAAAGGCTTTAAAACGTCCCGAGTACATTAACCGCCTGCCCAGCCTCTGTTGTTATACGGCGGAAGGTCAGCTCTCCTGCGCAGATCGCCGTAGCTGCAGGCCCGCGGGTCAGGCGGACTCGATGTGTGCCGGAAACCCACAATCGCCTATTAGAGGCAGAACGGTGAACTGCCTTTGTAAACAAGGCGATTCCACGTTCTGACAGGTGACATGACGGAGATCTACTGTTCCCAGTTATCAGTAGCAGTGATCTCTGTCATGTTTCAGTAAGCCCATCCCACCTACGGTTAGAACACACCCAGGGAACACATTTAACCCCTCGATCGCCCCCTAGTGTTAACCCCTTCCCTGCCAGTGCCATATATACAGTAATCAGTGGCTATTTATAGCACTGATCGCTGTATATATGTCAATGGTCCCAAAAGTGAACTATCTGTCTCCTGAAATGTTGCAGTCCAGCTCTATGATACGATGACTTGACACCTAATCCACCATCCCTGGATATTATTATCAAGCCTAAAGTGACCCATCAGACTCTGGTGAGTGGGGATACATGACGGGGTGTTGCACACCTGAATATCTCTGAAGCATTTTTGCATTTTCTTCACTTTGGATTGGAGCACCTTTAGTCACTTTATTTGGACTTTGTTTTGTTCATCATATATTTATACTGTTTTTCACCTATTGTGTTTGCGAGCGCTATATTTATATATTCACAGTGGGACTTGATTGGATTAATATTGTAGTCACAAACAATTATGGACGTTTATTACATCACGGTAGTTGTGGTGATTTAATGTGGTGTATACTGTTATACTATTTTGGTGTTACCATAGCCAATTTCTTCTACATCTACACTTTAATAATTTTTTGCGCTTATTTTTTTTGCACTTTATTTATTTATGGTATAAGTGATGTATACATTTTCATTTAACACATAAGGTAGCGCTGCATAATTATCTATAACCTGTGTGATTGGACACAGCCGATCAGCAGGTTTCAGGTGAAATCTCTGGCTGAAATCTGCTGACAAACTTCTGCAATGTCCAATCACAGAATGGGTCAGCAGGGGGCACGGCATGTGCCACCAAACCTGGAAGAAGGCTGCTGACATCCATGTTGGATGACTGTACCTCCCGCCAGCTTGCGGTATTTTTACTGTGAGCGGCCAGCAGGTGGTTAAGATTCAGTGCCTTGTAAACCATAAATGCAATGCAGACGAACAACACAGTGCAAAATTTCTAAAACAGCGAACTTGATAGTGTTAATGGTATGAGCATGTTTGTTAAGAAAACTGTCTATATAAGTAAAATGATGTTGCAAACATCTATACATATAAAGCAATATCCCAGATAAGACTGAATGCAGCCAGTCTGTATACTAAGCCTGGTGCTGCTGACATCACAAACTGTCACAGTCTACAAGAAGAGGACAGGGAGGCAACCTCTTTGTTAAGCTGGTCATACACAGTTCAAATTCCATCTGGTTCCGGTTGACTCAGTTAAAACTTAACTGTAGGTGGCCCTGTTGACATCATTAAGCTCAACAAAACTCAACTGAAAAATCAAAGTCAGGTGGAAAATTGTTAGCTGAAAAATGACTGCTTCCCATCCAATGCAGTCACTGTTCAGGCAGTCAGAAGCCACGGGTGCCTGCAGTCAGACTTCAACAGCCGGCAGGGAAGATTTGTCCATCCACTGTTTAGCATGTATGGAGGAATCTATTCCATTTTTTTTTTTTTTTTGTTTAGACCATGGGCTAAACAAGACAAATATTATGAGGTCTATTTATAAAGTAAAAGCATTTTTGTATGCTCCCTATATTTTAGTAATAGATGAATTCCTATATCATCAGCTCCATCTAGAGGCCAAAATGCAGTACACGTTCTCACTGATGTATTTCAGAAAACTATACTGCATTTTGGCCACTAGGTGGAGCTGAGGATAACTGAATCAATCTATAACAAAATAAATTATGAGGAAGCTTCACCCAGCCTGCACAAATGCTTTTATTATCTGCCAACTGAATGGTTTATAAATAAACCTCTATTAGTATATGACTAGCAACAGTTGTATTTACAATAAATATTTACAGACTGGGGGTGTGAGCAGTGACGTCAGCAGCAGCCAGGCTTAGCTTGCAAATACTGTTTGCAGACGGCCCGTTACACACTAGGGCACAGTCTGATGAGTTGCTGCTTTGTCTTTATGAATGCAATTAAAATTTCACACTTTTACAGCCTGTTTCATAGCAAACACGCACTTGTTGAAAACAGTCACTAATGAAAATAATATATATACACAAATGTAAGATACAAGTTCTCGACAAGTGGTATCCAGAGGACATTTCTCATAGGATTCCTGCACTGTTTATCTTTAAAGAGGACCTTGCAGCAAGAATGCAAGATCTGTTTCTTAAAAGAGAAGTATGTTTTTTTTTTTTTTTTTTGCCTATTCATACCTACCTAGGTGGATGCTGCATCTGTCCCCCGCCGCCTCTTCACTGAGAACCGCGCCACCGAACACCGCCGATGGCTCAGTTCTCACTCCTCCCCCAGCGGAGAGATGCTGCCTGTCAGTCAGCAGCTCTCCTGCTCTGCTCCTCCATGCTCATTGGAGCGCTGAGCTGTGAATGGGCGGCTCGCTGAGAGGCTGAGACTGCCATCAGTCAAGGCACCTGGCAGATTCAGACTACCTAAGCCAGGATGACGTGGCGCCTGGACTGATCCTGGTGATGTCAGCAGAAAGCGGACTTCAGACCACTCGCCGCTGAAAAACGGGTCACAGGAGTGCAAAATGAATTGCACTCCTGTGACCCAGAGGAGAAGCCCAGCCTAAAAAGCTCAGGGTGGACTTCTCCTTTAACCACTTTAAGCCCCGGACCATTTTGCTGGCTTAAGACCAGACCACTTTTTGCGATTCGGCACTGCGTCGCTTTAACTGACAATTGCACGGTCATGCGACGTGGCTCCCAAACAAAATTGACGTCCTTTTTTTCCCCCCACAAATAGAGCTTTCTTTTGGTGGTATTTGATCACCTCTGCGGTTTTTTTATTTTTTGCGCTATAAACAAAAATAGCGACAATTTTGAAAAAAACGCATAATTTTTTACTTTTTGCTATAATAAATATCCCCCAAAAATATATAAAAAAATATTTTTTCCTCAGTTTAGGCCGATACGTATTCTTCTACATATCTTTGGTAAAAAAAAATCGCAATAAGCGATTATTGATTGGTTTGCGCAAAAGTTATAGCGTTTACAAAATAGGGGATAGTTTTATGGCATTTTTATTAATATTTTTTTTTTACTAGTAATGGCGGCGATCAGCGATTTTTATTGTGACTGCAACAATATGGCGGACACATCGGACATTGTTGACACATTTTTGGGACCATTGTCATTGTCATTTATACGGCAATCAGTGCTATTTAAATGCACTGATTCCTGTCACTGGCAGTGAAGAGGTTAACCGGGGGTGGCAGTGTAGGGGTTAAGTGTTCCTAGGGGCGTGTTACTAACTGTGGGGGGGCGTGGCTGCGTGTTAGTGAACACTGATCTCTGCACCAATCACAGGGAGCAGAGATCAGTGTCACTTGTTGCTAAGCAGAACGGGGAGATGCTGTTTACTTCCGCATCTCCCCGTTCAGCCTTCCCGTGAGACAATCCGCGATTGAGTCCGCAGGACCCGCAACCGGACTCATGGGGGTCAGTGGGGGATTCCCAACCCCTCCCGCAGTACCTTTCAGATCGAGTAAGGCGGCTGCTCATGTGAGCACCGAGCAGCGATCTGAAATCAGGTATAGATGGCATTTTTTTTTATAAAACACAGACACTGACTGGGGCACATAGCATTAGGAAACACAGAGGATTATATATAGATATGACAGGGCCTTTTTTCCCTTTTAGGAGGGCCTCTCTCCCTTTTTTTAGGAATGCAGCAGGAAAAAAAATACCTGCAGGGGGGTAATTGAAAAATGTATTTTGAATGGGCTCAACTCACACTGCACATACAGTATACCCAGTGAAGAGACTCGTCTCAGGTATTACAAGTCCTTCTACATAAATTGTACCTGTTTATCTACAGTCTTATCTTCTCTACGTGTTCAAAGTGCTGTCAGAAAAACAGAGGGCGGAGAGCTGAAATTACACTGTGTAGAGCTCAGTGAGGCGAGCTCTCAGAGCTGATTGGAGGGGAGGGACTCACCCCCCTCCACACAGCACACAGGAATAAAGCTGAGGCTGTCAATCAGCTGAAGCTCCCTCCTCTATCACCATTTTTCTCTTGGTGTCAGGAAAACTTGTCAGAAGTGACTCATGCTGATAGAGGAACAAAGCAGCAGACAGAAAGAAGGGATAATCCAAGGGCTACTCCAAGTAGTGCCCTCGAACATCAATGATGGTAAGGACTATTACGATACCCAAATATACAACAGGGGTTTATATAAAAAATAAAACACAATACAAGCAGCAGACAGAAATCACACTTAGTGCTCTGGACTGAGACAAGTACACACTATAGAGGGATGTTCTTTGTTCATGATGATTGTCTGAGGTCACAATCACTTGCACTAAGTTTGGAAATGATCTGCAACCGGATCACGTGGTACTTCTGTACCATGCAATCCAGTGTTGGCAAATGCACTGCGTTTGCGACCTGTATTTAGGGTGTTGTAACATGGGCACCCATTGCAGATTGCAGCAGCAGTGCATTTTGAATGCAGTGCGGGAACTGTGCAAGGAAAGTGGGTTTCCCGAACCGTGTTCTGGTGTAAACAGGGCCTTAAAGTGGACTTTCTATGTCAAGGGAAGTTACACTTTTTCGCTAGCCCTCTGCCCCCCCCCCCCCCCCCCCCCCCCCCCCCCCCCAACCCCCCCCCCCCCCCCCCCCCAATATCAAAAATGGCTTTGTAAACAAATGAATAGCTCGGGGGGGGGGGGGGGGAATTACCTTGGCATGGGCATCTGACGCTTTCAGGTGGTGTTACCTAACTTCCTGCGGAGCTGGGAGGCCGAATAATGGTGAGAACGCACTCATGCGATGGGCTGGACTGAATTTCCAGCTATCCCAGGTGGCAGTGGTGAAGCGAAGTAGTGTCACCCACTCTTCCCATTATTGTTGCAGGCCATTTTTTTTGTTTGCTTTTGTTTTGTTCCTGGGTAATCTGTTTACAAATGGCTTTTGAGAGTTGAGATGAGGGGACATGAGCTCTGCAAAAAAAAAGCACTCTCCAAAGGTTGGTGAAACTGACTCGGGTACACTATGAGAAAAGGACCTTAGACTGTGAGCTCTGTGAGCTCCATGAGGCCAGAGACTCATATGAATATACAGTACGTAAAGTTCTGTGTAAACGGGCAGTACTATAAATACCTGTAATAAAAAATTATGTTTAGATACCTATACAATATGTAAATATTGATGCACCGATATATCAAATACACCAAATATAATACTATTATATGTAAAAAACATACTGTGTGTATGTATACATATATATATATTTCGTTTTTTAGCCAAGTGTATCCTGAATTTTCGGTTTCGGTGCACCACTAATGTAAAGCGCTGTGTAAGGCCTCATTTAAACAGTGGAAGTGGTGTGTGTGTGTTTATGTGACCAGGGCATGACCACAGGGATGAGCTGGGTTTGGTCCAAAGCCCAGTACCACAGGACCTGTGGCCAGAGCATT
The DNA here is from genome assembly GCA_028564925.1 of Lithobates sylvaticus. Classification (NCBI taxonomy): domain Eukaryota; kingdom Metazoa; phylum Chordata; class Amphibia; order Anura; family Ranidae; genus Lithobates; species Lithobates sylvaticus. Next base: position 545,198,080 of record CM053029.1, read on the forward strand.
CCCCGCAGCTGAAAATGGACAGGAATGCTGATGATGTCATTCACCTACTATGGCAATTTTTAGTCAACGTCCTGAAGCCTTATTAATCCAATGACATCACAAGCATCTCTGCTTCTCTGGGTACATGCAGCTGCATGGTGGGGAATGTTGCAGCTGATCAGGCCCCTGGGAATGCGATTATGTGACAGCTTCCCATAGGTTCAGATGGTACCCAGCTCATCCCTAATGGATAGGTGTCTGTGTAGACCCGCCTGTACAAATTAATGACAAGCTGCAGGGTGCATTAAGGTGAAAAAAACCCTTTAAGCCAACAGCTGTCAAAAAGAACAAAAAAACAGGCAGTCTGCCAAGTTTCACAACATTCCTCAGCTGCTGAGCTAACTATAAACATTGTAACGTTTTGTTCTTTAGATCAAAGGATGAACTTCAGTCTGTAAATGAGGGAAGTTTAACCACTTAAAGACTAAACCTTTTTCTGACCTTTGTTGGTTTCAAGTTAAAATCATTATTTTTTGCTAGAAAATGACTTAGAACCCCCAAACATATATATATTTTTTTATTTTTAGCAGAGTGGAACCAATTGCCTTCAGAAGTCACCTAATCAGTAAATAGATTGTGTTTAATTTAATCTCAGTATAAATTATACTTAAATTATAGTTTGTTAGAGAACCTTAGTGAACAAACAGCATCGTGAAGGCCAAGGAACACACTAGACAGGTCAGGGATAAAGTTGTGGAGATGTTTAAAGCAGAGTTAGGTTATAAAGAAAATCCCAAACTTTGAACAGAATTGATCACTGTTCAATCCATCATCTGAAAATGGAATGAGTATGGCACAACTGCAAACCTACCAAGACATGGCCGTCCACCTAAACTGACAGGCCGGGCAAGAAGAGCATTAATCAGAGAGGCAGCCAAGAGGCCCATGGGAACTCTGGAGGAGCTCCAGAGATCCACAGCTCAGGTGGGAGAATCTGTCCACAGGACAACTAGTAGTTGTGCACTCCACAAATCTGGCCTTTATGGAAGAGTGGCAAGAAGAAAGTCATTGTTGAAAGAAAACCATAAGAAGTCCTGTTTGCAGTTTGCGAGAAGCCATGTGGGGGACACAGCAAACATGTGGAAGAAGTTGCTCTGGTCAAATAAGACCAAAATGTTACTTTTTGCCTAAAAACAAAATGCTATATGTGGTGGAAAATTAACACTGCACATCACCCCGAACACACCATCCCCACCGTGAAACATGGTGGTGACATCATCATGTTGTGGGGAAGCTTTTCTTCAGCAGGGACAGGGAAGATGGTCAGAGTTGATGGGAAGATGGATGGAGCCAAATGCAGAGCAATCTTAAGCCTCGTACACACGGTACGATTGTTGGCCAACCGAGTGTCTGATTTTTATCAAAAGGGCGTGTGCCAGGATCTTGTCTTGCATACTAATGGTACACAATCATCGTGCCACAAACACGAATGTAGTGACGTACTACGAGGAATTCCAGCTCGAGCGACACCCTTTGGGCCTTCTGCTAATTTCGTGTTTGGTGAGCATTCATTCTGAGTATTGCGTGTTTGTACTTTTGTGTGACGGATTTGTGTACTGACCAATACGAAAATCTGACATCAAACCATTGTCCGCCGAAAATTTACCAGCCTGTCATCCAACATTTGTTCGCCGAAAGTTGGACAACAATTGTCAAAAGGAGCGTACTAACAGTAAGATTTTAGGACAACAGTCTGTCAACAGACAATCCCCTGCAAACAATCGCACCGTGTGTATGAGGCTTTAGAAGAAAACCTGTTATGCTCTGTACACACGACCGGTTTTCCCGTCGGAATAAACTCTGAAGGTTTTTCCGACGGAATTCCGCTGAAGCTGTCTTGCGTACACACGATCACACCAAAGTACGACCGTCATGAACGTGGTGACATACAACACGTACGACGGGACTAGAAAAAGGAAGTTTAATCACTTTCAGACCGGACCATTTTGCTGGCTTAAGACCAGACCACTTTTTGTGATTCGGCACTGCGTCGCTTTAACTGATAATTTTGCGGTCGTGCGACGTGGCTCCCAAACAAAATTGACGTCCTTTTTTTCCCACAAACAGAGCTTTCTTTTGGTGGTATTTGATCACCTCTGCAGTTTTTATTTTTTGCGCTATAAACAAAAATAGAGCGACAATTTTGAAAAAAACGCATAATTTTTTACTTTTTGCTATAATAAATATCCCCCAAAAATATATAAAAAAACAATTTTTTTCCTCAGTTTAGGCTGATACGTATTCTTCTACATATCTTTGGTAAAAAAAAATTGCAATAAGTGATTATTGATTGGTTTGCGCAAAAGTTATAGCGTTTACAAAATAGGGGATAGTTTTGTGGCATTTTTATTGATAATTTTTTTTTTACTAGTAATGGCGGCGATCAGCGATTTCTATTGTGACTGCAACATTATGACTATGACTATGACACATCGGACATTTTTGGGACCATTGTCATTTATACAGCAATCAGTGCTATACAAATGCACTGATTCCTGTGTAAATGACACTGGCAGTGAAGGGGTTAACCAGGGGGTGGCAGTGTAGGGGTTAAGTGTGTCCTAGGGGCGTGTTACTAACTGTGGGGGCGTGGCTGTGTGTTAGTAATCACTGATCTCTGCTTCAATCACAGGGAGCAGAGATCGGTGTCACTTGTTGCTAGGCAGAACGGGGAGATGCTGTTTACTTCCGCAACTCTCCGTTCAGCCTCCCCGTGAGATGATCCCGGGTATCCCCGTGGCGATCGAGTCCGCGGGACCCGCGACCGGACTCATGGGGGTCCCGACCGGCGCACTCCCGATGGCACGGCGGCATTTTCAAAGGGATGTACCAGTACGCCCTTATGCCTGTCCATGCCATTCTGCCGTCGTACATCTGTGTGCGCCTGTCAGGAAGCTGTAGAACTAACGTTAACCCCTTCCTGCCGCTGTGTCCCGGCCCTTTAACAGGTTCTAAATGTCAGAAAAATGGCATTTTGATCACATGACTGCTGTGATTGGCTGTCACATAAACTGAAACGCCCGATCAAATGTAGGCATCGGGAGCTTTCTGGTAACCACCAGTCTCTGAGCTGGAAGCGTGCTGGGCATGCGCTCTCAGCATACAAAGATGTTTACATGGGGACACATATATGCGGCCTCTTTGCGTTAAAGTCCACCTCCTGAGATGCAGCATATATGTATATATATGTATATAGCCGGCGGGAACAGGTTAAATAATAGAAGAGACACTAAAACTGGAGAGTGCAAAATCTGGGGGCAGCTGTGCATGGTGGCCAATCAGCTTCTAACTTCAGCTTGTTCAATTAGGCTTTCACAAAAAAAAAACGGGAAGCTGATTGGTTTCTATGCAGAGCTTCACCAGATTTTGTACTCTCCAGTTTTAGTAAATCTCCCTCATTGTCTCTTCAGTAAAAAAAATAAACCTCCCTGCCTGCTTGGAGTCTTCTTTAATGTCTTGCCACCTACATAATGCATATTTGTGGCAGAAAAGAGGGTGGGCTTTAACATCCACACACTGCCAATATGCATCCTGGAGTGGCATAGGTTTCTGTGCAGAGGGTGCCCAGTTAATGTGATTCTGGAGCAGGCAGGAAGGGATTCTATGTACACTGAGCTGAGCATGTGCAGCTCAATATAGATTTCTGTCATGGTTTCTGTGTGCTGGGATGACTGAATACAGGAATTACGTCATCCTGTGCTGGCCAATCAAATTGGCAGAAGACTGGCACCCTTAATATACTGAGGAGAAGGTGCCATCGCTGGTGACTGACCTTTGCAGGAAAGTTGGGGGTTCAGGTAAGTATTGCAGATTTTAGATCTGATTTAAGGGGGGAGGGGGCGGACTTCCAGATCACGTGACCACTACAATTGGCTGTCACTGTGGTCACAAGATCAGGAGCCCATCCCGCTGGCTTCCAATCATAACTAGAGACAGAGATATGTCTGACAGCTCGGTCACCTTGGCCACCATGGACACATATGTTCTGGTGTCCCCATGTATTCCATGGCCAGAAAGAGGTTAAAGGGGCCCCATACCGCTAGAAGAGTGTCCTCATCACATTACAGAGTTGTGTCCGGGGCCCCTCACCCCTCCCCCTCTACTCATGTAAACACCCAGATAGAAGGTGACACACGTCTACAGCCTGACACTGATCTGTACACCGACACGGAGAATGAGGTCCCCCCACTGACACCGACATAGAAATACTTCCAATACATTACATGGAGGACGGTCACTAATGTGAGAACAATAATGGAAGAAGGGGTACATGGCATGATGGGGCCCTTTGTGTCATGTGATCTCCCGTGATGGGGGCCCCTTGTGTCATGTGATCTCCGGTGATGGGGCCCCTTGTGTCATGTGATCTCCGGTGATGGGGCCCCTTGTGTCATGTGAACTCCGGTGATGGGGCCCCTTGTGTCATGTGATCTCCGGTGATGGGGCCCTTCGTGTCATGTGATCTACGGTGATGGGGCCCCTTGTGTCATGTGATCTCTGGTGATGGGGCCCCTTGTGTCATGTGATCTCCGGTGATGGGGGCCCCTTGTGTCATGTGATCTCTGGTGATGGGGCCCCTTGTGTCATGTGATCTCCGGTGATGGGGGCCCCTTGTGTCATGTGATCTCTGGTGATGGGGCCCCTTGTGTCATGTGATCTCCGGTGATGGGGCCCCTTGTGTCATGTGAACTCCGGTGATGGGGCCCCTTGTGTCATGTGATCTCCGGTGATGGGGCCCTTCGTGTCATGTGATCTACGGTGATGGGGCCCCTTGTGTCATGTGATCTCTGGTGATGGGGCCCCTTGTGTCATGTGATCTCCGGTGATGGGGGCCCCTTGTGTCATGTGATCTCTGGTGATGGGGCCCCTTGTGTCATGTGATCTCCGGTGATGGGGGCCCCTTGTGTCATGTGATCTCTGGTGATGGGGCCCCTTGTGTCATGTGATCTCTGGTGATGGGGCCCCTTGTGTCATGTGATCTCCGGTGATGAGGGCCCCTTGTGTCATGTGATCTCCGGTGATGGGGCCCCTTGTGTCATGTGATCTCTGGTGATGGGGCCCCTTGTGTCATGTGATCTCCGGTGATGGGGCCCCTTGTGTCATGTGATCTCCGGTGATGGGGGCCCCTTGTGTCATGTGATCTCCGGTGATGGGGGCCCCTTGTGTCATGTGATCTCCGGTGATGGGGGCCCCTTGTGTCATGTGATCTCCGGTGATGGGGGCCCCTTGTGTCATGTGATCTCCGGTGATGGGGGCCCCTTGTGTCATGTGATCTCCGGTGATGGGGGCCCCTTGTGTCATGTGATCTCTGGTGATGGGGGCCCCTTGTGTCATGTGATCTCTGGTGATGGGGGCCCCTTGTGTCATGTGATCTCCGGTGATGGGGGCCCCTTGTGTCATGTGATCTCCGGTGATGGGGGCCCCTTGTGTCATGTGATCTCGGGTGATGGGGGCCCCTTGTGTCATGTGATCTCCGGTGATGGGGGCCCCTTGTGTCATGTGATCTCCCGTGATGGGGGGGCCTCTTGTGTCATGTGATCTCCAGTGATGGGGGCCCCTTGTGTCATGTGATCTCCGGTGATGGGGGCCCCTTGTGTCATGTGATCTCCGGTGATGGGGGCCCCTTGTGTCATGTGATCTCCGGTGATGGGGGCCTCTTGTGTCATGTGATCTCCGGTGATGGGGGCCCCTTGTGTCATGTGATCTCCGGTGATGGGGGCCCCTTGTGTCATGTGATCTCCGGTGATGGGGGCCCCTTGTGTCATGTGATCTCCCGTGATGGGGCCCCTTGTGTCATGTGATCTCTGGTGATGGGGCCCCTTGTGTCATGTGATCTCTGGTGATGGGGCCCCTTGTGTCATGTGATCTCTGGTGATGGAGCCCCTTGTGTCATGTGATCTCCGGTGATGGGGCCCCTTGTGTCATGTGATCTCCGGTGATGGGGCCCCTTGTGTGATCCCCGGTCAGTTGCCCCCCCTGGTGGGTGTATGTCGGTGTTGTGAGGTGGATGATGGGTCCCCCTGATGATGATGAGGAGGAAGGTGATGATGAAGATGATGAGAATGATTAGGAGAAGGTGATGATGATGATAATGATGGGGATGCTGAGTGATTGAAGGCCAGTGCTCGCCCCTCCCCCTGTGTCTATCCTGAGCCCCGCCCCTCAGCGGGCACACTCACCCGGGCCGGCCAGTGCGGGTAACCCTTCATCTTGGCGAAGACCAGCTCTCCCGCCTTGTAGTCCCGGGGCCTGGGCCGAGCCATTGTGTCCTCGTCCAGCCCTGACACACCGACCTTCCGCCCTGCGGCAGCCGCTATGGTGATGGAGATGGAGGAGGAGGGGGAGGAGGAGGACGGGGGTACCACACAGGCCCCTCAGCGGATGAACTCCTCAGCAGAGCCCCCGTGTACACGGTGCAGGAGGTCTCCTTCACCGTAGGCCCTTCTCCCCCTCAGTGTACCGACCAAACCCCTTCTTCTCCTTCCCCGCCTTCTCCCGTCACACCGACCGTCAGCTCTATGGCGCTGCGAGGAACAACACAGGGCTTCTCCTACACCGGTGCGGGCGGGGACCGCACACTAACTATCCAGCTAGGTAGCCGTACGGCGCGCGGTGCATCGCTGCCTCTGCTGGTGGATCTTATGGTTGGCGGAGGTTCCTTGATGTACAAACCGAAACGAGCGCTTATAAATATCTCATCAGAGCTCATCCACAGGGGGTACCAGAACACATCAGTATCTGTGACAAAGGAGCTTACAGTCTATTCCACCCACCAAACATAATTATTATAGGGCAATAAAGAAGAAAAAAGGCCCTGTAGACAATAAGATTGCAGTCACACCTGCGCCACACAATGCAACGCTTTTTTGTGTTCATTGCCCAACAGTACAGTCAGGTTTTTTTTTTTTTTTAGCAGTGAGTCTCGCGCATATTTGCAAAGTGCGTTTTGGCGCCTTTTTCCGCACGTGTCCTAGAATGTAAAGGCGTGAACGGAACCGAAGGCCGGCCATAGATGGAGTGATTTTCTGTACTGCAACCACAGGTTGCAGGAAAGAACAGCGCTCGAATCCCTCCCACTGAGCCAATGTGTTCTTCCGGTGGGGGGAGCTCTCCCGGCCAGGAGAACATTTTTCCACTTTTTGTTATGTTACAGCCTTATTCCAAAATGTATTTCAATTAATTATTTTCCTCAAAATTCTACAAACAATACCCCATAATGATAACATGAAAGAAGTTTGTTTGAAATCTTTGCAAATTTATTAAAACAGTGCCTTGAAAAAGTATTCACACCCCTTGACATTTTGTAATGTTACAACCAAAAATGTATTTTATTGGGATTTTATGTGATGGACCAACACAAAGTGACACATAATTGTGAAGTGGAAAGAAAATGATAAATTGTTTTCCACATTCTTTACAAATAAATATGTGTGGCGTGTATTTGTATGGCGTCCCCTGAGTCAATACACTTTTTAGAACCGCCTTTCACTGCAATTACAGCTGCAAGTCTTTTTGGGGATGTCTCTACCAGCTTTGCACATCTAGAGAGAGACATTTTTGCCCATTCTTCTTTGCAAAATAGCTCAAGCTCTGTCAGATTGGATGGAGAGCGTCTGTGAACAGCAATTTTCCAGTCTTGTCACAGATTCTCAATTGGATTTAGGTCTGGACTTTGATTGGGCCAGTCTAACACATAAATATGCTTTGATCTAAAACATTCCATTGTTGCTCTGGCTGTATGTTTAGGGTCGTTGTCCTGCTGGAAGGTGAACATCCTCCCCAGTCTCATGTCTTTTGCAGACTCCAACAGGTTTTCTTCTAAGATTGTCCTGTATTTGGCTCCATCCATTTTCCCATCAACTCTGACCAGCTTCCCTGTCCCTACTGAAGAAAAGCATCCCCGCAACATGATGCTTCCACCACCATGTTTCACAGTGGGGATGGTTTGTTCAGGGTGATGTGCAGTGTTAGTTTTTTCGCCACGCATTGAATTTTTTGGCCTAAAAGCAAAACACTATTTTGGTCCCATCTGTCCAGAGTACCTTCTTTCACATATTTGCTGCGTCCCCCACATGGTGTCTCACAAACTGCAAATGAGACTTCTTATGGCTTTCTTTAAACAATGGCTTTCTTCTTGCCACACTGCCCAGATTTGTGGAGAGCACAACTAATAGCTATCCTGTGGACAGATTCTCCCACCTGAGTTATGGATCTCTTGTGGATCTCTGCAGCTCCTCCAGAGTTCCCATGGGCCTCTTGGCTGCTTCTCTGATTAATGCTCTCCTTGCCCGGCCTGTCAGTTTAGGTGGATGGCCGTGTCTTGGTAGGTTTGCATTTGTACCATACTCTTTCCATTTTCATACGATGGATTGAACAGTGCTCCGTAAGATGTTCAAAGCTTAGGGTATTTTTTTGATAACCTAACCCCGCTTTAAACTTTTTCACAACTTTATCCCTGACCTGTCTGGTGTGTTCCTTGGCCTCCATGATGCTGTTTGTTCACTAAGGTTCTCTAACAATCCTCTGAGGGCTTCACAGAACAGCTGTATTTATACTGATTACACATTACACATTAAAATTACACACAGGTGGACTCTATTTATATTCTGACTCTGATTGTTGTGAAGCGATTTATCCCTTGTGAGACCTCTATGCCTGGCCTGTATAAGATATAATCACTGAGGACAATCCTCATCAGATAGTTTGAACTCAACAAATACTGATTCCATCCACAAGATGCTTTTATTCTGAACATTGGGTTGCAACAGATGACAGGATATAAACAGATTAATAGGTTGTAGTATTTATGCGATCAAAAGATGATGTTGTCTGTAGCTTACAATGCAGAATACATGTGCCCTGCTACATGTGGCTTGTAGCTGCATCCATGACACAGGAAGTACAATCACAGGAAGCAGAGGCGGCTCTAGACTTTGTGAGGCCTTAGGCAAAACTTAAACATGAGGTCCCACTCACGCCCATAATGGGAAAAATATAAAAACTTAAAAATAAACTGTATAAATGCATATATTAACTTAAATCCTGTGAACTATGAATTCACAGTTTCTATAGATTTCTCTAAACAATTATTCTTTAATCACATATCATTAAACATAGGGTGGGTGGGTAGGTATGTAATATATATATATATATATATATATATATATATATATATATATATAATTTTACAACATATTCTTGCACATAACCTCTTTAATGCAACAAGTGATTTTTTTATAAAAATGTAAAACATAAAAATATTTAAATATGTAACTTTGCATATTTGCTCAGTAGTGCATGGAACATAATATGTATAAAGTGCAATATTTTTCAAGTAACAAAATAACTCAGTTTCTTGAATTCTTTAGCAAAACATCAAAAAATTCAATAAAAATTAAAAATAAAATAAGTCCTCCAAGTTGAACGACCGCCAGCCTCATTCAACGTCATTCAACTGGAATGTACATGCCCTCAGCCTGTCATTCAACAAGTAAGTAGAAGGGCACAATGATGATCCTATCCTGTGGTGGCTGGTGCTCAAAATTTTTTGGGGGGGCGCAAACAAACTGAAAAAAAAACCCATCAATTGCAGCGTCACTGTGCCCATCAGTTGCAGCCACTGTGCCATCAAACGCAGCCACTGTGCCCATCAAACGCAGCCACTGTGCCATCAAACGCAGCCACTGTGCCCATCAATTGCAGCCACTGTGCCCATCAATTGCAGCCACTGTGCCCATCAATTGCAGCCACTGTGCCATCAAACGCAGCCACTGTGCCATTAAACGCAGCCACTGTGCCATCAATTGCAGCCACTGTGCCATCAATTGCAGCCACTGTGCCACCAAACGCAGCCACTGTGCCCATCAATTGCAGCCACTGTGCCCATCAATTGCAGCCACTGTGCCATCAAACGCAGCCACTGTGCCATCAAACGCAGCCACTGTGCCATCAATTGCAGCCACTGTGCCATCAATTGCAGCCACTGTGCCATCAAACGCAGCCACTGTGCCATTAAACGCAGCCACTGTGCCCATCAATTGCAGCCACTGTGCCACCAAATGCAGCCACTGTGCCCATCAATTGCAGCCACTGTGCCATCAAACGCAGCCACTGTGCCAATTGCAGCCACTGTGCCCATCAATTGCAGCCACTGTGCCATCAATTGCAGCCACTGTGCCATCAAACGCAGCCACTGTGCCATCAATTGCAGCCACTGTGCCATCAATTGCAGCCACTGTGCCATCAATTGCAGAGATAATATGGTCTTTGACTTGGGGGTGCATTGTTGTAGTTTTTCATATATATATATATATAATATAGTTATAGACTACCTGCTCCTTCTCCTCGTCTTGGTGACTACTTGGTCCCCTACTAAAGGCAGCAGGACTCGGAGAAGCAACATGTGATGTTCTCTCTCTCTCTGCCCTGCAGTGCAATCTGGGATTTGTAGTCTCTGCAGAGCACAGGCACCAGACAGCCATGTCGAAGTCTGTGTGCCTGTGCTCTGTGGGAGAACTACAATTCCCGCCATGCGCTGGGGCCACCGGCCCCGACTTTAGGGGAAAGGCTAGGAGGACGGCGCTGCAGCAGTGGAGCCTGCTCTTAGACGCAGGCAGCCTGAACCATGCCCACACCATCCACCATGATCGAGTGACTGAAAATTTGTGTTGTCCCGCCTCGTCCGCGCGGAGCGCGGTGGTGGTTCAGCTCACTCTGAGCCGCTGCTGTGTGCAGCGTGCCCGCTGCCCGCCGCTTGTGAGTCCCAGTGTATCACTGTACATAACAACAGCAACACAACACCTGAAAGGCAAATTATGAAATTGTGTGACGGCGAGGCCCTTTCTGTGGGCGAGGCCTAAGGCAATCGCCTAATTTGCCTAATTAAAGAGCCGCCTCTGACAGGAAGAATGGTGGAGCATTACATACAAAAGGAAGTGTGTCATAACATAAGGGTAAAAGAGCATAAGAAACAAGTGCATTACCACAAAAGGTCACTAGATGACAGCATGTGAACTAAACATAAACGCCCATAGAAAATAGTTTGCAAAACAATCTATATAAATTCTATGCCCCGTTGGGGCAGCACACTCCCCGTCTGGCATTGTAAATGTCACTATATGCAACAGAATGGTAGTTATGCAACTGTAAACAACAAACAGTGTAATTTGCTAGATGTCTTAAAGACCTGGAAGACATAAAAAGAACATGCATATAATGCAATAACAAAAACTCTTAATTCAAGGCTTGAAGTTATGTCAACTAAAGTTGAAGACACTTTCTTTTTGAAGTCACAGGTAGGATCCAGCAGCGTAGGCAAACAAGTTCATTCTCCAAAGGGCAAGAGCAGAATAAGTTCCGTGATAGGTCTGATAAAAGTCTTTACAGTCCCTTGTCTTGAAACCTTCACCTCCACCTTACGTACCTTACCACCATCACTAGGAACGCTCTTTACAATAAGTCCCATGGGCCATTCGATTCTTTCAGCTTGCTGGTCCTTAGGTAGAATGAGATCTCCAACTTGTATGTTAGGATTCAGGCATTGCCATTTCCTGCATCCTTGCAGAGTAGAAAGATACTCCGTCTTCCGATTCCAGAATCAGTTGGCGAGGTATTGTACTCGCTTCCAGTGGTCATAGCACAGATTTCCTGCTAAAGTCTCTGGATCTTTGGACACTGGAACAAGTGGTCTTGAATTGATTATGGCAGATGCTTCTGCCAGGAAGGTGGATGAAATCTGGTCGGTAAGTCTTGTGGAGTTAAAGTCCATAAGCATAGAGTCCAATATTTTACGTGTGATGCCTATCATTCTCTCCCATGAGCCACCCATGTGGGAAGAATGAGGAGGATTGAAAATCCATGTAAAGCCTTTTTCAGCTAAAATGTCTTGGATTGGCCTAGAGTTGAGCTGTAACTCTCGACAGGCTCCAACAAAATTAGTTCCACAGTCACATCTTAGTGTCTTGACTGGTCCTCTGATGGCTAGGAATCGTCTTAGAGCATTGATGAAACTTGAGGCATCCATAGATTCTATTACTTCAATGTGTACTGCACGCACACTCATGCAAGTGAACAGCACTGCCCATAGTTTGCTATTTCCTTGGCCACCTCGAGTTCTGTGGGCTGTTACCATCCATGGCCCAAAGACATCCAGACCAACATGAGTGAAATGTGGGTCAGTACGTAACCTGTCAGCTGGCAAATCTGACATTTGCTGTTGCTGGTGTTTCCCTCTCAGTTTGCGACACTGAACACAGCTGTGCAGTGTAGCTGTGATCTGTCTCTTGGCTCCTATAATCCAAAGGCCTGCAGCTCTTATGGCACCCTCTGTGAAGTGTCTACCTTGGTGCTTAACCCCTTCATGGTAGTGCCGTATGAGCAAAGTGGTGATGTGATGGCAAGCAGGTATAATGAGAGGATTCTGTTCTTGCTCACTCAACTCAGCCTTGTTTAAACGTCCACCAACCCTTAACATACCATCATTGTCAATGAATGGATTCAGGTTGGCAATTGGACTGTTTTTTGCAATGTTCCTCTTGTCACGTATACATTTAATTTCTGAGCCAAAGACACTCTATTCTACACTGCATATTATGATCAGTTCACCTTCAGCAATGTCTTTTGCAGAAAGAAGCTTTTGGGACACGTGCCAACCTCGACAATGAGCATCTGTGGGTTTTGTGTTGAAGCAATGTGCAATATGAACTAACCTTGCGATGGTGCATACAAGCCTTCTCCACTTGGAGAAATGTTCAAAGCGTTGACAGCCCAGGACAAGTATTTGTTCAGTTCTGGTGACAAGGGTTTTAACTTCAGGACGAATCTCTGCATCTTTGTCAGGTTCTAGAAGACTGAAGACATCAGCTGTGGTTTCTTCTGGATGATCCAGCAGGAATTCAGGACCTGTCAACCAAGAAGAATTTGCAAAAACACTTACAGGCCCTGGCCTGGTGGCATGATGTGCAGGGTTCATTTCAGATGGAACATAATGCCATTTTTCAGGTTTAGATGATTTCCTGATTCTCTCTACACGGTTGCTGACATAGACATAGAAACGTTTAGTCTGGTTGTAGATGTGGCCCAGAACAACTTTGCTGTTTGTGTAGAATCTGACGTCATCTATCTGAATGTCTAGCTCACGCAGTATGAAATCTGCTATTTCTACAGCTAGCACAGTCCCACAAAGTTCAAGCCTGGGAATCGTGTGTTCAGGCTTAATCGCTAACTTAGCTTTCCCAAACAGAAACCCTATGTGGGCTTGATTAGAAGAATCTCTTAACTTGGAGGTAAGCGACAGCTGCTATGGCCTCAGTAGATGCATCTGAGAAGATGTGAAGCTCTTTCCTCTGACTTGTGGCAAGGGAGGCAGAAGTGTAGCAGCGTGGTATATGGATTCCATCTAAGACATGTAGAGATTGTTTCCAGGACTCCCACATTGAAGGCTGGTCTATTAGTATTAGGTAGTATTAGGTAGTGTTTGTTGAAGTGAGTTGAATCTGGATAGAGCCTGTTCACGATTGGTTGGGAGTTTAACCCTTGCAGCACGAAGAGGTAATGGTGCAACCCAGCTGTTAGACTCATCCTGGAAGAATTCTTTGTCCATTATTTTGATGAACTCTCTGTTTTCGACTGACAAGGCTATTTTGTTGTCATTGCTTGTAGTACAAAACACTGTGGTACCTAGGTTGTCATCACAAAGGTTAGGAGTGACATCAGGTACTTGGATGATGTCAAGAGGCTTCTATTTTACTTTAATATGGCATGGACACTGTTTGAAGTGGGATGTATGTCCATTTCCTAACATGTAAGTTTTGAAAGAATGGATCTCGGATGACGTATGCATTCTATTCAAGCATACTTCCCCCACGATTACCCAGCCTAGATCGAGTTTTTGTGCGTAAGGGGCATCATGAGGTCCATTGCACTGCTTGCGTACTTTGTGTACTCTGAGAATGTCTCTTCCTAGCAAGATCAAGATTTCAGCATTCATGTCCATTGCAGGAATTTCATTAACAAGGTTCCATGACTGGAATACTCCCAGGACGTTGCCTGTGATGGTGGAGGTGAGCGGTGATAACTAGGCCTCACTTAGCAACATTCTGGGAGTGCTTAGCAACATCCTGGCAACATCCTGGGAGTGTTAGAGTTGTCAGTCAGTGAAAATCACCAAGGCTCTAATGCTGACGTTTCACATGGAAACTATACAACTTCTACTGACGCTGAGTTTCTTGCAGTATTAGCCTCGACCCAGGTTGCTGTACAGGGCCATTAATAAAGATGTCCATAGATCTACAGAGATACAATAGGAGGTATGGGAATTTAGATGAGACGGGAGTGATCATGGAACATAGTGCCTGCCTTCCTTTCTGATGTTTGCTGTCCATTGGGAGTCTATTATCTGTTTAAAGTGGAACCTCTTCATTCAACTGGTGACGGGGTATATACAAACCATCCATCCAATACAGCCGGACAAGGTTGAGGTATTACCTCACATATGCTTGGTTGACTCATTACAAACCAGTATATGAGTCCACAATTTCTGGTAAGCGTGCCCATTTTACTCCTTGGTGGTGGATTGCACAAACCAGGGACCAGTGTTTTTTTTATTGTGCCTTCGCATGGGTATCTTCATCTTGACTTAAGGATTTCAACTTCTTGGGGAAATATTTTTTAATTATCCATTATTCACTTTTCAGTTTTCATTTTTTCACATTGAATGGACTTTAACTTTGAAGTCATAGAATGTTATACATTTATAAGCATTTTTGCTTTTTTGATCATAGCACGTTATTCACAACTGCATTTGCTGTTGCATTTCATGTTTTGCTAACTGTGTGCAGAGCAACAGTTATTCATATCACATCTATTGCATTAATAAATATTGTGACAGGTTGGGGTTTCTTAGCTCAATGGTAGTGCTTAAACAGTGAGTTTACTCTACGCCAGATATATCGTTTTCAGGGCTTTCCTGCCCACTTTTATTAAAAGAAAGTTGCAGAAAACACCAAAAAAATGTTTTATGAATAAAAAAAAACACTAAAGTTAGCCGATTTTGTTTGTATAATGTGAAAGATGATGTTACGCAGAGTAAATAGAAACCTAACATATCATGCTTTAAAATTGCGCACACTCCTGCAATGGCGCCAAACTTTTGCTACTTAAAAATCTCCATAGGCAACACCTTAATAAATGTTTACAGGTTACCTGTTTAGAGTTACAGAGGAGGTCTTGGGCGAGAATTATTGCTCTTGCTCTACCGTTCGCAGCAATACCTCACATGTGTGGTTTGAACGCTGTTTACATATGCGGGCGCAACGTACATATGAGTTTGCTTCTGCGTGTGGGCACTTTAAAAAAATATATATTATTGTTTATTGTACTTTTATTTTTTTTATTTTGACACTTTCCCTTTAAAACTATTTTTTGATCACTTGTAAACATCCCTTGTAATAGGAATTGAACATGACAGGTTCTCTTTATAGCAAGATCTGGGGACTATAAGTCCCCAGATCTTGCCTCTAGGCTGGAAAGCCTCAGATAAAAAAATAAGAAAACGATCTCTGCTTTCTAGCCGAGGCAACGGCAGTGTTTACATCTGCCCAGGCCAGAAGTGACGTTATAACGTCGCACCTGGCCTCTGAAGATCATAGAGACTGCCGGGGACCATCTGGTCCACTGTATTCTCTATGGTAATCGGCTGTCGCTGGCCGACTCATTTTCTGGCTCGCCAATCACACGGGCGAGCCAGTCGAAGCACCAGAGGGCAGCGGGAGGGGGGGATGTCCCCTCCCGCCGCCTGTAAAAACAATCAAGCAGCTGAAAAGCCGCTATGTGTCATGAAGATCCTGCCAGAAACCTGAATCCTGGGCTTCCCAGGCCGCGGGCGCCACTGCACATGCGCGCAGGTGCGCGTGCGCGGCCGTGCACACGCGCGCGCAGTTAGACAAGCGCGCGCCCCTGTTGGCGCCAGGTAGGCTATTTAAACCCAGCTAGAGCAGACGGTCCCCGCTGTCTGCTCTACAGCGTTGTGGTGACTGAAACCTGATACCTGATACCTCTGATCTGTGTTTGACCTGGCTTACCTGTGACCATCCATCTGTCTGCCTGCACCCGACCTTGGCTTGTCTGTGACCATCCTTCTGCCTCACCCCCTTGTACCTTGCTGCCAGCCTGATACCGGACCCGGCCTGCCTGACTGTCCTGTTTACCTGTGCTGATCCAGTCTGTCCTGAGATCCTGTCTGCTCTGCTGAACCAGTGTACCGGTGCTGATCCAGTCTGTCCTGAGATCCTGTCTGCTCTGCTGAACCAGTGTACCTGTGCTGATCCAGTCTGTCCTGAGATCCTGTCTGCTCTGCTGAACCAGTGTACCTGTGCTGATCCAGTCTGTCCTGAGATCCTGTCTGCTCTGCTGAACCAGTGTACCTGTGCTGATCCAGTCTGCTCTGAGGTCCTGTCTGCTCTGCTGAACCAGTGTACCTGTGCTGATCCACTCTGCTCTGAGATCCTGTCTGCTCTGCTGAACCAGTGTACCTGTGCTGATCCAGTCTGTCCTGAGATCCTGTCTGCTCTGCTGAACCAGTGTACCTGTGCTGATCCAGTCTGCTCTGAGGTCCTGTCTGCTCTGCTGAACCAGTGTACCTGTGCTGATCCAGTCTGCTCTGAGATCCTGCCTGCTCTGCTGAACCAGTGTACCTGTGCTGACTCGTCCTGCTCTGCTGTCCAGTCTGCTTTGCTGATCCAGTCTGTCCATGCTGACCCGTCCTGCTCTGCTGTCCAGTCTGCTTTGCTGATCCAGTCTGTCCATGCTGACCCATCCTGCTCTGCTGTCCAGTCTGCTTTGCTGATCCAGTCTGTCTATGCTGACCCGTCCTGCTCTGTTGTCCAGTCTGCTTTGCTGATCCAGCCTGTCTCCTGATCCAGTCTGCTAAACCGATCCGGACTACTCACCTACCCTGTCCGCTGAGTCGACCTTGGGTCACTCCACAGGTCTGTTGATCCTGCCAGGCACCCGTGCTCCTCCTCATCCTGGGTCTCCTGTCACCCTACCAGGGAGCCAGGAGTGGGAGCCGCAAGGGAGGCCCTCCTCCTGCAATTCAGGCTCTCACCACCAGGTACGTGACAGTAGCAGACAGCCATGTCTGAGCCCGAGCAGGGAGCCTCCGCCATGGAGGAGCTGTGCCAACACCTGGCAGGTCTGACCGAGGCAGTGAAGAACCTCCAACAAGGTTATACCCGGCTGGAAGAAAGGGTATTGGTCCTGTCCAGTCCTACCAGCACCCCAGGGACTTCCTACCCAGTGCCACCACGATAGGGGAAACACCAGCCCCAACAGTGGTAATGCTTCCGCCAGAACCCAAGGTTCCTACTCCAGAGAAGTTTTCGGGTGCCCGCAGTGGCTTCAGGACTTTCCGCAACTCGTGCGAACTTCACTTCGCCCTCCAACCACGGACCTTCTCCCTAGAAGCCACTAAGGTGGGCTTCGTGATATCTCTGCTTACCGGGGACCCCCAGATTTGGGCCCACCGTTTATTGGAACAAAAGGACACAGCATTAATCAACCTTACCACATTTTTTGATGCCATGGCGCAATTGTATGAGGACCCCCAGCTCTCAGTAACTGCAGAAGCCGCCTTACGTTCCCTCCAACAGGGACAAAGAGCGGTGGAGGACTATGTGGCCGAGTTCCGGCGATGGGGTGCTGACACGGATTGGAATGACGCTGCTCTTCGTCACCAGTTCCGCACGGGACTTTCAGACGTCCTAAAGGACGAGCTTGCCAGGGTAGGGGTGCCCCCAACTTTGAACGCTTTGATCGACTTGGCCATTCAGATCGATCGGTGTCTACGGGAACGTAGGGCCGAACGAGCCACAAGCTTCTCACGGCCTACCAGGATGCTCCCCAGGGCCCCTAGCCATTTCCGCCCTGCTTCTGTTTCCCGGCCTGCATCCTCCTCTGCTACACCCGAGCCTATGCAGTTGGGGCTCCTCCGACCTTCTCTTACCCCAGCAGAACGTCAACGTCGCTGTGGCAACAACCTGTGCCTCTACTGCGGAGAACCGGGCCATTATGTCAGGAACTGCCCGGCCAAACTCCGTAAGTGCCCATCCGTGCTGTCAAGCTACATTGATCCGGTGACCAGGGTCTCATCTCATCTTGCCCTCTCCGTTTCCTTCCAGCTCCCAGGAAAGACTTTGCGGACATCCGCCATTATTGACTCTGGAGCTTGTAGTTGCTTCATGGACTCCTCCTTTGCTGCCCAGCACCGGGTTCCTCTCCTGCCAAGAACCCAGGGGCTCTCCGTCCATTTGGCCGACGGGTCTGCCATTAAGTCAGGCCCTGTGACCCAGGAGACCGCCCCACTACCCACAGTTATCTTAGGGTCACACCAAGAGTTGCTGCGCCTGGATATAATTTCCTCTCCTCTCTTCCCGGTGATCCTGGGTATACCCTGGCTACAGGCACACAACCCGGCCATCAACTGGGCCACAGGGGAGGTCTCCTTCTCCTCTCCCTATTGCGAGGAGTTTTGTGGCTCCCCTGTCCCTCCAAAGACTCCTGCCCTATTATGCTTGGACACAGAGACAAGTTTACGCCAGGCCATTCCGGAGGCCTATCATGCGTTCCTTGACGTCTTCAGCAAGCAAGGGGCAGATGTGCTGCCACCCCATAGGTCATATGACTGTCCTATTGAGCTGCTCCCCGGGGGCAAGATTCCATTTGGTAGGGTCTTTCCTTTGACAGAGGTGGAACAGGGGAAGCTCAAAGAATATGTTGATGAGAATCTCAAAAAGGGGTTTATCCGCCCTTCCACATCTCCGGCAGGGGCGGGGATATTTTTTGTAGAAAAAAAGGACCATTCCCTCAGACCCTGCGTGGACTATCGTGAACTAAACAATATTACAATTAAAAATCGCTACCCTCTTCCCCTGGTTCCAGAGCTGTTCCAGAGACTAGGCTCCGCCTCCATCTTCTCCAAACTAGAACTCCGAGGGGCATATAACTTAGTCCGCATTAATGATGTGGTTGAATGGAAGACGGCTTTCCGAACTCGATTTGGGCATTTTGAGTACTTGGTGATGCCCTTTGGGCTCTGTAATGCCCCTGCTACCTTCCAGCATTTTATAAATGATGTGCTCCGGGACTTTCTAGATTTGTTTGCTGTAGTCTATCTTGATGATATACTAATTTTCTCTTCCTCCCTAGAATTACATCGTAGACATGTTAAGTAGACATGTGCAATTCGTTTCTTTTTTTTTCGTTTTTCGTTAAAAGTCGTTATATTCGTTCATTCGTTATCGTACGAATGAACGAACGATTCGCTAAAAATTTTAACGAATAACGAATGTTCGAATCGAACGAATCCGAAAAAACTACGAAAATCCGAATTGACCAAATTAGAAACAACGAAACTACGAAAAAAAAAATCCGAAAAAAAAAACGAAAACAGGAACAACGAAAATCAAAATGAACGAAAAAATTCATACATTCGTAACTTTTTTTTTTGTTGAATTGGTAATTTTCCGTGTCCCTTACAATGGCGCTGCTTAACGTGCTTCGAATGGATTGAACGAAAAAATTCGTACATTCGTAACTTTTTTTTTTTTTTTTTTTCGATTCGTAATTTTCCGTGTCTCTTACAATGGCCCTGCTTAACGTGCTTCGAATGGATCAAACGAAAAAATTCGTACATTCGTAACTTTTTTTTTTTTTTTTTTTGATTCGTAATTTTCCGTGTCTCTTACAATGGCCCTGCTTAACGTGCTTCGAATGGATTGAACGAAAAAATTCGTACATTCGTAACTTTTTTTTTCGATTCGTAATTTTCCGTGTCTCTTAAAATGTAATAATAGCATACACATTACAAAAAATTATGAATTATGCTCCGATTACGAATCTACGAAAACAATGTTACGAAAGTACGAATAAATCAATCTAACGAAAGTACGAATGTAACTAAATCTACGAAAATACGAATGCGTACGAATTTCGAATAAACGAAAATGAAACTAACGGAAAAACGAATCAACGAAAAAATAACTCTTACGAAAATACGAATCGTTACGAATACGAACACCGACGACTTACGAATTTACGAATCGTTACGAATACGAACACCGACGACTTACGAATTTACGAATCGTTACGAATCAACGGAAACGAAAGAAACGAAAATAAACAAATTTTTCTATTGTGCACATGTCTAATGTTAAGGACGTATTGGGCCGCCTTCGGCAACACAGCCTTTATGCCAAGGCCGATAAATGCCTATTCAAGGTGGAGAGCATACCATTCCTGGGCCTGATCATCTCCAGCCAAGGCATCAGAATGGATCCCCAGAAAATAGCAGCAATACTGGAGTGGCCGACCCCCGCGGATAAGAAGGGAATCCAGCAGTTTATTGGCTTCGCCAATTTTTATCGCAAGTTCATTAGAGGATTCTCGGCCATAGTGGCGCCCATCACACGGCTCACTAAACAAGGTACCCGTTTCCACTGGTCCCCAGAGGCCCCAAAGGGTTATTCACCTCCGCTCCTATCTTGAAGCACCCGGATTCCTCTTTACCCTTCGTCCTGGAGGTGGACACATCCGAAATAGCCGTGGGGGCCATCCTATCTCAGAGACAGGGGGCCAAAGCCCTGCTCCATCCTGTAGCCTTCTTTTCGCGCAAACTATCCACGGCCGAAAAGAACTACGATGTCGGAGACCGCGAACTGTTGGCGATTAAAACTGCCCTCGAAGAGTGGCGCTACCTGCTGGAGGGGGCCACTCACCCAATCCTGATATTCACAGATCACAAAAATCTAGAGTACCTGAAAACTGCCAAAAGATTGAAACCCAGACAAGCCCGGTGGGCACTATTTTTCTCTCATTTACCTTCCACGTGACCTATCGTCCGGGCTCCAGAAATGCCAAACCGGACGCTCTGTCACGGATGTTCCACAAGTCCCAGGACGACTTACCTCCGGATACGATCCTCGCCCCTGGAACTTTCCTTCTGCTCCAAGAAGACCTACTTGCCCAGCTCAAGCAGGCCTCCAGTGGACTGATGGCCACTCCCGGACCCGGGTTGCAAGCCAGAGATGGTCTACTATGGCATGAAGACAAAATTTTCATCCCCTAGGATCTACGGGTAACCGCCCTGGAATTGTGCCACGACCACAAACTTGCCGGACACTTCGGTGTCACCAAGACCACTGAATTGGTACAGCGTACCTTTTGGTGGCCCCAGTTACGAGAAGACTGTAAGAAATTTGTGGACACATGCACCGTATGCATACGGAGCAAGAGTCACAGAACCAAGGCCTGGGGCCTACTCAAGCCCCTACCGGTCCCAGACCGGCCCTGGAGGATGTTGTCCATCGACTTCATCGTGGAACTCCCCCCAGCTGAGGACCACACCACGATCTTTGTGGTAGTCGACCGCCTGTCGAAGATGGCACACTTCATCCCCATGAAGGGTACCCCCTCTGCCCCGGAAACCGCACAGGTATTTGTCAAAGAGGTTGTCAGGCTTCATGGGGTGCCAGTGAACATAGTCTCAGACCGAGGGGTACAGTTCACCTCTCGGTTCTGGAGATCCCTCTGCAAGGCCCTGAACATTGAACTGTCCTTCTCATCCGCCTATCATCCTCAGTCCAATGGGCAAACTGAAAGAACGAACCAGACCCTGGAGCAATACTTACAATGTTTTTCCTCCTTTGCCCAGGATGATTGGATTTCCTTGCTGCCGGTTGCTGAGTTCGCATACAACAATGCCATCCACCCGGCCACCCAACAGACGCCCTTCTTCGCCAATTACGGCTTCCACCCTTCATTTTTGCCCAACTCTCTCCCTAAGTGTACTGTGCCAGCAGTCCAGGAGAAAATGGACTTCTTCACCTCCAATAACCAACTTCTGCAGGACACCATGGCCCGGACTCAGGAACACAACAAGACAGTCTTTGACAGGAGTGTGATTAAAGAAAACAATATTGCGCTAAACTTTGGTGAATAACTGAAAAAAACAGGTATAACCCCAAGCAGCTACATACAAATGTGACGAATATTCTATCAATGGTGGAAGTAAAAAATGTAGCGCTAAGCATGAAAAAGATACACTAAGAAGTGCCAAAAAATAAATAACTCAAATCACAGAGGTAGAAAACAGAGTGACTACCTGTGTGAAAAAACACATCAAAGTACAAGTGCATATAAACAGTGAACTATTGACACATATGATAATTGCCTGTGTAAAAAATAGAAATAAAAATAAATGGAAAGTCCACAGTGCATGAACACACTTCAAATAAAAAATTGTCCCAATGCGGTGAACAAATGTGGATTTCAAATGAAAAGTGGACACACAAATGACTTGAAAGTATTTCAAAGTATTTCTGAATTTCAAAGTATTCAGATCGATATAAAGAAACAGATGTATGCTTACCAAAGCGAGTGGACTCCCTGTCAGCGACAGGAAAGTTAAACAAGCCTGTAGTATCCAGACACCGATGGATGGAACATCTCTGGCACGAGCCGATGTAATCCGTGGACTTCTCACTGGGAGATGATGGAACCGGACCTCTAGGGACCCAAAGGCGGGAACTGGTACACAGCTTCAAACACAGGATCACGAACTCCAATCGGTCAGACCGGACGGCAAACAGGGTATGGAAACTAGTAGCCGAAGACCACTGGGGATGAGGTCAAGGCTCTCAAATGATGTTGTTCAAAGGCATGCGGAGAGAGGAAAAAGGAGGGGAACTCCAATAGTGCAGATCAGCATGGAAGGTTTTATTGAAAGAAAACCACCAATACAAATAGTAAAATATATAAAAGTGATCACGATTAAAGGTTAAAAGCAGTGTGGGAATAGGTAGAACCTCGCCCTACGCGTTTCGTCTTAGACAGACTTCAACTGGGGCATCTACATGTTCCCCCACACTGCACACATATATATAGATATCCATAAAATAACAACCAATCGTCAGACGCCCATACTTAGTATTCTGAAAGTGTTGATTGGCTCTAAGGGCGTCATGTGACGGGAAGTGAAGCTCAAGATGGATTGTGTGGCCAATCCGATGTCTGACCGGGCCTGTCAGACAAGGTGAATGGTGGAAACAACACACATGCTCCATCTGATCTTGTGAGACTCCTCCCCAAACACATGGTCAATTTGGCGCCAAAATCTCTCACCCAATCAGCAGGACGGTAAACAAACGTCCAATAAAGTGGGCCACTCCGAGTCAACTACAGCAATGAAGGCTCGAGCAACACCTGACCAAATCTGACTGGTCTGATGAATGGCCAATCAGAGGCAGCGCAACCCAGCATCCAATCCTGAAATCCGGAGATGGTTTGGCGCCAAAACCGTGACAGACGTAGTAACGCCCGCTGCGTCCCTCACTCGGAAGTGACGCAGCGGGAACAGAACAGGCATCGGTCGCCCCGACGTATAGGGAAAGACGCCGACAGCGTTGAAATCCATCTGGACGTGATGACGTCACCCGTCTACGAGTGTCCGACATCAACCAGAGGCTCCGTCTATGCGTAATGACGTCATGCGCCAACGGATGCCCGATGTCGGCCTCATCACGTGGCCGGCACGGACATAGATACACGCACTAGACATCAAAGCAACAATGGGCCTGAAGGAGTATCTGACCAAAATTACAATCAAAAGATTTTTCATGTTACCAAAAAAGGGAAAAAATATATTGGAAATATAAAAATATATAAATATAAACACTCACTTCCCTTTTTAATTGGCCTCATTATAACACCTAAGGTGAAGGTATAACACCCTGACCCCTAGTGTTAGGAGGTATAAACAGCAAGTCACAGAAAATAAACAATACACAGAAAGAACACGGGCCAGCGCCATCATGTGGTTATAACCCATAGTACATTCCAAAATAAGTATTCTTTCCATGCAGATTGTGCCAAACCAGCAAGATGAGCCCTCAATATAGCATGATATACCTTTCTATGCTTACACAGTTATATAATACATAACGAAAACCAGATGTAATTGAATACATGAACGGGACTGAAACAACTCTAGCAAAAATTGAAGGTGGGTCAAATGGAAAGAATAGACTCAGGATGAATTGATAAATGAATTTATATCCCACTCGACATTTAACCCAAAAGGCGAGTAGGTGCGAAGCTCATAAATCCAATAGGTTTCCAGACGGGATACCCCGCGTAGGCGGGATTCACCTCTCCAATGGGGAATAAACTGATCTATGATCAGAAATTGTGTTCCAATTGGATTACGATCATGGGTCTCTAAATAGTGGCGAGGGACACTGTGATTAGTTTTCCCCTTTTTGATGTTATTTATATGCTCGTTGACACGAACAGAGAAGGTCCTGATTGTGCGCCCAATATATTGTTTCTTGCAAGGGCAAGTGAGAAGGTAAACGATATATTGGGTCGCACAGGTCGTGAACCGCTGCATGGGATAAATACGCGAAGTAATAGAAGATTGAAAAGTATCACTCTTTCGCCTCCCGCAAACATTGTGCAAACAAACATTGCACTTGCGGCAGGGAAAATAGCCCTTGCACTGAAAGAAAAAAGAGGGCCTTTTGGGGGGATCGATAACATTAGGGGCAACTTGACCTTGGATAGATCTAGCGCCCCTAAAAATAACACCAGCCGTCTCTGGGAGTGCTGGGCCCAAAACTTTATCGTTCTGGAGTACTCCCCAATGTCTCTTCACAATCTCTCTAATTTGTCTTGACTGTGTAGAGAAGGTGGTAAGGAGAGACCACTTGAACTTGTCATCAGTGGGCTTCTTGGGCTTTACCTCGAGTAGGGTTTTGCGATCTATTTGTTGGATGCGGTCTATTTCAACATCAAGATCCTCAGATTTATAGCCTTTCTCTAGGAAGCGTTGTTTCAGGACAACCGCCTGTTTAAAGAAATCGTCCACCTTGGTACAGTTCCTCCGTAGACGGAGGAACTGACTGCGTGGTACTGATCGAAGCCATTGGGGATGGTGACAGCTATCGACCGGAATGTAACCATTCCGGTCGGTAGGTTTGAAATATGTAACAAATTCCAAACTATGGTCAGTCACCTTAATCTCGAGGTCCAGGAAGCTGACCCGAGTGGTACTAGCCTCATGGCTGAGACTGATACCCCTATCGTTGGAATTAAGATGGACAATGAAGGCATCTAAGGATTCCCGGCTACCCCTCCAAAGGAGGAGGATGTCGTCTATGTACCTCGCCCAGAAAACTAATTCTGGTCTCTTGAGGGCATAGACGACATCCTCCTCCCACTTGGCCATAAACAAATTTGCAAGACTGGGGGCAAACTTGGCCCCCATGGCCACCCCACACGTCTGCAAATAAAACTTGTCCTGGAACCAAAAGTAATTGTGCTGTGCCGCGAACCTCAGAAGATCCATAATAAAATTCCGCTGCAGGGGGGATATATGGATGTCCCTGGACAGATAATATTCAACTGCCTCAAATCCCAAAATATGTGGAATGCACGTATAAAGTGCAGCCACATCGGCTGTTACCAATATCATATCATCTTGATATACTATGGATTCCAACTTCCTGATGGTATCTCCGGTGTCTTTCAAAAAGGAGGAAACCAGTCTCACTAAGGGCTGAAGGTAGAAATCCACATACTTCCCTATCCTCGCTGTAACAGAATCTATCCCGCTGACTATTGGCCGTCCCGGAGGGTGGACGGGATTTTTATGAATCTTGGGAAGATAGTACATAGCAGGGATACGTGGGACCGATGGTATCAGCAAGCTTTTTTCTTTTTTATTTAGAATCCCTAGAGAGAAACCTTCCTCTATTAATGCGGTAAGGGCCCTTTTAAAACGTAAAGTTGGATCCGTTTGAATAGGAGTGTATGTGTTGGTATCACTCAAGATGTTATACATTTCTTTTATATAGTCCTCCTTGTTGAGGACGACAATACCTCCACCTTTATCTGCAGGTCGAACTATCAGATTTTTTCGTTCGCATAGTTGTTTCAATCCCGTTTTTACACTTGAATTGGTGTACACCTTCTTGCTGGGTAAGTTGTCTAAATCCTGTAGGACCAAGCTCCGAAAGACCTGAAGTGAGGGAGCTAGAGCACCTGGGGGGTTAAATAATGAAGGGTTGGCCAATCCCGAATGAACATAGCCATCTGGTATAGAGGACACATTATTTTGAGGTGTAGTCAAAAAGTGTCTCTGAATGTTAAGTTTTCGGGTGAATTTATGAACATCAATAAATGTTGAAAATTTATTGAGGGATCTCGGGGGAACATATTTTAGGCCCCTATCAAGAACTAGTTTCTCTGCTTCTGTTAGACTAACTGTACTTAAATTAAATATACCTGAACAGGTCAAGTTCTTTTTCTTTTGGCTTTGGATCCGCCACCCACCTCGTGTCCCTCGTTTGCTTTTGGATTTCCTAGGTATTCTTGTGTAGACCTGGGAAAATCCGAGGGGTGGGGGCGTCCATTGCCATTTTGATTATAGCCATGTGGAGAGCGGGGATGAAATTCCTCATCTCTCTCCGCATATCTATAATTGTCCTGGTATCCCTCTTCCCTCCTGTTGTCCTGAACTGGAAAGGTTCGTGAGTAGTTACGTATGGGGGTTCTATAGTTATTTTCTTGATAACCATGGTGGTACTCATCACGCTGACCATGCCAGCCGGAAGCATGAGCTTTTGGGCTATTGTAATAATAGGAGTCCTCATATTGGCCATGATGGGTACCTCTACCTTTCTTGGTGGAACCCCTACCTCTAGGGTTTGGAGGTTGGTATCCCTTGGGGGTCCACCTTTAAGTGGTTGAGGGGGATAAGTCGGTCGCAACGGACCCTCTTTAAAATTGGGGTCATATGTTAATCTCCGATCAGGATTGGAGATCTCGGGTTGTGTAACCTCCATCTCTGAACTGTTATTGTCAGAACCAATTTTCTTCTGCCAATTAAAGACTGTTTTAGTTTTATAGTCAGTGACATCTCTATTATATTTCTTCTGTTTTTTTGTCCTTTGGTCTCTCTCTTCTTTTTCTAAATGATTTTTCAAACTAGTAGAGAGAGAAATGTACTCCGGTGACGTTTTATGAGGGGTTAGTTTTTCTCTAAGATCTTTAATCTCCTTATCTATACCGGCTAGTTTAAGCTGTTTCCTCTCTACCAGGAACACAAGGAGTTGAATACCGACTTCGTTGAAGTATCTGAACCAAGTATCGGTATCCGTATCTCCTTGTTGAGGGGATACATCCCATCTTAACCCTCTGGGGACCATTTGTTCCTTAACATATTGTTCCAGTAACGCTGTATCCCACTGGAGGTGTATTTCTGTGGTCATAAGGTTCTTGAGTCTCATGAACATACCACTGGTCTCAGTGTCGGATCTAATAGAAGTAAATACTACATCGGTGTTTAGTACCCTAGAGGTTCTATATTCAAAGACATCCATGTCAGTGAACCAATTTTTAAAGTAGCAGCAATATAAAAAGTGGTCAAAATAGAAGTGTGATTAAAGAAAACAATATCGCGCTAAACTTTGGTGAATAACTGAAAAAACAGGTATAACCCCAAGCAGCTACATACAAATGTGACGAAAATTCTATCAATGGTGGAAGTAAAAAATGTAGCGCTAAGCATGAAAAAGATACACTAAGAAGTGCCAAAAAATAAATAACTCAAATCACAGAGGTAGAAAACAGAGTGACTACCTGTGTGAAAAAACACATCAAAGTACAAGTGCATATAAACAGTGAACTATTGACACATATGATAATTGCCTGTGTAAAAAATAGAAATAAAAATAAATGGAAAGTCCACAGTGCATGAACACACTTCAAATAAAAAATTGTCCCAATGCGGTGAACAAATGTGGATTTCAAATGAAAAGTGGACACACAAATGACTTGAACTGGATCCTCTTTCAAAGTATTCAGATCGATATAAAGAAACAGATGTATGCTTACCAAAGCGAGTGGACTCCCTGTCAGCGACAGGAAAGTCAAACAAGCCTGTAGTATCCAGACACCGATGGATGGAACATCTCTGGCACGAGCCGATGTAATCCGTGGACTTCTCACTGGGAGATGATGGAACCGGACCTCTAGGGACCCAAAGGCGGGAACTGGTACACAGCTTCAAACACAGGATCACGAACTCCAATCGGTCAGACCGGACGGCAAACAGGGTATGGAAACTAGTAGCCGAAGACCACTGGGGATGAGGTCAAGGCTCTCAAATGATGTTGTTCAAAGGCATGCGGAGAGAGGAAAAAGGAGGGGAACTCCAATAGTGCAGATCAGCATGGAAGGTTTTATTGAAAGAAAACCACCAATACAAATAGTAAAATATATAAAAGTGATCACGATTAAAGGTTAAAAGCAGTGTGGGAATAGGTAGAACCTCGCCCTACGCGTTTCGTCTTAGACAGACTTCAACTGGGGCATCTACCTGTTCCCCCACACTGCACACATATATATAGATATCCATAAAATAACAACCAATCGTCAGATGCCCATACTTAGTATTCTGAAAGTGTTGATTGGCTCTAAGGGCGTCATGTGACGGGAAGTGAAGATCAAGATGGATTGTGTGGCCAATCCGATGTCTGACCGGGCCTGTCAGACAAGGTGAATGGTGGAAACAACACACATGCTCCATCTGATCTTGTGAGACTCCTCCCCAAACACATGGTCAATTTGGCGCCAAAATCTCTCACCCAATCAGCAGGACGGTAAACAAACGTCCAATAAAGTGGGCCACTCCGAGTCAACTACAGCAATGAAGGCTGACAGGAAGAGGCGAGGGGAGCTGGTGTTGGCACCGGGCGATTTAGTATGGCTCTCTACCTTGAACTTGAAAATGGCATGTCCCTCGAAGAAACTGGGCCCCAAGTTTTTAGGGCCCTTCCCAGTTAAACGGAAGATCAACGAAGTGGCCTAAGAGCTGGAACTCCCAGATTCCCTCAGGGTCCACCCTGTGTTCCACATCTCCTTGCTGAAGCCCTCCACTCCCAACCCCTTTCCCAACAGGAAAACTGTGCCCCCTGATCCACATGTAATTGATGGTGAAGAGGAGTTTGAGGTGGAAGCCATCCTGAATGTCGGGAGAAGAAGGAACCAGAACCAGTTTTTGATTAAATGGAAGGGCTATGGTCCTGAAGAGAATTCTTGGGAGCCCGAGTGCAATATCCACGCTAAGAGTCTAGTTCAATCCTTCAAGAGAGCCCATCCTGAAAAATTTGCCCAAAGGGGCATCCGGAGGTTGCCCCTAGAAGGGGGGCAATGTCATGAAGATCCTGCCAGAAACCTGAATCCTGGGCCTCCCAGGCCGTGGGCGCCACTGCGCATGTGCGCAGGTGTGCGTGCACGTGCGCGGCCGTGCGTGGCCGTGCACGGGCGTGCGCGCAGTTAGACAAGCGCGCGCCCCTGTTGGCGCCAGGTAGGCTATTTAAACCCAGCTAGAGCAGACGGTCCCCGCTGTCTGCTCTACATCGTTGTGGTGACTGAAACCTGATACCTGATACCTCTGATCTGTGTTTGACCCGGCTTACCTGTGACCATCCATCTGTCTGCCTGCACCCGACCTTGGCTTGTCTGTGACCATCCTTCTGCCTCACCCCCTTGTACCTTGCTGCCAGCCTGATACCCGACCCGGCCTGCCTGACTGTCCTGTTTACCTGTGCTGATCCAGTCTGTCCTGAGATCCTGTCTGCTCTGCTGAACCAGTGTACCGGTGCTGATCCAGTCTGTCCTGAGATCCTGTCTGCTCTGCTGAACCAGTGTACCTGTGCTGATCCAGTCTGTCCTGAGATCCTGTCTGCTCTGCTGAACCAGTGTACCTGTGCTGATCCAGTCTGCTCTGCGGTCCTGTCTGCTCTGCTGAACCAGTGTACCTGTGCTGATCCAGTCTGTCCTGAGATCCTGCCTGCTCTGCTGAACCAGTGTACCTGTGCTGATCCAGTCTGCTCTGAGGTCCTGTCTGCTCTGCTGAACCAGTGTACCTGTGCTGATCCAGTCTGCTCTGAGATCCTGCCTGCTCTGCTGAACCAGTGTACCTGTGCTGACCCGTCCTGCTCTGCTGTCCAGTCTGCTTTGCTGATCCAGTCTGTCCATGCTGACCCGTCCTGCTCTGCTGTCCAGTCTGCTTTGCTGATCCAGTCTGTCCATGCTGACCCGTCCTGCTCTGCTGTCCAGTCTGCTGTGCTGATCCAGTCTGTCCATGCTGGACCGTCCTGCTCTGTTGTCCAGTCTGCTTTGCTGATCCAGCCTGTCTCCTGATCCAGTCTGCTAAACCGATCCGGCCTACTCACCTACCCTGTCCGCTGAGTCGACCTTGGGTCACTCCACCAGTCTGTTGATCCTGCCAGGCACCCGTGCTCCTCCTCACTCCTGGGTCTCCTGTCACCCTACCAGGGAGCCAGGAGTGGGAGCCGCAAGGCAGGCCCTCCTCCTGCAATTCAGTCTCTCACCACCAGGTACGTGACACTATGATTGTTTTTACATGACAGGGAATCGCAGGCAGTAATAAAAGATATCTCAATGATGCCTGCAGCTTCAGCCATCATTCAGATTTAACCACTTAAACTCCAGGATGTCATATGATGTCCACCTAAGGAGAAGTGGTTAAAGCAATCTACGGACAGAACCAGCTCTTGAGAGAGTTTATTCAACATTTTCACAGCTTTTCACTGTGAAGAAATGTTTCCGCATTTGGAGATTAAATTTATTTTCCTCCAGACGTAAAGAGTGCCCCCTTGTCCTCTGTGATGACCTTAAAGTGAATAACTCAACACCAAGTTCACTATATGGACCACGTATGTATTTATATTATACATGTTAATCATACCCCCCTTAATCTTCTCTTCTCAAGAGTGAATAAATGTAGAATGAATGGAGCTCCTCCATGCCTCTTATCAGTTTGGTTGCCCTTCTCTGCACTTTCAAGTTCCCCGATATCCTTTTTGAGAACTGTTGCCCAAAACTGAACTGCATATCTCAGATGAGGTCTTACTAATGATTTGTACAGGGGCAAAATGATCTCTCTCTGGAGTCCATACCTCACTTAATATAAGAAAGGTCTTTGCTCGGTTTGGAAACAGCTATTATGAAGCTTATGATCTACCAGAACACCCAGTTTCTTCTTCACCGTTGATTCCCCCAGTTGTACTCCCCCTAGTATGTATGGTGCATGCATATTCTTAGCACCCAAGTGCATAACTTTACATTTATCAACATTAAACCTCATTTGCCTCCTAGTTGCCCAATTAAACAGTACATTTATAAGTTAGAGACATTCGGTAAGGACGTTATTCCACTGCGTAGCTTGGTGTCATCTGCAAAGACTGAAATGGTACTTTTAATCCCAGACACTATATCATTTATAAATATATTAAAAAGTAAGGGTCCCAACACTGAACCTTGGGGTACACTGAGAGTCTTGCTGGGAGTGGAAGTTCTGTTTGCCATTGTCCAATCACCTGGAGGTAGCTGCATATAACCCATAGTCCAGACTCTGATCGTATGTCCCGTTGTCTGATACAGACTCTTTATGTGATTGTTCTGTCTGTTAGATATTCAGCATAGTACATATCCATAGGCGTGGGCAGGGGGGGATGCCAGGTGTGCCTGGGCACATCCTAATCACTCGGTGCAGTTACTGACCCCTTCCTTTTCTAAATGAACACAGTGTGTTTACTATGCTTCAGTTTGTGAATGAACGGGAAGCCACTCAGCATAGAGTACTTCCCATTCATTCACTGTCCAGTGCAGCTGAGGCTGCAGAGAAAGGTGTGTGTGTTTGAACTTGCACATCCTAATGCAATAGGCTGC
Organism: Lithobates sylvaticus; assembly: GCA_028564925.1. NCBI lineage: Eukaryota > Metazoa > Chordata > Amphibia > Anura > Ranidae > Lithobates > Lithobates sylvaticus. Next base: position 545,229,931 of record CM053029.1, read on the forward strand.
GCGCACCTATGTATATATCCTAGTTGAGATGGATGAAAACCTTACTGTACCTGCAGAATTATGGTGTCACCAGGCTACACCTGGAAGCCTCCAAACATTCCCCTGAAGAGATTTTTGAAAGGGCTTACTCACAGCACTTATTATTAAATAAAGACCCTTTCAAACGCAAAAATTAATGGAATACTGTAGGAACAACCCCCTTGACACAGTAGCATACCGATATTTCCCATATTACATATTTACCACATTAATGTTAAATAAATACAATAGATTGCAACTCCCTTAAAAACTATTAGAACTGTTCAGAACTTTTTCAACTAAGTAATTAATCTTTACTTTCCCAATTTCTACGTTCCCTTTCCTGACCTTGCATTGCTCCAGAAACATTTCGAAGTTACGTGTCAGCTCTGTAGGAGATGCCTTAAAGCCTGTTCATTTGGTGACATCCCTAGCAAAAGAGTGTGCATAATTCCAAATCAGATAACTACAGCAAAGGAAAATGCCTGTCAGAGGTAGATTTAGTTTGCAGATCACTAACTCCCCTTCTGACAGTTTTTCTCTTTGATGTCTGCATATAAGGTCGTAAACACAGACCTCTGTTAGAATTGAATGACAGCACCATGGGGTCTGCACTGACCCAATTCAAATATGCCTGCTTGCCTCCTGTACTCATATAGCTACACAGGACGTGAGCAAGGTTCTTTTATTTTAATTACTATTATTTATCGATGTGCCACCAACAGATTTCATAACACTATTGCGAAAAATCTGAGCGTTGCATTTAATAGGCCCATGGGGTAGGGGAAGCACACCCGTGGGAGTCCTTGAAGCAAATGGAGGCTGCAAACCCTACACAAATTGATGATGCACATTTGTAGCATTTCTCATGATGTTGTTGTTATATAACCATATAGCACAATGCATTTCTTGTAAACAGGGTATTGGAGAAAAAAATCCTAAGAGCAGTGCGCTTTTGATTCTCAAAAAATGTGTGCCATTATTCATGTTTTTGCATGGACAATACTGTGAGAAAAACAGCATAGTACCCTCTTACAACATGTAAGATATAGGAGAATGGTAAAAAAAAACCTTCTCATTACTTGTAACGTTTCTGGTGGGAAAGAAGAATAGTACTACAGCTGAATAAAATTTTAAATTGAGCTGCTAACCACAGTTAACTGGCATTTGGAATCTGTTCTAGGAAGCACCTTTATTTCCATTGTCTTATGCCGCGTACACACGGTCGGAATTCTCGTCGGAAAAAGCTCTGATGGTTTTCCCGTCGGAATTCCGACAGAATTTCGCTCAAACTGTCTTGCCTACACACGGTCACACCAAATTCCGGCGGTCTGTAACACAGCGGCATAAAACACGTTCGACAGCACTATAGAAGGGAAGTTTAATGCTTCCGAGCATGCGCCGAATTGTTTACGAGCATGCGTCGGAATTTTACGTGTCGGAATTGCATACACACGATCGGAAAATCCGATAGAAAGGTTTTCCGTCGGAAAAATTGAGAACAGGTTCTCAATTCAAAGTCCATTGGAAATTCCGACAGAAAAAGACTGATGGGCATACACACGGTCGGAAAATCCGTTGACAAGCTCCCATCGGACTGTTTCCATTAGGAAATTCCGACCGCGTGTACGCCGCATTAGAAGATTATGAATGCAAAGAAATGTATATATACACACTCTAAATGATATATGTTTAAAGCTGAACTCCAGGCAGATAAAAATGTCTCTATATACTGAGAGAGACTGGCTGGAAGGATTGTGTACTGTGTATATGTGTCACCTAGGATTTTGACCTACACATGGTGAGGAGCTCCAAGGTTGAGGTCTACTATAGAAAAAACAAACTGTTGTTTTTTAAGATCCAAATAAGTCCTATCTAGGCCCTGGAGCCTGGAGGCTTTGTAAAGCTTTGGGTAAGGTGAGTACATTTTTAAAATGAAATCCAGAGACATATTTTTTTTTTACTAGTAATGGTGGCAATCAGCGACTTATAGCAGGACTGCGATATTGCAGTGGAAAAATCGGATACTAAGTGACACTTTTGACACTTTGTGGGAACCAGTGACACTAATACAGTGATCAGTGCTAAAAAAAATACTGTTACTGTACTAATGTCACTGGCTGGGAAGGGGTTAACATCAGGGGCAATCAAAGAGTTAAATGTGTGCCTAACAAGTGTTTTCTCACTGTGAGGGAGGTGCTTTTACTAGGGGAAGGCATAGATCCCTGTCCCTGTTTTGCAGGAACACAGGATACAGGTCTTCCCTACTGACAGAACGGTAATCTTGCTTGTTAACATAGGCAGTCTGCAGTTCTGCCTCTCCTCAGAATGATCGGCAGGTACCGGCGGACATTGATAGAGCCAAAGCCATGATAGAGTGCATGCTGTCTGTGTGTTATTATATCATCCATTATGCCAGAGAGACAGACACAGTGCAATGTAGTCTATTCACAATCACAGACACCCCCCCTCAAAACACACCTGTGTTGAAGCCTTAAAGGCACAGGTAGCCCCATGATCGGATCCGTTCCCCTCTGTTCCTGCTGCTGGACACTGTCAGCTGAGCTTAGCTGCCTCTCTCCGCCTGTCACAGCCCCTCAAGTCTCCCTCTCCGGGCCCCATGTACTATTGGGTGGGGAGCGGGGCTTAGCAGAGGAAGATCACTCCGCCAGGGAAGGCAAGGAGATAGTCAGGTGGGCAGCTGGCCGGGACTTGAGCCAAGGCAGAAGAACCTGCGAGTAGGAGCGGAATGGGCATGCGCCTGAAACTGAAGAGCTAGTCCCTCGGCTCTGACCAGCTAATGATCATCAGAAAGGGGCACAGATAATTGAAAAAAGACACCCCCCTAAGCTAGTAGGAGTGGCGGAGCGATGGTGTGTAATTCAGAATTTTTTTTTTTAATTCTGCACTGAATGTCTTTGAAATTGAACAGGCCCCTATTCAAATCAAATCGGGGGGACAAAACCAGTGAGAGACTTGGTCCGGGGGCAGTGTCCTCAGTCCGGGGACCATCCCCGGGAACCGGGGACGTCCTGTCACCCTACCCTTGGGTGGTTTAGTGGTTATGCAGTTGGCTAAAGGATAGATACCAGAGTGTGGTTATAAATGGGGTTCACTCAGAATAGAGACCAGTCACTAGTGGGTTACCATAAGGCTCTGTACTGGGTCTTGTTCTATTTAACCTATATGTAAGTAATATAACTAAATGTTTGTTGGGTAAGGTATATCTTTTTTGCACATAAAGGTGTGTAATAGGGTTGATATCCCTGGAAGATTGGTCAAAGCAGTGGAAACTGCAGTTCAATATTTTTAAATGTAAACAAATGCACCTAGGGAAAAAGAATCCCCTGAGAGAGGATAACATTAGGGGTACAGTGTTGGTCATCATTACAGAAGAAAAATATTTGGGGGTGCTTATTTCAGAAGATTGCAAAATGAGCTAACAGTGTGACCAGGCAGAGGGAAAAGCGAATAGAATACTAGGGAGTATCACTAGAAGGATCACCAGCAAGAGGAAGGAGGCCCTGATTCCCCTATATAGATATTTAGTGAGACCTCATTTAGAATACTATGTCCAGTTCTGGAGACCTCACTTACAGAAAGATATGGATAAGATAGAACGAGTCCAGAGACGGGTAACAAAAATGGTGAAAGGTGTGGGGGTTAAACATATCGAGAACAACTTCAGGAACTTAATATGTACAGTCTGGATAAAAGAAGGGAAAGAGGAGACTTGATTGAAACATTTAAATACATCAAGGTGGTGAATAAGGTCCAGGAAGGCAGTCTCTTCAATATGAAAACAAAATCAAGAACACTGGGACATGTCCGCAAACTAACTGGAGGGAAGTTCAAAACAAATCTTAGAAAGTATTATTTTACTGAAAGGGTACTACCAACAGAGGTAGTGAGACAGTCAACAGTAAATGGCTTCAAACATGCTTCAGATAAACATAGATCTATAGTCAGACTATATTGGGACTCTCAATATTTGAATATCGTGATAATCCCACAACTGAAGCAAATTCACTATGTTAAATGACTATAGATAACCCATATGTGAAATATATTTGATCAGTCCACCAAGTGAGAGATAAGATTAGGTGAATATTAAGCCTAGATGTCAGCTTCCCCCCCCCCCCCCCCCAGAGATAAAGATTAGGTGAATATCCCCTAATGCCTATTTTTTCTGTTTTTTTATGTCTTTTTTTTTTTTATTTCATTTTTTTATTTTTTTATTTTTTTTTTTTTTTTCCTTTTTTAATTTTTTTTTTTTTTTATTTTTTTTTTTTCCTGTTTTTTTTTTTTTTTTTTTTGTTTTGTTTCTGTTTTGTTTTTTTTTTCGATTTTTTATTATTTTATGGTTATTTTTTTTTTTTTTTTTTTTTTCTTGATATTTTTTTTTTTGTTTTTTTTTTTTTTTTTTTTTTTATTTTTTTCTATTTTTGCTATTTTTTTTTTTTGTTTTTTTTTTGTGTTTTTTTGTTTTAGATTTTTTTATTTTGTTTTTATGTTTTGCTTTTTTGTTTTGGTATTTTTGTAGTTTTTTTTATATCGCCCCCCTTGTCTCTCCTCCCTGCCGTTGTATATACATTATTTATACTATATATATTTCCGCATTGGCGCCTTGAGTGTATATAGTTAGTTAGTTAGATTAGGGCATGGTTGGGGGTTTGCTGATTATTTGTTTCTTGTTTGTGGTTGCTGTGTTTCAGGTGTGGCTTATTATTAATAAATATATCTTTATCAACTACCTATTTGAGCCTAATTTTCCTTATTGGCCCCCGGATACTGGTGTTGATGCCTTGCGTTCAGGCCTCCGTTCCTCCTAACAGAATACAGAAGTGGAAAGCTGGCAGGGGGGGGACAGAAGGGAGGTGAGAAGAGGTGTGGGGGGGATGGTGGAGGGGAAGAAGGGGTTGCCTATACCACTAACATATTCGCAGCACTTGGGAATTGGGTCTAGGACAACTTGCAATTGTCAAGGAAGATGCAGCTGAAGATTAAATTGAATCTTTCACCTCCTGCTTCACATTCCTGGCATTGGAAGAAAGGGATCTTTGTTATCAGACTTTGGGTGCCTATACCTAGGGAGAACTATGGATTGGCAAACCGTATAGCCCATATGTTTTTGTTATGTTTGATCAGGGGCAGTTTTCTTTTGAGGACGGTTGCACCCCAGATCCAGATTTGTGCCGAGCTGAGCTGCCCTGCCCCTTAAATGATTTCACTCCCCCCTTTTGATATGATTCAGGTTGTATCCCTAGTATGTGGTAATGAATGAAAGGCTTTTTATGTTCCCGACGACTTTTTTGCGCACTAGTACACAGGTGAGAATGCATGTGTCTGTGTCTGCGCAGTCTCCTTTTGGTTTAGACAGGGAAACTAGATTCACATTTTGTAACAACCCATACGTGCCAGCAAAGGTCTGGCATGATGCAATTAGGGATTCTGCCACAAGATACCAGCCTAATTAACCCGAAGTTGTTTCCCCCCATCACTCCATACTAAAACTAAAACCCAGAATATCCTATATCCTGCCTGCATTTCACAAAACCCCCCCCCCCTTGCCTCTTCTCAGCTTGCTACAATTACTAAAAAAAAAACCGTCCCCCAGCTACTGTTACCTCTTCTCTTCCATATTCCCAAACCTCCTTTCCGTCCTGCTGCCCACCCAACCACCCCCCACCTACAAAGCTTCCAGCGACCAAGTCAAAGAAAAAAACCGAAAGTTCTCTATCTCTTTCCCACCCCAACCAGACGATCCTCCTGCCAGTATCCAATCTATGCCGTGCCACACCCACTGAATCTGTCCCCAGCTGGAAGCGCCAGAGTTTCCAGCCGGAGGTGAAAATCCAACCTGAATACCAGTACTGGTAACTTAGCCTTTTCCAGTCTGATGTCCTGGGAGCCGGCCTTCCAGCCTGATTCACCTCAGTCCTGGTGCCAAGTTTTCAGTCTGAATGACCCCTGGCCCAGTTTTTTTCCAGTCTGATACGCCGCTGACCAGTTTCCAATGACCGCCCCAGCCAAAAAGATTTTCCAGTCTGATTGATGACCCCGCTGCCAGTTTTCCAGTCTGATGACCCCCCCGCTGCCAGATTTCCAGTCTATGACCCCCGCTTGTGCCATTTTCCAGTCTAAGACCCCCCGCTGCCAGTTTTTCCTGTCTAATGATCCGCTGCCTAAGTTCTGATGACCCCGCTCCGCTGCCGAGGTTTTCCAGTCTGATGACCCCTGTGCCAAGTTTTCCAGTCTGATGACCCGCGCCGCCATTTCCAGTCTGATGACCACCCGCTGGCCATTTTTCCAGTCTGATGACCCGCTTCCAGTTTTTTCCCCTAGTCTGATGACCCGATGATGGCCCAGTTTTTTTTCCATTCTGATGACCCCCCTGAAAATGATACCCCTGCCTAAGTTTCCAGTCTAATGACCCGTTGCCTGCCGCTGTGGCCTGCCTTCCAGTCTGATGACCCACCGGCTGCGGCCCGAGCCTGATGTGCCCCGTAATGCTGTCCATCCTGATGTGTCCCCGTGCCTGCTGTCCAGCCTGACAGCCGATGTGCCAGCTGCCCAATGTGCCCGTGGCCTGCTGCCCAGCATTGCCCCGTTCAGATGTGCCCGTGCCTGCTGATGCAGCCCAGCTTGATGTGCCAGCTGCCCAGCTTGGAGTGTAGCCTGTTGCCCAGCTTGATGTCCTGTTCCCCAGCTTGATGTGCCCGTGCCGTTGCCCGCTTGATGTGCCCGTGCCTGTTGCCCAGCTTGATGTGCCCCCGTGCCCTGTTGCCCGCAATGTGCCCGTGCCTGTTGCCAGCTTGATGAAGTGTTTCGTTCTTTTTTTTTTTTTGTTTTTTATTTTTGTTTTTTTTTTTTCTTTTGTTGTTTTTATTTTGTTTTTATTTTTTTTTTTTTTTTTTTTTTTTTTTTTTTTTTTTTATTTTTTTTTTTTTTTTTCTTTGTTTTTTTTTTTTTTTTTTTTTTTTTTTTTTTTTTTTTTTTTTTTTTTTTTTTTTTTGTTTTGGTGTTTTTTTTTTTTTTTTTTTTTTTTTTTTTTTTTTTTTTTTTCGCTCCCCCCCCCCCCAGCCTGAGGTGTTCCTGTCTGCAGATTGGCAATGAGCGGTATCACATAATTCCATTCCTGTGTCTGGATTTCAGTCGCAAAGGTACAATAAACCACGCTCCTCTTGCTATCGTCAGGTTCACAGAACACATATCTCCATGACTAATGTTACATTAGAATCCTTTATGTCCAAAATAATACCCCAGTGTTCCCTTCCCCCGGCAATGTTCTCCGCCTCCTCTCCTCTCCCCATCCAGTATACTAGTGGACGCATCCCTCCCAACATTTCTCCTTTACCTTAACCGATTTTTTTTGGCCGGGCATACAAAAGGATGGTCATGGTCATTGCCTTCGACAGTGAATATCAACCTCCTCCAGCTCCCCATTCTCTCTGATAATGTGGTAATTTTAGCCTACAGATTAGAATCCTCAGTCCAGTAATATATCACTGAATTACACAGATGAGTCCACTACTGTATACGGATTCAATGAGGAACGGAAACATCTCTCATAATCCAAATTCGTCATCCACCATGCCAGGCATTTGAACCAACGTGGATTTAGTGTAAGAGTTGTGAGTTGGTTTATCATTCTTAAGGATCTGATGCAATTGCATAGGGCCACATTCCCCCCATATGTACAATCAGTTTTGTTGTTGGTTGATTTTTCCCACCGTCCCCTGTGTGCATTCCAGACCATGCATATATTGAACCACTGTTATCCACAACATAACCCATAAAATGCGATAAAATCTTGAGCTAACCTTTTAACTGGGTACGTTGTTGAAATAAAAATGCTGTGAGTTTGTTCTCAGGAGATCAATTTTCCAAACAACAACCCCTCCCAGCCTGTTCCCCCCCCTAATATATGATGAATACATATCCCTCCCCTTTTCTTACGCCTCACAAATAAGCGTCTGGGCCGGAACCCTCAATTCTGTGTCCGCCCATCTCTGGTGAAAGCCATTGATATACGACCATACTTGATTTAGTATATTCAAGTGTGTAGGGCACTTCATCACCTATGCAGGGTTATAACCTCTCCGGGTGAGACCATCAACTAGCGTATCTTCTCCCCAGGTCATCTCTGTGTCCCAATGTCCAGTAACCAAGAGCTTCTCTGTAGGACTATAGTAACGAATACTGCCCCCACAAGAAATTTCAGTCATCTGGAGCTCTCCCAAGTTTGCCAACAGACTCCTTACTGTCTAAGTGTCGCCTCCCCTGGGTCTCTGCGCCTATACTTGGTCATGCCAATATATGCCACACTAAAAACATACTTCCCTTCCTTCAAATCTTCACACAAAAAACCCAACCTACGGTCCTTCTCCCAAGATAGATTGGATTGTTTCCTAACCAATAACCAGTTTCATTCATATATATATTTACATCTACAAACGAGAGAGATTTCATGGTATTTTGCAAGTTTGCTAGACCACGCCCTTGCATGTTGATTAGGATTAATGTTTGATGATAACTGCATTATTGTCTGTCTTCTGTTAGCTGGCTTGGTGTGCGAGTGTTGGTAGGGCTGTGACCCCGGGTGTATTTTTACTGTGACAGTGTTGTCAAGTTTTTCTTTTTACCATTGTACAAATTGTGTACTGTTTGTGTTAATTAAACTAGATTTATCACTACATTATTTTGTTCACCACTGCTAAGCAGGGGTAGGCAATCCTTACCCGTTCATAGTAACCTCTTCACCTCCTGCTTCTCAAATAAGTCCTCCCAGGCAGCGGCCTCCTTTGCCAGCTCATCACCTTGTTGTTGCCACAGTAACCTCCCATCCTCCTCCAACTCTTTGGTGTGCTCACACCTTAATGATCGCCACACTCTGAGTCCACATTTGCTCTTTCCCATTCTCTTAGAACCGCACTATGTTCCAAGTCCTTCCCCGAGGCATCGACTGAAGCCCCTTGACAGCCACAAAGGCGCATGTATTCCATCAGAGACCTTGTGTAAAAGCGCTGTCAGAGATATGGTTATGGGACCTGCACTGAAATGTTGATGGCCTCTCTCACTGCCTCCAGTTCGCTCTTGGCAGAAAAGCTTCGAGGGCATTTGGTCAGGATTTACTCATTGTCTGGGGCACCACAGGGCATAACCCTGTGTGAAACTTCCTTCATCCCAGTGATCTTCCACCCAGATTATAAGGTCTCCAGTACCTGATGCTAACCTAAATACTCCTGTGTTCTGTCCGATGTTCTTCCCCACAGTCATGCTGCTCCCCCAAATGCTTCAATTGTGTAGAGTGTAGAGGTGGCATTGAGGGCACAGCCAGATTCCTGGGTGTTAATCAACTAGCCATCTGCTACCTTGGTAATTTCCTGATAGTTTCACATTTGTTTGGATTGCATTCTCAATTAGTGTCAGGAGCTCCTCCAGCAGAGCATAGCTGCTGCTCTTTTGTCTCTGTTTGAGCAAAAGTCGTCCAATACTGGATGCATTACAGATGGGGAAGTATTAGAGCTGGATTGAACCACTAGCCAAACGACAGAATGCAAATTGTTTTCCATCCCGAAATGTTGAAGGTTAGCTGTATTGGCATCTCAGCACGGGAATTAAAATTCCCATTTGATATGCAATGATGAATACACCTTTTTTTTTAAACACGAAAGATAATACACCTTTTGTGAAGCTTTCAGTGCTGTCATCATGTCTGGCATTTAGCTTTTGGTAATAGATGGGGTGCATGCTGTTTAGGCGCATGGAAATCACCAGTGGGCCTCCACCCCCCGCTCCTTCTTTTCGGCCAGAGGGCTGCATTTGTTTTTAGATTGGCACTCTCTAATTACTGTGGGGGCTCTCTATGTATGGGATAATTCGGGCGGAATTTTATACTGACGCTGAGTGGCGGATCAGGCCCTCAAATTTACAACAATCAGTTTAAAACTCTACACATTGACGCTTAGTTTGCCCACACTTTGTTATGTTTCCACACGATTTTAGCCATATTGTCCTCTGTTTTCAATATTGCCTGCGGTCAGGATTTCATTACTTTTACTGGATGCCAACCTCACAGCTGTCCATGACCATGTGGCCTTGCCTTTGTATCTAGACCCTTTTCCACAGTACCCCATTACTAGAATCTCAGTCCATGTGCCCCCGACATCAGAGCCCAAATAGTGCCCTTCTTGCGTTGGGGAGTTTCCATTCATCTATTTCTATGTTCACGGTAGTTGATTGCTCAGAAGGTACAGTTGTCCCCCGAATCCTCTAAGGAAATCAGTCTCCCAGTTTTTGAAGTTCAATATATTATTACCAGCCGCCCCCCCTTCCAAAAGTACATTTGGTGCGATGGCCCCCTATTCGGATACGTGGTCCCAGCTTTTGTCCTATCCAGTTGTACTAGGACAACAACCGGGCCTTCCCTATGGTTTAAAATAAGTTAGTTGGGGGGAGGGATTTGATTTTCTTTGTGGTTTTCTTTAAAACCCTTTTCCTAACCTTTGCAATTTTCCCTTCAAAGTGGACCATATAATGTAGCATCATGGTTCCTCATTCGGCTCCTTGCCACCTTATCTGTCCAGAGTTTTTCGCTGTCCTTCTTATGTATTTTCTAGGCGTCTGAACCCTAGTATCCTTCCTCCCAACGCGCATTTCCTCATTCACTCTGGCCCGAGTTCCCCAATTGACTCGGGATAGACCTCTATGATTCCCAACTGGTGGTTGCATGCGGAGGGCGTGCGCATGCATCCCTAATGTTCAAACTGTACGGTGTACTACAAGCCTCCAGCCTGTTTGAAGACTAATGGTGGAAGCGCTATTGTCAAACTTGTCCCAAAAATCGGGTCACAGATTTGTGCGATCTTGTATGGAGAGTGTTGTGGGTTTTGGGTGGCTACCCTCCCCGTTTTATACTTCCAAATCCTTGCCCAGTCCGTCTAGCACAGAGTGAAGAGAGAAGAACTTGATTTGGGGGATCTTTCCAGGACTGTCGGCCGAACAAACTGGTTGCTGTTCGATCGGCATCCCTTTCTCTTTGCTCCTGTGTTCAGCAACTGAATGTGTGTCCTTGTTACACTGGCTGTGCATTCTCTCCATTGCTCAGACACAATGGATTAATCTTTTTGAGCTAGTGATTTTACATTCCTGTAACTCTGTGTTTAATTTTTCTTCGCAAATTTTTCGTTCTCACCTCTTCTTTTCTAGCGCTGCATAGACTGTTCTCTCACATACATTATTCCTTCCATTCATCCAATCCCTGTTCTAACAAACAGTCTCAGTCACCAAATTGTTCAATCTCATACCTCTGTCATCACACTCACAAACATTTGCTCCCGAGCATTCGCAGCTATAGCTTGAAATATCCTACTCCAGTTTGCTATCTGTGGTATCCCATTCAAACTCCTTACTTCAATGAAATAACCCACAGTCTGACTAGCATGCTCACCAAATTTGCCAATCTCTGTTTCCTGCCTTTTTTTGAATTTTTTTTAAACGTTATGGCAATCATAAAATATTTGCAATTGTTCAACAAGTCATTAAACTGATGTGTTACTTGGCTAAGCAAACCCCCCACATAAGACCCAGTTAAAGCTGTTCAAAGTCCACCTGTAGTTCCACACAGAAGAACAACAAACAAAACACAAAAAAAAAAATATATAAAAGTCCGTTTAACTACGAACATCCCCTAAGAAAACACTCTTAATCTGTCCTCTCTAAATTGCAGGCCCATTGAACTCCATTGGATCAGAGAAGCTGGGTTAAAAAAAAAAAAAAAAAAAGTACTTAAAAAAAACTAAATAGTATAAAAAAAAAACTTAAAATAAAAATATAGAGTGCTGTGTGTTTGTCGGTTGGTTACCGGCCACCAAAACATTTACAACATACATATATCAGCCACAGCTCCACCAGTTCTACAAACGTCCTCTCACGAGAGGAACTTTCACAGAATTTTCATAGACCAACCAACGTGGTTTCATAACCGCGAGCCAGCGCCTCTTATAGACGATTTTTCCCGTTTCTGGAAGATTGAGGAATTGTGTATGAGACTCAAAAACAAAGAAAAATGCTTAGGTTTGTGAATCTATCAGAAAAAAAAACGATATTCTGTTGTCTACATGGGTGCCGAATTACGATAATAATGAATAAGAAAACGATATCACTACAATCAAGATATGATCTCAACTATGTACTTTTGTACTTTGCCTAGTCTCTGTAGATTATCCAGTCTTTAAAAACTATGAGCGCATGCCTACGTTATTATCACAAAAATACAATTTTAGTAATGAAACTCAAACAACGTTTAAGAATAATCAATCTATTTATATTCCCAAGGAAATAAGATAACGTGTATTAAAAGGGGGTTAACAATTACATAACATACAGCAAGGCTACTACAATGAAATACTATACAGATTAAAATACATATAATGATACATAACACACGATCCTCGCAGCGGCCTTCCAGTGGGATAAGAGAATCAGTTGTGTGTGCAAACCCATTTTGGTCAAACACACCTCAATCACAGCACCTCCCCCCGCCCCACGCTAACTCCCTTGGTAGACGCCCCATGTATCTGATCGTACTGCCACAAAGTGGGGCAGTGTCAGCTCACACCTATTTAAATGTAGCCTTTGTTTTCGACAGAGACAGATTGGAGCCGCATTCATCACATACAATAGCCTTTGACCTCATGACAATTATGAGGTAACTTACATTCCCACAGGGGGGGGTGTATCTGTTCTCCGGAAATTGTCCCATGTATAGATGGGTGGATCTACATAATGAATTATCACTACATTAATAAGGTTTGGTTTGCCCTTACATGTGAAGAACTAAGTAGGTTCTTTCCCCATATGTGTTTGTGTACCATAGATGGATTGAATCCTGGCTGGTTCAGCAGGAACTGGACAAGATTTGGTCCATCTATGAGCAGGCTGATTGTACCCATCGACCAACTTGGGTACAACCAGCATGTCTGATACTTAGCATGCCATTATTGCCAGTGGCGATAGCCACTAGCAGTAATCACTGTGTTTTCCTGGTAGGGATGGCTTCCTTTTATCCTCCCTGCCAGGAGAACACAAAAGCTTAGTGGTAGGGATTTCCCATTACCCATGGTCCCATCATGCATCAAGCAGTGATGTCACAAGGGGACGGGGCCTCCATATGATGTCACTGGGTGGCCGGCCCCATGGCTATATAAGTGGCACACGGCACACCCAGCATTACACCGGGAGAGTGCATCCCATTGGGAAATAAATTTAAAAGAGCGAACAAAAGTTCTGACTGGCTTAACTCTAATGTAAAAATGCATATAAAAGCAAAGGAAAAGGCCTTCAAAAAATACAAGGCTGAGGGATCATCACCAGCATTCAGGCTTTACAAAGAATGCAACAAGATATGTAAGGGTGCAATTAGGGCGACTAAGATAGAACACAAATGACACATAGCGGAGGAGAGCAAAAAAATACCAAGAAATTCTTTAAGTATTGTATATAAACAGTAAAAGAGGGAGAACAGATCATCTTGACCCCATAAAGAATGAGTAAGGGCATCTGGTTACAAAGAATGGGGAGATGGCGAAGGTATTGAATTTATTCTTCTCCTCAGTCTTCATGTGGGAATCGGGGGGCTTCAGTAACCAAAACTGCAGTGTTTGTCCTCATGACACATCACAAGAAGCACCCTCATCGCTAACAGAGGACAGAATTAGAAATAGACTTGGGAAAATTAACATTAATAAATCACCGGAACCAGATGGCTTGCAACCGAGGGTACTTAGGAAACTCAGTCAAGTAAATGCCAGACCATTGTTCCTAATTTTTACTGACAGTCTACTGACTGGAATGGTACCAGCTGATTGGAGAAAAGATCTTCTTTGCATCCAGAACAATTTTCAAGGCATTTGTGGCTAAAATTTTAGTTGGTCTACCTGACCGTGGTGTGGTTTCAACAGAACCCCTAATTTTCCACTTCTTGATTAGAGTTTAAACACTGCTGATTGGCATTCTCAATTCCTTGTGTAGCCCCCTAGGGGACTGCTGAGAATTACCTGCTCATCTGCACGGCCATGACCTAGTGAACCTTCCAACCCACCTGACACTCTGGGTTCAGACATATTTGTTTGTTTCTTTTGGTGGTATTTGATCACCTCTGCGGTTTTTATTTTTTGCTAAACAAACTAAAAAAGAACATTTTTTTTAAAAAATAACGTTTTTTCTTTGTTTCGGTTATAACATTTTGTGTTCTCCTTCACTGACGGGCACTAATGAGGCAGCACTGATGGGCACTGATGAGTTGGCACTGATAAGGTGGCACTGATGGGCACTGATGAGGATGCACTGATAGGCGGCACTGATATGCAGCACTGATGGGCACTGACAGGCGGCACTGATGGGCACTGACTGGCGGCACTGATTGGCAGATAGGCGGTACTGATTGGCACTGACAGGTGGCACTGATGGGCAGCACTGATGTTGAGGTACTGACAGGTTTTACTGCTGGGCACTGAGATGGGCACTGATTAGCACTGATTGGCACTTTGATGGGCACTGTGAGCTGTGTTTTAATTGGGGCACTGACTGACAGCGGAGGGGGCACATCTGAGGGGGCTGTGCTGATAATCAATGTGCTGATTATCAGCACAGACCCCCCCCCCCCTCCCTGACAGGGAGAGCCGGCGATCGGCTCTCCCTGTCAGCGTGAACCGAGGAATGCCGTTTACCAGCACTTCCTGGTTCTCGCGATGATCAGCTGTGATTGGGCACAGCTGATCACGTGGTAAGAAGCCTCTGACAGAGGCTTCTTATCACGATCGGAGATGCGGGGTTTCAGACTGACACGCCGCACTCGCAATCGGCACGCTGCGTGCCACCACAGGCGTGCGCCGGCATGTTATCCTACTGGGCGCCATATGATGCCCAGTCAGGATAACAGAACCACTTCCCGGCCGTCATTCTGCAAATGGCAGGCGGGAAGTGGTTAATAATACCCATTCAAAACCCTTTGCATCAACTTGTGTGCATGTTATCAGGTCAAAATCACCAGGGTATGTAAACTTTTGAACAGTGTCATTTGGGTAGTTTCTGTTGCGATTATGATTTAAAAAGAGTAAACACAGTTGTTTGATAACAAATGGCTTCAGCCAAACACTAATCATGAGTGAAAGAAAAGTTTTTGAGTTATCCTTCATATTCTCTGAAAAATGGCCAAGAAATCATAAATTCTGCCAGGGTATGTAAACTTATGAGCACAACTGTAGCTGTTAGCTAGCTAATCTCACTCCCCATTCACAGCCAAGCACCTGGCTACAGTATACAGTATTCCTATTTCAGCATAAAAAAAATTTCAGTACAAATGAAATCTACTGAGGTTCAAAGTTCGATGAGAATAAACACAAAAAACCTTCTATGGTGGTGGGACTTCGAGGTGTTAAGAAAATATACTGCCACCTCCTGAATGCCCTTTTTTGTTTATGCTTTTTTTTTCTTTTCTTGCAAGGGGGACTTTGCATGCAACTAGCATGCGGCAACCGTGATTCCATAATTTGGATCACAGTTGCAGTGTGATCCCATTGTCTGCAATGGAAGAGTTTGACAGACAATGCCACTTGTCAAATCTGACATTCCAAAACAAATTTGCCATGGCATGTGTATGACCCTCATGAGCTGCATGGTATGTTTTACACAATGGAGAATCTAACCCTTCCCAATCGCTCACTTTAAAAAATTCCCTTTACTTAAATTTAAGCTGATCACATTCACACACATGTTGCAAACATTTTAACAGACTGTTAAACAAAGACAATTTTTTTTTATTTTATTTCGCTCATGGTTAGAGAAAAATTACCAGTGACCTGTCAGCCTTCCACTTCACATCCAAAATCTTTGTTCAACATTAACACAAAAAATGACTTTCTGACAAAATCAGGGCAAGAAAAACTGAAAAAAAGGACAACATTTCTGTTTACATAGACAATACAGAACTGAATTTTATTGTACTTGACTGGATGTTCACAATGAGAACAGATATACATGGCATAAAATAAAAGTACTACTATAGTAAATCAGAGCCTAAAAATCAACATCTCTGGACAGCCACATAGGTGGCAAGTTTTGTCCACTAGAGGTCGCTGTCCTATAACTAGAATACCTGGTCTGTCCCAAAGTGGATGTGATTAAAGAAATAGTAAACTTAATTTAAACTTGATATTTATTTGCCTTCTTTATATAGAACTATACTTTACATAGAACTTTTATGCAAACGTTTGCTTGAAATATGTAAGGGTTTATAACAGCGTGCACAAGGTTAATTCAGAATCTTTAGTGTGGTCACACCCCTGTAGCACCTCATTTGTTATACAGTATGTAAGCATTTTACATTTGAGCATATGTTTATCTTCATTTCTATTTTATAGTGCAGGTCTGACCAGACCCAAGACTTTAGCTCTCACCCAATTGTGTCTGTCTGCCCCATATTGGGGGACTATATGGGCATTAAAGTATGCTATAAGCAATAAGTATTTGGTATTTTGCGTGGCAGAGCAGAGTGTATAGATTTGTGTATATACTGTGTGTGTGTGTATATATATATATATATATACACACACACACACACACACACACACAGTATCTCACATTTTTGTAAATATGTTATATCTTTTCATGTGACAACACTAAAGAAATGACACTTTGCTACAATGTAGTAAGAAGTGAGTGTACAGCTTGTATAACAGTGTAAATTTGCTGTCCCCTCAAAATAACTCAACACACAGCCATCAATGTATAAACTGCTGGCAACAAGTGAGTACACCCCTAAGTGAAAATGTCCAAATTGGGCCCAAAGTGTCAATATTTTGTGTGGCCACCATTATTTTCCTGCGCTGCCTGAACCCTCTTTGGCATGGAGTTCACCAGAGCTTCACAGGTTGCCACTGGAGTCCTCTTCCACTCCTCCATGATGACATCACGGAGCTGGTGGATGTTAGAGACCTTGCACTCCTACACCTTCCGTTTGAGGATGCCCTTCATATGCTCAATAGGGTTTAGGTCTGGAGACATGCTTGGCCAGTCCATCACCTTTACCCTCGTCTTGGAGGTGTGTTTGGGGTCGTTATGTTGGAATACTTCTGGGGCTTCCATTGACATCTAATATCTGGGCATTAACAGTGTGGAGTTACGTAACGATTATCACAGGATTTTACTTTTTATGCCAATGCTTAGATGAATGCTGTGTCTCATGTTAATGGAAGATCCATAGTTCAACCCTGATGTAAATATCCTTTTTTTTTTTAAAAAAAAAGCTCCATGTGCAAAGACCTAATGTATATGCAAATGGCATGGATCCTGAGGAAGCCATTTATTTGTGAAACGCAATGATCATCAAGGATCACACTAGAGAGAATAGCATATACTGCATGAATTTACAGCCGTTATTGGACTTTGGTCATATTTTATATGTTTGTAACCTTTTTTTTTTTTTCTTTTTTTTTTATCCAAAAAACAAGTTTATTGAAAAAACTAGCACAAAGTAAACAAAAACATACACCGAATGTACATCATTATCTCTTCACCATTACAGTCATAGTAAACAGTTGTTGCACACATTTTTTTTCCTTTAACAGCAATATCGCCAATCCCCGCCAGCCCGCTCCAGCCCCCTTACTTTTTTTTTTTCTTTAAATTGTATAGTAAAGATCGTATTAATCACATGCATTGGTGTATGTATTCACTTTGTTGCACATGTAAATGTCCCATTCTCTGCCCCCCCCCCCCCCCCCGGTATAGGTGGGAGGTGTTCTATTGATACAACCCAAAGAGCCAATCAGTTGTAATGCAGCACAGTGATCTCATCAGTTTGCTGCTTTTCCTTTCACTGTTCATCCACTAGGTAGGGGTGGGAAAAGACCTCTAAGTGCTCATTTACACTTGCTCCAACTTCACAGGGCACTTTTACCCCCTTCCTGCAGAGACTTTTAGCGCTGACGCACTTTAGGCCCGTACACACGATCGGACTTTTTGACAACCAACATGCAAATTAGCTGTTTTGGACCAACATCCCACCGTGTGTACGCTCCATCGGACCAACTTTTTCCAGGTTTCATCTGACTTTTGTTGGCTGTGCGAACGGACCAACTTTCTGCCAACAAAAGTCTGATGGACCAAAGTCCGACCGTGTGTACAGAAAACCATCAGACTTTTGTCCAAAGTACAAACACGCATGCTCAGAACCAATGCAAAAGATCAGACAACAATACAGAAGTTGACCAAAGGTGGCGCTGGAGTATCCGAACGTCCTCTTTTGAAGTGTCGTCAGTATGTTGAAACGTCACTACCTTCATGTTTGTTGCCTAAAAAGTCAGATCGTGTGTATGCAATACCAACTTGGGGCCAACGCCCTTTGGACAAAAATCCATGGGAAAGTTGGTCCAAGGTCCGATCGTGTGTATGAGTCTTTAGAATGACAATTACACGGTCATGCAACACTGTACCCAAACAAATTTTTTCACACAAATAGAACTTTCTTTTGGTGGTATTTAATCACCACTGGGTTTTTTATTTTTTGCTAAATAAACAAATAAAGTTGGAAAAATTTTGGAAAAAAAAATCCATATAAAATTTAGCAAACAGGTCATTTTTCTCCTCCACTGATGTCCGCTGATGAAGCTGCACTGATGGGCACTGATGAGGTGGCTCTGGTGGGTACTGATAAAGGAGGCACTGGTGAGCACTGATGAGGCTGCACTTATAGGCTGCACTGATAGGCCGCTCTGAAAGGTGACACGGATGGGCACTGATTGGCAGAACTGGTGGGCACTTATTGGCAGCACTGGTGGTCACTGTTGGGACTGCACTGATAATCAGGACACTGATAATCAGTGTACATGTCCATTTTAGAGAAATCAGTTATCGGCTCTCTTCTCCTCTCATGCTGTCAGCGTGTGCCAATAACCAGCTTCTGTTTTTATCCGTGATCAGCTGTGATTGGACACAGCTGATCACATGGTAAAGAGCCGCAGATTGGCTCTTTACATTAATCTGTGATCAGCAGTGTCCGGAGGACACTGTTATCACACAGCACGCCGCCAAGGCCCCGCAGCAGGCTCAATCATGGGAGGCCGTCATAAAGTGCCTACCGCTTCAACATGATTTCTTGGTGTGTTTTTGATGCTTCGGTTATGCTATGATGATGCTTCGGTGGTGCTTTTTTGAAGCTTTATGAAGCTAGGTGGATGCCCAGTGTGTGTGTGTGTTGATATCTCATACCTGTAACTCCAAAACAAAGCAAAGATAAAACTGAATTAAAGCCTCTCAAAAGCTTCAAGCAAGCCTTGTCATAGATTTCTATGGAGGCTTTGAAGACGCTTATAAGCACCACTAAAGCAAAGCAAAGCAAATGCAACATGTAAACAGGACTGTAAGCTAACCATTTTATTTAGTGACAGGGACTTTGACTGGCGTTCAGAGAGCTTTAAAAAAAAACCTGTCCAACGCAATGTTTTGAAGCAAGTGTAAACAAGCCCAAGCTGTTGGTAGAGAAAAAAAATCAGGCCTCCTCCTGAGCAAGACAGGGCTGTGTAAATTTAAAGGCTGGAAGGACAGAAATACAAATCCATTGACGATCAAAACTTATGCCATGTACACATGACCGGACTTTCCGGCAGACTAGGTCCGACGGTTTTTCCGACGGACTTTCAAAACGAATGGACTTGGCCACACACAATCACACCAAAGTCCGACGGATTCGAATGTGTTGATGTACGACCAGACTAGAATAAGGAAGTTTATAGCCAGTAGCCAATAGCTGCCCTAGTGTCAGTTTTCGTCCGTCGGACTAGCATACAAACAAACAGATTTTTCGACCGAACTCGAGTCCGTCGTAAAGATTTGAAACATGTTCTAAATCTAAAGTCCGTCTGATTTTTCGACAACAAAGGTCCGATGAAGCCCACACACGATCGAATTGTCCGAGGGATTCGTTCCATCGGACCTTTGCTTTCGAAAAGTCTGGCCGTGTGTACACAGCATAATATGTATTTTATCTGTGAACATTAGCAATTATAAAAGACATTTCAAGTATGTGAACCATAATGCTTGTGAACATTCCCAGCAGCTATGTGTAGTACTAGCAATACTCACGGACTATCACACCTGGCAAGGAGTCTTTTTATTCCATCCTTTTAGTTTAGTTAAGATGTAAAGCTGGCAAAAAAAACACTAATAAAAATAATTTACCTTGGCATTTTCATTATGATGCCTGCAGAAGGGGGAGCTACCCAGTAACTTTAGATATTATTATGTTATATACCATGTTTCCTTGAAAATAGGACCTACCCTGAAAATAAGACCTACTGTCATATTCGGGGAGGGGTGCAATATAAGCCCTACCCCAAAGTAAGCCCTAGTTTAAAGTGGTTGTAAATTGCTATAATCCTCTCTATTACAATAGTATATATTGTAAACTGTTTGTGTTTCTGTAATCTAATCTGTAGTCAAATTACTTTTGGTACAGCGCCCCCCTCCCTCTGCAACGCTTTTTTTTTTTTTTAACAAGGTACCCTCTGCAATGCTTTGATCGCGGTGGGCTATGGAAGCGCCGAGCGGCGCTCAGCTGATCTCTTCTCCTGCCTGTGGGCGGGGGATCTCGGCCCCCCTCCCTCTGCAATGCTCTGATCATGGAAGAGAGTTCAGGCAGGCAATGGAAGCGCTGTGCGCTATAAGAAGGTATGTGACACAATAGAATACAGAAACACACACCTTTTTCATTATATACTACTGTAATAGAGAGGATTCAAGCAGTTTACAACTACCTTTACTTCACTTCACACTGGGGATTCCTGCCAGGCAGGGAGGGAGAGGGGGAGATAAGAAAGCACATTAAATGGCAAGCCCTACTCTGAAAATAAGCCCTACTGTGTTTTTGGTTGCCAAAATTAATATAAGACCCGGGCTTATTTTCGAGGAAACGCGGTAGTAATTGGGCTGAACACTAGGTATTCGCAATTATTTCTTTATTACAATGCATGTTTTATGCATTCTTAATCCACTGACATACAGTTTGGGGGTGTTATAAACCAATTTGTTTGAGAACAGAAAAACAATCTCAACAGGTAGAGGGAGCTGGAGGACAATTTTGGGAAAAATGATACCATATAACCTTCCATAGCAGAAGCGTGAAAGGTATAAACAAATACAAGCTCATGTCTATGAAGAAATTTCCGTCACAGCACGATGACAAGCCTCATCATGGTAAACATTCCTTTGGCTGACCCTTCTTTATTTAGTCTCAGTGCTACAGTAATTGAGCCAGCTGTTCCACCAGAGCAAAGCAGTGACAACATGGATGTTGAGGTCTGCACCTGCCTTGCACTGAGAGTTGGCAACAGCATCCGGAAAATAATTTTA
Source organism: Lithobates sylvaticus (assembly GCA_028564925.1). NCBI lineage: Eukaryota > Metazoa > Chordata > Amphibia > Anura > Ranidae > Lithobates > Lithobates sylvaticus. The sequence continues at coordinate 545,251,360 of CM053029.1, forward strand.
CATTTTCACGGGGAAAATGGCTCCAGGTGGTAACGGGATCTCTTGCGCTAATTCAGCCTCATGCATGTCTGGAGTGATGATAGCAACATCCAGCTATGCCTATGTGCTCTTCATTCACCTGCCTTCTTATAAGGTTGGCATTACCACTCCGATACAGGGAATATATGCATGTGGATTTTGGAAATATGTGTGAATTAGATTAGACTACAGTGTTAATGTGGACAGCCATAAATGTTCGCTGCATATTGTGTAGCCAAATTTAATTGTAAAATGGTGGGCCCTAAGCATGTGTCCTCCTGCCACACTAACACCAGCCTTCCCACCCATTAGCATCAGTGGAGGTGCATTGAGAGGGGTTTTCCAAACAAAGGGGTTAACCTCTTAAAGCCCACTACCTGAAGCTGGCAAGGACCAGGATGTTTGGTACCCCCCAGTGCTTAGTAAGGGTTTCCTGCAAGCAGTGGTGGTTTGGGTTTAAAGTAGCCTCAAAAGTACCTACTTTTTACAACTCCCCTCAATACACACACACACACACACACACACACACACACACACACACACACACACGGAAATCCTACAACCCCCAGTGTGTTACATTTTAATCTGTAGTTAGGGAGTTTAATGAACTAAACTAAAACCTTATCCAGGATGAGTCTTGCTGCAGTCCAGTTAGGGCCACTGATTGCTTCACTAAGCACACTTCCTAGATAGTGACAGGGCATTTGTGATCTTCCAGCATGCCTTGGTAGATCAGGTGCAAGGTGATTATTTTAAACTTTTTAGTTGCAAGCTAGAATTTAGCACAAGTGGAGGTAAAAAAAGGCTACATTTCCTATTAGATGATGGAGTCATTCAACAACAGTATATCTGATCATACAACGTGAAATTTGGATTTTCAGATAATAAAAAGGGGTACAAAGACCCAAAAATCACCTTTGGCAGCAGAGACTCCACATTTCCCTTCCTAAACAAAATAAATACAAAAGAAATAAATACAACATGTACCGTATTTATCGGCGTATAACACGCACCTTTTACCCCTTAAAATCGGGGGAAAGTCATGGGTGCGTGTTATACGCCGATACCCCCCCAAAAAAAGTGACAAAAATGTCAAGCAGCGCCGAAAAATAGCGAGCGCCGCCGGAAAAAAACGAAGCGCCGCCGGAAAAGACCGACTCCGCTCCTAGTCCCACTCCGGAAACAGCAGGGAGGCGGGACCGCGAGCGGAGCCGAACAGTCGGCTCGGTCTTTTCCGGCGGAGCTTCAGACTTTTTCGACCAGACTTGGCGGCGGGAAATTTAAACACAAGGAGGACTGCAAATTACGCTGGCAAGCTACAATGACACTGGGCAAGCTGCAATGACACTGGGCAAGCTGCAGTGACGCTGGGCAAGCTGCAGTGATGCTGGGCAAGCTGCAATGACGCTGGGCAAGCTGCAATGACGCTGGGTAAGGCTGCAAATGACACTGGGCAAGCTGCAAATGACGCTTAAATGTAAGTTTTTTTTTTTTCCCCTAAACTTCCCTCCTAAAACTTTTTTTCCTTAAAATGCCCTCCTAAACTTTTGGTGCGTGTTATACGCCGATGCGTGTTATACGCCGATAAATACGGTAAGTTAAAACAGTGCAGTGCCAGTCCTTTAAAAGCAGGATTGTGAACAGTGTAATAAATACCACCTTTGTCCTTAGTATTCTGAATACAATTGCTGTATCAGCAACATATCCTGGGGCCACTATGTCAGGCCCGAATGTAGCAGAAACAATCACTGCAATCTTTAGAAAAAGATAGAAAAAATGGTGTAAAACTGCGCTAAATTAACCTAAAAAAAAAAGAAAATTGCAGCAATTCTTAGTATAACACAAACACAAGCGAAAATGGGAATCGCGCTAATAATATAAACCAAAAACAATTAAACTAATCAATTATTGGAAAAAAATTACAAATGAATGTAATGAATGTGTGAATTAAAAAAATATAATGCAACAAAAACGTGAAATGTCCACAATAAATTGATGTGTTGAAAACACCACTGAAACTCAATACTGTCCATCATCCATCACCAGCTGTAGAGAACTCTTACCAGCTCCGGTGGACCCCTTGTTATAGGGTCGGGAAGGACCTGTGGCTTAAAATCCAGCCGGGGCCTTTTCCACCTTTCAACGATGTTTCACACTTCCTTTGTCACCTATCAGGTAGGATGGAAAATGGCACCAAAAAAGAGACCAAGAAGCTCCACATAGTGTAAAATCCTTTGGAGGCTTAATTGATAAAATCCATAGTACTCACAACATGTAAAGTACAGCACCTATAATTTGGTGTGTCAGCTGTACACAACAAAAGATAACCCGTCCGTTCGGACACAGGGGTGGTGGTGACGTCAGCATGTCGCTCTCCCTACGCGTTTCATCACAAATAAGGTCATCCTGGGGCACGGACGGCGTACTGCGTCACCACCTTAAATACAATTGAAATTAGCCAAGCCTCGTTTTGAGTTATAGCCAGCCCAATTCAAAAACCACACACATGATAAAAAGCTCCCACATGACTAATGAGAGAAGGGAATACCTCATAGGTGATCTAGAGAGATTCTAAAATAAAATTCCTAACCCTTATATTATTTATGCAATATTAAAGACCGGGCAGCATGGAGCTCAAACCGAGTTCACAAAAACATAATCCATAATACTCATAAATCAAAAGAATATTTTTCACAAGGAAATAAAAATACCATCCTTATCAAAAAAGTGTTTATACTGGAAGTGTTAGTAAAGACACCAGTGTGTCACTTTCCAAAACGCATCAAGGAGACCCCTAGTGGGGACATGGAGAAATCCCACCCACAGATCTAATGGGGATCAGCAGGGGAAACATCTACAGTATGTCGAACAAAACAAATAAATTAAACAGAGATGCGTTGGAAAGGTTGGAATGTTGAAATTCGAAGGAAGTAATCTTGTTGTCCTTTATGGGATTAGTCAAAAGGTATCGTTTGATGTTTAGTTTGCGCACTTATTTGTGCACATCCATATATGTTTGGAACTTGCTTAACTGCCTAGGTGGAGCAAATTTCAAACCCTATCGAGTATTTTCTTTTCTTGATTAGTCAACACCTGACGGCTTAAGTTAAAAATCCCTTCACCTAAGTTCTTTTCCTCTTTTGTTTCTTGAATGTGCCTCCCCTTCTAGTTCCTCTCGCTGTTCTACGAGCCTTTTTTTGCCCTGATTGGGTTTGGGAAAACCCCAAGTCTGATTTGACTGACCCGGAGGTGGTCCAACATCTATCTTTGTATTTCTCGCTTTCTTTGAGGGGCAGTCATTTTTCCTTGATGATTTTAATCTCCTCATCTAATAAAATCCTGAGGTAAGATGAGGAAATTAAATTCAAGGAAAAATTACTGCCCCTCAAAGAAAGTGAAGAATACAAAGATAGTTCTAAAAACTTGCAAAAGTATTTGGAAAAGGAGGAAAATGAACACAAAATAAAAAAATTCAAACGGACACAGGTGATTATCAATCTAACAATGTGTTATAATGGCAAAGGAAACTTGTGTCTGAAAGTGTGGAGGAGAATGATGGGATGGATGTGACCACCCAGGGTGGAAATTATGTAGGAGTAGGTGGTAATCCCGTTATATCTAAATTAAGACAGGTCCCCTACACAAAGTCCTCGTCATGTCAATCCAAAGCCCCAAAGAAAAGGCAAACCTCCTTTTGTTTTCAAACCTCCACATATAGAGGATAGGACTATGGTAATCCCTGGACTGATCCAAATAATCAATATAGGTCAGGACCCCCTATGCAGAGACAGGCTAACTTTCGGGGTGCTATGCCCCCCTTTGAAGAGGGGAGGAATGCACATGGACAGGGTGGTAACAACTACCCTGTGCCATACTATGGAGGGGGGAGAAGTGATGACCAGGAATATAATGTCCCTGTTCACAATCACTTTTTTCCTTTACAAGATAGGGACACACCCCCCCAATAGCTAATAGCAATTATTATGGGACAGGTCAATATGCTGGACCACCTCCGGGTCAGCTCAGTCAGAATTGGGGTTTTCCCAAACCCAATCAGGGCATAAAAAGGCCCTTAGAACAGCGAGAGGAACTAGAGGAAATAGAGGGGGAGGCGCATTCAAGCAACAAAAGAGGAAAATAACTTAGGTTAAGGGATTTTTAACTTAAAGCGGAGTTCCACCCAAATATGGAACTTCCGCTTATCCGGTTCCTCCCCCCCTCTGGTGTCACATTTGGCACCTTTCGGGGAGAGGGGGGAAGCAGATACGTATCTAATACAGGTATTTGCTCCCACATCCGGCGAAAGATCGCCAAAGTATCTGCGGTGATCTACGCCATGTTCGGCCCCTCCTCCGTCTCCCTGCTGTCTTCTGGGAGACACAAGGGTCCCAGAAAACAGCAGGGACCAGTCAGAACGCGCAGCACGACTCGCTCATGTGCATTAGGGAAACAGGCTATGAAGCCACAAGGCTTAAGAATGCCGGCGCCTCCACCTGGAGCCAAGGAACGGGTCGGCTTTGGGTGAGGACATCGCGGGCGCCCTGGACAGGTAAGTGTCCTTATTTTAAAAGTCAGCAGCTGCAGTATTTGTAGCTGCTGACTTTTACATTTTTTTTGCAGGCAGAACTCCGCTTTAAGCCATCAGGTGTTGACTAATCAAGAAAAGAAAATACACAATAGGGGTTTGAAATTTCCTCCACCTAGGCAGTTAAGCAAGTTCCAAACATATATGGATGTGCACAAATATGTGTGCAAACTAAACGTCAAAACGATACCTTTTGACTAATCTCATGAAGGACAACAGGATTACTTCTTCTGAATTTCAACATTCCAACCTTTCCAATGCATCTCTGCTTAACCCTCCAGGGAGATTGGCCCCTTAACTAAAAGTATTTTGGGACGTTGTCCTGAGAGACTTGCATCAAACAAAAGTGAACAAAGTCAGAATGGAAAATAATTTAGAGGCCGGCCTTGATTCCCTTTGTAAAAATAATGAGCTGGTTATCAGACCAGCGGACAAGGGAGGAGGAATTATTATTTTGGACGGATGTGATTATGCGGCTGAAATGCTATGCATAGTCGGGGATAGCAGCACCTATATACCTTTAAATCGGGATCCAGTGATTAAACATGAGAAAGAACTGGAAGTAATTGTAGATAAAGGGTTTAAACAGGGTATTATGAATAAGAAAGACATTTTTTTTTTGGTACCTTGTGCACCCCCCCCTTCGCACTCCAATTATATACTATCTACCTAAGATCCACAAAAATCAGACTTGCCCCCGGGACGTCCCATTGTCAGTGGGATTGACTCTTCCACCTCCCATGTGGGCAAGTATATTGATTACCCTCTTCAGCCGTTAGTACAAATGATGCCTTCATACATCAAGGACACTAGGCATGTCATAAACTTATTGTCCAGCCTCACCGCAGATAAAGGGTTATGGCTGGTGACGGCTGATGTGTCCTCTTTGTACACAATTATCCCTCTCCGTCTGGGTCTTGAGGCTGTCCAATTATATCTTGAGTGAAATTCTGGCCTTCCCGTGTTGCAGCAGGATTTCACTATGGAATTGCTGCAATTTGCAGTAACACATAATTATTTCTGGTATGATAGCCAGTTCTTTCGCCAAGACAGAGGGGTGGCTATGGGGGGCCAAATATGCCCCAAGTTTGGCCAAACTGTTTATGGCAAAGTGGGAGGAGGATGTCATCCATTTGGTTCTTTGGGCAAGGTATATAGATGACGTCCTCCTCCTATGGAAAGATAGCCATCATGAACTATTGGAGTTCATGAGGTTCCTTTATAAAGATATCAGAGGGATTGTTTTAAATTTTTAGGCTAGCGAAGAAGAAATACATTTCTTGGATTTGAGGATTTTGATAGAGAACAATCGATTTGTGACTACAACCTTTTTTTAAACCTACAGATAGGAATTCTTATATTCCTTTGGACTGTTGCCATCACAAATCCTGGCTGAGGGCAGTACCTAAGGGCCAGTTTCTCAGATTAAAGAGTAACTGTACAGAGGTTGCAGAGTTCGATTTACAGGCTCAAGTCTTATACAGGAGATTTGTTGAAAAACCAGTACGAGATCTGGATAGGTGTTCATTGCTATTGGAAAAACCTAGAATTGATGGGAATGTCGATTTTTCCATTCTGTTTATTACTACGTTTTCTGCCCAACATTATAGCATTAGACTCATTCAGAAACACATCTTGGGGAATGATCGAGTACTCGGTTTTGCCAGATAAACCATGGGTCATCTTCAGGGGTGCCCCTTTCTTGAGAGATAAAATAGCTCCCAGTATACAGGATCCACCAAAGGAGACCAGATTTTTTTTCAAAACCTTACAGTCTATTATAGTTGTGGTAAATGAAAGTATGTATGCTTAATATTTGCACGGATAGAAGAGTGAATACTTTTTCTTCTACCAGCTTGGGCCGAGAATTTGAAATAGAACCATTTATCACATGTTCCAGTACTGGGGGTTGTTTACTTGATTCAATGTCTATATGGACTACAATATGTGGGACGGACCAAACATGCTTTGCAAATATGGCTCAATGAACACATAAACATCAGGAAGGTCTTTAAGAACCATTCAGTATCAAAACACTATGACTTGGTGCATAATAGGGACCCTTCCAAAACGTTATTTTTGGGAATCGATAAATATCGTCCCCACTGGAGTGGGAGCTCTCTAGTAAGAGAGCTTTTCAAACAGGAAATGGCCTGGATATATAGATTAAAAACATGTTTCATTCGGCCTCAATGTAGACACTGACGTTAATGCTTTTATTAATAATTCTTAATTTTGGGGAGGTTATGGTGTAACATTAAAAGGCAAACAACTGTGTTTACCCTCTCTATAAATTGGATCTAGTATTTAGCATTATTTGACCACCACTGGATGTGACTAAGGTTGTGACTTCCACAAATCAGACCTTTATGGAAGAGTGGCAAGAAGAAAGCCATTGTTGAAAGAAGGCCATAAGAAGTCCCATTTGCAGTTCATGAGAAGCCACGTGGGAGCAAACATTTGAAAGAAGGTGCTCTGGTCAGATGAGACCAAAATTTTACTTTTTGGCCTAAAAGCAAAATGCTATGTGTGGCGGAAAACTAACACTGCACATAACCCTGAACACACCATCTCCACTGTGAAACATGGTGGTGGTGGTAGCATCATGTTGTGGGGATGCTTTTCTTCAGCAGGGAAAGGGAAGCAGGTCAGAGTTGATGAGAAGATGGATGGAGCCAAATACAGGGCAATCTTAGAAGAAAACCTGTTAAGCCCCATACACACGGTCGGACTTTTTCATCAATTTGGTCCGATCGGACAAGGTTGTTGAAAAATCAGACCGTGTGTATGCACCATCGGACAGTGTTCGTCGGTTTGTCCGTCGGACAAAGTCTTATCTCCTGCTGGAAAGATTTCCCGTCAACCCGGTCCGATCACACCAAATCCGAGCGTGTGTACGCTTGTCCGACGGACAAAGTGCTACGCATGCTCAGAAGAAATTCTGTGACGGAAGCGCTCGGTCAGGTAAAACTACCTTTCCTAATCGACACAGCACATTCGTCACGCTGCAATGTTAAAATGTCTTTAATGCAGCGCATTCTCTTTTTCTTTACAATGCAACAAGAATGACATCTTTTAGCTGCTCCTATTCACCCGCACTTCTCACAAACTTACTTCTTTATTACTTTGCAGCATTTATACACTACATGTTTATTTTTACTCTGAACGGAAAAGAATCTTTGTTATTTTTTTACCATGATTTGTCTTTTTTTTTTTTTTTTGGGGAATACATATTTGAATGTTTTTTTTTTTTTTTTTTTTTGGAGGGGGGTTGTGTGTCTCAAATTACCAAAAACACATTATTTACATTTGTATTTCTTGCTTAAATTTACTAGGAGGTTGTTTGTTGTTGTTGCCCCTTGTTAATTCTACTTTAGGATTAGTGAAATGTACCAGCCTACTCAAAGAAAAACTGTCATTGTAGCAAAGTAAAACACAATAGTCAATGATTATTTCAAATCAAAAAAACCTTTATTTAGGTCACACCAACAAACCAAAGAGGAACGCAGCCATGGTGAAACTTGGGGAATTTGCAAAGTCTTGGCCCCCCACGGCAACCATCATTGTCCAAGCGTAGAAAATTGGGGGCCTGAGGAGTACGTATATTAAGGGGAGTGCAATCTGGTCGTGAAGTCCAAAGTATCCGGAACTGCAGCAGATGCCATCTAGGTCCCCAGACTCTGGTACTACAAGAGGCTCCATCTTCTCTCACACCAGACTGATTGCAGGTCGTCACTCTCAGGTCTTCCTTCCACGCTTCCTTCCACGCTGTGGCTGTCGTGCTGGTGGGGTGGCAGAAGGAGGAGGAGGAGGAGGAGGAGGCGGAGCATGGTAACTATGGCAAACATGTGTGAGTGGGGTCATCTCCCCAGCCCTACCCTTATTTAGGACATGGAGGATGAGCCCCTCACACATGTTGCGTTGCCCCACCTCCATACCCATCATTTTTGTGACAACCACCGAGCCAAAGGTCTCCTCGTCGGCGGGTGTGGCATGTAGGGAGTCTGAAGCCTCTCTGATCATCCGGAGCGCTGACTGTGCCGCATAACCCCCCCTTCTCGCCCTTTTGTACGGAGGGCGGAGGGGAGGGGTTTGGGTGTCAGTCAGGCTCCGAGGCCTAGCCCCCTCTTGACTGCCACTACCCAGCTGGTGGCTGCCACTAACCCCTGCCTCCTCCTGACTGCCACCTTCCACAGCCACCTCCTGGCTGAGGTCTTCCTGTGTAGGAAAAAGGGACATAGTTTCAGTTATTTGTTCATCAAACACACACAATTCTCATCTAGTGACTGGTGCAAAATGTTTACAAATAGAAAACCATACAATTCTCAGCCCAGCAGTTTAGATTCTGGCCCCAAATGTCTCCCACACCACTGTCTGTTGATATGTCAAACACGTTAGGAACTAAGCAATTGGCGAGCCTGAATTAAGTGAACATCATTCATTATTCCCATAAATGGTAACAAAACTACTATACCTGGAACAAGCTGGGCTCCTCCACCTCTTCCAGACTGGAAGGCCCAGGTTGCTCCTCGGAAGCCTCATCAGGGGTGGGCTGTGCGCAAGGAAGCGTGGAAGGAGGAGTTGAGGTTGGCTCCGTGACATCAGCCTGGTCCTTCAGAAAATGGAGACTCTGATAGTACCAGAGCTTGGGGACATAGACCTCATCTGCTGAAGTTGCAGTTTCCTCAGACTTCACGACCTTCTTCCTCTCCCTGATATACGCACTCCTCAGGCTGCCAATTTTCTTTCTAATATCATCAACAGTTGCCGTGGGGAACCTTGGCTTGACAAATTCCACAAGTTCCTCCAGGGCTGCGTGCCTCTTTGGTTTGTTGGTGTAATGTGGGTGTATACCCTGCCACAATATGGGAAAATCCCTGTATTTGGCAATGAAGAGGGGGAGAAACTCATGTCGTTGAATCCCTTCATATCAATCTCTGCAAGACACAACAACACACCAAACCCTATAAATTATGTCAGGCTAAACTATCCTAATCTTCTCCATAAAGAAGCCTCAAGTTCAAATCAGTCTAGGCTAGTTATGTACCAACGTTAAATTGTACCTTCGTTTGTAGCGATCGTCTCGTGTGAGTTTTCTCTCCCCTCGTCTCCCAGATCGTGGCTACGACACAGGCGTGTGACGTTTTATATACACTGCGCATGCTTCAAACTCCGCCCGCCCCTGACGATCTTTCTCGTCTATTCCCCACCCCTTCTCTTTACGGCGTAGTGGGGAGAGCACATGGCGGGGACACAGCAGGTGCGCCACAAATATCCCACCAACGAGGAGGAGGACGAGGAAAGTCCGGAGGCAGAAACGTCCCGATCCCGGAACCTGAAATTCAAGGCCTCCAATATGTCATTTGGAGAAATGTTGGAGATGGTGGACATATTAAAGAGGAGCGACTATGATGGGAAGTATGGGCCTTACCTCAACCCCAATGTCCGCAAGGCCAAGATCATGTCTAAAGTTGTGAGAAGGCTGTACAATAATTTTGGGGTACAACGATCCAAGGAGCAACTCAGGAAACGCTGGTCAGACCTGAAACTGAGGGAGGCCGATCAGTACAGAAAGATCAAGAGAATTCTTCAAAAAAGTAAGTAGTTGTGTTTTGTGTTTGATTTCTTGCTTGCATACTGCTCCATTGTGTTTTGATTTTTACCAAGTTGTACATTCCAAAATGGCCACTTTCAGGTTCGTCTGTGCATTCGATCGTACTCAGCCTCGATCTTTCTGCCACTGTCATGGTCGTGTGTGTGTCCATTCGATCGTACGCAACCTCGATCGTGCGGCCACTTATAATACGATGTTTGTTGTTTTTTTGGGGGAAAGGAAGTTTGTTCTCCCTAGAAATGTCATCCAGAATGTAAAGCCAATTTATTCAATGTAAAGGAGAGGTCACCCAGTAGCTGTTTACCCATCTGGACTCGAGAGCACTAGTGCTGGGACACCCAAACCCCCTTTTTATTAGCCTTTTCCACACATGTGCTCCAGTGGATACTAGAGGGGGGTCTCCATCACACAAACTTCTACCAAAAAGCTAGTCAGTTTAGCACCTTTACAAAGTGACTACATTCATGTAGTTGACATTTGTAACTGGCCAAACTAAAATAGTGTCCGTCACTTTCAAGCAATGTTTGTCATTTCCTATTTCTGCCCTCAATAGTTTGTGTTGCTAAATCTTCCTTTTGGACATTCTCATAGGGGAGCGAAAACTTGGGCCGTCTGAGGAAACCCCCAAACCAACACCTACCAAAAAAGGGGAAAGAGCAGAAGCAGAGGAGGAGGAGGAGGAGGAAGGAGAGATCATCGAACTTGGAGAAATTGTCACCACAACAGGTGAGTGTGGGAGAACACAGCTACTGGTAAGCTAATCCATGTATGGCTGCCTCATTTCCAACACCCCATTTTTGTTTGTTTGTGGTTTTTAGGTGACGTGGATGTTGTGGAAGAAAAATCGCACTTTACCACAGAGAGTGCCCACGTACTCATCGGAGAGATAATGGTCTGCAATAGAGATCTAGATTACATAAAGCAAAACATCAATGATGTTCAACAAAAATTGAAGAACATCATTGATATTTTAGGAAAAATATGAAAACGCACCAAGTAATTAACACACATTTGTGCCAGCTTCAGAACACATTTGCAACTTAAAAACTGTCTGAAATTTGGAACATGCACACATTGTGTCCACATGTGCTAGCTCCCACCATGGTGGATGAATGGCAACGTTTTTTTGGGGGTGCAAACACTTTACGAACTACGAAAGTGGTTGTGGTGAAGGGGTTGCACCCCCAAAAAACGTCCATTCATCCCCATGATGGAAAATGGCACTTTTGAAGCTTCTAGGCATGTGTTTTACCATCTAATGACCATTTTCAGTCCCAAATTGTGTGCATGTTCCAAATTTCCACTTTTCGGGGGTGACCCCCCCATGTGATGAAGGCAAGATCAAACACACTTTGAACATATAGTCATGTCTGATCTTGTCTTCACTTTACAAAGTAGAACTTTCCAAGTTCCTAGGTTCTGTTTTGCTCCATGCCTGGTTTTACCAATTGCGGAATGTTTGTAAACAATGTTGTAAATAACCAAGATGTTGTCAGTTTTGGCGTGAAGATTGTAAACGCACTTGGGAATGTTTTCCTAGTAAACTTTTATTTTTCTAAATGTGTGGCTTCCTTATTTAAAAAACACAATGCATCATGTATGTAAAATGAAAAGGATATGGGGGGCAATGGGTGTTATTTACTAAAGGCAAATCCACTTTGCACTCCAATTTTCTTTCCCGGGGAACTTTTTCAATGCACTTGTAGAGCATAGCGGATTTGACTTATGTAAATGACACCCACAGTGCTTTGTACGAAAACACGGAGCACAGCATTTTGGAGAATACACACATGTCAGACCTGGTGATGAAAAGGAGTATTTTGGGTGTCAGTTATGCAGTACAAACCTTCTCTAGACCAAAGATTAGGTAGCAAACACACAACATGAGAATAATCTTTTTGGGAAGAAGAGACTGTTACCTCCTTTTGCCCAGAAAGTGCATTCCCACTGTCGAAGGCAAAGGGAAAAAATGTCAAAGTAAAATAAGCTAAAAAGAAGACTGAAATGACATGAAATCATAGGTTGGTTAAAATATCAGATTTATTAAAAAATGCCTCTCACACATCGTCAGGCAGAGCAATGGCCCCCCTACCCACAAAGTACTGCATATATTGGTCCCGGACCACACGGGCATTTAGAGGGGGCAAGCCTGGACGTGCCACTCGAAGGGCTGTGAGTTCGGCATTTGGAGGGCCCTCCACATCTGGGCCAACGGGCACCACATAGTTCCTGTTATGTCTTTTGAGGAAGTTGTGCAATATGCAACAGGCAAGAACTATGTGGTTCAGTTTGTATTCCGCCAAGTTAAATGCCGTCAGGAACAGGCGGAAGCGGCTGGCCAGGATGCCAAAAGCATTCTCCACAACTCTTCTGGCTCTGGACAGCCTGTAGTTGAAGACCCTCTGGTCCGGGGTGAGGGTCCTCATCGGGAACGGCCTCATCACATGGGGAGTCAACGCAAACGCTTCATCTGCGACAAAGACGAAGGGGAGTCCTTCGGCATTCTCCTCTGGAGGTGGCAAGCACAGACTGCCACTTTGGAGACGCCAGTAGAACTCCGTGTGCGTAATGGCCCCACCATCCGATATCCGGCCGTTCATCCCCACGTCCACATACATAAACTCGTATGTTGCCGACACCACCGCCAACATCACTACACTATTAAACCCTTTATAATTATAATAGTAGGACCCCGAGTTGGGCGGTGGGACGATGCGGACGTGTTTCCCATCAATTGCCCCTCCGCAGTTAGGAAAGTCCCAACGGCTGGCAAAGTGGGAGGCCACAGTCTGCCATTCCTGTGGCGTGGAAGGGAACTGTGGAGTGAAACAAGAAAAAAAAATTAGTCACTTTGCACCTAAACATTGCAAGCAGATTAGACAATCAACATCTTGGAACAAGAGCATTGTATAAAATTGGAGGCTGGAAAGTATTTGCACAGAAAAGTAGAGGCTCCCCTTCACAGATTACTCACCCCCCATCAATCCCCCCACTTCTGATGGGCCATTGGCAATAACTAGGGGTTTTGGGGGGGGGGGTGGTGGACAGCTAACCCTCTGCACTTCATTGATTGGCAAATGGCTCAATAATGTGGTCTAGTTTGGCCAGACCCTCTGTACTTAACACTATTGGCAGGCCACAGGAAAGATCAAATAACATTTCAACCCCCCCCCCCCCCCCAAAAAAGGCAGGCACAGTGTGACATTATTAAATTACCAAGCAAGCTAATAGGAGGGAAAGAAGACAAAAAAATAGGAAATGGAATGTATGGAGGCAGTCCCTTGCACTACATGCTTTGCTGAATTCATCCCTAAAGATGCGCACTATAAAGAGGTAGGTATATAGTGTGTATGGACCTTGGGAAAGCCAGCAGATAGAGGATTGGTACCATCTGACAGAGCAGTTGGGGGAGGGGGTTCCTAATGAGTTTGCCCCCCCCCCCACCAAAAGAACAAAAAAAGGGGGCTCTACATGAAGTAAACCACACAGCAAACATTTGTGCATATTTTAGGGGGTGTTTTGGGGCAAACAATACTATGCAGCAGACAAAAGACATTGCTTAAGTGACTAGGCCATAGGTGTCTATTGGGGCAGAAGAGCATGCTGGTGAGGTAAGTGAAGGGAAAAATGCATGAAGGAGAAAAGGGGCACAGCATATTAGAACATATTGCAATCATGGTAATTAGGGAAGGAGGTCAAAAATACAAGTCATTAGCAAACAGAGCATACATAGAAGGGAATAGTAAAGTAGAAATGTTACCTTAATATAGTCCTCCTGCAGGACCTGAATGATGGCAGAACAGGTCTCTGGAATAATGATTCCCAGGGCCTGGGGAGAGATACCTGAAGAGAACTTCAAATCCTGAAGACTTCTCCCTGTCGCCAAGTACCTCAACGTGGCAACAAGCCTCTGCTCCGGAGTAATGGCTTGTCTCATGCAGGTATCCTGCCGGCTGATAAAGGGGGTCAGCAAAGCCAAAAGACGGTGAAAATCGGGGTCCGTCATCCTGAGAAAGTTCCTGAAATCATCAGGATTATTCTCCCGGATCTCACGAAGCAAAGGCATGTGCGAGAACTGGTCACGCTGAAGCAACCAATTCTTGGTCCACATACTCCTCGTCACTCTGTTCATGGACGGGTCTTGGGTCAAAGCTAAAAGCCCGACACCAATTCCGCGTACAGCACGAACTCGGCGACGAGTATGCACGGGAAACATCGCTCAGAAGGTCACAAAAGGTCGGCTGGTCAGAACGGACAAACAGAAAGCACCGATAAACAGCAAGGCCTGAAAGAACGAAGTGAATACCAGCAACGAGCAGACAATAAGCAGTGCAAATCAAAGCGTCCTATATCAAGATATAGGCCGCAATGACCAACAAATGCGAACTGACTACACGCACTAATAAACAGATACGCACGACAAGCACAAACTGAAGAGCAGTAACGATCTGAGTCAGAAAACTGAGAAGCGCGAATCTTAAGTCACCAAACTTCCACTAACTCTCGATAAACACGGGATCAGCAGAAGGAGCCCAACGGGTGCCTGACGTGGTGCTGAACTTCCCTTTTCTAATCTCGTGGACGACGACTTACGTCACGACGTTCTTCCGGACCGGATATTCCGACAACTTTGTCCGACCGTGTGTACGCAACGCCAACATCGGACAAAGTACGTTGGACAAAGTCCGACTGACCTGGTCCGCGGATTGTCCGAGCGTGTGTATGGGGCTTTAGTGTCTGCAAAAGACTTGAAAGTGGAGCAGAGGTTCACCTTCCAGCAGGATGACCCTAAACATACAGCCAGAGCTAAAATGCAATGGTTTAGCTCAAAGCATACTCTTGTGTTAGAATGGGCCAGTCAAAGTCCAGACCTAAATCCAATTGAGAATCTGTGGCAAGACTCTCTAGATGTGCACAGCTGGTAGAGACATCCCCAAAAAGACTTGCAGCTGCAGTTGCAGCAAATACCGGTTATACAAAGTATTGGCTCAGGGGGGCTAAATACAAATGCACCCCACACTTTTCAGATATTTATTTGTAAAAAATAATTGAGAACCATTTATCATTTTCCTTCTACTTCACCAATATGTGTCACTTTGTGTTGGTCTATCACATAAAATCCCAATAAAATACATTTTACAAGTTTTTGGTTGTAACATGACAAAATGTGTGAAATTTCAAGGGGGATGAATACCTTTTCAAGGCACTGTGTATACAGTATATATATATTTTTTTTATTATTTTTAATTTTATATCATTATAAATCTGTCCAGTGCAATAAGATGACCCGGCATACAGAGCAAATGTGGTTACTTGCCCTCAAAGTAATTGACGTGCACCTTACTGAACTGTCTTTTGAGCAAAAGACTAAAAGGTTTCCTTGCTGAGAGGAGTCCAGCAGAGTTGCTAGCGGCTTCTATCCTGGCCACAATTCACTTCTACATATTGGTATTGGTTATACAAAGAGATAGGCAGCATAATGAGATAATAAGAATCTGCAGAATACCTAGGAAGCTCTTGGTGTGTTTTAGTATGGCATATTTGTGTAACAAGGTGTTAGTGGTAAAGTTTCACTTTTGTAAACTGAGTTCACAACTCCATCAGTGCTGATCAAGCCAATTGATTTTTTTTTGACATTTTATTGGGACTAAAACCATGGGAGTTTTTTCTTTTTTTGTGGATAAGATGCACACGATGAGGTGGAGAATACTGCTGTAACAAGAAACTTGCACTAAAATTGATTGAGGGTAAAAATATATACGTTATTATTAAGTATCAAAAACATAACTTTCATGTACGCATAGGAGATATATATATTTCCTCTGTAGACTCACAAATGTAAAACACTTCAATATTTTTAAGTGTTTTTATATTCGGGCTCAACAGAGGGAATATACAGTATGCATATATGAAATGCATGTTGATATTTATTAACCGCTTGCCGACCGTATAACATAGATATACGACGGCAAGGCAGCTCGGCTGTGCCAGATCAGATGCTAGGTACGTGATCTGACACTTCTAGGTAGGGGGCACACATGCGCATTGCCAGGGACCCGGCCGTGCTGTGATTAAACAAAGCAGATGTCGATCAGCAGGTGCCGGCCAATAGATTACCATCGTCATAAATTTACACAGGACAGAGCCCTGCCTATGTAAACAAGGCAGAGCCCTATCCTGTACACGGGAAAGTAATAGATTTTCTTTCCCTGCAAAGCAGGGAATAAAATCTATTACTTCCCCTGGTAAAATCACCTCTCACAATACACCAAAACACAGGCTAGGCACACAATTAACCCTTTGATTGCCCTGGATGTTTAACCACTTTCCAGCCAGTGTCATTAGTATAGTGATCAGTGCACATTTTTAGCACTGGTCACTGTATTAGTGTCACTGGTTCCCAAAAAGTGTCAATTAGTGCTTGAATGTCAGCCGCAATATCGCAGTGCCGCTATAAGTTGCCGATTACTGCCATTACTAGTAAAAAAATACATAAATAAAAATGTCAGTATATATCCCATAGTTTGTAGACACTATAACTTTTGCGAAAACCAATCCCGCTTAATGGGATTTTTTTTTACCAAAAACATGTAGCAGAATACATATTGGCCTAAATGTATCAAGAAATTTGATTTTTTTATTTTTTGGGGGGTTATAGCAGAAAACAAAAACTATTTTTTTTTTGTCTTTTTTTAAATGGTCAGTCTTTTTTGTTTGTTTTTTGTTTGTAGTGCAAAAAATAATTGCAGTGGTGATCAACTACTACTAAAAGAAAGCTCCATTTGTGGGAAAAAAAGGATGTCCCAGAAGGAATCTTTAGAAGAGGCTTCCTTCTGGGACGACTGCATGGCTGTTGTCCCAGAAGGAAGCCTCTTCTAAAGATGATGCACAAGGAAGCCCGCAAACAGTTTGCTGAAGACAAGCAGACTAAGGACATGGATTACTGGAACCATGTCCTGTGGTCTGATGAGACCAAGATAAACGTATTTGGTTCAGATGGTGTCAAGTGTGTGTGGTGGCAACCAGGTTAGAAGTACAAAGACAAGCGTGTCTTGCCTACAGTCAAGCACGGTGGTGGGAGTGTCATGGTCTGGGGCTGCATGAGTGCAGCACTGAGGAGCTACAGTTTATTGAGGGAACCATGAACGCCAACTGTGACATACTGAAGCAAAGCATGATCCCCTCCCTTTGGAGACTGGGCCGCAGGGCAGTATTCCAACATGATAACGACCCCAAACACACCTCCAAGATGACCACTGCCTTGCTAAAGAAGCTGAGGGTAAAGGTGATGGAATGGCCAAGCATGTCTCCAGACCTAAACCACATTGAGCATCTGTGGGGCATCCTCAAACGGAAGGTGGAAGAGAGCAATGTCTCTAACATCCACCAGCTCAGTGATGTCGTCATGGAGGAGTGGAAGAGAGCTCCAGTGGCAACCTGTGAAGCTCTGGTGAACTTCATGCCCAAGAGGGTTAAGGCAGTGCTGGAAAATAATGGTGGCCATACAAAATATTGACATTTTAGGCCCAATTTGGACATTTTCACTTAGGGGTGTACTCACTTTTGTTGCCAGCGGTTTAGACATTAATGGCTGTGTTGAGTTATTTTGAAGGGACAGCAAATTTACACTGTTATACAAGCTGTACACTCACTACTTTACATTGTGGCAAAGTGTAATTTCTTCAGTGTTGTCACATGGAAAGATATAATAAAATATTTACAAAAATGTAAGGGGTGTACTCACTTTTGTGAGATACTGTATATACAGTATTGTCCATAAATATATTTGGACACAGGCACAATTTTCATACTTTTTGCTCTGTTTGGGGCTTATAGGATGAAACGCATCAACTGACTTAATCTGCGTTTGTTCACTAAAATGAAGAAATTTTAAAAGCAACAACCGGAGTGCGGATCATTTTTTCTACATTACTCTACTCAGCCAGCGACTGTGGATCGAGCACCTGGGAGCTCTGCTATCTATGTGGTGTATGGGTAGTAGCACTGACTTTTCTGTTTATACTTTGGCTCTGTATGCCATCAGAATAAAATTAAAATGAAAACAATCCAAATGAATTTGAAATGACTTTCAGCTTTAATTCAAGGGGTTGATCATAAATATCAAGTACAAATTTTAGGAACTGTAAACATTTTTATACACAACCCCCCCCCCCCCCCATTTTTAGGGGCTCAAATGTAATTGGACAAATATAATCATAAATAAAATGTTCATTTTAAATATTTTGTTAAGAATCATTTACTGGCAATGACTGCCTGAAGTCTGAAACCCATAAACATTACCAAAGACTGGGTTTCCTCCTTTCTGATGCTATGCCAGGCTCTAACTGCAGCTGTCTTCAGTTCTTTGTGGATCTTTCGGTCTTTTGTTTTGCCTTCAGCAAGTGAAATGCATGCTCAATTGGGTTGAGATCAGGTGATTGACTAAGCCATTGCAGAATAGTCCACTTCTTTTCCTTCAAAAGCTCATGGGTTGCTTTTGCAGTGTGTTTTGGATTATTGTCCATCTGTACTGTAAAGCGCACACAGTACAGTATATCTCTAAACACTGCAGAATTCATCCGGCTAATTCTGTCTTCTGTCACATCATCAATAAACACCAATGACCCAGTGCCACTGGAAGCCATGCATGCCCATGCCATCAAAGCAGGAACCAAAGAAAAACACCTCTCCAGGCAATACTTCAGGTGCAAAATAGATATCAGGTGCAGACCTCCGCTTACCACCGTCCAACACGAATGAAACAAAGAAATGGTCGCACTCTGAGATTTCCAAGACTTGCTTGATGTACCTTTATTGTCACAAGTGTATCAGACAAACACAGGACAAGCAGTTGATGCGTTTCACAAGCAATAGCTTGCTTGTTCACAACAGCAATAGCATTCACCAAGCAGGCTATTTGAGGAGCACGCCCCACCCAAAAACACCTGCTTCAGATGGTGCTAAGACATTTCAGCTGCTTAAAAACAGTACGTTTAAAATGTGTGTATATATATATATCATCATATTGACCATAAACAAGACAAAAAAAAGGAGAAAAAACAAAAAACAGAAAAAAAAAGCCAATGCATTTATGTCTAGCTTCTTATTACCTGAAAATGATAGATGTATACACACCAAAAACATCTATTGAATCTAAAAATACATGTGTAAACATGATAAATATATGGGTGTATATATTAGAAGGGTATATGGAGCGAGCTGTTTTGACATTGTACCACAAATAGTATTAGAGTTTAAGACAAAATACATTGAGTCAAATCGAAACACAAGTGTGTTTAAACTGATTCTCAAAAACAAAAAACATGGTTGTTTTTACATGATAATAAATTACCTATGAGTCTTGATGAGAATAGTATAGACAAAGTGGCAGACAAACACGTACCAGTATCTGAATATGTAAGAAGGTGAATAGATCCATGTGTGGCAAAAAAAAGTATAACAAAAACATATGTATATATGTAAATACAGATGTATGAATGCGTGGAACACAAATTAGATCCCAGTTGGTGGTTAATTATGAAAATGTGTGATGTCCCATTCATGGTTCATTCCAAAAGGTTTTCTAGTTTTAAAATAAAATATCCCAAAAAACTCCCTTTTGCAGAGGAGTTTAAAAACATCTCCTTCTCTTTTAGGTGTCTGAACTCTCTCCAAGATCTGTATCCCCACAGTGGCACTGCTGCCACTGTGGTACTGATTAAAATGTCGGCCGACATTTGTTGGCAGTTTATCAATGCTATACAGATATGCCTATGCCATCACACTGCCTCCACCATGTTTTTCATATGACGTTTTCATATGACGTTGTGGGCTTTGGATCATGAGCCAAGCCTTCTCCACACTTCCATCATTCTGGTACAGATTAATCTCAGTTTCATCTGTCCAAAGAATGCTTTTCCAGAATTGGTCTGTTTTTTTAAAATGTTTTTTTGACAAAGTCTAATCTGGCTTTTCTATTCTTCAAGTTATGAATGGTTTGCTCCTTGTGGTGAACCCTCTGTATTTGCTCTTGTGAAGTATTTTCTTGATTGTAGACATTGACAATGATATGCCCACCTCCTGGAGAGTGTCCTTCACTTGTCTGGATGTTGTGAATGTGTTTTTCTTTACTATAGAGAGGATCCTGCGATCATCCACCACTGTCTTCCATGGACGTCCAGGCCTTCTTAGGTTGCTGAGCTCACCAGTGCATTCTTCTTTCCTGTACCAAACTGTTGATGGCCAATCCCAATGTTGCTGCTATCTCCCTGATAAATTTGTTTAGTTTTTGAAGCCTTACAATGGCCTGTATTACTTGCATGGACAGCTCCTTTGAACGCATGATGTAGGTTCACAGCACTATATTCCAAATGCAAATATCACACTCAGACCTTTTAACTGCTTAATTGATGAAGAAATAACAAAGGAGTAGCCCACACCTGGCCAGGAAACAGCTTTTGATTCAATTGTCCAATTACCTTTGGTCCCTTGATAAAGGGGGATGGCTATTCTTAAGAGCTGCAATTCCTAAACCCTTCCTCTGATTTGAATGTACATAGCCTTAAATTAAACCTGAGAGTGTGCACTTTCAGCCCATATCCATTATATAACTAGAGCTTGAATATAGTTTGTTAAATACCTGAATAAATTAAAATTGTGCCTGTGTCCAAATATATATGGACCTAACTGTATATATATATATAGATATATATATATATATATATAAAAATAGATATATAGATCTATATATATATATATATATATATATATATATATATATATATATATATATATATATATATACACACTGTATTTATTAGCGTATAACATGCACTTTTCCCCCCTGAAAGTCAGGGGGAAATCATGTGTGCGGGTTATATGCCGATTCCTGCTGTCTCTGAGAGGAAGGAGGGGGCGGGCCCTGCCGGATTACACAGAGCGGTGATCTCCTGTGTACCCAGCACTCCCACACTGTCCCGCCTTCTGGTCCAGGATTGGATCACTGTTCTGTCTATTACATGAGGCGGGACTGTGTGTGACCGATCGCCGGGTACACAGGAGATTGTGGCACTGTGTAATACGGCACTGGCAAGGTTGCAGATGAGCAGGCTGCATTAATCTGCAATGGTGAGGCTGCATTAATGGGCAATGGAGAGGCTGCTGATGGGCGCTGTGCAGGCTGCAATAAATTTGCAATGGTGAGGCTGCTGATGGGCAATGTGCAGGCTGCATTAATTGGCAATGGTGAGGCTGCAGATGGGCAATGGAGAGGCTGCAGATGGGTGCTGTGCAGGCTGCAATAAATTTGCAATGGTGAGGCTGCAGATGGGCAATGGAGAGGCTGCTGATGGGCACTGTGCAGGCTGCATTGATGGGCAATGGTGAGGCTGCAGATGGGCACTGATTAGGCTGCATTGATGGACTGTGCCCCTTATTTTTCTTCAAAGTTCTCTATTTAAAATTTAATATTTTTTCCTGAAACTTCCCTCTTAAAATGAAGGTGCGTGTTATATGCCTGTGCATGTTATACGCCGATAAATACGGTATATATATTTTTTCTTCAGCAAAATAAATACACTCATGTTGATTTCTTAGTTTAAAAAACAGCTGTTTAAAAAACAGCTGTTGTGGGTCCTGTTGACAAAGTGGCCTAGTCAAAGTGTTTAATGTGTATGTTCTTGATCTCAAGATATTGGGGGCTTTTTACAGGCAAAAAAAAGCACTATAATGGTGATTTTTTTTTTTTATTCAAAGTTGGCTGGTGTAGGTCCTGTTGACAAAACGGTCTAGTCAAAGTATTTAAAGACTGGTTATCTGCTAAAATATTCTACACAATAAATCAGGTGAAAACCAAAGTGCGTACCATAAAAAATAATAAATCAAATACATATAATATGATGAGTAAATCAGTAAACAACAATCATATAAATTGACAGTGCCTAACGAATATATATATATATATATATATATATATATATATATATATATATATATATATATATATATAAATACATATATAAATGAATAAAGTCCTTCTGTGCAACCAAGTGGTTAACAAATTATCACTTATGATTGTGTCCAGTGGGTCATGAAAACCAGCAATGATCCCACTTCCACTGAATACAAAAAAGTGCTACTGTGCATAAAAGTGACTTCCAGTAATAACAACAATAATCACACTTTAAGTGAGTTAAAAAAATATGTGCTCCAGTGCATAAATGTGACTTCCAGCTATGACACTGAACATGCTTAAATTTCCATGCGGTAAATATTGCCATGTTGGTGCTGCAGACCATGCAATAGTGTCCTTACTCCGTTGTCCCCCCTAGGTATTGAGCGCTCCCCTCAGAGCGTGTGACTCAACTACGCTCAGTCAATACATGCTTGTGAACCACCTCTGGGCTCTATACTGATGCCAGAATCCTGGACTCCTTAATCCAGTGTCCCGGGGATACAAGGAATAAGAGAACTCAATAGCGTAATATAGTTTTAAAAGGTTTATTAGACAAAGCAAAAAAAAAAAAAACATATGGGGTACTCGCATATACCAGGTGCGCCAGTGCACCACTCTATGTCAAGCGTGAAATGAATATACCAGACTGGTATCGGGATGGTATGCGCTTCCTTCCAGACAAGTTACCTGTCTGTCCGACCGTCCCGGCCCCTCCCCACCGCGTGTCGGTACAGGGAAGACGTATCTTCCTCATCCCTGTATCGACACGCGTCGGCTTGTAAATTGGAGACATCCTGTAAGTACGTTATTCCACTGCATAGCCTAATGTTATCTGCAAAGACAGAAATGGTACTTTTAATCCCAGACCCTAAATCATTTATAAAGATATTAAAAAGTAAGGGTCCCAACACTGAACCTTGAGGTACACCACTGATAACCTTAGACCATTTAGAGTAAGAGTCATTAACCACTACTCTCTGAATCCCGTCTTTTAACCAGTTTTCTATCCATTTAAAAATTGATCTTTCCAAGCCTGTAAACTTTACCTTACACATGAGCCGTGTGTGGGGAACGCTTTTGAAAAATCCAAGTATACCACGTCCATAGCCACCCCTCTGTCCAAGGTTTTACTTACCTCCTCATAAAAAGAAATCAGGTTGGACAACTTCTGTCTTTCATTAATCCATGCTGTCTGTTGCATAAAATATTTTTTTTCCCCATCAAGAACTGTGGTCTTTTATTAAACTCTCCAGTATCTTCCCGATAATAGAAGTTAAACTAACAGGTCTATAATATATTACGAAGTTGAAAATTCAGGGGTTTCCTAATACCAAACCAAGGTCAGGTAGACCAAGAAAGATTGTAGCCACCACTGCCAGGAGAATTGTATGGGATACAAATAAAAACCCACAGGCAACCTCAACAGAAATACTGGTTGCTCCAGAAAAAGATATAGGAAAAAACCTCTAAGGTGGGACTATACCGGCAACTAAACAAACCATATAGGCTACATAAAATGATTTTATAGATTTATTATACAAAATTTATAGAAAAACCTAAAGAAATTTAGAAACGTTTTTTTAAAAAAAAAAGATGGTGTGGTTGTTTCAAGGAGCACAATACAATTAAACTTGAACAAAAATGAACTGCATGGTCGAGTTGCCAGGAAGAAGCCTTTACTGTGCCAATGCCACAAAAAAGCCCATTTACAATACACAATCAACAACACCTTGGCATGCTTCACAGCTTCTGGCACACTGTAATCTGGAGTGACAGGGCCAAAATAGAGCTTTATGGTCACAACCATAAGCGCAGTGTTTGGAGAGGGGTCAACAAAGCATATAGTGACAAGAATACCACCCCTACTGTAAAGCATGGTGCTGGCTCACTGATGTTTTGGGGTGTGTGAGCTCTAAAGGCACGGGAATCTTGTGAAAATTGATAAGATGAATGCAGCATGTTATCGAAAAATACTGGCAGACAATATGCATTCTTCTGTACGAAAGATGAGCCATCAACGCTCTTGGACTTTCCAGAACGACAATGACCCTAAGCACAAGGCCACACTGACCCTCCAGTGATTTCAGCAGAAAAACATGAAGGTTCTGAGGAGGCCAATCAGGTAAGCTATAATTGTTATACCTTGGGCCCTTAATCTGGTTAAAGGAGGGTCCAGGACCTTTGTAAACACTCGAGGTGCAGTAACTAGACCGAAAGGCAGAGCTACAAACTGAAAATTAAGATTTTCTACCTTGAAACTTAGATATTTCTGGTGAGCGGGGAAAATAGGCACATGGAGGTATGCATCCTTGATGTTGATTGATGCCAGAAGTTCTCCCCCTTGTAGGATGGAGACTACTGATCGGCTTGACTCCATGTGAAAGGAGCGGACATTCAAAAAACGGTTTAGATCTTTGAGATCTAGAATGGGTCTGACATGCCCATTTGGTTTTTGTACCGTGAAAACCCAATTCCTGCTCTTCCATGGGAACCACTGATATCACTTTGAGACAAAAGATGCTTGAAAGAGAGACTTCCTTTTCTCTGGATACCTGAGAACGTTCGATCTGAGAAAACGAGGAGATGGGAACTTTCAGGAACTCTAGTTTGTACCCTAGAGTTATTGTGGAAGTCACCCATCTGTCTCGGCACTCTTCCTGCCAGACTCTTGAGAACGGCAGAAGTCTTCCCCCCACTCGAGCGAGCGGGGGCGCCCCTTCACAAGGATGCTTTAGTATTTTGTCTCGTAGGTTTCCTCCCCCAGGACTTCTTTTGTCCCTGGGGTTGACTCCTTAAACTTGACTGTGGAAGCCGCCATGACCGCCTGGAGGCAGACGCCCCTGGCACTGGAGAAGGAGCTTGTTTAAATGAAATACGTTTACTCCTGTTCCTAACTGGCAAAAGGGTACCTTTTACACTAGAAATTTTTTGGATGTATTTATTCAAATCATCCCCGAACAGCCGTTCACCGTGAAAAGGAAAACTAGCCAGGAGCTTTTTGCATGGCGCTTCGGCTGACCAATTTTTAAGCCATAAGATTCTATGCATATGTACCAGCCCAAGTGTAAGGCGTGAGGCCTGGAGAATAGAATCTCTCATAGCATCTATTGCAAAACATAAAGCCCCTGGTAGCTCCTGGGCCTGCTGATCAGGAATAACCTTGAGCACCTGTTTAAACTGGTCTCCTCAAGCGGGACTGTACCTGCAAAATTTTTTTTTAAAGCCAGCAGCTACAAAAACTACAGCTGCTGACTTTTAAAAAATGGACACTTACCTGTCCCAGGTTCCAGCGATGTCGGCAGCAGAGGCCAATCACTCGCTCAGCTCTCTGCTGCTGCCGGCGCCATTCTCGGCAAGGGAATCAGGAAGTAAAGCTTGCGGCTTCACTTCCTGGTTCCCTACTGCACATGCGCGAGTCGCGCGGCGCAATGAGAATAGTCTGCGCTGTCTGTCCCGGCGTGTGTGTCCCGGCAGACAGCGCGCCGGGACAGGAAGCAACGTAAACTCCCATGGGAGTTTATGCCCAGAAGTGGGTGCAGATACCTGTCTTAGACAGGTATCTGCACCCCCCTCCCCCCTGAAAGGTGTCAAATGTGACACCGGAGGGGGGGGGGATGGTTCCGAAAAGCGGAAGTTCCACTTTGGGGTGGAATCCCACTTTAAGGACTGACATACACCAATTGCTGCCAGCGCTGGCTGAGTCACTGACCCTGCCAGAGAAAAAGTGTTTTTTAATAGGAATTCCAACTTCTTATCCATTGGATCCCTAAGCATTTGAGCATTGTCTACCGGACAAGTCAAACTTTTATTCACAGAGGATAGCAGCGAAAAATAATATGAAAATAATATAGAACCCCCAAACATAATATATTATTTTTTTAGCAAAGACCTTAGAGAATACAATGGCGGTCATTGCAACTTTTTTTTTTTTTTTTTTCAAATTTTAATTTTTATTCAATTTGTCACATAAACATCAGAAGTACATACAATAGGGCAATAGGACAAAGAAGGGGAGGCATGAACAAAAAAAAAGAAAAAACAACCAAATAAGGAACCACCTATAGGAGGTTGACCGGCCGTTCTAGACCCATAGAATACAATTAACATATACTATTTAGACAATCGTCCTTTCTCACTTAATTTCAAACATAATTTATCTCTTCTCCTCGGTCTCCTCGTTTTAAAGCCCTTTCTCCCTTCTTTTTCTTCCTTTTCTCCCCCTCCTCTCTTCCTTCTCTCTCTCTCTCCCTCTTCCTTCCCCTTCCCCTCCCCATTTCCTGTGACTCTTTAACGTTTTTGATGGCCATCCAGTGGATTCCCATCCAGATCTTTCATTTCCATTAAACCCTCCCTCCTAACTCCCACCCGCCCCCCCCCTCCCTCCAAAGGGCAAGAGAGAAAAAAAAAATGTTTTCTTCTTTTTTTTTTTCTCCCTTCTCTCTTTCCCCTCCCCTCTCCCCTCCCCTCCCTCCCCCCTTCCCCGTCTCCTCTCCCCTCCACCCCACCCCTCCGGTCTGGGGGCACCTCCCCCATCTCGTCTCCTCCATCTAACTCTCTTCTGCGGTGTCTTGTTCCCTAAGTCTCCTACCTTCCTCCGAGTCCATGTATCTGTTCCACCCTGCTCAGGTTTTATTATACCTCTCTATTTTGTTTTGACCGAATGCAATTAAGTCCTCCATAGCCCTGATCTCCCTAACTTTATTTAACCACCTTGATATAGAAGGTGGGTCAGATTCCTTCCAGCTTATAGTAATGTTTGCCTTGGCAGCATTGAGGAGATGGCCTACAACAGATTTTTTATACGTCCGTTTTGGTATTTGAGAGAAATGTAGCAAAAAAAAGGCCGGGTCCTCTGGGATTTCTATTTCGGTACATTTTTGGGATATCCTACGTATGTCCACCCAGTACTGTTTAATTTTAGGGCAAGTCCAAAGTATGTGGAAAAGGGTTCCCAGTTCTCCTCCGCATCTCCAGCACTGACCTGATGTTTCAGGGTAGAATCTCTGGAGTTTGGATGGGGTGTAGTACCACTGCGTCATTATTTTATAATTTAATTCCTGGAATCGTGTACAAATTGACGTGTTCTGGGCCATGTCTATAATGTCCCCCCATTGGGCCTTGGTGAAACTTCTGTTGAGATCCCTTTCCCACTTGGCCTTGCTGGGTGGTACATAGTCTTCCCGTGGGGTGTTTAATATTCCATACATTTTGGAAATCAACCGTGAAGTCGGTTCATACTCATCGCAGCATTTTTCAAAAATCGTTAATTGACGTTCATATTTTCCCGCTCCTCCCAGGGACCGTAGAAAGTTCCTGATCTGTCTTGCCCTCCACATATTTAACTCAAAGGGACCCCCCCTTTGTGAAAGTACCGCGATAGTAGGCCAGGCCCCTCTTTGCAGAAAGTGTGAGACCTGAAATAGGCCTTTGTCTTCTAGGTTCTTGAAAGTTCCTACTTCTGTCCCTGGAGGGAACCCCGGATTTCCCAAAACTGGGAATAGCGGTGAATCCTCCGAGGATATCCTAGGGTCTCGAAATAAGGATGAACTAATGCGTAGTGTAGTCCCTATGGTAGGGTGTTTCATGGTTTCCTTTGATATTTTATCGATACACCATGGTGCTCTCCGCAGGGGTATCTCACTGACTTGCTGTTCTAATTCCACCCATGCCTTGAGTTCTCCATGTCTGCACCAGTCCACCACCCTCCCCATGTGAACTGCATGATAATATCTCGCTATATCTGGAACCGCTGCCCCCCCAAAACTCCTAGGGAGCATCATGGTGTTGCTTGCTATCCTGGGGCGTTTCTTCGCCCATATAAATTTTATAAATAAAGAACGTATTTGGCGAAGAAAGGCTCCTGGTATCGCTATTGGTAAGGCTTGAAATAGGTATAAAAACTTAGGCAAAATGTTCATTTTAATGATGTTACATCGGCCGAACCATGTGTGGGTATCCTGGTGCCATTTGTCCAATTGCCTCCTGACTGATTCCAGTAACCCAGGAAAGTTTACCTCAAATGTCTTACCTATATTTGGTGGGATATACGTTCCCAGATATTTCATTTTTTCACTTACCCACCTGAACCTAAAGTTTTGTTGGAATACCTCACGGTCTCCCTTTCTTAGGGCAACTCCCATTGCTTCAGATTTTGAGTAATTTATTTTTAAATTCGACAATTTACCATACAGTTCAAATTCTTTCAACAGATTGGGGATGGAGATATGTGGTGCAGACATGGAGAACAACAGGTCGTCTGCATAAGCGGAGATTTTATAAATTCTGTTTCCAATCACTATACCCTGGATGTCTCTATTTTGCCTGATTTTATTTAATAGGGGTTCTATTGATAGGGAAAATAGCAAAGGGGAGAGGGGGCATCCCTGTCTGGTACCGTTCGCAATCTTAAAGGGGCTAGATAATACTCCGTTTACTTTCACCTCTGCCCTCGGGCAGGTATATGCGTTTTTAATCCACGAGATCATCTGGTCTCCCATGCCCACAGATCTCAGTACGTCAAACAAGAAGGACCACCTCACCCGATCAAAAGCCTTCTCTGCATCGGTACTTAGAAAGACACTAGGGATTACTGACTTATTGACATAGTGAACCAGATTTAAAACTTTAGTGGTGTTATCCCTAGCTTCCCGCGTAGGAATAAAGCCTACCTGATCTCGGTCTATCAGCCGGCACATCAACGGCTGAATCCGGGTTGCCAGAAGTTTAGTATATAACTTCAGGTCCACATTCAGAAGTGAAATAGGTCTATAGCTGCCACATTCCGAGGGGTCCTTCCCCTCCTTTGGCAACACTGTAATGTGTGCCAAAAGGGAGTCTGGAGGGAATGTGGCAGTTCGACCAAGAGCATTGAAAGTTTTTGCCATCTGTATGCACAGTTGTGGGGAGAATTTCTTGTAGTAAAGTACAGTAAAGCCGTCTGGGCCGGGCGCCTTTCCCGGCCTCATTGTTTTTAATACCTGTTCTATTTCCTCTTTCGTGATTGGTTCTTCCAATCTCTTCCTCTCTGCAGAAGTTAGTCTCGGCAGCCTCGCCGATGAAAGATATTCTTCCTGTGCTGATGGTACTATAGGTACTGATTCCAAATTATACAGAGAGGTATAAAAATCCCCAAATGTCTGTGCTATTTCTTTGGGCTGGGAAATAAGTTTCCCATCCCTCCCTTTTATGTGGGGTATGTATACATTCGGAGTTTTCTCTTTCAATTTACCTGCCAACAACCTACTGCACTTGTCTCCTAATTCGTAGGAGGTCTTTCTACCTCTCTGTATAATTTTCCTCGCTCTGTACCGTAGGATATCTGAGATCTGGCGTCGCAGATCCCCCAGCTGTCTTCCCAAAGAGGGTGTCTGGTTCCTCTTGTGCTGAGATTCCAAGACAAGTATTTCCTGTAGGATTTCCCTTACCTGTTTTTCTTTTTCTCTCTTTAATCTCGAACCAAATTTAATCAGTATACCCCGGATCACTGTCTTATGCGCCTCCCATATTATCGCGGGGTTGCTTCCGGGGGTCTCATTTGTTTCAAAGTAAAATTGAATTTCTTTCGCTATTTCTTCTTGGATCTCAGGGTTGTGAAGTAGGCTCTCATTTAAACGCCACCTTCTCTCGGTAGCTTCCCTCCCACCCAACAGGGAGATACACAAAATAACCGGGGCATGGTCTGACCACACTATATTCCCTATTGATATCTCTGATATTTTAGTCATTAAATAGTGAGGTATCAAGAAGAGGTCTATCCGGGTGTATAACTGGTGGGGGTTGGAAAAGAAGGTGTAGTCTCTTTCCCCCTCGTGCATGATGCGCCAAGCATCCACTAGTTGTAGTTCATGCAGTTTTTTTAATAATCCTCTTCTAATGCCCGGGGGGATAGACGATGTCCCTGAGGACGTATCGAGTTTTGGGTCTAGAGGGATGTTAATGTCCCCCCCTATAATTAGTTTACCCTCGGAAAAATCCATAAGATTTGTTAGGACTTTCTTTAGGAAAACATCTTGTTTTACATTGGGGGCATATACTGTAGCCAATGTCACCTTCACTCCTCCTAATGATCCCTTCAAAAAAAGATACCTTCCGTTCTCATCTACTCGTTTTTCTGTCAACGTCCACGGGATCCTATTGGATATCATAATCGAGACCCCTTTAGATTTTGTCTCTTGATTAGAGGCATGATATACCATTGGGAAAAATCTATTTTGGAGTATAGGAAATCTGCTTGTCCTAAAGTGGGTCTCCTGGATATAAGCTATGTCTATATGTCTCTGTTTTAGATCATTTAGGAGCATCCTTCTTTTTTCAGGGATGTTAAGTCCCTTCACATTCATAGATATCAACCTGATTTCCTCCATCTTTACCAGCCTCTACTAGAGGGAACAAGACACCGATAGTAATGAGAGGGAAGGCCCCGTTGGGAGAGGTGGGGGCGAGACGGAGCGGCGAAAGGAGGAGGAACAAAAAAAAAAAAAAACCAAAGGGGGGAATACCCCCTATTCCACCCCCCTACTCTGGTCCACCCCCCCACCCCACCTATAGTTTCCTACTCCCCCCCCCCCCCCACCCTCTTTACCTCCCCTTACCCCTACTTCAACCCCTGAGAGATACACCCTTTCCTGAGGCACCCCCCTATGGCTCAGTGGGTGTGAAACTATTTATGTGGGGTTGGTCCCAAATGGCGGGGAGGCTCCATCCCCCCCCCCCCCTCCCCGGGGACGCTCTGAATCCATCTCTGGTTGCATTTATCACCAGTTTATATTCCGTCATCCACTCCCCCCCCTCCCCCCCCACCCCCGCCGGGAAGGCGGGGGAAGGAGGGGAGAGAGAGGAGGAGAAGATAAAACAGGAGCGAAGAAAGAAAAATTCATTTGTTTATATCCACCCCCCCCTTCCCTCATCCCCCCCCAAGCCCCCCCCCCGCCCACCCATCCCCCCCAATTATCCCCCCCCTTCCCCCAGAAGTGAAGGGGAGGGTGGGGATAGTAGGAACCCCACATCCCCTCTCCCCCCTCCTTTCGTCCTCTCCTCATGGGTCATTAACACAAATCAATTTATACAAGAAAAAAAAAAAACAGAAAAAAAAAAAAAAAAACCCGTGCTGCAATTAGTATAAGAAAAAAAGTGCATATGGCATCTGCATATGCCAATATCTGTGAGCTTGTGAGCTTGCGAGATTGTGACTAACAATCATTATCAATTCGTGATGCGAGATTCCCTCTTCTCGCCAATAGGGAAAAAAAAAAAAAAAAAAACATTTTGTGACTTAGTTGTTTCTTATTTATTACCATCATCCCCCTTACATGGGTGCAAAGCAAAAGGAAAAAAAAAAAAAAAAAAAAGGTGGAAAACCCTAGCATTATCTATGCTTATATATATACTATCAATTGCATCTCTTATACCAAACCTTCAAAACAAACCCCCGAAGTAATAATAAAAAAAAAACAAGAAGAGAGAATATATCCCCTCTAACACACCTTAGTGATATTCACACCCCCCTCAAACCCTCCCCTCTCCCTCCAAATCCCACCCACCAAAAAAAAAAGGACGCACATTAAAATACATAGTATGACCCATGAAGTTCATCTGGCCCATCTGAACCCATCTGGACCCAATGTTCATTCCCTATTTAAACATATGTTCAACTCCAGGGGGGTCTCCTTAGGGGATCACGGGGGGTGGGGGAAAAAAAAAAAAAGGGGGGGGGGATGAGGGGAAATGGGGAAAGGGGGGCCTGTACTGAGCCCAAATGACTTCCAGTCCTTTGGGACGGGGTGTTTCTTGATCTTCCCTCACTCGAACTCCACTTTCTATCTCCCCTGGGCCCCCTGTTCATTTAGGCGGCCCAGATACTGTAGCCAGTTCGGGACTTCAATCTCCTCTTCACCCAGGAATAGGAATAGCTGTGGCAGATCTACTGGATGTCTCAGGACAAAAGTTCTGGATCCTCTTTTTATAAATACAGATAGGGGGTAGCCCCATCTGTATGAACCTCCTGTTTTTCGTATTATGTCCAGTAGGGGCCGTAACATGGCTCTCCTCTGTAAGGTGGCCCTTGAAAGGTCAGGTAAGATTTTAACCCTCATATCTTCATATAATATTTCTTTGGCCTCCCAAGCCTTCCGACTAACCATTTCCTTGTGTGCATACCTATGGAAACAGCATATCACGTCTCTAGGTCTGGCGGGGTTAACTGAGGGGGGGCCTGGAACTCTGTGAAGCCTTTCGAACTCTAAGTCCGCAGCTGGAACCTGAATTTCCAATTGCTGGCATATAGCGGCTATAGTTGTTTGTAACGATTCGCCACCTATTGTCTCTGTCACCCCTCTGAATCTTAGATTTTTCCTTCTGTTACGGTCTTCTAATTCCTCTAATCGCAATTGCATTGAAGGAGCATAAAAATTATAGTCAGACTTTTCCATCTGCGTGATCCGCTCGGTCAAGGACACTTGTGTACTTTCTATCTCCGCCACTCTACCTGAAATTTGATGCACCTCAGACCTCACCTCCTCCAGATCTCTTCGATGGATCTCTTCCATCCTAGTCATCCATCCCTCCAGATCTGCTCTCGTGGGGAGAGCCTGTAGATCTGCCCTTGTAGGCAGCGCTCTCAGTAGAGCTCTAAGGTCTGCGTCTTCCCCTGCCATCTGCTGTGTGTGTCCTGTGGCCTCTTCCTGTGACCGCTTGGGGAGCTCCTCTCCCTTACCGTTCTCACCGCGCTTCACTGCCGACGCCACCAGCGTGTCAGGTATGCAGGGCTGAGGGGTGACGTCAGGCGCCTCTCGGAGTCCTCCGTTCGGTTTCACCTTCCCTTCCCCGGATGCCTGCTCCTGGTGCTCCTGGTGCCTCGCTACCGCTGCTCTCGTCCGCGAGAAGTACTGGGGGATCTCCGGCTGAGAAGGTATTTTCTGGGCTTTCTGCTCAGCCCCGTCTCTTCCTCTCATACCGGCCAGGGGGTGTCAGGATCGGTGTCAAGTTCGGTGACACAATGCCTCAATGCCGTCTCATTTGCAGAGCATCCCACAGGGGTCTAGGGGGAGCGGAGCCTACATGCGTCTCTCCTACTCCGCCATCTTAGACCACGCCCCCTCCGATAATAGATGTTCTAGCAGTGAGCGTCATTGCAACTTTTTATCTCGTGCGGTATAGCATAAATGTGGAACGGACCATCTCAGTAAGAGATTGCACCATCAATCTTTCAGATTGTGAAGCTGATCGTTCCGCATTTGACCCCTCAAAAGAGGAGACATCAGCCTCTTCACGGTCCCCTGAGAGAAATTCGTCTTCTCCCAACCCTAGTTCCTCAGTCTGAGGGTCCTGGGTAATGGACGGGGACCTGTCGCGCTTTGTCCCACACTGGGATGCGATTAAAGCTGCTAACCTTTCTTCCAAACCTACCATGGCTGAGAAAAAAAACTTCTTCAGTAATATAGACAGGGGCTGCAGTGTTGGAAACAGTTGCAACACTTGCCAGCCCTGATGACTCACTCTGACCAGCCACCTCAGGTCTCTCAGGGGAGGATGCCATTGCAGAGATGAGTTTAGGCTTTTTAGAATGAATGAATGAATGAATGAATGACTTGTATAGCGCAACCTATGCAAACTGAATCGCCTCAGGGCGCTTTTTGCCACTGGTGTCCATCTGTGGTATAGTGCGGTCCTTGCCTTGTGGGGTCCTGACACGCTTACAAACACATACACATATTTGGCCAATTTTATCGACAGGATCTAATTAACCTACCAGCATGTCTTTGAGGGAGCTTGAGGGAGTCCCTTTTGAGCCCTTTTTTGGGGTGATTCTACCTCCCCTTCTGACCATAGCCCGATGCACAAATGCAGAGGTACTACCAGAAGAAATTTCACCCACTGCTTGAGCAAATAGTCCAGCAACTCACTGCCGCTGCTATTAATGCTCAGCCTGGTGCTTTAGTAAATGTGCCAAGGGAATGCCTGTGTCCCCACTTACATGCCCCCTTTTTTCTCTGTGTCCCTCCGACAGCTTGCAGCCAGTAAAATGGAGCTTTTTAAGTATACTCCCGCGCTGGACGTTGCTGCATGCCAACGCCGCACTAAGCCACGCCCCTCCATATTTCAACAACGCCCCCTCCATATTTCCACCACGCCCCCTCCTTTTAAAAAAACGTTTTCCCACAAGAACGCAGGCCTCCGATCTGACGGGATCGGTGTGTGGGGGGGCAGCGAAGAGGAGAGGTGACAAAACCGCCATGCAGAGGCGGTGGGGAACGTAGCGGCATCCACCGATCGCTCTGGCTCCCCCCTCAATCCAGGGAGAGCTTCTATCCAGGTGGGGGTGTTTTTGGAAACCCCCCCAACATCTTACCGGAGGCCTGGGATTGCTAGCCAGAGGGAGATCTGCAACTTCTGCTGAGACAGCGTGATCTGAGGAAAGCATGACAAGGTACGTCCTCTATAGATCCCCCAGTGGTGACTTTTAGCCATGACAACATTTACTTTTAAAGGAGACAATTCATAAGAGAGTTTAAAATTCCTTAGAAATCTCCACTAACCCTTCCCGCCGCAGGGATTCTGTGGTAAAACCAATCAGACCCAATCTTCACCCCTCACGGTGGGCTCCGTTAAAAAACCTTCAGGAACTGGGCCCCTTTTTATCCATACTCCTGGACCCGTAAAGCACCCTGCCAGGAAAACTTTATGGCTGAAAAAAAAAATACTGGATCTCGGGGTCCAGCTCTCTAAAAAGAGAAGCGTTACGGGCTAAACCTGGTTTCTTCCGCCACAAGGCCGGGGGTACCATTCAATTCAGCCTAAAAAGACACTTTGAATGGATCTGGTCGTATAGCTTGTTCCAGCAAGGAATATTCCAGTGGAGCTCAGCATAGCACATCTTTACTCGTGACCAACACCTGAGACACTGGCAAAAAAACGAAGGTACTCCCAGTAGTGGGAGGGGTTATATAGGGCGTGAACTTCCTGTCTGAGGGTGTGCCAGTGTCCATCACCTGAAGGTGGCCTATAACCCACATAGTAACTACTATGGCTCTTACAGAATCCATACCAGCCATTTTTAAAATCAAGAAATCAACATTATGGTGTAATTTGCTGAAAAAGCCCCCAAAATATGTTAGTGCCTAGGTACACAGTATTTATGCACTTGTATCAGACTGAATTTTGAACAGAATTAACACTAGTCAGATTTTAATTTAGAAATAAACATAGTTTAATGTGTAATTAAAGCACAAATGTGCTTCTGGAAGAATAGTCAAACATCCCCATAGACGCACTCCTAAACCTTGTGGACAGCCTTCCCAGAAGAGTTGAAGCTGTTATAGCTGCAAAGGGTGGTCCAACTCAATATTGATCCCTACGGACTAAGAATGGGACATCATTAGAGAGGTGGTCCACCTAAATTTTTTTTTTTTTAAGTCAGCAGCTACAAATACTGCAGCTGCTGACTTTTAATAAATGGACACTTACCTGTTCCAGGTTCCAGCGGTGTCGGCAGAAGATGCCGCCATCCTCTGTCAGGGAATCAGGAAGTGAAGACGCAACGTCTTCACTGCCCAGTTCCCTACTGCGCATGCGCGAGTCGTGCTGCGCACCTCTATTGGTCCCCGCTGTGTCCTGGGAACTGTGTTTCCCAAGACACAATGGGGCATCTCTGGATAGGGGTGGGACAGCTCGGATAATTAGTCACGGAAGTGGGTGCAGATACCTGTATTATTTTCACTAAAGCTGGATAGATACTATACAATTTTCTTTAGATTTTTTCCTTTAGATTTAACAAAACCATATAATAGGAGGTCAAACCTAAACACTTTCAATTTGTATGCAATAAGACGGGCCCTTGCACTACATAGTTGAAGGTAAATCTAAAGGAAATCAAACAACAGTATCATTAGCAGTAAACAGCATCGATTCATGAAGACTCATTCATGCCAAACCAATCTACTAACCTTCTATGAGGAGGTGAGTTGCCATCTAGATAAAGGAAGGCCCTGAAGACGTGGTGTATCTGGATTTTGCAAAAACATTTGACACAGTTCCCCATAAACGTTTGCTGTACAAAATAAGGTCCATTGGCATGGACCATAGGGTGAGTACATGGATTGAAAACTGGCTACAAGGGAGAGTTCCGAGGGTGGTGATAAATGGAGAGTACTCAGAATGGTCAGGGGTGGGTAGTGGGGTCCCCCAGGGTTCTGTGCTGGGACCAATCCTATTTAATTTGTTCATAAACGACCTGGAGGATGGGGTAAATAGTACAATCTCTGTATTTGTGGATGATACTAAACTAAGCAGGGCAATAATTTCACCTTGCAAAAAGATCTGAATAAATTAATGGGGTGGGAAACTACATGGCAAATGAGGTTTAATGTAGAAAAATGTAAAATAATGTATTTGGATGGCAAAAATATGAATGCAATCTATACACTGGGGGGGGAACCTCTGGGGGAATCTAGGATGGAAAAGGACCTGGGGGTCCTAGCAGATAATAGGCTCAGCAATGGCATGCAATGCTAAGCTGCTGCTAACAAAGCAAAAAGAATATTGGCATGCATGAAAAAGGGGATCAACTCCAGAGACCAAATGATAATTCTCCAGCTCTACAAGACTCTTGTCCGGCCGCACCTAGAGTATTCTGTCCAGTTCTGGGCACCAGTCCTCAGGAAGGATGTACTGGAAATGGAGCGAGTACAAAGAAGGGCAACAAAGCTAATAAAAGGTCTGGAGGATATTAGTTATGAGGAAAGTTTGCGAGCACTGAACTTATTCTCTCTGGAGAAGAAACGCTTGAGAGGGGATATGATTTAAATTTACAAATATCGTACTGGTGACCCCACAATAGGGATAAAACTTTTTTGCAGAAGGGAGTTTAACAAGACTCGTGGCCACTCATTAAAGTTAAGAGAAAAGAGGTTTAACCTTAAACTACGTAGAGGGTTCTTTACTGCAAGAGCGGCAAGGGTGTGGAATTCCAGCGGGGGGCATCGATAGTTTCAAAAAACTATTAGATAAGCACCTGAATGACCACAACATACAGGGATATACGAGGTAATATTGACATATAATCACACAAATAGGTTGGACGTGATGGACTTTTTCAACCTCACCTACTATGCAACTATGTAACAAAAGTTGTATAGTGTGTATCCAGCTTAAGACAGAGCTCGAAGAACGAATCACACATTTGTTTTAAGTGCATTGGTGTGATGTGGTGCGATTTTTTTTTTAATTGGCACCCCAACACACTTGCACCACAATGCATATGCAACACAACAGGGGTTGATTTACTAAAACTGGAGAGCGCCAACTCTGGTGCAGCTGTTCATGGTAGGGATCAGCTGCTAACTTAAAGAGGAGGGCCCACAAAAAAAAAAAAAATGTAAAAGTCAGCAGCTACAAATACTGCAGCTGCTGACTTTTAATAATCGGACACTTACCTGTCCCAGGGTCTAGTGATGCGGGGGAACGAGCCCCCCCCCCTCGTTCCCCGCTCTGCTCGTGGCGCCGGCATTCTTAATGTGGGCACCCGGCTGTGGCTTCACAGCCGGGCACCCACTGCGCATGCGCGAGCAGTGCCGTGCGCCATGATTCGACGCTCAGTCATCTGGGACACGTGACAGGTCCCAGATGACTGTGCGGCGCTGAGGGGAAGTGATGTCAGTGCCCGGCACTGAAGGTGGCAGACTATGAGGGACCCCCTAGCAACAGTCATTTAGAGGTGAGTAAAAAAAAAAAAAATTTCCAGTTATTTTTTTTTTTATGATTTTTAAGCCAATTTTTTTTTTTTGGTGGCAGCACCACTTTAAGCTTGTTAAATTAAGTTTTGGAACCCGGAAGCTGATTGGTTTCTATGCATCAGATTTTGCACTTTTCAGTTTAGTAAATCAGCCCCAATGTATGTTAATGCAGCACACAATTGTAGTAGCTCTGAAGCTTTGGGTGAGTTCCTGCTGTTATGTTAGTTTGCACTGTTTGTCAAACAAAAAAAAATCCAGTGATTGCTCCAAAAGCCTCTCCCATGAAAACAGCTTTCATGTGAGTTGTAGATATGACAGGCAGTAAAATATGATCAAAGAAAAAAGGACCTGCATTTGTGTTGTTGACTGTAGTGTACAGCACCTTCAAAAAAATACAGCATGCCTAATCTCTGTTAGAAAATGAAAATATGTTATTATATATTATAAAGACACACACATACATACTATATTGCATAAAAGTGCCCAGATTTAGAAAACACTCATCTGTCAGAGCCACAAAGGAATCTTTTATTCTTTGCTATTTCAAAATAAATAGAGTTTACCAAAGTAACGTAAACAGTGTTTTATTAATACAAAAGAAATATACATAGTGTATACAAATGTATTGTAGCTATTGTGGAAACAATTTTGCTTTTAGATAGCTACCAATTTACAATAGATTTTGTAAGACACAAAAACTAGTTAAGTATTGTGAACACACTTGGACCACATAAAGAAAAAAAAAAAAGTCTCTCTTTAAACCCAAATTAACATTAATTGCTTCCATATTATTCAAAAACACAAACAATGTGATTGTCTTTTACATTTTTAAAGGTCAACTTCAGGGTTGTCTGCTTGTTGGCATGTTGAATCACATGCTATATCTGATCTTTCTTGGAGACTCCAGTGGTGAGATATATACTCCAGGGTTGTCTGTACCATGCAGCTAAATGCTGGTGTCCTGATCTAAAGGGACCATCCACAATGAAGTCTATACAAAAGTAATGTGTAAATAAAAATATGGCTGTATAGGTAGTGAGAAACACAAACCACTGCAGAAGATTATCACCGCTGGAGTCTCCATAAGATGTTGGGTAATTTATCCCACAAGTGTCCACCTACAACTGACACCAGGTTTGAATGGAGCTCGATTTTTTATTATTATTATTAACATATATTGCAGGAAATGTACATATTCAGAATAAACATACACATGTATGTACCAGTGTTCACTGTTCTCCATGCAGTGACTGCATTAAGTCTACAACTATGACTGTGTGTAATTAGTTTTAACTGGGGCAGCATAATCTGTACATATTTATGCCATCAAGATCCACTCCAAAAATATATCCATAGGTATTGATAATGTGTTCCTGACTACATAAAAGCTGTAGTAGACACAAAGTAAGAAATTACATTTCGTATGACTACACAAACATGTGGGTAGCCCAACAACCTAATACTGAGGCATTTCTTTTTTTTTTTGTGTTTGGTGAATTTCTAATTCCAGTACATTTCAGAATAAATTGCACCAGGAAAAGTGACAAGTGAAGCAAAAACAACCCCCCAATTATTCTAGCGATCTGTGGCTAAACAGAAAACGTAATAATTTTAGTTAAAGAAATGTAGGTACGACCTAAGCATCCAGAAATTTGCAATCCTAGTTTATAATAAAATATCTACCTACCCAGTGTTGAGGACATTCTAGCAGATCTGATCACCCAGGGGTTCATCAACACTATCCCAACCTTCAACATCTTGGCTCTATGCCAAGAAGAGGAGAAAACAATGGAGAATGGACCAGGAGAGAAGAAGAAAGACAGCGAGAAAAGACAAGGAGAGAAGAACAGGAGGACAAGGAGAGAAGAAGAAAAGGAGGGAGAACGGTCAAGGAGAAAAGAGGAACGAAAAGGAGAAAGGTAGAGAATAAAAATAAGAGGGAAAAAAGTCAGGAAAGAGGAAAGAAATGGAGAAAGGTCAAGGAGAGATGAATAAAAGGAGGGAAAAAAAATAGTGGGAGAAAAAAAAAAAAAAACAGGGAGAAAGGATGGGGAGAGAACAAGAAAAGGATAGAGAAAGGACAAGGAGAGAAGAATGACAGCGAAAAAGAATAGGGATAAAGGATGGGGAGAGAAGAGTGACAGGGAGAAAGAATAGGGAGAAAGGACAGGGAGAAAGAATAGGGAGAAAGGACAGGGAGAAAGAATAGGGAGAAAGCACAGGGAGAGAAGAATGACAGGGAGAAAGGACGGGGAGAGGAGAATGACAGGGAGAAAGAATAGGGAGAAAGGACAGGGAGAAAGGATGGGGAGAAAAGAAAAAAGGGAGAAAGGATGGGGAGAGATGAATAACAAGAGAGAGAATGAAAAGGTTGAGATGGAGAAAAAGTTGGAGAAAAGACAGATAAAGATGGAGAAAAGGAAGGAGAAAGAAAAGGGGAGAATAAAAGGTGAGAAAAACCAAAAGAAATTAGAAAAAAGGTGGTGGGAGAAAGAACAGGGAGAGAGAAAAAAAAGAAGGAAAGGTGAAAGAGTGGGATAAGGAAAAGGAGGAAAAAGAAAAACCAAGTTGGAAGAGGAAAGGACTCTTTTCTCTGCCTAAAATGAATTCTCCAGGACTTTTTTTTATATAGTAGGACGCAGTTGCTAGACTCCATATGGAAATGAGTATAATGTATCCAGGATTGTCAGATACAAAGAAACTTAACATGCCTGTCTGTAAGGATATTAGGTAATTTTTCATAAAACTTAAATCCCCTGTAAAAAATTTGTTTACTATAGGTTCAAGCTGCAGGTGAATAAACCCACTGAAGCTCATGAAAAGAAAAAAGTTTTGAGTGCTCTTCTCCTTGAAGAACAGTTCAGGAAATCAATATTATTGACCTAAAACAGAAAATACTCTATTATAAGACACTGAATGAACCATTTACTGGATGCTTAGCTGGTTATTTGAAATAATAAGCAACTGGTAGTCTTTCTTCACTGGTTCATATACCATCTGTACAAGGATTCCCACTCACTACTACATCGCAAGAACTTGCACACCAACTGGGCTCATTCCCAATAAGTTAAACATCAACAAAACCGTGACACGCTGCTACATAGCACAACAACTGAAATCTATTAGGGTTTGGTGAAAATGTTATATATAAATATATACACACAGTACATAATAACCATTTCACAAATCCAGTCCTCCTAGAATTGTCATATATATATATATATATATATATATATATATATATATATATTTAGAATACAACAGAAATGTATATATTATTTACATCATGCTTTGGAAACAAAGAAAAAGCAAGAATATAAAAGAAATATGAACATACCATTCAAAACAATAGTGAACAAAGCATTTTAATACAAAAATGCCTATAACAAGTGCATAGCATATATTGAGACAAAAACAGCTTACAGTGATGATGCTTCAGTGGCATTGTATCAAAGCTGTACACTGGAAATAACTGACTACTACTTACACAAGATATTTTCTACAAAAAATTGTTTTTTTGGCAGCTGGCATGGTAGCAGTAGTGGTTTGTTTTGTGTTTCAGTAAAAGGAGTTGTTTGCACATCCTCTACTTTGAAATGCATCATTGTTTCGTTCTTTCAAGATCATGCTTTTTCCTAAAAATGAAAAAAAAAAGTGCATGGAAAAGAGCAGTGAGTGATTTGGTCCAGATTCCACCGTCATAAACTGATATAAGGTAAGTAAGGTATTTATTTCCCTATTATGTCATGAAATACACTTGGGGGTTGGATTTACTAAAACTGAAGAGTGCAAAATCTAATGCAGCTGTGCATGGTAGCCAATCAGCTTCTAACTTAAGCTTGTTCAATTAAGCTTTGACCAAAAAACCTGGAAGCCGATTGGTTTCTATGCAGAGCTGCACTAGATTTTTCACACCCTAGTTTTGGTAATTCAACCCCTTGGGCTTATGCAAACTGCAGGAAAGGAATAGAGGTGGCTCATTTTTTAGAAAAGAATGGCTCCTCTGGGGCGACACCTCATCTTTGCTCCAGTTTCCATAAATTTGTCTCTCCGATTACTCAAAACTAACATATTCATACCACAGGATAAGCTATTTCCATAATTAACACATAAGCACGTACTCTACCAAGGACACAAGTTCACATGTGTCCCAATTAAATTATGAAACATCGAGTACTTTTCATCTAAGGAGTTTTCTCAGTTAAATTGTATTAATGCCTTCTAGTCCAATAAGAAGTGTGTTTACTCTCCATGTAGTTCATACACTTCAAATGGTCTTTATATTTCTATATTAATGTCCTGCATGGAATAGCATAATTGTAGAACTTGGAATAAGCAACAACACAGCTGTCTTAAGCTGTTCCAGATTCTACAATTGCTCTCCGTACAGGAAGTAGTATTGTAGTAGTTGTAGTGTATACCATAAAAGTGAAAGTTCACCCTAGAATTACTGTATGAACATTAAACATCCATATTAAACAGCCATATACCACATTTTACATCTGTCTGAGCTCTGGTCATCCAGCAATTAGCACTGGAAACTGGCAGTTATTGCCAAGCTTTAGCTACACCTCTGGTGCCTTATTACAGTCAGCTGGTCCTTTAAAGGGGACAACGGCTGGTGTTCTGAAGAGCTCTGTCCAGACATTTTCCTACTTAAAGGGACTTTGTTCTGATGGCTCTACCTCTAGCTAAGCTGAAGTCTACTGTTGGTTACAAGCCTGGACTTCATCATGGCTTGTCCTAAAGGAAAACCAAGTAACCAGCTCTAAATAGGTCCTATCTTTGGCGTATCCCACCACTTCCCTCATTCCTATCCAAGTTCTCCAAAAATAAAAACATTCCCTAGACTGGCCCTTAAAGAAAGATTGAATGAGCCAGTTGTGTGTCTGGCTGGTGGGCAGGTGTTGGGAAGACCTGGACAGTAATTCCTGCAGCTCCCATGGGAGTAGCGCTACATAGTAGTCTCCCGTAGGCCTGTCACTACCAAAGCACACCACTATTATCCTTATGTATCGCCACAGTGCACTATATGCACCCCTATTAAACTCTTAAATCTTATTTTATTAAGCAAGTCATTATTATCATTCCCATCCTTCTCCATGGCTTACTTATTTCTGCCCACTATTGGTATTTATTTAATTTCACAATTTCTATAAAAATTATTTTGATGTATAGGGAATCATAGGAAGGGGATTGTTAAAAAATAGGACCTGGATGTCAACTAAGCTAGGTATGCCAATGGCTGAAAGTAACCTCTGATTTCATATTATTTCATCATATGCTCACTTTACACTGCCCATGTTTATCACAGATTTTCTTTAAAGTACCCAGTAACCGAAATCTGACCACTTTGGCAACTATTACATGAATTCACCATAATAGAGTGCGATTGAATATATTTCACCTAAACAGGATTCAGTGACTCTGGAAAGCTTCTGTGAAGGTTCAGATTTTGGCTATGTCTATTCCGGCTACGCACAGAAGAAAACATTATGTTGCAGCCTGCCACTTTACATTTATGGAGCTGCCCAAGATGGACAGTTTTGTAATGGGCCCTGAATGTCCCTTTGTTACTATATGTTTTTTGACAGATGTGACAGGTAATTGGCATACCAGAGGGGATGTTTGAGAAACTTTGCTGAGCTTTAGCAACCAAATTCCAATTGTGATAAATCTCATTCTGTGGTATGAAGCTCAGGTCTCGACAGGTTTCATCACTATCTTCCACTGGTAGGTTACCTTCTTCACTACCACCGTCCGAGTCCCAGGAAGAGTGGGAACTGCTGGCTGATTTGATGCTCGAGGTGGTGCTCAAGTCCAACACAACGCTGTCATTCATAGACTCAGCAGCAAAGCTGTTCAAACAAGAATCTCTAATCTTGTTCAGGGGGTAAACCAGACTCCCTGTTCGGTTCATTCCTTTAAAGATCACAGATGTCTGTCCAGGGTTCTTTAATGGCAAGTCCTGGAAACGATCCTTGGGCAACTCTTTGACGAGAAAAGGAATATTGTAAGGATTGTTTTGCATTTCCAGGGCATCTTTGGTCAGTAGTTTATGATGAAGGTTCAGATTAGAACTGTGCCTGTGAAACAAAAAGTACATATAAGCAAAACATAGGTACCAGAACTTGTTAATTTAAGAACTTTCATTATTATTCAATGGAAATTAAAAACAATCTTTTTC
Organism: Lithobates sylvaticus; assembly: GCA_028564925.1. Lineage (NCBI taxonomy): Eukaryota > Metazoa > Chordata > Amphibia > Anura > Ranidae > Lithobates > Lithobates sylvaticus. The sequence goes on from CM053029.1 coordinate 545,295,445, forward strand.
ATTTAAAAGGTGGTTGGTTGATTTTGTAGAAGAGTCTGATATTTTTTACTTCCTTCTCTTCCATGTCTGTTTATTATAAGTAGTGTATTGGCACCGTTTATGTTGGGTTTCCCTGCACGGTTGGTTTGAACAAACGTTGGGGGCAGTTCCTCAACCGGTTTCGCGGTCAAAGCTGCTTCATCAGGAGTAAAATCTGAAAAATATCATGACTTATTTGAATATATTGTACATACAGCAAATGAAGTAATGTAAAATGTATCCAAATTTAACAAAGCAGTAAAGAATAAAGAAACTGGCTCACCAATACAAGCGGAATCAGGGATGCATGGAACCCACATTAAATGTATTCTTTACTGCTTTGTTAACTGTATAAATTTTACATTACTTAATTTGCTGTATGTACAATATATTCACATAAGTCATATTTTTCAGATTTTACTCCTGATGAACCGACTTTGACCGCGAAACCGGTTGAGGAACCGCCCCCAACGTTTGTTCAGATGTATATATTTGTACAAGTTGTTCAGATGTATATATTTTTCATGTTGTATGTCAATTTTTTATAAAATTTTTTGTATTTTTTCTAAATTACGTTGTTTTCTTACTTTGATCAGTACTGAGATAGTCCTACATCCCAACCATTTCTTGTGGGTTTGGCGTTTTTGAGATACGGTAGCAGCAACTGTACCCTTGATGAATATATATCATTGTAACATAAATTAGAGAGGGCCATAAGTGCAACGATGTTGGTGTCCCTGTTTTCATAGAATACAGGGAAAAATAAATTGTGCCCATGGGACTTTTTGAGTTATGCCAAATACAATTAATACCAGTGTACATAAAATATACAAAATGTATCCTGTATTAAAATGAAAAATTTGACATAGTAGATAATACCTATGTCGTAATAAGAGTAGACAAGGTACAAATATACGTTGACATATAGTGGTTAGGTATAAGCAATATTACAAATGTTGTCAAATGAGTACATGTTGGAGTGATATCTCAACACGTTTCCGCAGGAGACAGACTGATAGATAGATAGATATATCTATATATCCATCTATCAACCAAAGAAATTAAGGAAACAAAATCAAAACAATGTATTAAAAAAAGGGCAAGAACATGGAAGTGCATCCAAAGACATGCTCTACCTTGGAGCTGAAGGTGGAGCAGGCCTGATGGCCAGAACATACAGGAGGACCCTGAACTGTAGTGTCAGCAGCAGTATAGACAGTCCACAAGTGATGTATAGGCAGTCCTCAAGTGATAAATGCCACTGCTCCTAGGTAAGCTTCAACCCATGTCCACCCTTGCAGTGAGCCCCCCCCTAACCCACACACACTGCACGGGTTAAATACTCATTATGTCTTTGAGTGCTAGAAAATAGTAAATACTTATTTCATGCTCCAGCAGTGTCCCTCCAGTGGGTTTTGATCCCTCTCAGCCACCTCTCTAAGGCGATCCTGGACAGACAAAACCAACCCCTTTACTGCCACTGACATAGAAACAATGATGGTGGCTTTGGAGGTTTTTACACACACCCCTGGCAGCTGCAGCCACTGGGAGTGTGTGTAAATCTAACAATCCGACTGTTGGCTGTCAAATGAAAGAGATTTGGTGCTTCCACACACTCCGCCACATTTCCCAGGTTCCACGCACCTATTGGCAGACGTGGGACTGGCATGGAGGATGTCGCTGTCTAGAGGGGAGGGAGATTAGCGAATGTCCTATTACTGACCTAGAAGTGACGTGTAAAACGTAACTTCTGTCTCCTGGTGTCACTGTCCTCAGTATGGCTGAGGAAGCAGCTAATGAAACATGATCTGCATTCCATTAGCTTCATTGGAATACAGGTGAGACATCAGGGGTCTTATATCTCTTTATTTTAAGAGAATCTGTCATCAAAAAAATCACCACAAGGAGACATTTTGTCAAATATGGAAAATATAGGGTACCAAAGTTTGTTGCCATTTCACAGGCACACTTGATTGCAAGGTTTGACATGTAGTGCATCTATTTACATGGCACAATCTCATCTTTTATATTTCACCCAAAAAATTGGGTAATGCTTTGCATTTGTGTGCCCTAAAATTAATTGTAGTGTATATTTTACTGAATTGTGTGTTTCCTAAACCATTGTACTAATATTGTATATCATAAAAAAAAATTAAATAAAAATGGAGCTGCCCCTAATTTATTCTCTAGCATGTCTGATTTCAGAAAATATATATTGTTTTGGGAGTTTTATGTCATCTTCAGACCTAAATTTTTTTTTTTAACAAAACAAAAAAATGACTCTGTGAAGGGGTTACACTCTGCTTTGTATGTGATGATGCAGAGGGACCACCCACAGACTTGAGCTTTCTGTAGAAGCGGGCAGCGTCAGAGCCTATACCATTTAACTCTTGCGGTGTGGGCAGGTGGGTGGGGGGCACAGCAAGGGTGATTTTTTTCTCTAATTTGTGGAGTTAGGAGCGGTTCACACCAGAATGCGGTGCGGGAAAGGTAAGTTTCATGTACATTTCCCACACCGCATTCAAAATGCATTGCACGCACTACTTTTTCTGCGTTCGGTTGTGGCTTGCAGCACATTTAAATGAATGGGCTGTCAAATCACACTGCAGGGGCGTGCACAAGAAATACATTGAGCGATTCTGGTGTGAACCGGCTCTAAAGATTTAGCTTGACTGTATACCCAGTTCTCCAATTGATAAAGGCTACACCTCTTTACTTTAGTACTATTAGTACGACTTCAAGTCGTTCTGACTTCAAAGTAGTCCCTGCACTACTTTGGTCCAATTTTGATGGCACTTACACAGGCATTGCTTGAAATCGCGGCAAAAAAACGCAGCTGTGAATCGCGGCAAAATCGCGCGACTTTGAAGTCGCACAAGTGTGAAAGGGGCCTAAATCTTTTTCTTTTTTTTTTTTAATCTGTAGGTGTGTCGCTCAATTTTTTTTATATTTACACAATTTAATCAGGTTAATAAAATGTGCCATTTATGTATGTTACTAAAATAAATGATATAAATCCACTTTTGTGCACCAAATGCCTTTGCAAAACCCAGATATTATCTTGAAAGTGTAGCAGTGACCTCACCACTGAGCTTCACATAGCCTGTGCCCACCTAGCAAGCCCACCCACTACAGGCTGCCAGCAGAGAACCACAGGAGGGATGGAGACAAGACCAGTCCACCCTGCACAAGGAGAGAACAGCAGTGACTGGACTAAGAATACAGATTACTCTTTTTAAGCTTTGCCTTAAGAAATGCTTATCTTTGAGTTTAGCTGGTTCTAAACTCAAAATGTTTTTTTTTTTTACCTACGTTTAAGGTAAAAAAAAGATCAACTACCTATTTTACCCCCTGTCCCTAAACACTTGCCCAACTCTTCTCACTACTGCAGTGCCATCCTGGCTGCAGCACCGTTCCCCTGACTTTCCGGTCTCACCAGAGACACTGAGGGCAGTGGGAGCCATAGGATCCTGCGGCTGTCAAATTCCTGTGAAGAGGAAGCGGGGGGGCATGGCTTGCCAAGGTTGTGTGCATCTATGCACATGGTCTGGCTCAGGAGTGCATAGAGGAGAAGCGGACAGCTTACTTTCAGCAGATTAACTGTGGTTATACAGTTGATTGATATCATAGGGGCTATTTATATGAAATCCAGACAAGTGGGATTTTTTTTCTTCATAAATGCCCCTCACCCATTGGTCCAGAGATACATCTATGCCTAGTCCATTGTGAGCAGAAGTAAAAATCTCTCTCCACAGTCATTGCTATATAATAATGAGACATTACATTTCCAAACTTGGTGGCACAGTGGTTTATCAAGGTCTCATGGGAAATATATGAAATGTGTGATGCATCAAGGTGGGCCAAAAGAGGAGCAATGAAGCAAATTATTAGACATTAACAAAGTCATGAATTCCCCCCACCTCTGCTCAAAAATCAAAAACATACCCCTGACTACTTGTATGCATGTGTTTAAAAAAGTTCTTTGGGTTTAAGACTGCATTAAACCGTCCACTGATGTAGTAAGTACTTGCAGTTGCCTTCATGCATATACAACCCCTTCCTACCACCTCTATCTGCCTATTGGCTAATAAGTGAGGGATTCATAAAAAATAAAAAAAAAAAGCACAAAATGTACGACCCTCAGTGATGAATCAGACTTTTCATCCAATTTTACATAAATTAACCCTGACTGGTTGCTTTTGACAACAACTCCACTTTGCAAGCGTTTAAAAACCCATGTCCTGAAGAATGTATAAAAGTCAGACCGCTGCCCTATTAAACAAGCAGAAAACCCAGCTCTATTCACCCAGGGAGCGATAGCAGTGTTCAGGGCGTTGCTGCTTGTATGCGAGAGACATGGTCTGACTCCTGACTCTCCTATTGCTATAAAAAAAAAACATTTATCAGCTAAATATTGCATTAACGTTTAAAAAGACAGACTCTTTGGTATATATCTGACAGGCTGGTGACAGGCAGGTTATTGATTACATATATTTTAAAGAGGAAGTAAACTTCCTTTACTGCCTTTTACCTATAGATAAGCCTATATAAGGCTTACCTATAAGTAGTGTAAATATCTCCTAAACGTGCACAGTTTAGGAGATATTTACATTACATACACCCAGTGGCCTCACTGGCGCATGCACTCTGAAGGAACGGCCATTCCTGTTCCTTCCAAACCCTGTGCCGTGAATGGCAGCTCCCGCGTGCATTCGCGGGAGTGACCTCATTGCGGCTCCGGCTAGTCGCAGAGCCGGAGCCCGTGAACCCAGGAGCAAGACGGGTAAAGATGAAAGCGACTACAACGCTGACATTGTGGAGCTGGAACAGCTTAGTTTTAAGTTAAGTTTCACATAATGTTTTAGTATGCACATACTAGCTCATTATGACTTTACCTTGCAGGGGAAAAAAAAAACGTCCAGCGGTATACAACCATTTTAATATCGCGTACACATAATCGGAAATTCCACCAGCAAAAGTCAGACGAGAGCTTTTGGTCGGACGACCGTGTGTATGCTCCATCAGACTTTTGCTGGCGGAATTCCAGCCAGCAAAAAAAATTTGCTCGGAAAAAGTTTAAATCGGAAATTCCGATCGTCTGTACCAATTTCGACACCCAAAATTCCTACGCATGCTCAGAAACAATTCGACGCATGCTCGGAAGCATTGAACTTAATTTTCTCGGCTCGTCATAGTGTTGTACGTCACCGCGTTCTTGGCGGTCGAAAGTTTAGCAAACTTTTGTGTGACCGTGTGTATGCAAGCCAAGCTTGAGCGGAATTCTGTTGGAAAAAAACATCCAAGATTTTTTCGGCGGAAAATCCGCTCGCGTGTATGCGCCATAAGAGTGCAGAATCAGATTGGCTCTTTTTAAAGGCTGTACATACTTTTATGAATCTTAAAAATTGTACATTAATGGTGAACAAGTTTTAAGCAATTTAGAAGCATTTAATACAAAAATACTTTAAAGTTTGTTTCCTGAGTTTTGCATAGTGTATTTAATTTCAATGTTATATGACAAAAAATATTAAACAAAATGATTCATATTTGTTTAATGTGACTTTACCTGTCTCTGCTCCTTCGAGATGGGAAAGCAGCATTGCAACCATCAATTGTACATAAATGCATTTCTTTGGGGTGCACGTTTTTGTAATGCATCTTAACACTGTATGGGTTCTTAAATGCTTTTTTGCAAATCTCACAGTGAAAGCGGTTTTCATCCTTAGGAGTTTCCAAATGCTGTTCTCCACGTTCTATGTTTGCAGAGTCACCAAAGCCTGAGCCCTTGTTAGACATAGCACCAAAAATGCCTCCGCTCAAAGGGTAAGGCCGAAATTCAATACTGTCCTCAAAATCTGCGTGTTTTGGCTGTTCTTTATTATACAGGGAGGGGTCAGCCAGCTGCTTGACAACATTAAAGTGGTTTGAATGTTCATATTTATTTTCACTGGAATCCACTTTCAGTGTCGGCTCATGTTTGTAGGGATGAAATTCATTTTCAGAGTCAGAAGACATATTGTCATAACTTTTATCCATAACAGAGTGAGAATTATGCTCCCCTCCATTCAGGGGCTGGAATGAAGCTGTAGACTGCACATGATCCCTCTCTAGTCCACCTGGACTCTCTGCTGAGCCCTCCATATTGTTATCACAGTCATCTAACAACTGCTCACCATCCTTTTGTGATGAAAGTTCCTCCTCTGAATTAATACTTTCTGTGCTTTCGGTTGGCGTAGTTAGAGTTTCCTTGTTAATTTTGATTGGCATACTAGATTTTCGAGACTTCTTTTTTGGCGCTGCATCTAATGGCAAGTCGGGAGATGGCAGTTTTTCACTGACAGGTGAAGAGATGACTGGAAGAGAAGGAAGTATGCCAGGAGTATTAGCTATCTCAGCTGGGGTAACTGGACTTCGGTAAAAGGGCAGGACAGGTTGAACAGTTTTTAAATTAGGGATTAGAACACAAGACTGTCCAGGTAGACCAGAAGGAACCTTTGATTCAGAGACAGGACTTGCATAATTATTAGGCCTGTTATCTAAAGAAGGAGATTTAAGTCCTAACCTTTTGTAGTCCTCTGATACAGAGATCATTAGCCCATTCCTCAAATCCTTGTCACGATTGTTCCTATTCATTGGCATATGAAGTCGTGGGTTAGGGTTAGAACTGTGGCGATTCCTGCTACGCAGTGAGCTGAAAACCATGTTGCACCCTTCAATTGTACATCTGTGCTTTATCTTCAGATGGACAGCATTATAATGAATCTTTAATGTTCCTTTGTCATAAAAAGTTTTTTCACAAGCTGTGCAGAAGACACGTCCCTTTCTGGGTCCAGACCCATTTCGGTCAACATGCTTCAATGTACCTTCAGGGGAAACTGATGCCAAATCATAGTTTGACATGGTGTGTGAGCTAGAATCACTCAACGGGCTATCATCTTCAACTTTGGTCATAACATCATGAGCACTTACGTTAGACTCATTCTCTAAATGAAATGATGCAGAACTGGAAGCCAAGAAGCTGCTCTCAGAGAATGATATATGGGGATCTTGTGTGCTCTCATTTCCTCTGTCTTGACTTCTTTCTGTTAGCGGCCTCTCGGGCGGTGAGCCAATGAGTGGTGGAGGCAGGGGGCTAAAGAACTGAAATGGCAGTGTGAAAGCCATGTTATTGATCATGTTCTCAAATGGATGTATAGAAGATGGAGATGCTTTCTCCAATACAGGAGGTACAATAGGACTGCTCCTGGGGTTGCTGTTCTCAATAAATGCCCTGATGTCAGAATTTGATCTGGTAGGGGGTATAAGTACAGTGTAGCCTTCTTTTTCGTGGATTGCCATAAGTTCTACAATGGACTTGGTTTCCCCAAAGCGAAGAAACTGTTGTAATGTAGCCAATTCTTCTTCGACTGTCATTATGGTCCAGTGATCTAGGACTTTTCCAGATGCATCCTACACCAAGTGAATGAAAAAAAGGAACTTAGTCACACATATGCAAACTTCCCAGATTGTAAGGAAATTAATGTCTGGATAATATAGTTCTAAATGTCAACAAATTCCGCAATGCGATTCAAAGTCTTGCAATTACCAAATATAATATAATTGTATAAAATGAAAACAGTGCTAAATGTTTAGCATACTTTTTAGTATTTACTTTTGGAAAATTTCCCAATTAATACAGAAACAAAACTAGGAAAATTATGGTTACACCATTTTTCTGTTAAGGCTCATAAAGTGTATGATAGTCAACTGAATACTCTCCATTAAGCTGTTGGGGAGAAAAACCAACCCTTCATTATTTTGATTTATCCACTTTAGAAATGATCACACCTATTGGTATCCCCCTCAGCCTTGCAGAATCCATGATAAAAAGGGGCCAATCATTTACAGACATTTGTAATCATGGGCAGCCACAATCCTATACAAACAGGGGAAACTATGGCTGCCCTGAAATGCTTTAGTAAAGACTGAATTTGAGTTTTGCTTCGCCTATGTGTAGTCTGAATTCTTGTTACATCTAATTCGATTTTAGCTTTTTCTCACCTATCACACCTATCGTCTTATACTAGTATGCTGGTGTCTGAAGTGGATATTTTATTTTTAATTTATTTTGGTGGTCTATATTTTACATTTATGTTGGAATAAAACCAGTGGGGAACTGATCCTGAAACCTTTCCGTGCTCATCAGGTAATGAAAATGTGAATCTGGAATTGTGCCCTATCCTTTTGAATACAATTGAGCTCTTATGGACAACATTAAATTGATGGCTATGCTTCAGCTCTTAAACCTCAACAGGTATGTATGGTGCTTAGGGGTATTCCATCTGCCTTGCTGCAGTGAGGTGTCAAATCAGTTTAACCAGTTAAAAATATGAATTTTAATTTCTGTTTCTCAAGGATCAGTGCAGTAGCATTTTTTCCATTTTCAGCAGTAGCGGCTCTGTAAGTTAACTTTGCTGATTGTGCATGAGAAAAGAGGGCTAGTCACTCGCTAATACTTCCCAGTATTAATGGGAAAACAATAGTGATCATTCGAACAGGAACTACTATTATATTCCTACAAGATTTGTTCACCACTGCCTATATTGCAGCTTTGCATCATTATATTCTAACCAAAAGCTTTGTTTAAAAAAGATGCCTGGCCTTTATATCCAGGAAATTCCATCTGCAAGATCTCTGCAGCGGAAAAACTGGTATAGGCTGAATCCCCCTTCTGTGGTCTCTGTAAATTAAAACAAATTTATTCACTGGGAGACTAGGACCCCTTCAAAATGTATATCAGAAAGAGCAGATTTGTGAGTTCAAGTACAGGTAGTTCCTGATAAAATTCAGTGAATTAATCAATGTACTGACATCTACACAAACTTAAAATATAGTTTTGAGTGGATAAACCTGTTAAAACTGAACTCTGGGACCAAACATTTTAATTTAAATATATTCTCAAATAGCCACAAAGGGTAAAAAACAACTTTATGTACATGAAATGCCCTTGCAAACCCAAATATTAAAAGCAGCAGTGGCATGATGGACTGGTTCATGCCCTCTGGGTGTGTCCCAAAATTAAACCATTCTGTATTGCGGTAGTACTCTATGCTACCACACACTTAGTATAAAACGGTTTGCCCTTAACCCCTTTATCTTTTTTACAGGAAACTCCTGCACCGAGGCAAAGTGCAGAAGTTATTTCATGCTAGATTACTGCACAGACCTAGAAAGAAAATACACAGGGGACACCAAGATTTAAGTAGGAATACACATGCCTCATATTGAGATGCTGTTTATTTAGCCTGGATTTCATCTTTAATTGTAATGTAAAATACAAATGCGTATTGCTTTCCATTAAAAAGGGAGAGAGCTACATGTTAGCATTTCATGTGTAATTTTAAATTGATCAGTTAATGTAAGGAGAAAAGCCCTGCAATTTAAGTTTAAGATGAGCTGCTCATTTAAGGCGAGCTCCATTTTTCTCCCCATTGCAAGTTTAATAATCTTCCAGGCAACTAAAGATCAGAGAATAAATGAAGGCGTATTGATCTATAGCCAGCGTCCACAAAGCACAGCTGTAATTACACTTGAGTGTTGGAGTTATATCAAACTCTGGCCTTGTCTAACTTTTCCCAATAACTACAATAAATATTTTATCACAGGACATGTATTTGATAGCCTACTGAGATTTTTCACAGTCCATGAAAGACGTTCCAGGTTGATGAAGAATGTATCATCATATTTTTTTCATGCTGTAGAGGGTTGGAGATAATTGATTCCATATTTTTAATCCCAACACTAAAACACAAGATTATCCAGATCATTAAATATTGATCTGTGTCATGATATAACACCATAATGGAGCTTTGCATAAAAACATAATTGTAGCAACTTGTAGCAGGAAGTGTAAGCTTTTTGCAATAAGCTTAATGAGCACAATTTAACTCTGTTCTGTTATATTCTTGCCAGTTACCCAGAAATCCTTCTACTATATTTAGGGTGGACAGAAAATAAATCAGATTTTTTTTTATTTTCTTAATTGTATGGCTCTTTGCTGTGCTGCCCTGGTTAGACAGCAAACTAGTAGTAATTTCAAAAGTGGCTATCTATCATTCAAGACACAACATGTAACAGCTAGATTGAATGAGCCCCCAGATCCATTTATAAGGTTACAATGTTTTTTTTTTTTTTTTTTTGTGGAAAAGCAAACAACATGTTCCCTACCGAGTTTCTAGGTTTGCCATCTCTTTATTTGGCCAAAAGCAAATCTAGAAAGGAAGGTTTTGATAAGGATACTGGCATAAATACGGTAAAAAGATGCATCAACAGAGCCTTGGACCCAGAAAGCTAGCTAGCAATTTTTTATTGGTTGACATTTTTACACAGCAAAGCATCATTTAATTCCTGACAACCTTGGGCCAGGTTAAAATATCGATAAGGAGAAAGGTCTTTTTTTTTCTTTTTGAAATTCTAACATTGAAGAACTACCAAGACGGCCATGCGAGGCAGTATGTAAGTGCCTCCTGAACATCTCCAGGAATTAAAAATTATGGGTGTAATAGGCCTTGAGCCACAAAAATTCATTAAGCAGTATCATAACAACAGAGCTGTTTAACCGCTTCCCGACCGGCGCCCGAGGATGTACGTCGACAGAATGGCATGGACAGGCATAAGGGCATACAGGTACGTCCCATTTAAGATGCCGCCGTGCCATCGAGCGTGCGACACCGCGCCCCCCCGTGCGTCCGGTCGCGGGTCCCGCGGACTCGATCGCCGCGGGGATACCCGCGATCGTCTTACGGGATGGCTGAACGGGGAGATGCGGAAGTAAACAGCATTTCCTCGTTCTGCCTAGCAACTAGTGACACCGATCTTTGCTCCCTGTGATTGGAGCAGAGATCACTAGCTCACAGCCATGCCCCCCCACAGTTAGTAACACGCCTCTAGGAACACTTAACCCCTACACTGCCACCTAGTGGTTAACCCCTTCACTACCAGTGTCATTTATACAGGAATCAGTGCATTTAAATAGCACTGATTGCTGTATAAATGACAATGGTCCCAAAAATGTGTAAAAAATGTCCTATGTGTCCGCCATAATGTTGCAGTCACAATAAAAATCGCTGATCGCCGCCATTACTAGTAAAAAAAAAAAAAAAATATTGATAAAAATGCTATAAAAAACTATCCCCTATTTTGTAAACGATATAACTTCTGCGCAAACCAATCAATAATCGCTTATTGCGAGCGATTTTTTTTACCAAAAATATGTAGAAGAATACATATCGGCCTAAACTGAGGAAAAAACATTTTTTTTATATATTTTTGGGGGATATTTATTATAGCAAAAAGTAAAAAATAATGTTTTTTTTTCAAAATTGTCGCTCTTTTTTTGTTTATAGCGCAAAAAATAAAAACCGCAGGGGCGATCAAATACCACCAAAAGAAAGCTCTATTTGTGGGAAAAAAAGAACGTCAATTTTGTTTGGGAGCCACGTTGCACGACTGAGCAATTGTCAGTTAAAGCGACGCAGTGCCGAATCGCAAAAAGTGGTCTGGTCTTAAGCCAGTAAAATGGTCCAGTCTGAAAGTGGTTAAAAGAAGGCAGAAAGATATGATATGGGGGGAACAAATAGGAACCAATATGTCTCTTGTCACCTACAGTAAATCAGCTGAAGCAAAAGTAAAGTTTTGATTACTGAAATTCACTGCAAGAGTAACATATGTAAGTAGCAACAAAAGCCCTATTATTTTATCTACAAGGCTCTTGTGGCTTCTAAAAATGTGTGTAACTGCAGCTTTTGCACAGAAGGCATTTCAGTTAGTAAAACCAGTGCATACCTTGCTATACTCCATTTATATTTAACAATAAATATTTTAACTTTGATTGATAATTTGTTGCATGAAAAATGTATTATGTAAATTTGTGATTAATAGATGCTTATGGAGAAAGCCATGATGAAAAAAAAAAAAACAATTTAATGTGTTCCATTGGGATTACTCAAAAAGGAAATGCCAAGTACAAAGTGCAGCTATCCATAGTATAAACAACAATTCACCTACATCAACTAATCTGAACCACTTAAAATATGAGTTCGCTGGTTTAAGTTATTACACTTCGTACATCATTACTACCCTTGACACTTCTTTATTCAACAAGCCATTGTGTATGACAGTAATCGAAGCACTGTATTATACCTGAAGGACATAACCCCGAATGTAGTCCTGAAGTGTCCAGTCAAGTGAATGAAGGATCTGCAGGACCTCTTCTTGCTTCAAGACACTGAATAGCCGATCAAGCAGAATTTTCAGGCGAACAGGAATGGCTTGAGTGGCATAAAGAATAAGGCTGCTAATATCGAAGACCACGCTGGACTGAACAATCTCAACTTGGCTGGCGGGGTAAAAGTGTGGGATCCGTAACTTGCTTAATGCTAGGTCACAAGAAAACAAAACAAGTTTTAGAACTATGGAATCAACTGGAATGTGGACATCTGGACAGAGAACAGGGTTTAGTTACACAATATTACCATGTGCCACCCATCCGTGCCTGCACTGCTCACAATGACGAGGGTTTATTTTTGCAGGTTTGAAACTCAGACAGATGCAGTTGACCAGTGTGCATCGTATTGCCTGCAATATAAACAAACATGTTCAAGACAACAGGAATCAAAATTACCATTGATAAAAATACTGTTATTTTTTCATCCATTACTATTTTTACTACAATAAAAAATCTGTCTGGATTATTGAATAGATTTGCAGCAGACTCACATTTGCATTGTGATTTAGAATGTCATACGAACACATGCACACACTACTGAAAGGAGATCACTGACAGATTATAGTCCATGGCCAGAGTTTATAGCTTCCAAATGTAATGTAATGATCACGTTTCATCACGGAACACATTACTCTTTGCATCTTCTACATCTGGGCACCTTATGCAGGTCATAAATAATCACTGATATTGTGGCTTTTCACAGTCAAGAGCACAATTCAAAAGGCAAAAACACCAAAGATTGAAATCTATTGCAGCCAAAAAAATATAGTCCATCAAAATCCCTAAAAAGAATTGCAGATAAATGAATGGTAATGCTAATAAAGTATTTCCTGAATGCCATATATCACTCTATGTTACATAGAAATAGTAAATGGTTATGTAATTGAACTGTACATATATTATATCTTCAAATGAGGAAAAATAAGACACCCGTGTGGGCTGAAATATTCTGAGCCACTAAAATCAAATAATATACCACTTTTGCATTAATGTAGGCTTAACAGACTAGTAATGCACCAAATAATTTGCACCCATTGGCCAGCACTGTAGCGGACATCAAATTAGTCAATTCGTGCTTAATACATTTGGTGATAAGTCCATGGATTTGTGTTCTGCCCTGTACACACGGTCGGAAATTCCGACGGAAAAGGTCCGATCGGATTATATTGTCAGGAATTCCGATCGTGTGTGGGCTCTATCGGACTTTTTCCGTCGGAAAAAAAAATTTGAGAGCAGTACCTCAAATTTTCCGACAACAAAATCCGATCACATTTTTTCCGATCGTTTGTAGAGAATTCCGATCGGACAAAGTGCCACGCATGCTCAGATCAAATTACGAGACCAAAGCTATTGGCTACTAGCCGCAACGTAGTCCCGTCGCAACGAACGAACGCCATCACGTTCCGAATGATCGGATTTTCCGACAACCTTGTCCGACCGTGTGTATGCAACACCAGTTTTGGACAAAATCCGTTGCAAAAAATCAGACGGGTTTTTTTGTCGGAATGTCCGACCGTGTGTACGGGGGCTTACGAGTCAAAATACAAAGTTCTGCACCCATTTCTTACTTTTTGCTTAACCTCCCTGGCGGTATGATTATTTCAGGTTTTTGATGCTCAAATCGGTACATTGTTTTGCATGGAAATTTGGCGTTTTATATTGTAGGCCTGTAATTCTTAGGAATAACACACCTAAATCTGTCCAAACAAGAGTCTGGTAGACATCCCGACAAATACAAAATCATAAATTATAATATAATAAATAACTATAAATAATTATAACAAATTATAACATAATAATAACATTTATTCAATAATGTAATCAAATCAAAAAACACTGAAATTTGCTCAGTTGCAGAATTGTCTCTGTCGTTACTTTCAGTGTTTGATGACGAATTTCCCCACAAATCACTATCGCTCAATTCTGAAAGTGATTCTAATTTAGCATCGCTGTTTTCTAGCTGGTCTAAAACCGCTTTTGACGTAAAGGGACACTTTTATGGACATTCCCAAGTTTCCAGGCAGAAATAACAGTATATATAATATAAAACTTCATGCAGGGCACTGGACAAAGCATTAGGGCCAAAAGGGATGTAAAATTATTTGATACAGTAATGTAATCTGTAAGATTACAGTGTACTGTATGTATTGTGTGTTTTTAACTTTTTGAATTTGGTGCCGGGCTCCTTCCCTGTGCGTCACAGCGCTCGAAGGTAACAGAGCCCGGCACTGTGATAGAGTACACAGCCCACACACACGGCGGGGACACATCGCAGGATCCTGGGGACAAGGTAAGTAACGTTGCCTGGATCCTGCAATGTGATCCCGGGTGTGGCTCTGGGTTACCACTTTTGATAATGAAATCTCACCCTGAGCCACACTCGGGATTACCGCCAGGGAGGTTATAGAATACATTTTAAAGTTTTGCAAACCATTCATATAACACATATACAGAGGTAGTGGTACGCCCCTCCCCCAAGAAAAAACATAGTTGTCCACAGGAGACACAATACCAGGTGCAGAACATGCAAAAAAAAAATATACAGAACATGGCACAGTTATGGGAACTGAAAATACAATGTGGCTATATCTTTTACATTTCACTTTAAGGCCACAATGGGAAAAGGAATTGCGGGATAAGGAGTTCAAGTTAATGTACCCACAGATATTAGATGCCCACTGGGATATATAGTTTATGAAAACTTCAGACACTAAGATGCCTTTTAAAAAAACGGTTGATCCCCATTGCACTGGCCTATAATAAAAAGAGCGGATTTGGTGTGCTTTGTTGGAATCCACTCCACCAACCTATTTCAAGAAATATGAAAATGAGTTGACACGACAAATCTTGAATGTTCACTGTTCACTTCCCAACTAAAAAGTGGGTGTTTTGGAAGGCCTACAGACTTACAAAAATAAATACCTACAGTTGTGCTCATAAGTTTACATACCCTGGCAGAATTTATGATTTATTGGCCATTTTTCAGAGAATATGAATGATAACACAAAAACATTTCTTTCACGCATGGTTAGTGTTTGGCTGAAGCCATTTATTATCAAATTTACTCTTTTTAAATCATAATGACAACAGAAACTACCCAAATGACCCTGATCAAAAGTTTACATACCCTGGTGATTTTGGCCCGATAACATGCACACATGTTGACACAAAGGGGTTTGAATGGCCATTAATGGTAACCATCCTCACCTGTGATCTGTTTGCTTGTGATTAGTGTGTGTGTATAAAAGGTCGATGAGTTTCTGGACTCCTGACAGACCCTTACATCTTTCATCCAGTGCTGCACTGACGTTTCTGGATTCTGAGTCATGGGGAAAGCAAAAGAATTGTCAAAGAATCTGCGGGAAAAGGTAGTTGAACTGTATAAAACAGGAAAGGGATATAAAAAGATATCCAAGGAATTGAGAATGCCAATCAGCAGTGTTCAAACTCTAATCAAGAAGTGGAAAATGAGGGGTTCTGTTGAATCCAAAACCACGGTCAGGTAGACCAACTAAAATTTCTGCCCAGAAAATTGTTTGGGATGTAAACAAAAACCCACAAATAACTTCATGGGAAATAAAGGACTCTGAAAACATGTGGTGTGGCAGTTTCAAGAGGCACAATAAGGAGGCACTTGAAGAAAGATGGGCTGCATGGTCGCGTTGCCAGAAGAAAGCCATTACTACACAAATGCCACAAAGTATCCCGCTTACAATACTCCAAACAGCACAGAGACAAGCCTCAAACCTTCTGGCACAAAGTAATTTTGAGTGTTAGCTTTTTGGCCACAACCATAAACGCTTCATTTGGAGAGGAGTCTACAAGGCCTATGATGAACGGTACACCATTCCTACTGTGAAACACAGAGGTGGATTGCTGATATTTTGGGGACGTGTGAGCTACAAAAGGCACAGGAAATTTTGGTCAAAATTGATGGCAAGATGAATTCAGTATGTTATCAAAAAATGCTGGAGAAATATTTGCAATTATCAGCCAGGAAGCTGCACATACGTACTTAGACATCCCAACATGACAATGATCCAAAACACAAGGCCAAGTCGACCTGTCATTGGCTACAGCAGAAAAAAAGTGAAGGTTCTGGAGTGGCCATCTTAGTCTCCTGACCTCATTATCATTGAGCCACTCTGGGGAGATCTCAAAAACGTGCAGATCATGTAAGACAACCCAAGAATTTACAGGAACTGGAGGCTTTTTGCCAAGAGGAATGGGCAGCTTTACCATCTGAGAAGATAAAGAATCATCCACAAATACCACAAAAGACTTCAAGCTGTCATTGATGTTAAAGGGGGGCATAACACTGTATTAAGAACTGGGGTATGTACACTTTTGATCATTTGGGTAGTTTCTGTTGTCATTATGATTTAAAAAAAGAGTAAACACAGTTGATTGATAATAAATTGCTTCCGCCAAACACTAACCATGAGTGAAAGAAAAGTTATTGTGTTATCATTCATATTCTCTGAAAAATGGCCAAGAAATCATAAATTCTGCCAGTGTATCTAAACTTATGAGCACAACCATATATCAGGTAGACATTCCCTAATGTCTGTGGGTACCTAAAAAAAGAGGTGAAAGCAAACAGCTAAATGCACAGCTACAAGTATAAACTTTTTAAGACAAGAAATAATGGACCCCTCTGTGGGGGTGTACCATCATCCTCGAATGCAAGTCATGCAAAAACAAAATTGAACTACCTGGAATTTTTTACGGTACTAAAACAAGATCAAACATATCAGGTACTGTTTTACCTGTCAAAAATGTGTAACTAAGGCAGCACTGCCAGAGTCTGAACTCACTTTTCTCACCTACAGTTAAAGTAATACAGCTCTGTCCAAGATGCCTGAAGTTTGTTTGTGATTGGATATTGATAGAGTAGCAAAAACATGATGAGGTCAACCCTGAGCTCTTATATCGGCCAGCTCTCTCTGTATTCCGCAGTGTAAAGCCTCAATTGACTTCCAGTGCTACATTTCCCACCTATTAAGTTGTGCAGGGAACTACAGGATACAAATATAAATAACTCCTCAGATGCAACTTAAGTTATGGATTATTTATTTTAATTAGTACCTAACAGGGTTAAATGGGGGCATTTTATGTCTGTTGCTTTAAGTCAGACAAAAATATTACCCATGCCGGAAATTTTAATTGGTTTCCTATTGTGCTCAATATTCAGAGGGAAGGCAGGAGTCAAAGTTCATGGCCTATGTAACAACTGGAAAATACACATTTCAGAGGGGATAACAATCTTTTATGGTCAGATTGTTTTCTAATGAAAGTCTGCTTTCTTACATCTCTGGATAGGAATGTTAGGACATCAAAAGTCCTATTTCAGGGAGGTGTACGTCAGTAAAATAAAACAGCTTACTCTCAGAGTATCTATTCTAAATGTAACCCACTTGCATTAAGGAGGAAGCCAGCTTTCACTAGATTCTTTAATATGGATGATTACATTTGTAATTGTTCAAATGACAGCCAGATAAGACGGGGAGAGGGAGAAGTAATTCTGGACTGGGTAAATGTAGAATTCCTCCATGTCTGGAAATGAAGTGCTCTGCATACTATGCCCGACAATGAGCCAATGTTGGGGATACATATTAATCCTCTGGGGAAACCATTCCTGTACAGAGTGGAAAACAGATTATGGGAGTCTAAGAAAACTAGTCTCAAGTTACCCCTATTAGCATTTCATCAGCAGCACTTCCTACAGGGGTTTAGAACATCTGCTGAAACTCTGTGTGCAAGTGATTTATAGATTGAATTTATCTAAATACAATGGTTAAAAAAAAGTGGTTTTATGGTAATAAGGATACCGAACTGTTTGGTATAAGGAGAATTGCATCATAATGATATCTTGCTTCAGATTGCAGAAATATTTATTTCTACCACCGCTCTTTAAAACATGATAAAGTCATTTTGTTCAAATGGGGAAAAACAAGACACACTTATGTTTTTAGAAAATTATAAAAAAATGTCAAATTTACACATAATGGGATCAGCATCAGCAACCGCAAAAAATAATATTTCGATTTTTTTATACGCTAGAGAAGGTTTTCTTAACAAGGATTCCTTGAACAACGGCACCACCGTTGCAAATCAGCAAATTTCCACTGACCACCACTTTAACAGTAGTGGTGGTGTCCACCAACACTAATGGTCCATGTAAAAGGGGTTGTAAACCCTCACAGTTTTTCATCTTTATGCATTTTATGCATTAAGGTGAAAAACCTCTTGTGCTGCAGCAGCCCCTCAGAGCCCCCCCCCCCCTTTTACTTACCTGAACCCGTTCGTTCAGCGACAGGGACAAGCACAGCGGATCCACTGTCTCAGGTCTTCATTGGATAGATTAATAGCAGCAGGAGCCATTGGCTCCTGCTGCTGTCAATCAAATCCAGTGACACGGGAACCGGGGTGCGGGGCTGAGTCCTGCTGTCTGTGTCAATGGCCGCAGCAGCAGGACTTGGGAGCACGCCCGCACAAGTATCCCCATGGAAAGCGGAGCCAGGAGCGCCACAGGGGGACCCCAGAAGAGGAGGATCGGGGCTGCTCTGTGCAAAACCCTTGCGCTGCATTTCTAGATTTCATAGTTTGCCACGTCACGAATGTTAATTCTCCATTACGAACGCTAGTTTACAAGACTGACCGCTTCTGACTCATTCTTGCTTCCGAGCATGCGTGTTTGTTACTTTGGACTTTTGTCCCATGGACTTGTGTACACACGCTCGGAAAATCTGACAACAGATATTTGTCCGCGGAAAATTTTAATACCTGCCATTCAACATTTGTCCATGGAAAATCCGACAACAATTGTCCGATGGAGCATACAAACGGTCGGATTTTCCGCCAACAGCCTGTCATCACACATTTCCCGTCTGAAAATACGATCGTGTGTACGAGGCTTTAATAATCCAAGATGGATACAACTGCAAACAATGGTGGGAAGATCCTTCTGCTAGAGTCCTCTAAAACAAACATCTACCGAAAAATGGGATATCTGCTTTGGTTGGACAGACATTTGAAGGTGAAGTGTTAAAACTGGGAAAAGGAAGAAAAGAAAAAAAAAAAAAAAAAAAACTTACCTCATTCATTTTGTGCTTTGGTTCAGTCCCCACAAACAGCTGAATCTCATTCCCTGGAATGCACTCACTAACACACAAAACAGAAGGTCAAGTTACTTTCTGAAAACATTTCTTGGCAATGCATCTCAAACCAGCTACCACCCTCATCATAGATATTCTTTCTGCTACAACTAATGACTTCTGTTTAGTATCAATAAACATTAACCCATTTTAGGTAGTTTGCTGCAAAAGTAGGGATTGATCACCAGGATGAGTTTATGGATAAACACAGATCCATCTTTCATTTTTTTCGGCAGTATGGATTCTCTCCAAATGCAGCAAGTAGTAAGAGACCACAAAAAAAGAAGTCTACGTTGGCTTTTTGTTTTGGTGATTCTGCCAATCCTGTTCCCAGTTTTACATATAATTGATATCATATTTTTTTTTTTTTAACTGACCCCCATAAAAGACTCTAACACAATAGACACAGAATAATGGCTGGAAGCTCCTATGATCATATCAGCACATATGTATTGAATTGTGGGGGATAGGGACTGGTGAGTATTAGGCTCCATTCACACTAGCGCGTTTTTTGATGCATTTTGCAGAAAACAGTCCCTGGTGTTTTTACCTCTAAATGTTAGGATACAGATATATTCTGTGATTTTAGGAATGCACCCATCCCTATTAACTACTTGCTGCTGGGCGGCATACCTGTACGTCGCCCGACTTCGAGTGGTTATACCAGAATAATGCTGCAGCTACAGGCTTCATCCTGGTATCTAAAACTGGTGGAGTACTTTATAAATAGCTGCTGGATTGATATTGCAAGTGGAGGGAGGGGGTCACCCACCATGCCATCACCCACCATTTTATTCTCTAGGACCTCTGTTGTAAGAAAACATATAATGTTTGGTTTTAAGTAATAGTAAAATTAGCAAAAAAAAAAACAGATTTTTCATGTATGTGAGAAGTTTGAGAAAAAGGCCTGGTCTTCAAGTGGTTAAAATAATCTACTGAGCTGACCAGAACTAGTGCCTGAGGAAGCCGATTTCTAATATTTACAGCTCTTACTGTGAAAAAGCCTTTCTGTATGTGGAGATTAAATCGTTTTTCCTCCAGACAATCTAAGACCATCAGTTCCCTCATCTCTACCAAGATGCTCAGTCATATATTTACATCTTCTGTAAAATATTTAAGTTTGCCTTATGTTCCAAAATGATCAAATTCTATGCCAAGTTATCCATTCCATAGACCGTGATACAAATTTCTGCAAATACTAGATCAGATTGTGTTGTTTCCTATAACAGGGTACTGGGTGCATTGCCACATTGGGCACATGACTGCTCTGGCTCGTTGGCAATCATTTCTCTACCTATTTTACAGTTCTAAATTGATCTCCCAATTCTGAACTCAAGTAACCTCCCAAAACTGTTCATTTCATTAAAGGGAATAGCAAATAGGGTTTTGACAGACTTAATATGAAATAATTCAATATGTGTTTGTAGTGTTCAGTTCTATCGAAGATGAAAAGAAAGCAGCAGATGCTGGTAATTTTCATGCCACCATGCAGTGAATTGTAAGCATATTACTAAGAACACGGAACGTGAAATATAGACTGGCATTGCGCTACCAAGGGGAGCGGGGGATAGATTCTGAAGTCACAGTCTTTTCACTGAAAGTGATACAGTTGTAGGTCATAAGTTTATTTATGATTTATGATTTCTTGGCCATTTATGAATGATAACACAAAAACATTTCTTTCACTCATGGTTAGTTTTTGGCTGAAGCCATTTATTATCAATCAACTGTGTTCACTCTTAAATCATAATCACAACATAAACTACCCAAATGACCCTGATCAAAAGTTTACATACCCTGGTGATTTTGGCCTGATAACATGCACACAAGTTGACACAAAGGGGTTTGAATGGCCATTAAACCATCCTCACCTGTGATCTGTTTGCTTGTAATTAGTGTGTGTGTATAAAAGGTCAATGCGTTTCTGGACTCCTGACAGACCCTTGCATCTTTCATCCAGTGCTGCACTAACGTTTCTGGATTCTGAGTCATGGAGAAAGCAAAATTATTGTCAAAGGATCTCAAGCCTTCTGGCACAAAGTAATTTGGAGTGATGAGACTAAAAGTGAGTTTTTTGGCCACAACCATAAATGCTACATTTGGAGAGGAGTCAACAAGACCTATGATGAAAGGTACACCATTCCTACTGTGAAACACGGAGGTGGATCGCTGATGTTTTGGGGATGTGTGAGCTACAAGAGCACAGAAAATGTGGTCAAAATTGATGGCAAGATGAATGCAGTATGTTATCAAAAAATAATGGAGAAACATTTGCATTCATCAGCCAGGAAGCTGAGCATGGGACATACTTGGACATTCCAACATGACAATGATCCAAAACACAAGGCCAAGTCGACCTGTCATTGGCTACAGCAGAAAAAAAGTGGAGGTTCTGGAGTGGCCATCTCAGTCTCCTGACCTCAATATCATTGAGCCACTCTGACAGCCCAAGAATTTACAGGAACTGGAGGCTTTTTGCCAAGAGAAATGGGCAGCTTTACCATCTGAGAAGATAAAGAGCCTCATCCAAAGATACCACAAAAGACTCCAAGCTGTCATTGATGTTAAAGGGGGCCATTCACGGTATTAAGAACTGGGGTATGTAAACTTAAGATCAGGGTAATTTGGGTAGTTTATGTCGTCATTATGATTTAAAAAGAGTAAACACAGTTGATTGATAATAAATGGCTTCAGCCAAACACCAACCATGAGTGGAAGAAATGTTTTTGTGTTATCATTCATATTCTCTGAAAAATGGCCAAGAAATCATAAATTCTGCCAGGGTATGCAAACTTATGAGCACAACTGTAGGTGTCCAGAATTCTGGAGCGGAAGGGTAAAACACTAATATACAATGTCCATGTAATGAGGAAATGACACTGTGTCCTGTAATCATTTAGTGTAGACTTTATTGGTTATTTTGTTTCATATATACGTAGAGGAAAGAAGGTGGGGGGTCTTTTTGTGTCTGTGTTATTACAACCAGTACATTCTTCTAGTGAATTATAGAAATGAGAACTTCTTGATTGCCAAGGGTAAGACAATTACCCAAGCTTAAAGAGTAGCTCTACTTTTGTTGAGAAAACAATCCCCCTCTGGGTAATCAATGTACATTGCATTGGATTTCAACAATCTTTGTTGCAGATTCCTACCCGTTACCACTCTGAAGAAAAAGCAATTTGCTAGATTATTTATCACAGGTACTTATATAGTGCCATCAATTAACGCAGCGCCTTCACATATATATTGCACATTCACGTCAGTCCCTGCCCTCAAGGAGCTTACAATCTAAGGTCCCTAACTCACATACATACACATACTTGGGCCACTTTTTGACAGGATCCAATTAACTTACCAGCATGTCTTTGGAGTGTGAGAAGAAACTCACAAAGGCACAGGGAGAACATGCAAACTCCAGGCAGATCCAGGCATTTATCTGAATGGGAGTGACATATTCATTATTAATCAGCTGATGCCTTTGCAGTGTTCCAAACGAGGAAAGCGGAGGGGTCTGCATCCCTTTAGAAGTGATGAGCCATTGGGAGTATCTCACCAAAAACTTGATTTTTGTTGCATAGGAAACCTAAAATATGAATCTTAGTGTAGACTTGTGGGAAAATCAGTGAGCCAATCATACAAGCAGGAAATAAATTTTTTTGGGAAGTTCTTTTCACCAACTGTGTACAGAAGGCCTCCAGGTTTCCATATCGCATTGAACTTTTATAAAATATTACAACAGCAGATTTAAAGTGATACTAAAGTCTCTTTTTTTTCTATAAAAGTAACAAACATGTTATACTTACCTCCTCTGTGCAGTGGTTTTACACAGAGCAGCCCGGATCCTCCCCTTCTGTGGTCCTTGGCTGGAGCTCCTTGCCCCTCCCTCCTGTTGATTCCACCCACAGAAAGCAGCTTGCTATGGGGGCATCCGAGCCGAGCTGCAGCTCCGTGTATCCATTCAGACACAGAGCTGCAGTTCAGCCCCTCCCCGTCTCACTCCTGATTGGCTAACTGAGTTTAATTGACAGCAGCGGAAGC
This sequence comes from Lithobates sylvaticus, assembly GCA_028564925.1. Lineage (NCBI taxonomy): Eukaryota > Metazoa > Chordata > Amphibia > Anura > Ranidae > Lithobates > Lithobates sylvaticus. Next base: position 545,318,923 of record CM053029.1, read on the forward strand.
CAATTGCACCACTGCTGTGTCTCAGCCAATCAGGAGGGAAGATGACCAAGGCACTCGTGGACATCGCTGGATAGAGATGTGGCTCAGGTAAGTATTAGGGGGGCTAATAATTAGGGGGGCTGCTGCACACATTGAATGCATTTAGATAAAAAACCTTCTGACTTTACAACCACTTTAAAAGAAAAGGTACTTTTTAAGAACATTCAACTTCAATATGGCTTGTGTGGAATTAATGGCTATACTTTTTCCAACAAAAAAAGGAGTTATCCTTTAAATAAAACTGCCCAAACTATCTAAATGTAACAGGAATAGAAACTGAAGCGCCACACTACTGCTAAGGGGTCCAAGGTTGCTGTCAACAAGCTGCTGATAAGGCTTTTAATTCACACTGAAATAATAAATAAATAATCTGATAAAAAGGGGCCACTTGGAGCCCTGAAACGCGTTGACTACTTTTTAGGATTGTAACCCTGGCTTTTGATGGAATAAAGTTGTATTCTGGACCTCTTAGCAGTGGTATGGCACTTCAATTTCAATTCTTGTTACATTACACTACAAGCCAAGGTGACTGAGGAAATCCTCTGTGGTGTAGAAGCCACCTTCTCAGGAACCAGATCATTTACATCAACATCAGTACCTTAAAGCGATTGTAAACCTTCACATTTAAAAAATAAAAATAACAAACATGTCATGCTTACCTGCTCTGTGCAGTGGTTTTGCACAGAGCAGCCCCGATCCTCTTCTTCTGGGGTCCCCCGTTGGCACTCCTGGCCCCTCCTCTATATCGGGTGCCCCCACAGAAAGCCGATTTCCATGGGGCTCCCAAGTCCGGCTGCTGCATCCATAGACAGCATGACTCTGCCCCGCCCCCGTGTCACAGCTTTTGATTGACAGCAGCGGGAGCCAATAGCTTTTGGTGCTATCAATCTGTCAAAAGAGAGTGTCAGCGTCTGGAACGGCTGCGCTCGTGCACATTGCTGGATCGAATTGGGCAAGGACTGCATTAAAGTGAAAAATCTTAAGGCTTTACAACCACTTTAAGTTAATAATACTAGTAAGATAACTCTATGGGTCCAGTGCTATCTTTCCTCTTTCCTCAACTGTTCAAACTATCTAAATCAGTGGTTCTTAACCTCAGTCCTCATTACCCCCCACCAGGCCATGTTTTGGGAATTTCCCTTAGATAAAATAGCTGTCCAAAATACCAAGCCATTGACTTAGATTTAAAGCACCTGTGCAAGATAAAAGGAAAGCCTGCAAACATGGCCTGGTGGGGGGTAATGAGGACTGAGGTTAAGAACCACTGATCTAAATGGCTGCTTTCAAATATATGGAAAAAAAAAAAAAATTGCGCGCTCAGAGCAGCCGATGCAGGTGGACTTTGGGATCGATGTATTAAAGTAAAATAAGCTGCTCATTTAGCACGAAAAAAATTTCCTGAGCTTAATGAATGAGGTGAAGTTCTGCTAACTTCCATCATCCAATCATGTGCAAGCAATAATACATATCATATATAATACATAATATATATTTTTTTACTTTTCTTGCACATGATTGAGTATTCTTTTTTTTTTTTAAATATCTTTATTTATCAAAAAAATTTCCTTTTTTTTTCCTTTACAACAGTTTGCATTGCTTACACACAGATATTATAGTGGATACATTTACTTTGTACATTAACATATTTAGTTGCCATAATTCGATATAAATATAGCCTTGTGTTTATTGTATTAAATTTACAGTCTGTCTACATATAACATTCATTCTTCAAGATCCATCCCAATATTGGGTATTCTTTTGAAGTGAATATTCATCACATTCACTATCTAAGGAAAACATTTCCTTGTAAAGTGAATAGCCTATTTGCCTAGTAAACCAATCCCTACAAGTGAAATAATTTTAGACATATATTAGAATAATGCATTCCTCCCTTACTACATAGGCACATGCTGTCAGACCTAAGGAGCGCACACAATCCAGTTTATTAATTTAAGTATAGTAAGAAAATGGCGTATTCAGCAATGTCTACAAGGATCTAGTAAAAGCATGTGGCTACAGTCAGATGAGCCCAGCACATCAGAAGAGACAAAATACTTCTACAAGTAATGTCTCTGTATCAATTAACTGGCTGAGCACAAGCCACAGCTCATACAGAAAGAGATTAGATCACCATTAGGCCTCGTCATGTCCACTTTAACCCTTTCTGGAACACGCAGCAAACTGATATATAATGCACAAATGTCGGATGTGATGAATCCAGAAATACAGTACATGGACCCTATGTATACACGGGATACAATCCTTTGTATATTACAAATATGAAAGAGTATCCAAACCTCAAACCAACAATATAATATACCGTATATACTCGAGTATAAGCCAAGTTTTTCAGCACATTTTATTGTGCTAAAAGTCCCCCCCTCGGCTTATACTCAGTCAGGCACTTTTCTGCAGCAGAAAATGACATTTTCCGACCCAAATTTGGGGCCTCGTATCTCGGGGCCTCTTGGTGCAAACCCAGTGGACCCAACACTACAACATATCCAAAGATGGGGTTCCTAGCACCAAGGGGCCCCAAGATACGGGGCCCCAAATTCGGTCAACTGTGTCCACCTGCAGCAATGTCATTTTGGGACCCTTTGGGTCCAGAGACCCCAAATTTTGGCTGCAGATAGGGGGCATCTAGGAACCCTTAACTACCAAGTTTGAAGTTTGGGGACCTATGGCTGCAAATGGGCACAGTGAAATGGGCACAGTGAGGCAAATGGGCATTGTTGACCCACTTTTCCACTTACAGTAGCTGTGCATTTCTCACCCTAGGCTTATACTCAAGTCAATAAGTTTTTTCATTTTTTTTGCGGTAAAATTAGGTGCCTCGGCTTATATTCGGGTCGGCCTATACTCGAATATATACGGTAATGCAGCTTCACAGTCCTCGGGTGGCTGCATCCTTTTTCAGAGTTTAAGTTGCTTTATTTTCACCTGGTAATGCTGAAAATGAGTGCATCGCTAATATTGATGTTAAATTCATTGTGATATCAATATGTGATAAAGAATTAAATAAATCAATAAATAAGTGATAAATTCATTGCAAAAATCTATTAATATTAAAAAAAATAAATAATTCCCCCCCCCCCAAAAAAAAATATTTAAAAAAAGAGAAAAAAAAAAAGAAGGGGAAAACTAAAGCAACGTCCCATCCAAATAGTAATCAATGAAAGAGTCTGTGCAAAATTAGCCTCCAGAGGAAAGAAGATGAATTGCAGGAAAAAGAAGTCAATCTTCCCAAAAATCAAATGTGTGGTAAACACCCAAGTGTAAGGTAGCTTGCTTCCCAAAAAGCCGTGACTGCCGATAACAGTCTCACCCGCCACAGGGAATTTAGTCTCCCCAAAACTTATAGGTATCCGGAAACAGACGATTTTTATTATTAATACATTTTTCAGTGAATTTATCACTTATTTATTATTTAATTCTTTATCACATATTGATATCACAATCAATTTCACATCAATATTAGCGCTGCACTCACTTTGTTATTTATCTTATTGGAAGTTTTTTGTATTGAACTTCAGGTGCTGGCTGCTTTATTTCTAGTTTTCATATTTACTTCAGTTGTTGATTATCATCTAGCGCAGCTTTAGCCTTGGGGCTTTTTTCTTTTATAATCCTGAAAATAACACACTTCTCATTCCTCGGTGGCCTCGTCACTCCTCCACTGTATCTATGGAGGGAGCCATGATTGTCATCATAGGCTGTTCTAATATGGACTACACATGTCTCTTCATATATATATTAAATGGGGGGGGGGGGGGCAATCGGTAGTTTACAAAGACAGCCGAGTTGGAAGATATTCTAGGAAGTGACAAGAACACTGCATTTCTGGTAAGATCAACAGGTATTTTCTATATTTGCTGAAAAGGATCTTAGCTTGAGAAAAAAAGAAACCTAATGCAGGCACCACGTAGGCAGGTGCAGTTAGCTTGCTAACCACTAGATAGCTCTGTTCCCTATATGGTCTGATAAAGGGGAAGTTATAAGCAGGTGATGGCTCCCCTCTTAGCCCCGTACACATGGTCAGAAATTCCGACCACAAAATCCGTCTGATTTTTTCCGTCAGATTTTGTCCGACGCTGGTGTTGCATACACACGGTCGGACAAAGTTTTCGGAAAATCCGTTCATTCTGAACGTGGTGACGTTCGTTGCGTACGACGGAACTACGTAGAGGCTAGTAGCCAATAGCTTTGGTCTCGTAATTTAATCTGAGCATGCGTGGCACTTTGTCCGTCGGAATTCTCTACACACGACCGGAAAAAGTCCGATCGGATTTTGTTGTCGGAAAATTTGAGAGCAGGATCTCTGTCAGGATTCAACATGGTCCGATCGGACATTTTCCGACCGTGTGTACGGGGGCTTAGATAAGTTCCTCCTCTAGTCATGTCAGGGGTACAGTGAGGGCCCATATAAAGGCTGTGGGAAGGGCCCAGTGTAGTTGGGGTATAGGAGCCAAAACACCCCAGAGCTGCTAGGATGTGGTTACCTACAGAGCTTATTTACAGGATCCTCTGCAGGGCTGAAGCCCCAGGCAAGATGGAGCAGAACACAGAAGGAACAGCTGGAGTCACCTTGACTCCTATGACCTTCTTCTGCAGGTCCTGCAGCGGGGTGCAAAAGGCCTTTTAGGCCAGCCATAGTCCTCTGATAGGAATAGTGGTGAAGCCTGGGAATGAATGTGCCATCTGGGAGCGTGACCAGCTGGGCAGAGCTATGGAAGGGGCATGGAAGAGACTGGTATACTAATGTGAGCGCCCTGATTTTACCTGGTGAAGGATGCTAAATACTGTGGACTTGGAATACATAGGGGAAGTGGTTCCAATTTTGTGGTGCTCCCAAGGAGGAGGTAAAAAAGGAAGATGGCTTACAAATGATGTGCTGGCATTCTGTGCAGAAATGACAACTACAGAATATCTCCTCCTGTGTATGGAGTTGTGGGCCCTAGAGTTCTTCTAGTATATCAAATGTGATGTCAGATGTCATGAAAGTTTTGCAAAGCTACAGTGAAGTGCGGAAAATGCATTTTATGTGTGGACATTCCTTCATTCATGAATATCTAGGCTTATGGATTATTTATTATTTAATTCTTTATCACATATTGATATCACAATCAATTTCACATCAATATTAGCGCTGCACTCACTTTGTTATTTATCTTATTGGAAGTTTTTTGTATTGAACTTCAGGTGCTGGCTGCTTTATTTCTAGTTTTTATATTTACTTCAGTTGTTGATTATCATCTAGCGCAGCTTTAGCCTTGGGGCTTTTTTTCCTTTTATAATTCTGAAAATAACACACTTTTCATTCCTCGGTGGCCTCGTCACTCCTCCATTCATGAGAAGGCCTATGGCCAGGAGTTTGACACTATATGGCGGAAGGTTTCATCATTAGCAGAGGGACTGTTGTCCTATCCAAGAAGAGGCAGGGAGGAACTTGCCCAGTTGGCACCAACACACAGCCAATCGTAAGCCCCATTACAACCAAGGACTGTAAGCTGCAATGCCTTTTTATCTTGGGTTTAGTTATCCAGAAGTTTAATTATTTTTACATATTTACATCCAGCTTGTGGGATCCCTGTGGAAGCTGGAAATCACTGTAATAGACACCACTACGACAGTGACATCTGAGAGCTTTTCAGTCCTGTGCCAAGCAGCTGCCCTGCTGCTTACTGAAAATGGGAGGTTGGCACAGGCGTCATTCAGAGAACACTTTGCGTTTTCTCCTGATGTCACTGCTCCGCCTCTCCACCTTGTCCAATCAGAAATGCCCTGCATTAAATGAGGAAATGCAAAGCGTTCTCTGAATGGCCCATGCTTAGTCAGTACCCTCCTGTGCCCACAATGCAGCGGTGGAAGCTGCTCAGTATGGAACCCGGAAGCTGGTGGAGATCACTGTAGTGACGGTGTCTAATGCACTGATTTCCAGCTACCACAGTGATCCCACCAGGGTTGACAACCGCCAGTAAATTTACTGACAGTTTGTAAAAATCTGTGATTTTTTTACAACTGCCAGTAAATATCTGGGGCTGATAATTTCATGCTGTGTTGACTTTTTGAGTGTAAATCAAGAAAATTACTTTGTTATAGGTATTGTCAGTGTTTCCATATCATGTTTTTTTTTTTTTTTTTAACATAAAGTTCCATATCATGTTTAAACTGTTCAAATATTCACTGTGTTAGTTTTCAATAGGAGTTCTGTAATTTCTCAGGTTTCCAGTAAAAAAGATGCTCCGCCAGTAAATTTTCCATGTTTTGTCAGTAAAAAAAATGCTGCGGGAGGTTGGCAACCCTGGATCCCACAGGTATGGCACATACATACATACATTGGTTCAAGCTGGACCGATGTAACAATATACAAATCACCATACAAAGCTTCAGCTTTAAAGTATCAACTACTTTACGTAACAAAAAGTGATATGCCCTAGATTCTCACTAGCCATTAAATAAAAAGAACATTTCTATAGACCCCCAAAGCATACTTAAAATTAAAATAATCAGATTTCAAAACCATGCTCTATGAGATATCGTACCTTCATGCCTATTTAATGAGGAAAGTGGCACAATGCAGTAACCTAGAGCTAGAAATGATCAGACTGACACGTTGGTAGCTATGGGTTACAGCACTCTAATGATTGCTCTTGGCATTTCCACACTGACTATGACGGCTTGTCTTCTGCTCTCTGTACGTTCCTGGAATCTATTGGATTTTATGATTGGTGACCCAAGAAGGCGAGGGTGTTATATACTATATATTTTTCTGAAGCCTAAGCGCTTTTCTTTGTCTGACAGCACACATAGCCTTGCATATATCCAGTTAGAAGGAATGACAGACTAGGGCTGGCCATAGATGAGAAGATTCGGTGAATATATTTTCAGTATTGAAAGAACATTCAATAAGCATGACAACATTGCAGCATTTTATATACAAAAACAATCACGAATGACAAAGTGGTATTAAACGCAAAACCCGAAATTTCGTTTAAAGAGGAACCGCAGTCTGCTCACATAATTTGCAATAAAAACATCTTTGCCATTCTGAAGCTTCCCTCCAACCACTTGCATATTATTTTATATATATTGTGATTCTGTATTTGCCAAAAAATGCTGCAGAAATCTCCCTCCATTGAGTCTGGCTGCATCCATTTTAACTGTGGGCAACTGAAGCTGCTGGCTGTTTACTTCGTGGATCTACGCAGACACACCTACAGCTCTGCAGCCCTCATTGGCCCTCTTATGACTCATCACCCCTACCTTCCTGGCAAACTCTCACGAGAGTGAGAGAGAGAGAGCTGTGCATGATCTCATAATGACCAGACAAGAAAGAGGAAGAGGGCTGTATAAGGTATTTACTGGCAGAAAAAAAAAAAATTACTATCCAAACAAAGGCAGAAGATTTAATAGATGGAAAGTTGAAAAGATGACTGAAGGTCTGCTTTAATTGCTCGCAGCTTACCAATTCTGCCCCCATACACACGGTCGGAAATTCCGACGGAAAATGTCCGATCGGACCATGTTGTCGGATAACCTGGCCGTGTCTGGGCTGAATCGACATTTTCCATCGGAATTTCCGACAGAAAAAATTTGAGAGCAGGATCTAAAATTTTCCGACAACAAAATCCGATCGGACTTTTCCCGATCGTGTGTAGAGAATTCCGACATTCAAAGTGCCACGCATGCTCAGATCAAATTACAAGATCAAAGCTATTGGCTGCTAGCCTCTATGTAGTGCCATCGTACTCAACGAACATCACTACATTCCGAACGATCGGATTTACCGACAACTTTGTCCGACCGTGTGTATGCAACACCAGTGTCGGACAAAATCCGTCGGAAAAAATCCAACGGATTTTGTGGTCGGAATTTCCGACTGTGTGTACGGGGGCTTAGATGTATCAGCTGCACTAGTTTTTTTTTTTTTTTTTTAGTTTTTTTCCCCCTCTGCTTTCACCTGTGATCTGGCCCGTAACACCTCCTCTCTTAGGCCCCTTTCACACTGGGGCGGTGCGGGGCGGCGACGGTAAAGCAGCGCTATATTTAGCGCTGCTTTACCATCGTTTTACCCGCGGTATGCGGCCGCTAGCGGGGTGGTTTTAACCCCCGCTAGCGGCCGCAAAAGGGTTAAAAACCTCCGCAAAGCGCCGCTGCAGCGGCGGTTTGCGGGCGGTATCCCCGCGGTTTCCCATTGATTTCAATGGGAGGGAGCGGTGTAGGAGCGGTAAATACACCGCTCCTTCACCGCTCCAAAGATGCTGCTAGCAGGACTTTTGTTGCGGTCCTGCTAGCGCACCGCTCCAGTGTGAAAGCCCGCCGGCTTTCACACTGGAGTGAATGGGGCCGTTTTTTTCAGGCGGTGTACAGGCGCTATTTTTAGCGCTGTACCGCCTGAAAACCGCCCCAGTGTGAAAGCAGCCTTAGAGAGACATGCTCTGGATGAAAGAGCACAGGGGACCTTTGGACAGCAGCATTATCAGTCTAGGGGGAGGGGAGTGTTAGATGTACCAGTAGATTTAGATACACCAACAAATTGTAGCCAAGTCTAACACTTTATAAGCAGTTACAGCGAACTGTTTGTTTTTTGTTGACAGAAAGGTTTTGCATAAATAAATAAGATCTGACCACTGCAAGTATCGCTGCCAAGGTTAAAAGGGTTGTAAAGTCTAAACATTTTTCACCCAATGCATTCCCTGCATTTGTATCGGTCCCCACACCCTTCTTATACTTACCTGAGCCCAATCTCGATCCAGTGCTGGGCCTGTTTGCAGAGGCTCTCTTCTCTTCTCCCCGCTCTCACCGGCTTTGCTGAGAGCAGAGTGAACCATTGGCTCCCACTGCTGCCTGTCAAATCCTGTGACAAGGGAGAGGAGGCAGGGCTGAGTCCTGCTGTCTGTGTCTATAGACACAGACAGTGGGGCTTGGGATTGAGCTCACAGGTGTACCACCATATGAAGCAGCTTCCTATTGTGGCACCCAAAGAGCCAGTAGTGACAGGCAAGGGACCCCAGAAGAGGAGGATTGGCGCTGCTCTGTTACACAAAACCATGACACAGAGCAAGTAACATGTTTTGTTATTTTAAAAGAAAAAAACATTTGACTTTACAAAAGCTTTACATGGTTTGTCTCCACTCTCTAACTAATAAATCTGCAGGACAGTTTGGTTTGTTAACCACTTCCCGACCGCCCCCTGTATATTTACGTCGGCAGAATGGCACGTACAGGCAGAATCACGTACCTGTACGTGACATTCTTCCGGCGGTTGGGGGGTCCGATCGGACCCCCCTCCGCCGGCGGGGACGGTCGGGATCGCTTCAGGAGCGATCCGGGACGAGGGGACGGCCAGTGGTTTCTGGCCACCCCCTCGCGATCGCTCCTGGCCAATGAGAAACTTCCCCTTCCTGTCTATTGTATAGACAGGAAGGCGGAAGTGATGTCACGCTCGGTGCGCCGGTCTATGTGACCGGAGACGCCGAGCGGCGAACATGTACAGGTTAGTGCACAACACTACACTGACACCAGTACAGTTAGGCACATATTCCACCCCCCTGTCACCCCCTGATCACCCCCCAGATCACCCCCTCCCCCCCCAGTCACAGTGTCACTAATTGCAGTGATCATTTATTTACTGATCACTGCATTTAGTGTCAGTGTGACTGTAATAACTGTCAGGGCAGTTAGTTTTAGGTCCAAGGTAGCCCCCTACCCCCCCCTAATAAAGGTTTAACCCCTTGATTGCCCCCCAGGTAACCCTTTCACCCCCTTTTGCCAGTGTCACTAAGCGATCGTTTTTCTGATCGCTGTATTAGTGTCACTGCTGTCGCTAGGTAACCATTTTTTTTTTTAGGTAACCGCCATGTTTATATAGGTTCATAAATAGGTTTATAGGTCAGGTACCCCCATATTACAACCTAAATAAAGGTTTTAACCCCCTGATTGCCCCTAGAGTTAACCCTTTCACCAGTGATCACTGTATAACTGTCACTGGTGACGCTGGTTAGCCAGTTAGTTATTTTGTTATTTAGGTTCCCCGTCAGGTTTTTATATAGCGTCAGGTACCCCCATATATTACCTAATAAAGGTTTTAACCCCCTGATTGCCCCTAGTTAACCCTTTCACCCCCTTTTGCCAGTGTCACTAAGCGATCGTTTTTCTGATCGCTGCATTAGTGTCGCTAGGTAACCATTTTTTTTTTTTTAGGTAACCGCCATGTTTATATAGGTTCATAAATAGGTTTATAGGTCAGGTACCCCCATATTACAACCTAAATAAAGGTTTTAACCCCCTGATTGCCCCTAGAGTTAACCCTTTCACCAGTGATCACTGTATAACTGTCACTGGTGACGCTGGTTAGCCAGTTAGTTATTTCGTTATTTAGGTTCCCCGTCAGGTTTTTATATAGCGTCAGGTACCCCCATATATTACCTAATAAAGGTTTAACCCCCTGATTGCCCTAGTTAACCCTTTCACCCCCTTTTGCCAGTGTCACTAAGCGATCGTTTTTCTGATCGCTGCATTAGTGTCGCTAGGTAACCAGTTTTTTTTTGTATTACTGTTACGGGTGACGCTGGTTAGTTAGCTTGTTTTTTATACTGTCAGGGCACCCGCCATTTATTACCCAATAACGGTTTAACCCCCTGATCGCCCGGCGGGTGATATCAATTAGGTTTTAGGGTCAAATAAGGTCTGCGTCGCCCCAGGTTAGTGCCAGTACCGCAAACACCCACGCGCAAAGCATACACCTCCCTTAGTGGCACAGTATCTGAACAGATCGATATCTGATCTGATCAGATCTATACTAGCGTCCCAGCAGTTTAGGGTTCCAAAAAAACGCATTGTTAGCGGGATCAGCCCAGATACCTGCTAGCACCTGCGTTTTCCCCCTCCGCCCAGCCCCGCCCACCAAGTGCAGTATCGATCGATCACTGTCACTTACAAAACACTAAGCACACATAACTGCAGTGTTCGCAGAGTCAGGCCTGATCCCTGCGATCGCTAACATTTTTTTTGTGGTAGCGTTTTGATTCAGTCGCTAACAGTCAGGAGCTTTTTTACCTGTGAATCTCAAAAAAATAAAAAAAACAAAAATAGTTGTCGTTTTATTGTTCTCTCTCTCTCTCTATTGTTGCTCTTTTTTTACTCCATTCTATTCTGCAATGTTTTATTATGTTTTATCATGTTTTATCATGCTTGCTTTTCAGGTATGTAATTTTGTTTACTGTGTTTTAGTGTTAAGCATTTTTTTGTTTTCAGGTGCGCCATTCAGTTGCAGCGCGGATTTATTTATCTTGACAGCAACAGCGTTTGCTCCCACGATACATAAAGCCGCGACTCCAACGCTGTAGGAGGTGATTTCACCACCACAGTTAAAAAAAAGAGCATATGTGCCGAAGCATGGGGGCAGCAGGGCGGAGGAGCGATTGGCTCCTAATGCCACGTACATACGGTCGAAATTCCGACCGTGTGTACACGGCATAACTTTTGCGGGAGGATGCCCCCATGCATCGGCATATATAAATGGTGCATGTATGCCCATCATTAGAAGTGGGTGGATGAAGGGAGGTATTCTAATGGTGGGCATACCCACCAATCAATCTCTTTTTTTCGTTCAGCCAAGAGGCTGCATGAAAAAAAAAAAAGATTACAATATATGTCCAGTATGTTGCTGGACTTTGAATGGTTATACCAGAATGATGCCTGCAGGTTTAGGTATCATCTTGGTATCATTCTTTTCAGCCAGTGATCGGCTTTCATGTAAAAGCAATTCTAGCGGGTAATTAGCCTCTAGACTGCTTTTACAAGCAGTAGGAGGGAATGTCCCCCCTCCCGGATATAAACCGCGCCATTGGGAAATTGGGAAAGCATTTTATCACACCAATCTTGGTGTGGTCAGATGCTTTGAGGGCAGAGGAAAGATCTAGGGTCTAATAGACCCCAATTTTTTCAAAAAAAGAGTACCTGTCACTGCCTATTGCTATCATAGGGGATATTTACATTCCCTGAGATAACAATAAAAATCATAACAAAGAAAAAAAATGGAAGGAACAGTTTAAAAATAGAATAAAAAAGCTAAATAAATAAAAAAAAAACTAAAAAAAAAAAAAAAAAGCACCCCTGCCCCCCCTTCTCTTGCGCAAAGGCGTACACAAGCGTTGGTCTGGCGTCATATGTAAACAGCAATTGCAGCATGCATGTGAGGTATCACCGCGAAGGTCAGATCGAGGGCAGTAATTTTAGCAGTAGACCTCCTCCGTGAATCTAATGTGGTATCATGTAAAGGCTTTTAAAAGGCTTTTAAAAATGTATGTAGTTTGTCGCCACTGCGTGTTTGTGCGCAATTTTAAGCATGTCGTGTTTGGTATCCATGTACTCGGCCTAAGATCATATTTTTTATTTCATCAAAAATTTGAGCAATATAGTGTGTTTTAGTGCATTAAAATAAAAAAAAGTGTATTTTTTCCACAAAAAATGCGTTTGAAAAATCGCTGCGCAAATACTGTGTGGAAAAAAAAAAATGCAACACCCACCATTTTAATCTGTAGGGCCTTTGCTTTAACAATATATATAGTGTTTGGGGGTTCAACGTAATTTTCTTGCAAAAAAAAAATATGTTTTCATGTAAACAAAAAGTGTCAGAAAGGGCTTTGTCTTCAAGTGGTTAGAAGAGTGGGTGACGTGTGACATAGGCTTCTAAATGTTGTGCATAAAAATGCCAGGACAGTTCAAACCCCCCCCCCCAAATGACCCCATTTTGGAAAGTAGACACCCCAAGCTATTTGCTGAGAGCAATGTTGAGCCCATTAAATATTTTTTTTTTTTGTCCCAAGAGATTGAATAATGAAAAAAAAAAAAATATATATTTTTTTTTACAAAAAGTTGTCACTAAATGATATATTGCTCAAACATGTCATGGGCATATGTGGAAATACACCCCAAAATACATTCTGTTGCTTCTCCTGAGTACGGGGATACCACATGTGTGGGACTTTTTGGGAGCCTAGCTGCGTACGGAACCCCAAAAACCAAGCACCGCCTTCAGGCTTTCTAAGGGAGTAATTTTTTTATTTCACTTCTCACTGCCAATCACAGTTTCGGAGGCCATGGAATGCCCAGATGGCATAAAACCCCCCAAAATGACCCCATTTTGGAAAGTAGACACCCCAAGCTATTTGCTGAGAGGTATTGTGAGTATTTTGCAGATGTCGCTTTTTGTCACAAAGTTTTGAAAATTGAAAAAAGAAAAAAAAAAATTTTTTTTCTTTACTTTCTTCATTTTCAAAAAACAAATGAGAGCTGTAAAATACTCACCATGCCTCTCAACAAATAGCTTGGGGTGTCTACTTTCCAAAATGGGGTCATTTGGGGGGGTTTTGTGCTATTTTGGCATTTTATGGCCTTCGAAACTGTGATAGGTAGTGAGGAGTGAAATCAAAAATTTGCACCTTAGAAATCCTGAAGGCGGTGCTTGGGTTTCGGGGCCCCGTACGCGGCTAGGCTCCCAAAAAGTCCCACACATGTGGTATCCCCATACTCAGGAGAAGCAGCAAAATGTATTTTGGGGTGCAATTCCACATATAACTATGGCATGTGTGAGCAATATATCATTTAGTGACAACTTTTTGAAGAAAAAAAAAATTATTTTTATTTTTGTCTTTATTCAATCACTTGGGACTAAAAAAAAAAATATTCAATGGGCTCAACATGCCTCTCAGCAAATAGCTTGGGGTGTCTACTTTCCAAAATGGGGTCATTTGGGGGGGTTTTGTACTTCTCTGCCATTTTAGCACCTCAAGAAATGAAATAGGCAGTCATAAATTAAAAGCGGTGTAAATTCCAGAAAATGTACTCTAGTTTGTAGACGCTATAACTTTTGCGCAAACCAATAAATATACGCTTATTGGCATTTTTTTTACTAAAGACATGTGGCTGAATACATTTTGGCCCAAATGTTTGACTAAAATTGAGTTTATTAGATTTTTCTTATAACAAAAAGTAGAAAATCTCTTTTTTTTTCAAAATTTTCGCTCTTTTTCCGTTTATATCGCAAAAAATAAAAATCACAGAGGCAATCAAATACCATCAAAAGAAAGCTCTATTTGTGGGAAGAAAAGGACGCAAATTTCGTTTCGTTACAAAATTGCATGACCGCACAATTACCAGTTAAAGTAGTGCAGTGCGAAATTGAAAAAAGACCTCTGGTCCTTAAGCTGACAATTGGTCCGGGGCTGAAGTGGTTAAATAACAGACTTACTGGTTCGATCACCAGGTGAAAATAAAAGGAAATAGAAGAAAGAAAGACAGAAAAGCAAACTAATGCAGCCATCACATGTAAGAATTGGTAAGCTGCAATATAATAAATGTTTGCTTTTGGGTTTATTACCATTTTGACCAATATCTGATTTTCTATATTGTTGGAAAATTATTCTCTGTAGTGTAGATGATCACTTTGTGACTTTTTTTTCTAAATATACTGGTCAATATAAAAGATATTGACTTCTGTTCAAAAGCAATTAGAAACAATGATCAATTATTTAGAATTGTGTGAACTGCATACAATGATCCCAGATATATTTGTTCATTTGTTTTTATTTTCTCCGTCAGCTCTTTTCATCCTAATTCCCTGTACACACGATCGGATTTTTCCGACAACAAATGTTGGATGTGAGCTTGTTGTCAGAAAGTCCAACCGTGTGTACGCTCCATAGAACATTTGTTGTCGGAATTTCCGCCAACAAATGTTGGCTAGCAAGTTCTCAAATTTTCCAACAAGAAAACTTGTTGTCGGAAATTCCGATCGTGTGTACATAAGTCCGACGCACAAAAGTCCACGCATGCTCGGAATCAAGCAGAAAAGCGGCACTGGCTATTGAACTTAATTTTTCTCGGCTCGTCGTACGTCACCGCGTTCTTGACGTTCGGAATTTCCGACAACATTTGTGTGGCCGTGTGTATGCAAGACAAGTTTGAGCCACCATCCGTCGGAAAAAATCCAGGATTTTGTTGTCAGAAAATCATATTGTGTGTACCGGGCATAACTGTGGTACCCAAAGTCAGTAGACCTCAGGGGCGGACTCACAACTCATGGGTCCCCCAGGCAATAGGAGATTATGGGGCCCCCAGGCAATCTGAGATTATGGGGCCACACAGTATACAATCACACAGTATACACATACATGTACACACAGTATACACAGACATGTTTCTATTGGCTGAGAAGGTACTGGAGAGGTGGGGCAACTATAATATTTGGATTTTTAGACCAAAAGGATGTCGGTAAGGGACATTTCAGAGACAGATGTAAAAAAAAAAATCACAGATTTTTACATACTGTCCCTGGTTTTACTGAGGCTGGCAACCCTGATGGGGCCCCCTAGTGGCCCGGGGCCCTCGGGCACTGCCCGAGTGGCCGAATGGTCAGTCCGCCCCTGTAGACCTTCCTGCACTTTCCATGCTGCTGTGTACCCGAACCACACAAACATCCCTGGTAGGTCTAAACAGCCGAATCTCAGCAACGAGTATTGGACATTGCCTAGCCCATGGATTTACCTAATCTATGTAGCATGTCCATTTCATGTGTGATCACTTTCACATGTTGCAATCACAGATTCAGCACATCTCAGGCATTTCTACTCGGTGAGATCCTGGTCCCAGGCTGTATAGGAAGGAGTACATTGTGTTATACTCCTCAGACCCTCCGCACAGTCCATGATGACCTCACTGGTGTCAGTCGGTGGAAGCTCTCGTTTCATCATACTTGGTCATAAATTAGCCACTTGGACATGAAGTGGGAAGCCGGGAACCTCACCGCGATTCATACCACACTCACATTGAACTTCCCTGACACATAGGCAGGGCCAGACACCGCTACAATACATTCATATCCACTGAGTGTTCCCACTCACAGGAAATTATCTGCAGGCATTTGGGGCTACAATAGTCACTCCGTGTATATTAAGAAGAAGCCACTGCAGACAAATGACTCAAATATGTGAATAAACTTCCCATTAGTGATTGTATTACTTCTGGCTCCATCATCAACTATGACAGCAGTTTGATGTCAGGGACAGTTTGCCTCGTTTTATTCCATTCTATAGATCAGAGAAACCCATACAATTATTATTGTTGGTCTCAGGGAACCCCTGCTAAAAATCAGTCCATTTACAGCTCATTGTACATTTGTGTGATGATCAGTGGGGAGAACGCGCTTTACTTTTGTGTTTATTGAAGAAACCCCCCCCCCCCCCCCCCCTTGGGCTTCTATCTCATTAGCAGTGAGCTTTCCACCCTCTGAAAGGCGATTCATTGTGGATCCCTTACAGAGGGCGGAATAGCAGCAGCTGACAGGCATTGAGGAGATGCGACTGCCGCCTCCTGAACACCTCCCGTTCATGTGACAATTTTAGATTGTGGGACTGCGCTAAAAGTTTTTGGCTCATAGTTGCAGTGCGGCCTCATTAAAGCAAAGTTCCACCCAAAAGTGGAAGCTGCACTTATCTGCCCCCTCCCCACATCTGGCACCTTTCAGGGGTAATTGCCTGTTTTTGACAGGTACCAATCCCCACTTGCAGGAGACTGCGCCGCAGCGACGTACCTCAGAAGTCCGGCCCCCCTCCTCCTTCCTCCGCCGCCGGGCTAGTTGGAAAGCACAGCGTGCTTTGCCAGGGGCGGACTGACAACTCATGGGGCCCCCAGGCAATAGATTATGGGGCCACACAGGCAATCAGAGATTATGGGGCCATACAGTATACAATCACACAGTATACACATACATGTACACACAATATACACAGATATGTTTCTATTGGCTGAGAAGGTACTGGAGAGGTGGGGCAGCTATAATCTCAGGATTTTTAGACCAAAAGGATGTCGGTAAGGGACATTTCAGTGACAGATGTAAAAAAAAACACAGATTTTTACAGACTGTCCCTGGTTTTACTGAGGCTGGCAACCCTGATGGGGCCCCCTAGTGGCCCGGGGCCCTCGGGAAGTGCCCGAGTGGCCGAATGGTCAGTCCGCCCCTGTGCTTTGCGCATGAGCAGTAGGGGACCGGCTGTGAAGCCTGAAAGCCTTCACTGACGGTTTCTCTTACCACGAATGGCGGCGGTAGCACCTGAGAGCCGATCTGAAAATTGGCTGGGGCGCCGATATCGTGGGATCCTTGGACAGGTAAGTATTAAAAGTCAGTAGCTACAGAGAAGGTGAGTATAACATGTTTGTTATTTAAAGTAAAAAAAAAAAATAACATGTTTGTTATTTAAAAAAAAAAATCTGCCTTTCTTATGCCGGCAATAGACATTTCAAATTCCTGCTGCACCGGCCGAGATTCGAACCGTGTTTGGCTGAATGTACCAAGTTGATCGATCAACTCGGGTACACCTAGCCTGCCGGATTTTATTTGCAATTATCGCTATTGCCACTAGCACTAATCACTGTCTTCTCCCACCCCCACCAGGAAAAAAGAATAGCTCAGCGGGGGCGGCTTTCCTCACCCCCACCAGGAAAAAAAAAATAGCTTGGCGGGGGGATTCCCGCATCAGCATGGTCTGTGTTGATGGGGGAATTGAGCAAATTTCTTTCCTGCAACCCTTGGTTGCAGAAAATAAATTTGCACCATGATATTTGATTGTTTTCATGAACAAAGTATCTCAGTGCTGCCAACTTATGCAAAACGATTAATAATCTTCAGCCCTTAGCTGATCGACTCAGGTTAATTGAATTCAATCAAAATTAAGTTTAAATCAATCAGATGGGAAATGTTGGCTATTCAATTTGTTTACAGACTCAATTGTTTTGATCAAATGGCACATCGATCATATAAAGCACGGGGTCTTCAAACTACGGCCCTCCAGTTGTTCAGGAACTACAATTCCCATCATGCCTAGTGATGTCTGTGAATGTCAGTGTTTTACAATGCCTCATGGGACGTGTAGTTCCGTAACAGCTTGGAGGGCCGTAGTTTGAGGATCCCTTATATAAAGAATCAAAGCACGTGTGATCACCATAAAAAATATTGCATAATCTTTGTAAAATCAGATTGCATAGTGTATGGCCAGCTTTAGTGATCCCGCCTCTGGCATTTTGCCTCTAGTGACAGAACTGAACTTGTGACATCATCCACAACGATTTGATGTGAAATGCTGAAAGTCTTCTATCATCTGAGTAAAGTGACAAGAATGTCCCTTCAGGCATTTTCAAGCCAGGTGTGGAATATGTTATCAGGTGACAGATCCGCAGTTGCGTCTAATGACACTCACACTTACACCGAACGCTTTTTTCAGTCAATTCAACAAATCTGTGCAATGTGTGGATCCTGATGGAATAGAAATAGAATGAATGGTATAGACAGGTATAAATATTATTGATGGGATTACACAATTTGTAAAGAAAGTCTGACTGATGGACTCAGGAGGACTGATCCCCAACCGAAAGGGAAAGGAGGATGTGACGGTAGACAGACGTAGAGGAAGGACGGCAAGTGGTCCATTGAGTCTGCACCATTTTTTTTTTGTCTGACTATAGATCTAGGTTTGTCCCAAGCATATTTGAAGCCATTTATTGTTGACTGTCTCACTACCTCTGCTGGAAATCTATTCCAAGCATCAACTACCCTTTCAGTAATATATATATATACATATACACACACATTATACACACACACACGCACACACACACACACACACACACACATACATATATATATATATATATATATATATATATATATATATATATATACACATATATATATATATATATATACATACATACATACATACATACATACACACACACACACACACATATATATATCTTTTTTTATTTTTTTTTTATTTGTTTATTTATTTTTTTCTTCTAAGATTATATATTGAGAATGCTGCCCATCTGAACCGTATTCACCCCCTTCATGTATTAAAGGTTTCAACAATGTCCCCCCTTTCCCTTCTTTCCTCTAGTCTATCTGAGGAGCGAGCAACAAAGGGTGGCCACGTTCTTACATACAGTGGTACCATGGAGAATGGATGTAGCCATAGGTGTGCGCAGCCTATTACATTAGGGTGTGCACCGCAAAGCTCATATGTGTGCACATACTGTATTTATAGGGCAGTAGGGCAATGGACAGTGTCGGTAGAGCAGTGGACAGTGTCAGAAGGGCATTGGTGTCAGTAGTTTATTTTTTATATATTTTTTTATTATAACTTTTTTTACAATTTTATAATTTTTTACAAACTTTTTTTACAATTTTTTTATTATATGTTTTACTATTTTTTATTACTTTTTTTACTATTTTTTATTATTTTTTTTTTTAATGTTATTACTTTTTTTTTACAATTTTTTTAGGAACTCCATTGGGGGGCTTTGGTGAAATATAATAGGTCTAAACAGACCCCTGATGTCTCACTTTTGAGATAGAGAAAGGGACTAAGGACAGATATATCCCTTTCTCTGCAGCCAAGCAGCAGGGGAAATGTGCGCACGCCTATGGATGTAGCCACCCTCCAACAGGAAGTCGGGTCACAGCAGCGAAAAAAGGAATTTGGAGAAATCTGAGCGCAGTACATGGTACTTTTTTTTAGTGGATAATACTTGCGTCAATTGTTTTTTTTAAAACTACATTTATTTTTTACAGAAGAAGCACTATTGTAAGCCCTTCCTCAGTAAACAGATAATGTTTGCCTCCTTTGTAAAGCTTTAAATATTCGGACAGGAGAGTTAGCCGGTTGTCTTTGAAATTCTGGATGTCTGAATTTGGCTGCACCAAAAAAAAAAAAATGACATGTGGATGGAGACCTAGTCACATATCAGGATAAACAGCTATCCCACAGGAACGACATAACGCATACAGAGCAAAGGGGGCGCTTTACTAAAGGCCAATGGACTGTTCACTTTGCAAGGAAATTTTCCCCATAGCTTGGAGAATGAGGTGAAGACTCTTCCATAAGGCACTGAAAATGCTGTTTTTTTTAAGTTTCCTTGCAAAGTGAAATTTCACCACATTCACTAAGCTCCTTGCAAAGTGAACAGCCTATTTGCCTTTAGTAACTCAACCTCATTGTTCTGTACGTGTTATGTGGTTCCTGTGAGACCCGATGTTTATCCTGGAGAGAAGAAGTAGACCAAGTGGGGGAGATTTACTAGTCCAAAATCTGGTGCAGCTCTGCATAGAAACCAATCAGCTTCCTGGTTTTATTGTTAAAGCTTAATGGAACACACTTAAGTTTAAAGGCTACTTTCATACTGAGTCGCTTTACAGGCGCTACAGCACTAAAAATAGCTCCTGCATAGTGCCTGTAAAGAGCCTCTTCTTTCTCTCCAGTGTGAAAGCCCGAGTGCTTTCACACTGGAGTGATACGCTTGCATCTTGGCAGCGCTGTAGGAGCGGTGCAGCAGCGCTTTGTGGGCAGTTTTAAAAGCGCCCCGCTAGCGGCCGAATAGCGCTGCTAAAACAACGGTCATTTTTAGCGGCACTTTACCGCTGACGCCTCAGTGTGAAAGCAGCCTTAAGCTGATTGGCTATGCACAGCTGCACCAAGTTTTGAACTCTCCAGTGGGGTTGATTTATTAAAGGTAAATAGGCTGTTCACTTTGCAAGGGAAGTTGCACTTTGTACGGGATATTTCCCCAGAGCTTATTAAATGTGGTGAAATTTCACTTTGTAAAGAATTCCCAAACTCCTGCAAGGAATAAAAACAGCATTTTTGCATGCACATGATTGCATGATGGAAGTCAGCAGAGCTTCACCTTATTTACCAAGCTCTGGGGAAATGCCCCATGCAACGTCAACACTCTATTCGCCTTTAGTAAATAAATCCCGATCTGTATGATGTAGATACCTGAGCAGGTAACCATCTATCCATCACTTGGATCGGCCCGGGTCTAGACCATTGTTAGCTGGGACCTTATACAGCTCAGCAATGGGCCATACGCCGCTATGCCATACATTACACAGATGCCTACTGAGATCTGTCAGGGATCTGTTGATTGCTTTGAAGTTCACACTGCCATTTCAAGAAGAAAGAAAAGTGTGGAGGAAGGATGTCTCAAATACCTAGATATAATCTTTACCAATTATTATAGTTAACTTCATTTTTTTTTTTTTTCAATGCAAAACGAACACAAAAATGTGTCTCAACGCATGTACCGACAGCACGATCTACACGTCATACCAATACTTGCACAAGCATTTTATATAACTGAACACATGCGCAAGCTGTCAACTGCCCCCCCCGCGCTCAAGAAGACTACATTCTGCATTTTAAAAATTCAGTATAAGCCGCTCATCAATTGCCAAAGTTTAAACAAGTTGTGAAGAGATGCTAAAGTTAGGTTCAGTAAGTTAAGTATGCAATTACATTGTTTGCAGAGTTAATGAAAGGGGCCACTGTGCTGAGCAACTGCGAAGATCTGCCCAAACTATGTCAGAGGTCAGGCAGGGCCACTGGATGTTGAATTTCGTACATGTTGGGACCCATTTTTTGTCCTTTGCCAGCGTTGTCAGACGACACCTACACGTCAGAACATCTATTAACCCCTCCGGCGCCTGCGCCGCGCTAAGAAATGACCCAAAAGGCAGGATCTTGCCACGGGGGATTCTGTAGCTTTTCTAATGAGTATCAAAACCAATCGTGTCTTAACTAAATAAAACAAATTGTAGCAAAAAATAAATAAAAATTGGTTTAAAACCAGATCTGCACATAGGTAAAAAAAAAAAAAAAAAAAAGTGACACTATCTGCTGTAGCCTATAATAAAGCGAAAAGATGAGACAGTGGCAGCTCAGTGGTAAGAAAAGAGGAGCAGTAGAGAAGAACATGTTTCTACACTGCCTTTGAGAAAGTTTGGCTTCCAGCTATGCACTGATTAATATCAGATCTCCTCCTTTACTTGCCTCTTGACAATCGTGTCACATCTGGCTGACAAATCCTTACAAGCTTATCCAAACCCAGGCAGCCCAGATCATGCTCCAGGACTTGCTAGAAGGAAGCAGCAACACCAGCCCCGTACTGATGTGCCATCATGAAACTAATGAAGCTGACTTCACTTGTAGACGGCAGAAACACGACGCGGCGCAACATGCCTGCAGGTCCCCGCAACGTAGATGTTGGCTCACCCAACAGATAAAGACAACAAAAAGCTTTCCAGTTCAAGGAGCCAAAACAGCGACACGATTCCGAGCATTGTATAAAAAAAAAAAAGAGATAATCGCAGATTAACATAGGAGCGGAAAGACACCTACATGAAGAGTAAAAAAAAGAAAAAAGCGGAGAGCTTGCACTTTCCATCGCCAGCATTACGTCAAACGAAGAAAATGGTCCGGGCGCACCTATCTTAATGGATATTGCATAGTTAAAGCCATCTATCAGTGTTATCGATCGTTCTGTACCAAGTTCAGTGGAAAGATTGGTTTCCTATCCCCAACTACAGGAAAAGCTTAACATAAAAAAATAAAATAAAAGGAAAAAAAAAACCTCTCGACACGTTTTCCCATAAAATAGCAGCTTTTTAAAAATTAATAACATGCACTTGTGAACAGCATCTATTCCGTCAATTAGAAGGTTTACGGTGACGGGACGTTGTAGAGGATCCATCGTCCTCATCTTCATCACAGGGCTTTCAATGCAAAAAGGGACCTGACGACTAATAGGGTGCACTGGGGGGGGTGGGGGGGTGGCGCTCGTCAATTACAGCGCAAGGCTGTATGCATAATTTACACGCACTGATCGCCGGCCACTAATCATCCTAAGGAGGGCTTTAGGAAAATTGTTTTTACAGCCGGCTGCTAAGAGCTTTCCTGCATCACAACAGGAACTTGCTTAAAGCACTTTGTCCACAACTCCTTTAAAAGTTACATTTCTTGCATTAGCGGCTATCGGTCGGAAAAGGTTTCCATGTATAGAATGCGAGGACGCAATTATCATTTTTAATGCATCATTTTGTAAGGACGCTGCGCAAACTGCTGACACTATATAAGTCCCAAAAAAAGAATAATAATAAAAAAATAATATAATAATTACAAATTAAATACACAAAAAAAATAATAATAAATAAATACATTTAGATCTATGCAATGCATGGAAAATAAGACGTAAGAATGAAAAGTTTCCTTACTTTGTCCATCGCTAGAGAGAAATCATATCCCAGGCAGTTCCTCATTCCCTCAATGAGTACTCCAGCTATGCACTTGAAGCGCACTCCTGTCTGTACAAGTACTAGGAGAGAACATCACACGCCTTCTTAGCCTTGTCTGACTAGGAGCACCTCTAGGTCTGATGAATACTAAGCCTGTACACAGGGAGTGGAATGAGATCCTCCCACTTGGTGCTCTGTGGGCCCTCCAAGTTTGTGTCTGCCTGGCTCACCTCTGCAGCACGCTCTCACCTCGCTGCCCCTGCCTGCTCTGTTCCAGCATGCCCTCCCAGTCACAGGGCAGTCCCCTCACAGCTGGCTGCAAGAGGCCATGACACTCATCTTTCACAGACATTTGATCAAAAGGAATCACAGAAGCTTGAGGCACTCCTGATGTAGTCGAAGGAGATTCTACCTCACTTCTGGCAGCCTAAGTAATGCATTAAATCAATGCAGCTGACCTAAGGCCACTGACAGTTGTTTTTTTGTTTTTTTTGCTAAAAACTGAATTATCTGTGTAGAAAGCAGTGGACCTATTTGTGAGCGGAATAACGCAGAATATTCAACGCTGTTTTCGAAATAAAAATCATTTTAATTGAAGAATAAATGTCCGATTTGAACCATACACTAGTCGATTTTTCGAATGTACTTTTATACGAACGTTCTTGACTTGACAAACGTCACTTTAGGCTTCATGCACACTGCTGCTGGTAAACGGACGTTTAGTGCCAGTTCACACGAGACGCAGTTCCGTTCAGTTCCGTGCGCTTTTTTCTGCACTAAGGGACCGTTCACACCATAGAAACGCAGTCCGAATGCGTTCCAGGTGCTTTTCTGCATACGCTTTTTTGATGCGTTCCAGTGCTTTTTTGATGCGTTTTTGTTGCGTTTTTGATGCATTCCAGTGCTCCCCCCCCCCTTTTTTCTTAACCTTAAAGGGGAGTTCCAGGCATTTTAAAAGTCAGCAGCTACAAAAAGTGTAGTTGCTGACTTTTAAAAAAAAAGACACTTACCTGTTCCACGGTCCAGCGATGCGGCCGAACGGGGTGTCGCTCCTCTCCCCCTCCTCTTCGCCGGCGCCATTTCCACTAAGGGCACCCGGCCGTGACAGATTTCCTCTTCACGGCCGGGCACGCACGGCGCATGCACGAGCCGCGCTGCGCTCCCAGAGTGGATAGGCGATCTCCTGGGACCTGTCACATGTCCCAGGAGATCGCCTAGAGGGAGGAGTCGCCTAGGCGGTTCCTGGGCGGAAGGAGGAAGTGGGACAGGAAGTCCCCCTCCAAATGAAGCCCATACTCCCCCCCCAAAAAAATGGCATGCCAAATGTGGCATGTAAGGGGGTGAGGAGTGGTTAAAGCGGAAGTTCCATTTTTGAGTGGAACTCCGCTTTAAGGGCCAGTTCACACCAGACGCAGTTCCGTTCAGTTCTGTGCGCTTCTTTTCTGCACAAAATTCATACACAGTGTTTTCCATGTATTTCAATGGCTCTAGTTCACACCATGCAGTCAGTTTCCAGTCAGTTTCCAGTCAGTTTCTGCACTGGAAACTGACTGCATGGTGTGAACTAGAGCCATTGGAATACATGGAAAACACTGTGTATGCATTTTTAGTGCAGAAAAAAAAGCACACGGAACTGAACGGAACTGCGTCTGGTGTGAACTAGCACTAAATAAGGACAAGTGTGTTGCAGTGCGTTTTTGGTGCATTTAGGTGCGTTCCAGTGTGTTCCAGTGCGTTTTTGATGCGTTTTACAGCGTTCCAGTACAGTCCAGTGCAGAAAAAATACAGCATGTTCTACTTTTTTTTCTGGACCTGGAACGCACTGGAACTGACCGCACTGGTGTGAACTATGCCATTGAAAACCATATAAACCTACTTTCCATACGTTTTTGATGCAGAAAAAAAACGCACAGGACTGCATGTGGTGTAAACTGGCCCTAAAAATGCATGCACAGCAATTTCCATGTATTCCAATGGCTCTAGTTCACACCATGCAGTCAGTTTCCGGTCAGTTTCCATTGCAGAAACTGACCAGAAACTGACTGCATGGTGTGAACTAGAGCCATTGGAATACATGGAAAACACTGTGCATGCATTTTGTGCAGAAAAGAAGCGCACGGAACTGAACGGATCTGCGTCTGGTGTGAACTAGCACTCTGAACGATTTAACTTGACAGATAGTAACCCATGTTTAAAACGTCAGTTTTGCTGTGTTTACATGCCGCGTTTAGCCACGTTTGCGTTTAGAAGCGTTTGAAAAGAAAATTATTATTATTTTTTTTTCAAAATAGTAAAAAAAAAAAAAAAAAAAACGCCTGTAAGCGAAACGTGGCTAAAACGCGTTTGGCGTCTGAAACGTCGGAAACTTCGGCGTCTGAACTAATTATTTTCGCCTTCAAAGAAAAGCCTCTAAACGCAACTGCCTAAAAACGACATTAAACGAACCTGTGTACATGTACACATAAGATAACATTGGATGAGTTCAGGGGCAGCTGAAAAAACCATCCAACTGCCTCTAAACGTCCGTTTACCAGCAGCCGTGTACATGAGGCCTTAGGCTTCATGTACACGGCACGTTGTTCAACCTTTCCTTAAAGATTTAACTTGACAGCTAGAAACCGGCGTCTAAAAATGGCGCGTTTGCGTCTAGAAGCGTTTTTTTTTTTTCAAAATGGGCAAAAATGAAAAACGCCTGTAAACGACACGCTGCTAAGCGCAAGTTTCCGCATTTAGCCGCGCTTGATGCTTGAAATGCCTCTAAACACAACTTCTGAGCACATTTTTTTCGGGTTCCAAAAAAAGCCTCTAAACACAACTGCCTAGAAACGACTAGAAACGATCCTGTGTACATGTACTGATAAGATAACAGAGGAGAGTTCAGGAGCAGTTGAAAAAATGCCCAACTGCTCCTAAATGTCTGTTTACCAGCAGCAGTGTACATGAGGCCTTAGGCCCCTTTCACACTGGGGCGGGGAGCCGCGGTGACGGTAAAGCAGCGCTATATTTAATCGTTTTAACCGCGGTATTCGGCCGCTCGCGGTGCGGTTTTACCCCCCGCGAGCGGCCGAAAAAGGGTTAAAGACCCCCGCAGAGCGCCGCCGTAGCGGAGTTTTGCGGCGGTATTGTCGCGGTTTTACCGCGGTTTCCCATTCAAATCAATGGGAAGGAGCGGTATAGGAGCAGTGAACACACCACTCCTATACCGCTCCAAAGATGCTGCTAGCAGGACTTTTTTTACCGTCCTGCTAGCGCACCGCTCCAGTGTGAAAGCCCGCCGGCTTTCACACTGGAGTGAATGGGGCAGGATTTTTTTCAGGCGGTATATAGGCGCTATTTTTTAGCGCTGTACCGCCTGAAAAACGCCTCAGTGTGAAAGGGGCCTTAGGAGCAGTTGGGCATTTTTTTAGGCTGCTTCTGAAATCTCCTCTATGTTATCTGATCAGTACATGTACACAGAGTCGTTTATAGTCTTTTCTAAGCAGTTGAGTTTAGAAGCATTTTTTCGAAAGCAAAAAAATTTGTTCAGAACGGATGTTCAGAGACATGTGAAACGCCAAATGCCTGTAAACAGCTTGTAAATGCGGTAACTCGCGCTTAGACGCATTTAGTTTATAGGCGTTTTTGATGGAAATTTTTTTTTTACTATTTGTAAAAAAAAATCCTCTAGACGCAAACACAGGTAAACGCGACTAAACGTGCCATGTAAACGCGGCACAACGGACGGTTTAAATTCCGGTTACTAGCTATCAAGTTAAATCGTTCAGGAAAGGTTAAAAAATGTCCCTTGTATAAAAGTACTTCAAAATTGGGATTATGTTTAAAGCGGTAGTAAACCGCAGCAATTTTTTTTTAAACCCTGCAAGGTAAAAAGGCATAATGTGCTAGTATGCGTTGCATACTAGCACATTATGAAATACATTAGAACAAAGCCCTCCAGTGCCGCGCCGTCACCACTGACAGGCGCTTCCATCTTCACCGGTCTTCCTTCCGGGTTCGGGTCCTCCGGCCATCCGATTATGTCACTCTTGATTCTTTTTGAGCAACAAGCTTTGCGCGTTTCGATTTGCCGCAATTGCAGCCCACTTTATCGAGCTACAACCGCGGCAAAATCGTATCGCGATTGAGGTGCCGTTAAGAAGTAATGGCATCACATACACACCCCTCGTTTTGCCACGATTCTGGAATCGCGGGGCAGAATCATCCAATTCAGCACGCGATTCCAGGACGCCCAGGTGTGAACGGATTTGTATTTGGAAATGAAGGGACTGTATGAAGGCCACATACACTATTAGAAATCTATTTGTTCAAGAAAATAGACGTGTGCAATTTGTTTCGCTCTGAATTTGTTTAACAAAATTTTCATAATATTCGTGAATTCAAAAATTCGAAAATCCGAAAACCCGAAAATTCGAAAATCTATAATAATAACTATTAAATTATAGGTATTGGAATTTCCTTTCAAATTTGACTGTTAGTGAGCGTAACGATTAAGATTTTTTCGAAGTTACGAATTATCCAAAATAAGAAATGCTGTATTTAAACAAATGGACCGTAACAAATTATTGATAATAAATAACAATAATAAAAAAAAACGTTTTTATTATTATTATTATTATTATTATTATTATTATTTATTAATTTGATCCGTTCCATTTGTTTAGATGCGGCATTCATTATTTCGAATAATTCGTAACTTCGAATAAATTCGTATTCGTTACGTTCACTAACAGCCAAATTTGAAAGGAAATTCCAATACCTATAAATTAATAGTTCGTTATAATTAGTTAGTAAGTTATTATTTAGAATTTTAGTTCTTTAGAATTTTCTTTGTTATTTTCGTATTTTCTAATTTACGAATTTCTAAATTTACGAAATGCGATTATAACAACTAATCCGAAAAACGAAAAAAAAAACAAATGAAACGAAAACGAACAAATTTTTCGGCAGTGCACATGTCTACAAGAAAACATTTTCCATCCGGTTTCTTTGAATTGTTTTCATTGCTGCAGTTAAGAGTGAAAAACGATTTGACCCTCAGGGCCGGTTAACACCACAAAAACTTGCGTTTTTGATGCGTTTCCGGATGCAATCCAGATGCTTTTTTAATTTTTTCCTGTTTTTTTTTTTTTTTTTTACACTGTACTAAAAAACGTTGTGCTCTTATGATGCATCTTTGATGTGTGCCGATGCATTTTTGATGCATTTTAACGTGTTCCAGTACTGTTCTGTCCAGGAAAAATGCAACATGTTCTACTTGCCATGTTCTAATAAAAAAATAACAAACACGTCTATACTTACCCGTTTCAGAGCGGCCACGAACCTCCTTTTTTTTGGGTCCCCCTGCCGGCGCTCCTGTCTCCTCCCGTCTATCTAGTGCCCCCATGGGAAGGCCATTATTTGCTATTCGGCAATGCGTTGCTTTAACCGGCAATTGCGTGGTCATGCAACACTGTACCCAAATGAAATGTACAGGTATAGCATTGTTTTCACACAAATAGAGTTTTCTTTTGGTGGTATTTGATCATCACTGGATTTTTAATTTTTTATAATATGAAACAAAAAAAGACCAAAAATGTTGAAAAAACATTTCTGCCATAAAACACATCCAATAAAAAATACCAACAAAAATCAATTTTTTTCATAAATTTAGGCCAAAATGTATTGTGCTACATGTCTTAGTGAAAAAAAAAAAAATCACAATAAATGTATATTAATTGGTTTGCGTGAAAGTTATACCACCTACAAGCAATGGTATATACACTGGAATTTTTTTTTTTATACTAGTAAGGGTGGTGATCAGCAACTTATAGTGGGACAGCGATAGTGCTGCAAGCAATCTGACACTAACTGACACTGGGGGTGGGGGGGGGGGGGGGCTGACTAACTTCTTCCACTTACATCACCAGTGACACTAATACAGGGATCAGTGCTAATACTGTACACTGTTGTGATAAAACTATACACTGCCACTGTACTAATGACACTGACTGGGAAAGGATTAACATCTAGGGTGATCAAGGTGGAAACAGAGAGAACATTCCCTCTGTACAGAGCTCTGTGTTGATTGTCAACAAAGGGCTCTAGGCTGTGATTGGACACAGCTGATTAGCAGGTTCCGGGCAGGAATCATTGGAAGGGACCTGCTGTTCAGGGACGACCCCCCCCCCCCCCTCCCAAAAAAAAGATGTACATCACAGGGGTCCCCTTAGTCTGCCTATAAAGTGGTGCATCTGTATCATGCATAGAACATTCTGCAGCAAAAATACAATTTCTAAAGAAAAAAACGAGTCAAATCACATTTAAATTGGTTGCAATTGCCAGTACCTGGCTATTGAAAAAAAAAAAAATGAGGTAAAAAATAAACAGCATGTGGTCCCCCCCACAATCTCTACCAGACCCCTGTCCGTGCATGCAGCCTGGCAGGTCAGGAAGGGGGAGGGATGAGCGAGTGCCCCCCCCTGAACCATACCAGGCCACATACCCTTAACATGGGGGGTGCTTTGGGGCAGGGGGTCTCCCCCCCCAGCCAAAGCACCTTGTCCCCATGTTGACAAGTTGTGGGGGTATGCGGGCAGAGGGCTTATCAGAATCTGGAAGAATCCCCCAGATCCTGACCCCCCCCCCCCCAAAGTGAATGAGTATGGGGTACATAGTACTCATACCCATTCACCAAAAAAGTCTCAATAAGTAATAAAAACTGTTTTTGACATTACCTTTATTAAAAAATAAAAAAACAATGTCCCCCGATGTAAATCCATTGGTAATCATGCCGCCCACCGCACAGGGAAAAAAATGCTCCTGCCGTCCACGAAGGCTGGCCGTCTACTGCAGGGTCCGATGTTTGACAGTTCTTACATAGGTAAGGAGGGGCCACCTGGCAACTTCAGCTGGTGGCAAATCTCCCCCCCTTGTGATTTAACAGACTGGTGCATGCTGGGTCGGTGACAGCACAAGGGGGCGGTGCCACCAGGTGACACGGCCAGGTGGCCCTGCCCCTCACCTATATAAGAACTGTCAAACGGCGGAGCCTGCAGTAGGCGTTTTTTTTTCCGGGTGCGGCAGGTGGTGTCACTGACCATAGATTTACATCGGGGGGACAGTGAGTTTTTATGTGCAGTATGATTGTGAAAGGACCCTAACGCTACGTTTACACTAGCCTGCATGATAAAACGTAGCATTTTACTGTGTAGGCTAGTTAACCTTATTGGAATTGTCGCACTTCATTTATGTCACTGCACAATTATCTGAGCAGTTACAGAACCTCTGAGCGACCCTGGGCGCAGTAAGTGTGCCTCCAGGGTTGGCATTTCTGCAGAGTTTTGGCCTGCACATAAACTGGTTGCACACAGTTTAAGTCTCGGCTGGGTTCAGCAGGGATCAGCCGAGATTTGAACCATTTATTGGCAGGCTAAATGTACCCAAATTGATTGTTCGATCAACTTTTGTACAACCAGCCTGTCAGATTTTATATGCGATATTATAGCTGCTAGCAGTAATGACTGTGTTCTCCCAGCTTGAATGGCTCCCTGCCAGGAGAACACAATGGCTCCGCAGGAGAGATTCTCCCATCAACACTGTTTGTGTTGATGGGGGAATCGAGCCCTGGTTGCAGGAAAGAAAATTGCTCCAACTATGGCAAGCTTAAAGTATAACTAAAAAAGGCAGAACTTATTTTTTTCGTTTTAGAAAGAGTGGAGAGGGATTAGAGCCCCTGTCAGTTTTTATGGCGGTCTTTGTCCCCGTTAAGGAGATTCCCCCTCTCTTTTTTTACAATTATCATTAAAAGTAGAAGTAAAAGAAAACCCCAAATTTTGGGTTGTCCCCAGAAAAGTAATAGAGGGGAAATCTTCCAATGGGGACACTAGTTCTAGTGACCTGGGGATCCCCAAGAAATTCCCTTAATTTGCAAAGATTTCCTCTCACTTCCTGTTTGGACTATGGGACAGGAAGCGAAGGGAAATCTCCGCAATGGGACAGAGATGGCGGAAAAAATATCTGACAGAGGTTATAACCCTCCCTTGCTCTAAGTTTTGCCCATAGTTCTAGGGAGTCCGGCGACAAATACTGCAGCTGCTGACTTTTAAAATAATGACACTCACCTGTCACAGGGTCCAGCGACGTCGGCAACCGAGGCTGAACCGTCCCTCGGATGCTGCCGCCGCCATCTTGGGTATGGGAATCAGGAAATGAAGCCTTGCGGCTTGACTTCCCGATTCCCTATTGCGAATGCGCGAGTCGCCCAATGCAATAGGAATGCTCCGCGCTGTCTCTGGGACCCGTGTGTGTCCCAGCAGACAGCATGGCGGGACAGGAAGAGGCATAGACTCCCGTGGGAGTCTATGCCCAGAAGTCGGTGCAAAAACCTGTCTTAGACATGTATCTGCACCCCCCTCCCCCCCTGAAAGGTGCCAAATGTGACACCGGAGGGGGGGAGGGTTCCGATGAGCGGAAGTTGCACTTTAGGGTGGAACCCCGCTTTAAGTGTGTATGCGGCCATCGAGTGTTGCTACATCTAGAAGTGGCATCAATCTCAGGCTTTTAATGTAAAGGATTATTTCATTGGGACAGGTTCTCTTTAAATTGTGACTGCTGTTATTGATTACATGTTATCAACTAGATAGCTGATGTTATTAGTATCCTGTAAACTTACAAGCTGATTATTAGTTGGACTTTTCTTTTACTGTAAATAGAAGACAGGTTCAGTTTCACATGATGCAAAAATAAATTTTTTCTGGAAAAGCCAACAGGAAATGGCTATTTATGATTAGTTTACATTATGAGCCCATAAACACCTCTCTAGCGCAGTGCACATTACATTAACATGCGTGTTACTGCAACACACGTTAACACCTGTGTCATGCACATTGCAGTGCCACTCTTTTTCAATGGCACCCCAACACAAAAACCCATTGCACCTCATACGTTCCAGCACGCTACAACACATAGTAACACGCTATCGTGAGTTTGAATGTACCAAGTCCAAAAAAAAAGCCGCATTTCCTCGCACCATTGGGGTTTCTGGTTTGATTCCCAGTCAGGAAGCCATCTGCACTGAGTTTGCATGTTCTCCCTGTGCATGCATGGGTTTCCTCCAGATACTCTGGTTTCCTCCCAGGTATGCTGTTAGGTTAACCCCTTCAGCCCCGGAAGGATTTACCCCATTCCTGACCAGAGCACTTTTTGCGATACAGCACTGCATCGCTTTAATTTTGAAAAAAAAAGCAATATTTTTTACTTTTTGCTATAATAAATATCCTCAAAAAATATATATAAAAAAAAGAATTTCTTTCTTAGTTTATGTATTCTTCTACATATTTTTGGTAAAAAAAAAATCGCAATAAGTGTTTGTGCAAAAGTTATAGCGTCTACAGAATAGGGGATAATTTATGGCGTTTTTATTAGTAATGGCGGCGATCTTGGATTTTTATCGTGACTGCGACATTATGGCGGACACATCGGATACTTTTGACACTATTTTGGGACCATTGTCATTTACACAGTGATCAGTGCTATAAAAATGCAGATTACTGTATAAATGACACTGGCAGGGAAGGGGTTAAATACTTGGGGGAGATCAAGGGGTTAAGTGTGTCCTAGGGAGTGATTCTAACTGTGGGGGGGTGGGCTATCACTGACGTGACAGCAATCACTGCTCCCGATGACAGGGAGCAGTAGATCCCTGTCATGTCACTAGGCAGAACAGGGAAATGCCTTGTTTACATTGGCATCTCCCCGTTCTTCCGCTCCGTGACATGATTGCGGGACACCGGCGGACATAGAGTCCGCGGGACCTGCAGACACGGTCATGGAGTACGCGGCGGGCGCGCACCCACAATGCCGCTTCTTAAAGGGAACATACAGGTACACCCATTTGCGTAGCCGTGCCATTGTGCCGACGTATATTGGCGTGCACTGGTCGGCAATTGGTTAATTGGCTCCAGTCTAGATTGGCCCTAGTATGTGTGTGTGCGTTTCTGCATGCATGACAGTAGTGATGAATCTGAATACCAGGGTTCAGATTCAAGATAAGTTTGGAAGCCAAATCTGAGCCCCAGTAAAGTAATACTGTGTGAATAATTAAGGGGTACACATTTACCAAAAAATATAAAGGCTTTTATTAAAAATATAAAACACTAAAGAACGTCCAATGCTGCAAATCCATCGTCAATTATTGTGCAGCAACGCAGATTCACAGTTATGATGAACAATGCCTGCCAACCCACTAAAACAAAAAATACACTGACTAACGCACACACTAATGACAGCTTTCTGAGGTATCGTCTGGAATATAAACAACGAATGGGCTGCTCCAATGTTGGGGGCATCTGGCGTTTTTTTCTTTTCTGCCTCTAAGGCTCCATGCACACTGAAGCTCATAAACTGACATTTTTGGGAGTTTGGGCATTTTTTTTTAACAGCCCATAAACTCCCCTCTATGTTATCCTATGTGTCCATGCAAACATGGACGTTTTTGGACGTTTATCAGCAGTGGAGTTTATGCAGATAAAACTAGCGATCTTTATTAACAAACACAACTGTGTTGGCCAAAGGTGCCTATGTATGCATTGGAAAGACCCCATTTCCTTTGACTTGAAAATAGTTACCACCCAGTAAATTCAATTTTTGATGATTTGGAAGGAGCAAGAGGCACTTTTTGTAGTGGTGATCCGTTAGATTGTTCACTTGTGCACGTTTGGTTATAGATTTATACTGGAGTGGAAGAAGAGGTAAATACTCAATATTTTTTATATCCATTTAATGAGTTATATGAATGTATTATATATGCTATGCCACTTCAGATGGCCCCAACAGTTCACTGGAACATTCAGAAGTTTAGAAATCCTTCTATAACCAATGCCATCAGCAAAAAAGGTTGCAAAGAGAGCTCTTTGCCTTTACCCATCATGAGATGCCCATCAGTTAAGACTGAACCAGCTGCCTAATTACTAATATATTTTTTTACACATAACTTCATTTCTGAACTTATTTGTTTTGGTGTCTTTGTATGTATGGATTGTATGTATGGATTGCATGTATGGATTGTATGTATGGATTGCATGGGTTGTTGCCAACATGTGGTGAAAAATTCATGTCAATAGCACCTTTAGAAATATATTTACCTAGAAAAATGGTGACATGTTCAATACTTATTTTACCTATCCTTTAGACGTGGCGGCTGCATTCATTTTCTGTTTTTTTTTTTTTTTTTTATCACTGTCCCCAGTAATGCAGTCGTTTTTAATTTTGCCTTTAGTACTACAGTATGTCCCAGATAGTATCATACTCTAGGAACCGAACACAAAATCTTTCCTGAAAGTATACCAGGAGAACGGAACCTTCCTTTATGTTTGGTGGTCTTATGTACTAATCTACATTTTTTGCCTTTTTGACACGTGTCTGCCACTTTATCAGAGAGATTTACAGCTACACACTTCCTTTTCATCCAGAGCAATTCTTATTACATCATACTGACATGTCCCTCGTAACATATAAGCACTCTTGTCTTCTTCACCTTTTAAATGCAGCTAAAAATGACCCCACACTGGAATGTAGCCATGTAGTGGAGAAAAAGAACTGATTCACATTAGCAGAAATAACATGGCACCTTACCTCTACATGGTCAGGTTGGTCGTTGAGTAGCTTCACTTCTGTGGGAAAAATATATATATATATACAATTGTTACACAGGTCATATTGTAATTAAATGTTATTAAAATTACCTTTCCTTCATTCTGCAGTTCTCTAATTTTCTGTAAAATGCAATGCAATATGGCTATCTGGAGGCTTTCTGTACACAGATGGTGTTCAGAACTACCCCCAGATATGTCATTTCCTGGCAGGCCCAGAAACCCCTGAACAATCCTAAAGGATACCCTACACCTCACTTTCCCTTTTTCCCCACCCTCTTTTCCTTTCCATCCTCCCTAATCTTCCCCTGTTTTCCACTGCCCCCCTCCTTACCTGCCTCAAACATGCCCCAACCCCAATTACATCATCTCCTCCCAAACACTGGTATACTAGCCATTGCCACACTCTTGGATTATCGCTATCCCATGACCATCTATACTTCATATCCCATAATACCCCCACTTTAACATTTGTAACTCTGCCTACTACCATCTTCCTGAGAGTTAATCCTTGGAAATTAGATGCCGATTAGTATTGTGAGGTTTTCTATTTTGTTGGCTACATGTAGGCATTATACCGTATATACTCGAGCATAAGCCGACCCCAATATAAGCCGAGGCACCTAATTTTAATCACAAAAAAATGGGAAAACGTATTGACGCGAGTATAAGCCTAGGGTGAGAAATGCGCAGCTACTGTAAGTGGAAAGGAGGGTCAACAATGCCCATTTACAGCCTCACTGTGCCCATTTGCATGCCTCACTGTGCCCATTTGCAGCCATAGGTCCCCTGAACTTCAAACTTGGTAGTTAAGGGTTCCTAAATGCCCCCTAGCTGCAGCCAAAATTTGGGGTCTCTGGACCCAAAGGGTCCCGAAATGACATTGCTGCAGATGGACACAGTTGACCGACTTAGGGGCCCCGTATCTCGGGCCCTGTATTTAGGTTTCCTGGCACCAAGTGGCCCCCGAGATACGGGGCCCCAAAGTCTGGTCGGAAATGTCATTCTCTGCTGCAGAAAAGTGCTTGACTCCAATATAAGCCGAGGGGGGCATTTTCAGCACAAAAAAATGTGCTGAAAAAACTTGGCTTATACTCGAGTATATACGGTAACTTGAATGCATGACGTCTATGTGTATCTATGCAGTTGGGAAATGTTCATATACCACATATTATTCCCAATAAAAATGCAGGCACTGGCTTAAATTTCCTAATCTGTACCCTAAGTCTCTCTGCTGTTGCTCACTGCATTGTATCGCTGGAAATTGCTTGAAAGTGAACGCAGACTCTATAGAATGAAAGGTATGACCATATTAGTATAAATAAATTAATATTTAATCCCATCGCTGTGCATTATTTGCAGTTTTTAAACTTTTCTATAATGAACAAACATATTTCGATTTACAGTTAAATTTTATCAGCTATTGCAAGATCAAGATTTTAAATTCTTAGTAAGTGAGAGAGAATGTCTCCAAATGCAACATGTTCGTTGAACTGCGTTAATCTATATAGATCAATGCAGGCTCAACGCAAAACCATTGTTTCCTATGTGCCCTGTTTATACTTTAATGCCATGCTTAGGTGTGTTGCTGTGCACTGCAGCACTTCGATTTCAACTTGATGTAATATTGTAACATTTCAATAAAGCTAAAAGAGAATTCCATCTTTAGCAAAAAAATATTAAAAGCACCCATACTGCAAAAAGCAAAACTAGGCATTTATCATTCTGTTTGCATTGGAGACTGCAAAGCATTGCAACTTTGATCAGTAGATCAGATGTAGGTGGGGTGCAGTGTGTGCGATGGCAGTAACTCACACAGACATGTGCAACAGACAGTTCACAAGAACCCAGAGGGACGCCTGCCAAATCGGGTACACTCACAAATTCAAATGATGTGAAGAGGACCGATATCAACTGGGTTGACAGCGTCTGTTAAGAGAGGGAAATGCGGCCTGGTTGTCCAGTGCCCAACCCGCAAGATGTCCAAAAGTGTTGCGCCCTAAGCTTTCCCTCCTCGTCAGGAACCTTTCCCTACCGCTAGTACTGCCCCTAACAGGCGGGGTACCTGTCCCTACCCTACCAACTCGCAGAAAGAGTGCCAAGCCTGGGAGCCAGGGCCTTAAGTAGGCTCTGCCTGACCCAAGATGGCCGCTGGAGTCACATGGGGCATCAGCATCAAATCGGGTGCTTTCCAAGTGGCCCAGGAAACCTTAGAGGAACTGTGTTCCCCTCAACTTCCTCTCCAGCTGTGGTGCTGTTGCAGCAAAGCTCTACCTGCAGTGAAGAAAATAGACTGCACCTGCCTAGACACGTGTGCAATGCTCTGACTCCTGCAGACTCCTCCACCAGCTGCAGGTCTGTACAGAGATAGGGATCTTCAACTATGGACCTGAAGAAAGAATTGATGAACTACAAGTGCGGTGATGTGACTATACTTGTGCTCCAGTGAGAACGACAGTCCCTAATTCACAACTCTCTGTGAATGAATGACATGGCTGTGCAGGTAGATCCACGCACAGCTGTGCCAACTCAAGTTTGACAGGAGCTGGCGGGGAGAAGAACCCTCATATTCTGTAAATGGACAGGCAGTTTGAGGGTGGAGGGCTGTGGACTGTGACCATGTTTATTACCTTTTGTACCACCACCCCGTCCCTTTAGAATGCAAGCTCTACGAGCAGGGCCCTCTTGTACCTTTTGTATTGAACTGTACTGCAATTGTGTTGCCCCCCCTATACATTGTAAAACGCTGCGTAAACTGTTGGCGCTGTATAAATCGTGTATAATAATAATAATAATGTTTCATGTTACACCCGAAGTATGACCCTTCAACACCGCACTTGCATTATGTTGTGTAGAACGTATGCCTAAAGTGGGCAATAGATAGAGCGATTTTACAGCCACAGGCTACAGGAAGAAAAATCACTTATGCCCCTCAACACAGCCAGTCAGCGAGGAGCATCACACAGTGATTATTGCATATGGCTCTAGCAATAACCACATGAAAAATCCAACATGCTGGTTCTATTAGTCATCATTAGATACACGTTTTAGGTTGATTTATTGTGTTAAATGTATTTACACACTTTAGTTAGTGCCACATACTTCTTATTACTTAATTACTATTTCTGTGTGGGAACACTAATATATGTTTGGTGGCTTCTTCTATCTTTATACTTTATAATTTTACTTAGCCTACACTTTGGTTTTGCGCATTAGTTCCCCCTTCCTTTTCAACACAGTGATTATTGCTTATGGCTGTAGCCCCTAGCAATGACCACATGAAAAATCCAACATGTTGGTTGTACCTAAATTGTTCGATCGATCAACTTGGGTACAATCAGCCTGCCCATACATGGTTTAAACTTCGGCCGGTCCCTGTTGAACTGGCCGAAATTTGAACCATCTATGGCTGGCTTCAGAGTCTCAATTTTGCACCCATGAAGGGTCCCTCAGTGTTCCTTTTTTTTGCAGGAAACTTCACTCTGATTATAAAGTCACAAATAATGGAAGCAAACCCTGCAATAAAAAACGCTGCAAACTAGCCAACCAGATCAATCTATCCAAAAGTGTCACACACACAAATGGGACCTTCAATATCACAGGCTCATACAACTGTACCTCCAGTAATGCGGTGTACCTAATCCAATGCACCCACGAAGAAATGAGACTTAAAGCGGTGTTCCGGCCGAAATTATACTTTTTAAATAAAAATACCCCTATAATACACAAGCCTAATGTATTCTAGTAAAGTTAGTCTGTAAACGAAGGTCCGTTTTGTTAGTTTATAGCAGTAGTTTGTTATTTTATAAACTTACAGCAGGCCGTGGCCATCTTAAGTGTGGGCATCTGAAGCCAGACTGTATTTCTTCCTGGATTTCTTCCTTGCAGATCTCGCACATGCTCAGTGCAGCACAAGCAGTGTAATAGGTTTCAGGTCAGGTTTCCATAGCAACGGCAGTGTCAGAGGAAGTTGCCGCCCCTTCCCAGTAGGCATTGCAAACAGGATATGATGCCATGGGCCGCGGCCAGGGAGGAGGAAGTGAAAAATGAATACAGCACATATACAGTAGGTGCTGAGAAAAAAAATAAAAAAAATATCCAATTCGTTTACAGTGCACACTTTGGTGAGGAATGCTGAAGAGTAGTAAAAGTGGGTGGAACTCCACTTTAACAGAAATAGGTGTGACTGGCCAAAATATAAATTGATAAGGTTTGGCTAAATTGTAAAGGAATTTAAAATGTGCTAATCTTCCAACTGATGTTCCTGAATATAAGTATGTTGACATGCATGGGCATGATCCAATTTAACTGACTTTAACTGCAAATGCACATCAATGCTCTTACTCTGCAGCAACCAGGACTTGAAAAGCAATGCTTTGCTGGGGGACACTAAAAAACAAATCATGTCTGTACATTTTACCTGCACTGCAAAATGCATCAACATGGACTGTTGGATGAGTACAATCCCTCAGTGTTCCTTTTAACAAGTACCCTCAAAGGTTTAGGTAGGGCCTCCTTAAAAACACCCCGGAGCAGTATCATAGCAAATATAATTAGGGTTATTCAGCAACCCGACTTAAGTGGTAATCTCGGTTTTCTTTAAAAATACGGTCTTACGATTTTGCTCCCGTTACCTTTGGCAGTGCAGCAACCCTCAAGGGCTGATTCATAATAAAAGAAGGGCAGTCTCCAGAGAAATTCTAAACCTCTAATTGCTCTTGTAATTTTATGTTGCCAGAGTGGTCACTTTTAATCCCAAAAGAAACAGACTACATAATGTATGACTTGAGCCTCATCACATGAAGCCCAAAAAAGGTTCTACTTGCAAATGCAAAGCACCTGGGAGAACAATCCAGATTTCACAGTGCACTGTCCAACATTCCCAATAAATGGGCCCTGGAAGCCCAACCTCCCCCCCGACTGAAGATTGTTGCTTAGAAAGCTGAAATCCGAAGGAGAATCAATTTTCTCTGCCGTAGTTCATACAAAGAACATTTACAGTCTCCATCCAAAATGTATGCTGCAGACAGGAAGTGAAATGGAACCAGTAGCCACATCTGGACCAAGCTTTATTTTTACAAACAGCACAAACATTTGACAGCACGCATGGAACTGCTGCGCCTGAGCTCCCATTTCAATAGCAATTAACACTCACAGGCAAGCCTCATTCTTCTGAGGTCTCAGTGTTTGGAGGACCTTAAGCTGATCAAATACGCAGTCTGAATGAAAAGAAATATCCTTTATCCATGCTATCCATCCGGATGGACAAATCACCTCTGCTATTGTATTTTGACAGCAGGCACCCCGGGCTGGCCAAATATTTATTTACTTATTACAGGTACTTCTATAGCGCTATCAATTTACACAGCGCTTTACATATATATTGTACATTCACATCAGTCCCTGTCCTCAAGAGCTTACAATCTAAGGTCTCTAACTCATATTCATACATACAGTACACATACTAGGGCCAATTTAGACAAGAGCCAATGTACCTACCAGCATGTCTTTGGAGTATGGGAGGGCACCCACGCAGGCACAAGGAGAACATGCAAACTCCAGGCAGGTGGTGCTGTGGTTGAGACTTTAACCGATGGCCCAAATACATGAAGAACAGTTGCATCTGATTGGATGTAAGTGCTGTTAGACCAAAAAAATTTCACCCAGCTCTTTCAATTGTTCAGTCGAAAGATGTCGGGTGGGAGGGTGTCAACAACTTTACTACCAACAGACTATCCATTTTTGAGGCCAAATCCCTCTGTCCCTTGTGCAGCCTCAGTGGTCAATCTTGTTGGTCTGATGTGTACATATCTGTACAAAATGTATTATTTTACTACCAAAAGTGTTAAGCTGCACTAAAAATGTATTCAACCCCTATATTACTACATGTTTTATGTTAAAAAGCCAAAATAGAGTAAAATAGATGTCAAAAAAAGTACACGTATCATTTTCTACATATTTGATCATTGCAGTCTGTGTAACCAGGGCCATGGCAGGGATGTGTTCTTTGCCTACCTAATGTGTATCAAAAGGTGTCTGTAGCTGGGGTGCAGCATGGTGCGGCCACAATAATTCACACAGTCAGGTGCAATAATAAATTTGTAGTGAAGCAACAGTTCACAATAATCCCTGTGAGAAGACTGGCCAACCAGATGCACTCATGGTTACAGCAACATAAAAAGAATGGGTTCCAGCCAGTATGATAGCATCTGTAGAGAGGGGCATTGCAGTCTAGTCGTCTCGTGCCAATGTCCATAAGAGCTGTGAACCAATGCTTTCCATGTTTGTCAGGAACCGTTCCCTACTGCTAGAACTGTCCTTCACAGAAGGGGTACCTTTCCCTGCACTACCCACAGACATAAAGCGCACCAGGCCCTGGGAGCCAGGCCCTTAAATAGGCTCTGCCTGACCCAAGATGGTCGTCAGTCACATGAGGCAGCAGCATCCAACTCGATTGCTTCCCCAGTGACCCAGGAAACCATAGAAGAAATAGGTTTCTTCTGACTTCCCTGCAGTGCCACTGAGGATAGCGCCACCTGCAGTGGGGAAAGTAGACTGCACCTGCCTACATGTCCCTCTTTATCATTTCATAAAGTTGGGAGGGAAGTGAAATTCGCTGTATGGCCATCTTTACTGTCTCTTTTTCTATAACCAGCGTTATGCTACTTCTAGATCTGTCCTTACGGGAGGAAGCAAGTCATCATGAAACACTTTTTATATTATGATCTAATGCCACGTACACACGATCGGACTATCCGGCGGACTTGGTCCGCCCGTGTGTGGGCTCCG
Source organism: Lithobates sylvaticus (assembly GCA_028564925.1). Classification (NCBI taxonomy): domain Eukaryota; kingdom Metazoa; phylum Chordata; class Amphibia; order Anura; family Ranidae; genus Lithobates; species Lithobates sylvaticus. The sequence goes on from CM053029.1 coordinate 545,360,509, forward strand.
GCGGACTTTTTCTTCCCAAAAGTCCAGCGGACTTAGAAAGAAATCTTGACTCAAAATTATCCGCCGGACTCGGCAGACCAGCGCACAATCCGCCCGTCTGTGTGCTAGTCCTGACCGGCCGGGCTGCATGCTCGGATAAGGGTCTGGTATGACTTTGGGGGGACCCCCACGCTGTTTTTTCGGCGTAGGGGTTCCCCTTTAAATCCATACCAGGTGACGGGGCTAGCAAGGTGTCAATCTCGCTGATGGAGGCAGCGACATTGGCTTCCTTCGCTAGTCCCATCTACCTGGAGTCACGTTCAAAATGAACGTACTTTACTCCATGTGTGGGCAAGTCCGTTCATTTCAAAAGTCCGGCGGACTGGTTAAAGCTTGTAGGAGGAGTTTTCTGACTATCCTATGAGACTGCAAGACCCCTGACCCTCTGTCTGGACAGTGCTGATTATCCCTGTGCTGACCACATGCACTCTCCTAAGAAAAAAAAAAACCTCTCTAGCCATACACACCAAACTGAGCATGTGCAGCTTGACTCCATAGACTCTTATCAGGAAATTATCAGGGGACAGTGGAAGAAGGGGAGGATCAGAGGAGACAGGGTCAAACTGCCTTTTTGTGCAATGCAGAGAAATAACCCCTTAGGTTCCACAGTGAGTATAACAAGCATGCTTTACTGCATATACAGACTGGTTTTACTATTGTGGGTTTAGTAACACTTTAAAGACTGGTTGGTTGCAATACATTTCAGTTTTTGCTTTTGGGTGTACATTTTTCTCCATTTCAGGTGATAAAAAAAGTCTATGAGAAAAAAAAATGAAAATGTGAGAAGCTACAAATACTGTAGTATAATGACATATACAGTTGTGCTCATAAGTTTACATACCCTGGCAGAATGTATGATTTCTTGGCCATTTTTCTGAGAATATAAATGATAACACAAAAACTTTTCTTTCACTCATGGTTAGTGTTTGACTGAAGCCATTTATTATAAATCAACTGTGTTTACACTTTTTAAAAGCATAATGGCAACAGAAACTACCCAAATGACCCTGATCAAAAGTTTACATACCCTGGTGATTTTGGCCTGATAACATGCACACAAGTTGACACAAAGGGGTTTGAATGGCTATTAAAGGTAACCATCCTCACCTGTGATCTGTTTGCTTGTAATTAGTGTGTGTGTATAAAAGGTCAATGAGTTTCTGGACTCCTGACAGACCCTTGCATCTTTCATCCAGTGCTGCACTGACGTTTCTGGATTCTGATGGGGAAAGCAAAAAATTGTCAAAGGATCTGCGGGAAAAGGTAGTTGAACTGTATAAAACAGGAAAGATATAAAAAGATATCCAAGGAATTGAGAATGCCAGTCAGCAGTGTTCAAACTCTAATCAAGAAGTGGAAAATGAGGGGTTCTGTTGAAACCAAACCACGGTCAGGTCAACAATTGTTCGGGATGCACAGAAAAACCGACAAATAACTTCATGTGAAATACAGGACTCTGAAAACATGTGGTGTGGCTGTTTCAAGATGCACAATAAGGAGGCACTTGAAGAACGATGGGCTGCATGATGGAGTCACCAGAAGGAAGCCATTACTATGCAAATGCCACAAAGTATCCCACTTATAATACGCCAAACAGCACAGAGACAAGCCTCAAACCTTCTACCACAAAGTAATTTGAAGTGATGAGACCAAAATTTAGCTTTTTGGCCACAACCATAAACATTACATTTGGAGAGGAGTCAACAAGGCCTATGACGAAAGGTACACCATTCCTACTGTGAAACACAGAGGTGGATCACTGATGTTTTGGGGATGTGTGAGCTACAAAGGCACAGGAAATTTGGTAAAAATTTACTTTTCAATCAGTTTTTATTGAATTTCATAACATACAGTAAAGATGCAAATTACACATTGTATGCCGTTAAGATAAATTAACTCAGAATAGCACTTAAATAATGTCAACTCAATCATCAATGAAGTGTTACAGAACAAGAATTACTGTTATTAAAATGCTACAAAACACAATACATTCAATATAGAAATACAAGATCAATATAGTAACATAAGATCAAATAGAAGTATATGTCCTCTAGACACCCCCATGGGGACTACACTGTGTCTAAGAGGAGAACGTTGCCACAATAATAGAACTTATCCAGGAACCTGTGTCCATACTCTAGAACCCAGAGGCAAAAGTGTATATCAATCTGTTAGATATGAGTGTTACAAAAAGTTAGTAATAGTCGACCATTGTTCCCATGATGCCCACTTGGTTTTTTCCTTGGGTAATTTACCCTCACTGGATGCCATCATTAATTCATAACTATAATGTAGGTTTACGGTATCTAAGAGGTGAGTGATAGAGGGAGTTGTATCTGACTTCCATAATCTGGTTATAGTTAACCTAGCTGCCAATAGGATATGTGTCGTCACATGACGAAATGAAAAGGGTATGTCTTCAATGGATAAATTCAGGATAGCTAGACCCGGAGACATTGGTATATCTATCTGGGATATATCTTTTAAGAGAAGAAAAATGGTTTTCCAGTATTCCTGTATGAGGGTACATTCCCAAAATATGTGGAATATGCTTCCTATGTTGGAATTACATCTCCAGCATTTATTAGATAATGTGGGATAGAATGTTGCCAAGCGAGAAGGCGTCAAATACCATCTAAGGGACAATTTTTGTGTGAGTTCCCACAACGCAGAGCTTTTCGTGGATTTGTATACACTTCGTGAAGCTTGTTCCCATTGTGATTCTGTATAAGTCGTTGCTAGATCATTTTCCCAGTGTGTATGTGGTGTGGATTTAGTAAATACACGCTTTTGATTCAGGGTGTTGTATACAAGTGAAATACCCTTCTGTTTAGGAGATTCAAAGTGCAGGTATTTCCATATTACTGAAGAAACTGTATATAAGGGAGGTTTGATTTTGTTAAGGCATTTCAGAAGTTTGGAATATGCAATAAAGTCTGATTCAGGCAAGTGAAATTCATTTTGGAGGGTTGAAAAGGATTTTGGGTTTGAGTCATGAAATAGTTGATTTATGAATGAGATTTTTCGGTTAGACCAATTTGGTAAAAATTTGATGGCAAGATAAATGTAGTATGTTATCAAAAAATACTGGAGGAACATTTGCATTCATCAGCCAGGAAGCTGCGCATGGGACATACTTGGACATTCCAACATGACAATTATCCAAAACACAAGGCCAAGTCGACCTGTCATTGGCTACAGCAGAATAAAGTGAAGGTTCTGGAGTGGCCATCTCAGTCTCCTGACCTCAATATCATTGAGCCACTCTGGGGAGATCTCAAACGTGCAGTTCATGCAAGACAGCCCAAGAATTTACAGGAACTGGAGGCTTTTTGCCAAGAGGAATGGGCAGCTTTACCATCTGAGAAGATAAAGAGCCTCATCCACAAATACCACAAAAGACTTCAAGCTGCCATTGATGTTAAAGGGGTCATAACACTGTATTAAGAATTGGGGTATGTAAACTTTTAATCAGGGTCATTTGGGTAGTTTCTGTTGCCATTATGATTTAAAAAGAGTAAACACAGTTGACTGATAATAAATGGCTTCAGCCAAACACCAACCATGGGTGAGAGAAACGTTTTTGTGTTATAATATTCTCTGAAAAATGGCCAAGAAATCATAAATTTTGCCAGGGTATGTAAACTTCTAAGCACAACTGTACATGTCCAGGGACCCTGCAATGTCGGTACCCTGAGGCAATTCGTCAATCGGCTTTAAGTGCAAGTTCCGGCATTGTAAGTAAAGGAAACCAGCAGCTGGTTTCCTACTGTGCATGCGTGAGTCGCGCTGTGCTTTCTGAATGCACACTCCATATTCCCATCGCACTCATTCCTGGAATGAGCTCTTTAAGGTACTGGGTGCTGTAAGGACTGCCAGCTAGATACTGGAACCTGTGCGATAAGTAGATATTTGCCAGCACACCAAAGATCATCAATTTTATCAAAACGGTTTTTATTCATGAGATATCATACTATACCATTTTATGATGTGATCTCTCTTGAATAAAAACAGTTTGGACAAAATAGATGCTTCTTAGTGTGCTGGCGAATATCTACTTTTTGCGCTTTCTGATGCCCTGTACACAGGATCGGACTTTCCGACGGAAAATGTGCGATTGGATCGTGTTGTCGGAAAATCCGATCGTATGTGGGCTCCATCGGACTTTGAGAGTTTGAGAGTTGGATCTAAAATTTTCCGACAACAAAATCCAATCGTTTAAATTCCGATTGTGTGTAGACAAATCCAACGCACAAAGTGCCACGCATGCTCAGAATAAATTAAGAGACAAAAGCTATTGGCCCGTTTATAGTCCTGACGTATGTGTTGTACGTCACCTCGTTCAGAACGATCAGATTTTCCGACAACTTTGTGCGACCGTGTGTATGCAAGACAAGTTTGGCCCAAAATCCGTTGGAAAAAATCGGATTTTGTCGGATTTTGTCTTCAGAATGTCCGACCGTGTGTACAGGGCCTGAATGGTCCCTGCTGTCTTCTGGGGCCTGTGTGTGTCCCAGAAGGCAGCGGGGGGGGGGGGGGGGAGAGGGGCCAGTAATCTTACCACTGATCTTACCCAGATGTAGGAGCGGGTACCTGTTAAAACCAGGTACCGATGAAGATGCAAATTAAAGACTCTGAACGGCCGCACTCCAAGAAAAATTCAAAAGCCTTTATTGGTAAAATATGGAATCACACAAAAATAGGTCACAGCAAAGCAAGAAAATAGCTAATGCATTTCACACTACCAAGAGTGCTTACTCAAAACCAGGTACCCCCCCAAAAAGTTCCAAATGTGGCAGTGGAGGGGGAAGGCTGGGAACAAGCAGAGCGTGCCCTTTTGGGTGCATCTGGGTATACACTAGTAGAATTTCAAATTAAAAGATTTAATTTGCTTTTAACATTTGATTTTGGGATTAATGAATTTTACCAAATGAAAACCACATACACTGTTAGAAATTGGTACATTCGGGAACATTTTCCATCCTGCTCCTTCGAATGGTCTTGTCAATGTAGTTGAAAATGAATGCCAAGTTGACCCCCACAATGAATGATCTTACTAAGCTCTTACAATAAAATAATGAATACCCAAAAATAAAAGGCTAGGTAACACCTGTAACATTAAATTGACCCCAGAATAAAACAATCTTACAATGCTCTTACAACAAATTTCAAACAATTTCACTAATCTAATCTATAATCAAAAAATTCCACTAATCTGTACCCAGCTTTACACCATGCACCCTTCCCAAGTGTCAAAATCGAGGTAGCCGTGAACTGCGACAAGGCGTCACATTGTGATAAACACTGTCTGTTCAAAAAAAGAGTAAACACAGACCAAAACAAAACAAAAAAGCTTTAGTTTGAGTGAGCTGATAATAGCCCAGGAGAGCGGCAGAAACACCACTTAATACTCTTCAGAATAAGGTCATGACAGGGTTGTATGTCTCGTACGCTGCTAGGACTGCTGTAACATCACAGAAAGTCATCCTACCATTGTGAGCCAGTCAAGGGATTTACAGGGCACTTTAGAGTGGCTGAAGGCTATGAAAATTAAAGGGTGTAAGTGAGAGTCAGATTACAACCTTAGGATACGTATACTTGTACTCTGAAGGTGCACAGAAAGATTTCAAAAAATTGCTTTATTTTAAAATGGCCAACAGTTGCAAACTCACCTGAACAGCTAACCAAGAATACAGTTTTACCTCCATTCCAGGCACGGGTGCTCATGTACCAAGTCTCTGCTAAGCCTCTGAAAATATAATCAACAGGGACTGAAAGAATACCATCTAGAACCAGGTTACTATTGGCAATAGCCATTTTCTTTTGCTGATTTTATACATAAAGCCCAACCCAGATAGAAAGCAATTGTGCTGCAAGTTTGAAAATGACTTGCTAAGCTATTGCCAGGCTTGCCAGGCTTGCCAGGCTTCACAAATTTGTTGCACAAGTGCAGCAAATCCACATTGCATGACTCCAGATCAACTTTCTTTGCAAACATTCTGCAAGTCTGCTGCAAGTTCTGGTTAAAGCTGGAGTGCACCTAAAAAAAAAAAATATTAAAAGCCAGCAGCTACAAATACTGCAGCTGCTGACTTTTAATAAATGGACACTTACCTTTCCTGGAGTCCAGCGATGTCGGCAGCCGAAGCCGAGCAATCGATCGTCTCTCGGCTGCTGCAACCGCCATTCTCATGAGGGAATCAGGAAGTGAAGCGTTACGGCTTCAGTTCCCTACTGCGCATGCACGAGTTGCGCTGCACATCCTAAATGAACCCCGCTATCTCCTGGGAACTGTGCGTTTCCCAGGAGACAGGGGGGGGGGGGGATGCGGGAAGGGGCACGACTCCCGCGGGAGTCTATTCCCGGAAGTGGGCGCAATTACCTGTATTAGACAGGTATCTCCACCACCCTCCCCCCTGAAAGGTGCCAATTGTGGCACCGGAGGGGGGGGGGGGGAGGAATCAGTTGAGCGGAAGTTCCACTTATGAGACTTGCCACGCAAATTTGCTACAAATTGCAAAAGTGTCAACTAGAACCTGTGCTTCAAGTGCTCTGCAAGTGTACAACTTGCCAGTGAAAATGTGCAGCAAGTCAACAGACTTACAATTCAACACTGCCAAAAATTTGTGGCAAGTTATCAATGCTATCTGGGAAGTTGGTCTGCAGGTTGTCCCTAAAGTGGTTTCTGCAATAAATATAAAGAAATGTGGGGGCTCTTGACATCACTGAGACCCAAGTCACACATTCTATGTGTCCTTATAGGGCTGAATTCACTAAGACTAAGGACCCCTTTAAACCAGGGGGGCCAAGCATTCATGTAACGCATCAACGTTCACCTTTTGTAGCATGTTACATAGCGGGGTAGAAGATCCCGTTACAATCTGAAAAAAAAAACACCCGGATGTCTGACACAAGGTCTGACAACCGTTGCAGATGTTGGCTTGTAGTCCTCAATGAACTACCACAGTGTTGTTAATCACTCTAGGTATTTCATTGAATCTTCCTATCAGAGTGTAATTGCCTGCCTGTATCGGGGGTATGGCCAGACAGATACACAGACACTCTGCAGGACCATGGCATTACACCCACCATCTTCTGATCATGGGTGCAATGCTTTACAGGTCCCCCCCAAAATAATGCATATTTCTTTACCTGCAAAACAATGTGCATTTATTTATTTTTTATTTTTTGAGAGAGTAAACTTTTCCTTTAACCTCCCTGGCGGTATGATCCTGTCAGATTTTTGCGTCTCAAAGCGGTACAATTATTTTGCATAGAAATTTGGCTTTTTATATTGTAGGCCTATAATTCTTAGCAATAAAACACTTAAATCTGTCCAAACAAGAGAGTCTAGTAGATATCCCGGGTATGATGAAGTTTGAAACACAAAATCATAAATTCTAATATAATAAATAATTATTAAAAAATATAATAATAATAATAATAACATGAATTTCCCCACAAATCACTATGGCTCAATTCTGCAAGTGTTCTAATTTACTATCGCTGTTTTCTAGCTGGTCTAAAACCACGTTTGACGTAAAGGGACACTTTTAGGTTGCTATGGACAATCTCCAGTTTCCAGGCAGAAAGAACAGTATATATCATACAAAACTGCATGCAGGGCATTGGACAAAGCACTAGGGACAAAAGGGAGGTGAAATTATTTCATTCAGTAATGTAATCTGTAAGATTACAGTGTACTGTATGCATTATGATTTTTCATTTTTTTGAATTTGCCGCCGGGCTCCGCCCCCGTGCGTTGTGACGCTCGCACAGAGGCATAGAGCGGAGGACAGAGCCTGCAGACACAGCGGGGGGGGGGGGGGGGACATTGCAGGATCGCTTCTGGCTCGTCCTTGCTTCCGAGCATGCGTGTTTGTACTTTTCACTTTTGTCCGATGGACTTGTGTACACACGCTCAGAAAATTTGACAACAGACATTTGTCCGCGGAAAATTTTAAAACATGCTATCCAACATTTGTCCACGGAAAATCCAACAATAACTGTCCGGTGAAGAATACACACCGTCAGATTTTCCACCAAAAGCCTGTCATCATCACACATTTCCCATCGGAAAGTCCGATCATGTGTATGAGGCTTAAGTCTGACCACAGGTTTTCTATTGGATTGAGGTCTGGGCTTTGACTAGGCCATTACAACACATTTACATGTTTCCCCTTAAACCACTGAAGTGTTGCTTTAGCAGTGTGTTTGGGGTCATTGTCCTGCTGGAAGGTGAACCTCCGTCCTAGCCTCAAATCACACACAGAGTGGTACAGGTTTTGCTCAATAATATCCCTGTATTTAGCACCATCCACCTTTCCCTCAACTCTGACCAGTTTCCTAGTCCCGACTGCTGAAAGACATCCCCATAGCATGATGCTGCCACCACCATGTTTCACTGTGGGGATGGTGTTCTTTGGGTGATGTGATGTGTTGGGTTTGCACCAGACATAGCATTTTCTTTGATGGCCAAAAAGTAAAATTTTAGTCTCATCAGACCAGAGCACCTTCCTCCATACATTTTGGGAGTCTCCCACATGCCTTTTCGCAAACTCAAAATGTGCCATTTTGTTTTTTGCTGAAAGTAATGGCTTTCTTCTGGCCACTCTGCCATAAAGCCCAACTCTATGGAGCGTATGGCTTATTGTCGTCCTATGTACAAACACTCCAGTCTCTGCTGTGGAACTCTGCAGCTCCTCCAGTGTTACCTTAGGTCTCTGTGCTGCCTCTCTGATTAATGCCCTCCTTGCCCGTTCCGTGAGTTTTGGTGTGCGGCCGTCTCTTGGCAGGTTTGCTGTTGTGCCATGTTCTTTCCATTTGGTTATGATAGATTCATAGATCAAAGATTTGGATATTTTTTTATAACCTATCCCTGACTTGTACGTCTCAACAACATTGTCCCTTACTTGTTTGGAGAGTTCCTTGGTCTTCACGGCAGTGTTTGGTTAGTGGTGCCTATTGCTTAGGTGTTGCAGCCTCTGGGGTCTTTCAAAAAGGTGTGTATATGTAATGACAGATCATGTGACACTTAGATTGCACACAGGTGGAGATCATTTCACTAATTATGTGACTCCTGAAGGTAATTGGTTGCACCAGACCTTTTTATGGGCTTAATAACAAAGGGGGTGAATACATGCGCACATGCCAATTATCTGTTTTTTATTTCTGAAAATTAATTTTATGTATATATTTTTCTAATTTTACTTCACCAACTTCGACTATTGTGCTCTGAGCCATCACATATAATTCAGATTAAAAAATCATTGAACTAAAGGCTGTAATGTAACAAAATAGGTAAAAAGCCAAGGGGGGGGGGGGGGGGGGGGGGGGGGGGGGGAATACTTTTGCAAGGCACTGTACATAAAAATAAATACAAATATCCCAAAGTATGTAGACACTAACTTTTGTGCAAAGCAATCAATATACACTTAGCAGAATACATAATACATATTGGCTTAATTTTACGAAGAAATTTGATTTTCTCAATTTTGTTTATTGGATAGGTTTTATAGCAGAATGTAAAAAATATATATATTTTTTAATTGTTGGTCTTTTTTTGTTTATAGCGCAAAAAATAAAAAGTGCAGAGGTGATCAAATACCACCAAAGAAAAGCTCTATTTGTGGTAAAAAAAAAAATGGTTTTGCACAGAGCAGCTCTGATTCTCCTCTTCTGAGGTCCCCCACTGGCACTCCTGGCTCCTCCACCCTGCTGAATTCCCCCCACGCCATAGACACACACACACAGAGGTTTGCCCCCCTCACTGTTTGTGATTGACAGCAGCAAGAGCAAATGGCCTCCAATGCTGCCTCCAAGTCCAGTGAGGAGAGAGAGTGAGCGTACAGAGCTGCTGCACTCAGGTACAGGGCTGGATCCAGTTCAGGCTCATGTAAACATGAGGGGGACCTGGGGTGATAGCTGAACACAAAAGTATTTTTACCTTAATGCATTAAGTTAAAAAGACTTCTACCTTTATAACCACTTTAAACAGTCAGTTTAAATAAGGGGCCTACACCCCACAGAAATACACATAAATTGGGCTTCAGAATGGGGTGGAACTAAAGCCAGCAAAAAGAGAATAAATCCGCAATGTGTCCACTGATCAGAACAAGACCACATTGTATAAGTACTTGGTCCCCTCAGGGGTAAAATATCAAGTTTAAACATTTTCGCAAGAGTTCTTCTTGAAGAACGATATTGCTTGTGATATTGTTTAGCATCATTATTTTATTGTCATCTAAAATGGCTCTAATTATAGGCACATTATAAAACATCACAGGTAACCTCTTATAGAGTAATAGTACGTGCAATAATTGTAGTCACTTGACTTTTGCATATAAAATACCATAAGGCAGCGGTGTCCAAACTTTTTTCAAAGAGGGACAGATTTGATGAAGTGAACATGCGCTAGGGCCGACCATTTTGCCTGACATTCTTTGAACCATTAAAATTCGGTCTAAGTGTCCAACAAGAATTCCCTTGCCTTTGTGGCTGTGCGTGAGTAAAGAGATGAGCTCAGGTGTATTATTTGGATATACCGTATTTATTGGCGTATAACACGCACCTTCACTTTAAGAGGGAAGTTTCAGGGGAAAAAAAACTTAAAATTTTAAATAAAGAATTGTGAAGCAAAATAAGGGTCAGTGCCCATCTGCAGACCCCCAATTGCCATGAATGCAGCACCATCAATCGCCAGGAATGAAGAACAATAAACTTGGCCCTTTGTTTAGTAAATTTGGAGACCCCTGATCTATACAATTCCACTGAGATCAAAAGGTAATTTCCTGGCCATCCTCATTAACCCAACAACTGTTGATATACTCAACCTGCAGAAAATTCATCTTACCTATCTGGTAAATTAAAAAATATATATATTTTTGATAGTAAAAACTAGCAAATATACAAGAATAAAAATATTGAATTTTTTTTCAGAATTTATTTAATCATTCTTACCTATACACAGCATAAACATTAAGCATTTAACCACACTGAAGTCACTGTTCCCTTATAAACGGAAAGGCTGCCTATTCCAAAGTACTGGTCTAGCACCTATTTACTGGCCTCCATTCTTTGTTTGGTGACAACCACTTATTAATGTTACAAAAACATACACAGAGCAAATTTTGTCCGGCTCTTGATATCCTCCTGCTCCACAGCCACTGTTTAAGTAAGGTGATAGCCACAGATGCCAGCTGTCAGAATACAATAGGCAGCTAAGGAGATTCCTCCATCCATGCAGCTTAGCGTGAATGAGATAATCAACTGTTCAGCCAGCAGGGCTGAATGAGAGAAATCTTATATAGTGTATGACAGTCGGTAAATGGCAAGAGGAAGAATGGCTGTAAGGAAATTTTGAGCAGGCATATTTTCATATAAAAAAAAATAAGGGTAGATGAAGGTGAGAGAAAGAAAGATAAAAATAAAAAGCTATTAAATGAAAAAAATAACCACTTTCAGACCGGACCATTTTGCTGGCTTAAGACCAGACCACTTTTTGCGATTCGTTTTAACTGACAATTGCGTGGTCGTGCGAAATGGCTCCCAAACAAAATTGTCCTTTTTTCCCCACAAATACAGCTTTCTTTTGGTGGTATTTGATCACCCCTGCGCTTTTTATTTTTTGCGCTATAAACAAAAAAAGAGCGAAAATTTTGAAAAAACTATTTTTTACTTTTTGGTAAAAAAACATTTTTTCCTCAGTTTAGGCCAATACATTCTTCTACATATTTTTGGTAAAAAAAAAAAAAAAATCGCAATAACCGATTGGTTTGCGCAAAAGATAGTTTTATGGCATTTTTATAATAATTTTTTTTTTACGGCGGCGATCAGCGATTTTTATTGTGACTGCGACATTATTTGACACATTTTTGGGATCATTGTCATTTATACAGCAATCAGTGCTATATGCACTGATTCCTGTGTAAATGACACTGGCAGTGAAGGGCTTAACCACTAGGTGGCAGTGTAGGGGTTAAGTGTGTCCTAGGGGCGTGTTGCTAACTGTGGGTGGCGTGGCTGTGTTGTAGACATCACTGATCTCAGCTCCAATTACAGGGAGCAGAGATCAGTGTCACTGTTGCTAGGCAGAATGGGGAGATGCTTGTTTACTTTAGCATCTCCCCGTTCTTCCTCCCCGTGAGACGATCGCGGGTTTCCCCGTGGCGATCGAGTCCGCGGGACCAGCGATTGGACTCACGGAGGTCCCGACTGGCGTGCGCCGGCGGCTGTGCGCCCGCGATTCTGCCGACGTACATCGTTGTGTGCCAGTCGGGAAGCGGTTAAGAGATCTTCCCAGTACTTTCTTCTGCCAGTAGATGCTTGTGATTTGACAGTGCACAGTGATGAGTGCCTCTCTGTCACTCTGCACTCTCCTCCTTTCAGCATGCTTCTTGTCAGCACATAACCGATTGACTCATTGTGCTGCTTCTTCCCCTAATAACCCAAACCCGCTATACAGCGACTAAAAGTGACTGATACAGGTCAAATTTAGGTACTTGCACTGCTTGCGTTAAAGTGGTTGTTAAGCCACTAACCTGTATACACCATCAGCACTCCTATTGCAGTATCCCCCTCTGTATCTCGGCTCTTAAATGAGGTATTTACAGCATTTATATTTATAAATCATTCACAGAGGGGGACACTGCAATAGGAGGCAGTGCTGATGGTGTATACAGTTTAGTGTTATGAGAGCAGCAGGAGTGGGGAGGGGCGGCTCACACACAGACAGACAGGGGAGAGGGGAGAGGGGAAGGCAGACACAGGAGCAGAGAGGAGAGAAGGTAGCAGGCTGCTGATGACAGAGGCACTTAAACTGACCACGGTGTCTGGTCTCAGCAGCCATGATACACCGTGGTCAGTTTACAGAGGGGTGGGGAGAAACTGTCAGGATCAGCCAGGTTTTTTGGGTGTTACAGGGGGCCAAATAACATAAGAAAAGCACTGTGTCATATAACATGCTTTGAAGGAGCAGCATCCATTTTTTTTTCTTTTTGGGGTTAAACGCTTTAAAAAATATATATTTAATGATGTATAATAATATCTACAGAGCTGCATTACTTTATGTCTTTTAGATCAGCCTGAAGTTCAGCTATAAGGCCAGGTTCACATCTTTTGTCTGTTTTATTGCGTTTACATGTGTTCGTGCGATTCTACTGGACATCACAGTGCATATAAATAAGCAGACAGGCCTAATTTTTAATTCACCGTTCAATGCACTGCATAGATCTGAACAGCGTAACTAAATAATATTGCTTCTTATGACACTTGTATTGTTTACAATGCATGCATTAAAACATGAACGTGTGATTGTGGCCTTTGTGATTTCAACAGCCCTTGCTTTAAATGGAATATTCAGATTTTTTTAAGACAAAAGTTATTTATCATTATGGGAATTATATGAGTCTAAAGCTAGGGTGTGAAGCAGTGTGATAGGAACATTAGATTGTGACTGATGTGAATGGTATAAATGTAATGCATAATATACAGTTAGGTCCATATATATTTGGACACAGACACAATTTTCATACTTTTGGCTCTGTATGCCACCAGAATAAAATTTAAACAAAACAATCCAAATGAATTTGAAGTGTAGACTTTCAGCTTTAATTCAAGGGGTGGACATAAATATCAAGTACAAATTTTAGGAACTGCAATCATTTTTTTACAGTCCCCCTCATTTTCAGAGGCTCAAATGTAAATCGGGCAAATGAATATAATCATAAATTGTTTATTGTTAATATTTTGTTGAAAATCCTTTACTGGCAATGACTGCCTGAAGTCTGAAACCCATGGACATTACCAAGGACTGGGTTTCCTCCTTTCTGATGCTTTGCCAGGCTGTAACTGCAGCTGTCTTCAGTTGTTCTTTGTTTGTGGGTCTTTCTGCCTTTAGTTTTGCCTCCAGCAAGTGAAATGCATGCTTAATTGGGTTGAGATCAGGTGATTGACTCGGCCATTGCAGAATATTCCACTTCTTTTCCTTCAAAAGCTCCTGGGTTGATTTTGCATTTTTTTTGGATCATTATCCATCTGTATTGTGAAGCGCTGACCAATCAACTTTGTTGCATTTGGCTGAATCTGGGCTGACAGTATATATCTAAACACTGCAGAATTCATCCAGCTGCTTCTGTCTTCTGTCAACTCATCAATAAACACCAATGACCCAGTGCCACTGGAAGCCATGCATGCCCATGCCATCACATTGCCGCCACCATGTTTTACAGATGTTGTGTGCTTTGGATCATGAGCTGTTCTAAGCCTTCTCCACACATTTTTCTTCCCGTCATTCTGGTACAGATTAATCTTAGTTTCATCTGTTCAAAGAATGCTTTTCCAGAACTGGTCTGGCATTTTTACATGTTTTTGGCAAAGATGAATCTTGATTTTCTATTATGAATGGTTTGCACCTTGTGGTGAACCCTCTGTATTTGCACCTGTTAAGTCTTCGCTTGATTGTAGACTGACAATGATACACCCACCTCTTAGAGAGTGTCCTTCACTTCCCTGGATGTTAATGGGTTTTTCTTTACCATAGAGAGGATCCTGCGATCATCCACCACTGTTGTCTTCCATGGACGTACAGGCCTTTTTATGTTGCTGAGCTCACCAGTGCGTTCTTCTTTCCTCAAAATGTCCTAAACTGTTGATGTGGACACTCCAAATGTTGCTGCTATCTCTCTGATGGCTTTGAAGCCTTACAATGGCCTGTTTCACTTGCATAGACAGCTCCTTTGAGCGCATGATGTAGGTTCACAGAAAAAGATTCCAAATGCAAATACCACACTTAGAATCAACTCCAGACCTTTTACCTGCTTAATTTATGAAGAAATAACGAAGGAGTAGCCCACACCTGGCCACGAAACAGCTTTTGATTCATTTTTTTTGGGGGGGGGGCACAAACCCTCAAATCAAACCTGAGAGGGCACTTTCAGCCCGAATCACTATAGCTTGAACATCTTTTGGTAAATACCTGAAACAATCTAACATTGTGCCTGTGTCCAAATATATATAGACCTAACTGTATATATGTATATTTTTGAAAAAAACCCGAAAGAATCAAGATAGACGACAGGCACCCAACTAGTAGTATTTACAATATATTTACAGTAAAGCTGAACTCCAGGTGTATTTTTACTGGAATCTGTGTGTGCTTTGCGTATTTCTCTCAGATCTGTGCAGTAATCCAGTGTGAAACTTTACCACTGTGCAGAAACTTGTTGTAGTAAAGACTGCTCACTGCTGCTCTTTTCCTTTGTGCAGGGTGACTGGTCTTGTCTCCGTCCCCTCCTGTGGTTTTCTGCAGGCATCCTGTAATGGGTGGGGTCTGCTGGGTCCCTCCCACACCTCTGCTGTCTGCACAAGTTACGTGCAGCACAATGATGATGTCATTACTAGTTTTACAAAATAATATCTTGATTTGTAAAGAAATTTGGTGCACACAAAGTGGATTTATATGAAAGGGTGGCTATTGAGAAATACAGTATATTTAAGTAAATGTTTTTGCCTGGAGTTCTGCTTTAACAATTTAATTGATGTAAAGCACTCCTTAAAGAGTTCCACCCAAAAATGGAACTTCCGCTTTAAGGGAGGTGACCCCCTGACATTCCACATTTGGCATGTCATTTTTTGGGGGGAGTGGATACACTCTTTTTAGAGGGTCCCAGCTCCCACTTCCTCCAGGCACACCGCGGCACCAGAAGGGAGATGATTGCCCGACTAGTCACGGCAAGGCTCACGCATGCGTAGTGGGTGCCCGGCTGTGAGGCCACAGCCGGGCGCCCACACTTACAATGCCGGCGCTGCAGAGAGGAGGGGGCGATAAGCCGGGCTTCGTTCCCCCGCATCGCTGGACCCTGGGACAGGTAAGTGTCCGATTATTAAAAGTCAGCAGCTGCAGTATTTGTAGCTGCTGACTTTTTTTTATTCTAAGCAGAACTCTGCTTTAACAAAAAAAATGCTTATTAACCTCCCTGGCGGTATGATTATTTCAGAGTTTAGGTGCTGAAAGTGGTACCATTATTTTGCATGGAAATTTGGCGTTTTATATTGTAGGCCTGCAATTCTTAGAAATAATTCACTTAAATATGTCCAAACAAGAGTCTAATAGACATCCCAGGTATGATAAAGTTTGAAATACGAAATCATAAATTCTAATAAATATATATATATATAAATAATAAATAACTATAAATAATTATAACAAATAATAATATAATAATAATAATAAAAATTATTCAATAATGTAATCAAATCAAAAACACTGAAATTTGCTCAGTTGCAGAATTGTCGTTGTCATTACTTTAAGTGTTTGATGATAAATTTCCCCACAAATCACTATCGCTCAATTCTGCAAGAGATTCTAATTTATTATCGCTGTTTTTTAGCTGGTCTAAAAGCACTTTTGACGTAAACGGAAAATTTTTGGTTGCTATGGACAATCTCCAGTTTCCTGGCATAAAGAATAGTATTTATAATATAAAACTGCATGCAGGACACTAGACAAACCACTAGGGACAAAGGGGATGTGTAATTATTTGATACAGTACTGTAATCTGTAAGATTACAGTATACTGTATCTATACTGTGTTTTTTACTTTGAATTTGGCGCCGAACTCTGTTCCCATGCGTCGCAATGCTTGCAGGGAACGGAGCTCAGCACTGTGACAGATCAAGCAAAACACGGCGGCTCGCAGATCACAGCGGTGAGACATCGCAGGATCCAGGGGACAAGGTAAGTAAACCTCTACATGGATCCTGCGATGCGATCCCGAGTCTGGCTCAAGAATACCGCTTTTGGTACTGAAATCTCACCCCGAGCCAGACTCGGGAATACCGCCAGGGAGGTTAACTCCTGATAATAGTGAAAAAGCAGAAATACGATTACAGTGCAACAAATAATCTTAAAAAACCCATAGAAAGTGAATAATCATAAACATGAAATTTAGTCTCACACACAGTCCAATTTAAATCATCGAAAATAATGTGCTACAAAATAGATCCTTCCACACAGTGTTACCCCTGTGCCCAATCGGGCGTCTCCTCAACTGGTAAAGTGGATCCCTTAAATTGTTACTAAACCCAGGACCCTGCATTTACTATATTTGTTCTCCCACAGTACACAGAACATGGAAATGCAATTATTTTAGTAAATATAAACTGCTAAATACCTTTTCTCATCAGCAGTATATAGCAGTCTCGCGACTTCCATCTGTGTCTGGTTAAAGCTTGTAGGAGGAGTTTTTATTCTACTCTGACTGTCCTATAAGGCTGTATGACCCCTGACCCTCTGTCTGGACAGTGCTGATTAGCCCAGTGCTGATCACATGCACTCTCCCCAAAAGAAAAAAAAAACCTCTCTCACAATACACACCAAACTGAGCATGTGCAGCCTGACTCTTAGGCTCTGTTGTATCAGCAGATAGATTGGTGACAGGGGAAGGAGGGGAGGATCAGAGAAGACAGGATCAAACAGCCTTTTTACACAATTCAGGGGGATTAACCCCTTAGGTTTCACAGTGAGTTTAATAAGCTTGCTTTACTGCATATACAGACCGATTTTACTGTTATGGGTTTAGTAACACTTTAATTTTTTTATTTAGGTGTCAAAAGTGCTTTAATAACACAAGCCACAGGTCAGCAGCACCACAGTCTCATCTCAATATTCCTCAGCTCTTGCACAGGTAGCTCAAAAAAAAATCATATATGCAGAAGAAATCCAAATAGTGCAATATGGTTTAGCTGAAGACCCTACCACATGGCCCATCTTTTATTGCTAAATGGAACTTGATACCCCAAGCACTTACTGGGACAAAATACTGACAATTACTTATAAGACCTCCATATCTACTAGAGCACAGGGGCGCTATTATAAGATAATTTCCAGGTGGTATTGATGCCCTACCACTTTACATAAAATAGACCCGTCTATTCCAAATACCTGCTGGATATTTTTTTAAGGACCCAGGCACCATGACTCACATTTGGAGCACCTGCCCGCTTATAACTCCTTTCTGGGACAAAATACTTCTCCTCTACTATAATTTTGTAGGGTACAAAATTGATTAATCTCCTCTCATTAGTATGCTTTCGATGTTGCCTGGATCCTATAAACAAAAACAAAAAAAGTCTTCTCCGACACTTCTTGACTTCGGCACTTACTGTTATTACGTGGTGAAAATTGTTACCTCCGTCCTCTGTGGATTGGGCCTGTAAAATGGACACTATTGGTCTTCTAGAAAAGTTTGAGTCAGATAAAACTGATGATTACACCTTGACCTGGTCAGTCTGGAATCACTTTCAGCATTCCTCTAAATTTGCCTCCTATCTGTGACCTCCCTGACACAATATTTGTTACCCTTCTTAGATACCTGCATTTGTTCCCCTTATTAGTGCTTGGGTTCCTTCCCATTCTCCCCCCTTTCCTTAACCCCCCTTTTTTTTCTCTTGTCTCGTCTTTTCTTCCCCCTTTTTTTCTCTTCTCCCCATTTTATGTTTATCGACCCACGGTGATTGAGTTTTTAGTATGTTACCTAGTCCTATCTCCGCTCACCTAGTTTTTACCAATAGCTATAATGTAAATACCCTAAGGAGGATTTCACTGATGTCCAAGATGTTGACAAACCTCTCCTGATGAATACTCTCCAAGGTCTTCTATGCTGCTGATATAAGCAGTCTATTGGAACCTCACGCCATGCATCTGTTGGATGATTGCTTACGTCACCCTTATTAGGGTAGATATGCTCCCCTGTTTTCTACCTATACGGAAATCACCAAATTGTACTTTTTTTTGCCTTATGTACTAGTTTACATGAGTTACTGTTTCCGTTAGAGGCGGTTCACACTGAGGCAGCTCGACTTGCAGCGCGACTGTATAGAAGTCAATGCAAGTCGCCTGAAGTCGCCCCAAAAGTAGTACAGGAACCTTTTTCTAAGTCGGAGCGACTTCAGTCGCTCCTATTAGAACGGTTCCATAGTACAGAAAGGGACGTGACTTGTCAGGTGGCTAAGTCACCTGACAATTGGCCCCTGTGTGAATCGGCTCTTACATATACTGTACTGATTATGCACTCAATCGTGAACCTCTTGACCATTCTGTTTGGGCTTTTTTTTTGTTATATATTTTTGTGCGCAAAATCAATATACAAAGATTAAACACAAATAGTGTAATATTGCCAGAAAATGTATTCATTTAAAAGCAAGCAAAAGAATTGTACTCACAATTTGTAGAAAAACATACTCATGTCAAACAACAGCATGCATAAGCACAATGGTATTAGATGGATTCATCAAGATGGCGCCTGGCTCCTCCTATCATGAGGACTTCATCAGAGTCCCACCCATCGACGCATTGCACCCATACAGGCTTTCTCATATATGCTTTTTTTGAGCCACCTGTGCAAGAGCGGAGGATTATTGAGAGGAGACTGTGGTACTGCTGACCTGTGGCTTGTGTTATTAAAGCCACTGTTGACCACCTTAAGAAATTAAGGGATCCACTTTACCAGGTGAGGAGACACCTAATTGGGCAAATGGTGACACTTTTTTGGTGGCATCTTGGTGGAAGATTTCAGATGGTGTGGAAGGATCTGCTTTGTAGCACATTATTTTTGTTTACGGAACTATTTTTTAAGTTTATGATTATTCGCTTTCTATTGTTTTTTTTAACCGCTTCAATACAGGGCTTTTAAACACCCTTCCTTACCAGAGCACTTTTTGCGATTCGGCACTGCGTCGCTTTAACTAACAATTGCGCGGTCGTGCGACGTTACACCCAAACAAAATTGACGTCCTTTTTTTCCCACAAATAGAGCTTTCTTTTGGTGGTATTTGATCGCCCCTGCGGTTTTTATTTTTTGCGCTATAAACAAAAGAAGAGCGACAATTTTGAAAAAAAACACAATATTTTTTACTTTTTGCTATAATAAATATCCCATTTTTTAAAAAAAAAACATTTTTTTTTTCCTCAGTTTAGGCCGATACGTATTCTTCTACATATTTTTGGTAAAAAAAATCGCAATAAGCGTATATTGATCGGTTTGCGCAAAAGTTATAGCGTCTACAAAATAGGGGATAGATTTATTGAATTTATTTATTTATTTTTTTACTAGTAATGGCGGCGATTTGCGATTTTTTTTTCGTGACTGCGACATTGTGGCGGACACTTCGGACACTTTTGACACATTTTTGGAACCATTCACATTTACACAGCGATCGTTGCTATAAAATTGCAATGATTACTGTGTAAATGTGACTGTCAGGGAAGGGGTTAACACTAGAGGGCGCTGGAGGGGTTAATGTGTGTCCCTAATAGGAGTGATTCTAACTGTAGGGGGAGGGGACTTAAGGGGAGGAGACCGATCATGTGATCCTCTGTACTGGGATCACATGATCGGTCTCCTCCCCGCTGACAGGACGTGGAGCTGTGTGTTTACACACACAGCTCCACGGTCCCGCCCGGTCCCGTTGTTTTAACGGGCAATCGCGGGTGCCCGGCGGACATCGCGGCCGCCGGGCACTCGCACCGGGTCCCGAGCGATGCCGCGGGCGCGCGCGCGCGGCGCCGGCGGCGCGCGCGCGCCCCCCAGGCGGCCGGGAACCCGAGGACGTCATATGACGCCCACCCAGGATGGTAGATCCACCTTGTGGGCGTCATATGACTATGGGCGGGTACTGAAGTGGTTAAAGTGGAACTTCACTTAATCAACATTTACTATTTTTAAACCTTATGCTGTTAGCCTTAGTAAATAGATAGGAAAGTATATCATATTTACCTTGTTCTAAACTCTTTTTTTACATTTCTTCAGTTACTTACTGGCTTCCAGGCCTAGGCAAATGATATCATACATCCCAGGAGTTTTCAGAAAAGGAGGAAGGCCTGAGCTAAGGTTGGATGGATTCCAGGAAGTAAATGCTGCATGAATCATCTGCCCTTACTAAAGATGGCTAAGGCCAGAAATGCTAGGGTGGGTGTTTTGCAAAGTGCAGCAAAATAAAGCATGGAGATTTGGATGGATGGATAGATGGGGGTTTGCCTTGAACATTAAAAAATATTTAAAGGCCTCATACACACGGACGTTTTAACAGCGGCTTTTTTGAGCTTTTTTTGCTGCTTAAGAAGGCAACTCCATGTTATTCAATGGGCTCATACACACCATGGCGTTTTTGAGCTGTAACAGGCATGGTCGTTTTTAAGCTCCAAAAAAAAACAAGGACCAGTGCCTTCAGAGGCTCCAGCGCTAGAGCTGTTTTGACGCTGACGCCGAAAAAAGCTCAAAAAGGCGCATTAACGTTATACCGAGGTTTTTTTAGCGTCAGCGTTTTTAAGCTGTAAAAATGTTTATGTGGGTAATTTGAGAGTGGAAAATAGCAGAGGGATGTTTTTTAAAAACGCGTTAACGCTTAAAAACTAAGTCAAACGCGCATTGACGCCAAATCAAAACGCTAATAAAATTGCGTTTTTAACGCCGCTTTTTTTCCAGGTGTTGTTACTAGCTTTACAGCCCGTTTTTTAAAACGTCTGTGTATATGAGGCCAAATAGTGTTTTTAGTGCTCAGATGCAGTGTAGTTCCACTTTACATGTACATGTATTTCTATATTTTAGATTTTTTGTTTTTCCAATAGCACAAGTGTTTTTTTTTCACATTTTTATATAACTAAAAGTTGTGTGTTTAGATTATCCTGGAATTCATATTCAAGGGGTTAATTTAATGTCACTGCCAACAAGACACTATCACGGATGAACACTGCTTTCAAACAAGCAGGCTCAACAAAAAAACAGCCTTGGTATGGATGTTCCCTAGAGGTGTGGCTTTTAATCCATAAATTGCAACACAAGTTTTAACAGGCAAGTCTGGTCTGTCACCAGGAGTTTAGTAATTAACAAAAACATCTCTTTTTCTATCCTGATGGTATCCTAATGGTTTATGAGAGATGCATGTAAGCTAACGCGCAAGGCGCAGCTCCCGCACAGATATCTATCTACTGGGTGATCCTTTTTCTGTTGCATCCAATTAAAAGAAGCCTATGGGCCAAGAGTACACATAAACACAACATTCCTGAAGTCATGTTTCAACTTCAGTGATGTTTTCTGAAGTGCAGATAGCAGCATGGAATAGGTAGAAAACAGGAAAAGGCACTAATCATGCCAGAGCAGTCTTCAGAGGAACAGAAAATAAACCACTACAGCAGCAACGGCATCCAGAACAATTACAAAGGAGGGAAAAGATTCATACCCAGCCAGCTCTCCAAGTTTTATCATAGCTTAGATCATTAACCTTTCACTGGCAACAGATCAGCAGCACACCGAGCAAGAATAGGCTGCCATTCAGAACAGTTATATAGACAAAATAAAGCCAAAATCTAGAAAATTTGATATCCACGCAAACCTAGTACAAAATATGGAACATGATCATTATTTTTTTTTTCAAACTGTCAAAGCAGAGGAAAGGAATGCTCAGATAGAGCACAGCCAAGGTGATAGCATGTACGCTGACAGTACTGGCTAGGCTACAAGGATGGTTTGTATGGTCTGGTGCATACAGCTTTTCTCCTTGTGTCTAAGCTGCTGTGTATAGCATTACATGTCATACTAATGGTGGTTGATCACTGCGAGGCGAAAAATCAAAAGAGTACCAAATAAAAAAATAAAAAAGTGCAACCTGTTTGTAGACTATCTGAAAGCCTAACCACAGCCTAAAGTGAACTTTACCCAATTTTACACGGGCCTCTCTCCTGCCTTTTATCTTCCTCTCTTTTTGCACAAAAGCAAAAAAAAATTAAATTATTGAAAAGTAAAACCTTTTTTGTAATGTTTTTACTTCTTGGCTCAGGCCTAGACCAGAATGATGTCATAGTCCCTACGTATGAGCAAATGCATGGCATTTCTCCATGGTCTAGTAAGTATTTTTATTGGGAAGGGTAGGCAGAGTTAGGGTCCACTTTTATTTTAAAATTTCCATAGAGTGATGTAGGGTTAAACCCCCTTGAAAAGATTCTTCACAATAGAAAGGCACAGATGGTATAAAAATGTAGGCCAGAAATGCTAGGGTGGGTGTTTTGCAAAGTGCAGCAAAATAAAGCATAGAGATTTGGATGGATGGATAGATGGGGGTTTGCCTTGAACATTAAAAAATATTTAAAGGCCTCATACACACGGATGTTTTAACAGCGGCTTTTTTGAGCGTTTTTTGCTGCTTAAGAAGGCAACTCCATGTTATTCAATGGGCTCATACACACCATGGCGTTTTTGAGCTGTAACAGGCATGGTCGTGTTTGTAGACTACCTGAAAGCCTAACCACAGCCTAAAGTGAACTTTACCCAATTTTACACGGGCCTCTCTCCTGCCTTTTATCTTCCTCTCTTTTTGCACAAAAGCAAAAAAAAAAAAAAATTATTGAAAAGTAAAACCTTTTTTGTAATGTTTTCACTTCTTGGCTCAGGCCTAGACCAGAATGATGTCATTGTCCCTATGTATGCGCAAATGCATGGCGTTTCTCCATGGTCTAGTAAGTATCTTTATTGGGAAGGGTAGGCAGAGTTAGGTTCCACTTTTATTTTAGGATTTCCATAGAGTGATGTAGGGTTAAACCCCCTTGAAAAGATTCTTCACAATAGAAATGCACAGATGGTATAAAAATGTACTATGCCCCATGCTGTCCTCCCTCATTACCCCTCCAAGTTTCACACTTACCTGTTCCTGCCCAGGCTAACTTTGCTGTGTGGGTTGCTTGGAATTGCACCACCTCTCCTTCAAAGTCTTCCCTGTTGAGTCCCACACATTTGGGAAGCAATTCTGATTCAATCCTATACAGAGTTTATATATCGATTGTCACAGCAGAGTAGGAATCATCAGTAGACCTGAATAAAGACAGACCCAACAGTAAAAATGTAGAAGGTGCAGTGTAGAACAGACCAAACAGCACAGTAGGGAAAGGGTAGTGTGAAACTTGCTGGCACTGGGACCTTCCTGCCTAATTTTGCTAACCTTGGACCCCTGCGTGTTGTTATCCTGTACTACATTTTGGATTCCAGCGACCTACTCCGGCCCTTTTCCCCCACATCTTAGCTATCATATACTCCACTGACGCTACTGGACTGCCAACTATAAGCCACCATTTTCCTTCTCGGTACCATATATATCTTGCCTATAGGAAATCGAATGATTACCAGCATCTCGACTAGCGCTGCACATACCCTACATATGGGAGAACTCAGGGCCTATCACAAAATGCTCTCTCAAGCTCAACTCCTAACCGATATTAAGGTTTGCCTTACCATTCTAGAGTTTCAAATTTGAATAAAAGTACACTCCAGTCAAAATGAAAAACGAACCCTTTCATTTTTAATGATCTGGTGATTTAAAAATCCCTACTTATGATGCAGAAGGGTGGATCCCATACACACTCAATGCAGTCACCTTGTTGTAACATACAGTAAGAGTGATGTACAAAAAAATGCCACCAGGAAGCACAACAATGATGTTCAAAATGAACAGAAGTAACTTCATGACCTTTCGATAAACTGAATAATACCGCTCTTCAGTAGACTGTAAAGAACGCTATGCTAAATTGAGTATACCTGATATGAAAATTTGCAGTTTTCCAGAACAGTATAGTAGCTGACCAATTATTTATAGATGCTGGCTAGATGTGGTCTATAAAGTAAACCTGTCAGGAGAAAAGTATAGACTCCTTGTTTTCTATGTGTCCTCCTCATGACACATTTACATTTAATTCAAATTTATGTTTGTATACTATAAAAGCAAAACCAGGAAGTAATGGGTAGGATTATCTCTTCTGAACTATAGATATCAGGAGGGACATTTGGAAATAACTGAATATTTGGAGACAGGGAGGCAACATAGGTCAATAGGTAACAGATTGATTTATGCCAGAATGTAGTAGAGGCAGATGTATCATGGAGCCAATCTGAAAGAAGGGCAGGCAAACTCAGAAATGTTGTCTCCTGAAGAAAATGATGGGAAAAAAAAGGGCACTTTGTTTTTTTTAAGCTTGGCATCTGGAGTTATGTCAGAGCTTTCAAAGAACCACCTTTACGTGTACATTATGGATATTGAGGTCATGGACAAGAAAATATTGGGATATCTTCCAGCCTTACTACCACTCAAGACATACAGCAAGTCACAGAAAATGAAATTGATGTGGTTTTCAGACAGCTACCTCATTATTCAATGCAGGTATGTAATGCACCATCTATATTGAGAGGTGAATTTGTGTATGAATCCTTTCCTTGGGTTTTACAGGACACAACAGGACAAGTCCCACACAACCTGGTTCTCAGGCTCTGATAGGGTAAACTCTACCACCCTTAGGAAAGCCACCCAGCAAAAGTCCAATAGCGCAGATATAGGAACAAGCAGACAGTTTGGTGATTGCCTGTTTCTTGCAACAGCCATCATAAAATTCCCAGTAAGGTTCTGGAAGGCTGGGAAATGAACCAGTGGCAACCTGTTATCCCCATGCTGGTATGGCATCCATTACCCAATCAGCTACAGGAATATGGGTTAGAAGTCAAAATTCACACAATTGGGAATCACCTTTAGTGTGATAAACCCCTAATGGAGCATGCTGATGTACAAGTTTTGGAACCAAATGCAAGCATATGCCTTTGTTGATTGTGTCCTAAGTTCTCACTTGATAAGACAGGGATTGGCAGTGTGTGTATAAACTTCTGGTCCGTCTGATCCAATAAAAGACAAAAAAAATGAAAAACCTAGTGCTGAAAGGCACGGCAATACCCCTCTGGGATTTATAGACAGACCAGGTAATGTAGTAATAAAAGGTATTTTATTTTAAACAAACAAAAACATTGCAAATAGCAAGAAAAGCACAGTTACATAAAAATGTGTGTAACAAGTAAAAATATACTTGGTATGGAACTGTCCTGTAGACAAAGTTGGGCTAGCGAGAGCATGTCTGTTTTCACTAAAAAGCACTGTCCTTTATTGTGCAATCACAATATTATCTACATTCTCGAATACTCATGATTTTCTATATATAAAAATGACATAAGCCTCTGAAGAAGGACTACAAGGTCCAAAACATGTTAGGCGTCATTTGCAGTATGTGCTCTCGCTAGCCCAACTTTGTCTACAGGACAGCTGAGTTCCATACCAATGTTTACCTGAGTATATTTTTACTTGTTACACACATTTTTTATGTAACTGTGCTTTTCTTGCTATTTGCAATTTTATTGTATGTTTAAAATACAATACCTTTTATTACTACATTACCTGGTCTGTCTATAAAATCCAGAGGGGTATTACCGTGCCTTTCAGCACTAGGTTTTCCTTTTTTAAGTTCTCTCTTAGGCCCTTTCACACGAGGCGGACTCCGCTTGCACGGAGTCCGCCGGCTCATCGGGAGATCTCTCCGTTGATCTCCGCTGAACCGGCGGATGACAAGTCCCTCTCTGCTCACTGAGCGGGGAGGGGCTTGCGAGCGCCGCTGGTCTCTATGGAGAGATCGGATGAAAACGGACAGTGTGTCCGTTTTCTTCAGATCTCACCCGATCACATCCGACGCTCCATAGACTAACATGGAGCGCCCGCTCAGATCCGTCTGTGTGAAAGGGGCCTTAAAGTTAATTTCCACTTTGATGCACAAGTACACCATAGGGAAGAGGGAACCTCTTGCTTAGCCAACCCATCCTGAATGCATTCTAACAAGCCTTGCCAGAAGACAACCACAGATGCATTATTATTCCTGAGCATATTTGTGGAAATTCACCATGTAATATGCAACCAATGGGAGCTTTGGCATAACTGCAGGTTGTGAAAAACAACAGAGGAGGAGGCCTTATTGAAAACTTGACAGGTAGACAGACAGGTCATAAAGGATGTGATCATTACTTTGACAGAGTGAAAAGACCTATGCAAGAGCATAGATATAACCATGGTAAAAAGTAACATTTCTACTTGGGGCTAAAATTAGATTAAACACTGTTTTAGAAACCCACAACATACACAACACACAATTCATAAATCAGCGGACACCACATGAGTTGGCACTGTAGGACCAAGAAAAAAGAAGGAGCATCAACACCTTTTGGTGTGGACTGCAGCTGGTCTAGGAAGCCTGATAGAATTTGGAGTACCTGGATATGTGATCTTCTCACACACAATTTACATAGTAGTCAGCAGGATCCATGACCTGAGAAAATTCAAGTGTTTGTTAACCCCCCCAAAAAAATACAGATCCTGATCCCTTAAAGCAGATTACACAGCACAGTGCTTATGCTGTGTAATCTGCCCCCCTCTAAACTGTAAAAAAAAAAAACTGAACCTGGCACTTCCTGCATGCCCTCTCTAAACAGACCATGAAAATCAGGGCTGCTTCGCCCTGATCACCGTGGTCAAAGTATGTTCCTTCGTCATACGTATCTGTCCCCTCTGCTCTCCTCTCTCCCCCTCACCCCCTCCTTCCTGCATGTCATCTTCCTCTGTGTCTGTCTCCCATCGGCCCTGCCCCCCGCTGCTATTTTTGTAACATAAAAACTTAAAGTTATCACTGCCAGCCCCTCTATTAGAGGCTGGCATAGCACACTATGTCAATAGTTATAAAAAAAACAGTGTTCTAAATACCTAATTTGAGCTGTCTTCAGGCCAGCCATGTGACTCGCGGCCGCTTTATAGCTTCGATACAGACCTTCTGTGAAGGAGACGAGCGGCCACGTGATCTCCCCAGCTGACGTCAGAGGGAGATCATGGCCCCTCCCGCAGAAGCAATCTATCGGAGCTGTAAAGTGGCCGTGAGTGGTGTGACCGGCCTGGAGACAGCTGAAATTAGATATTTGGAACACTCGGTTTTTAAAACTATTGACATAGTGTGCTATACCAGCCTGGCATAGTTTTATATAGATGGGTTAACAAACCCTTTAAGGTTAGGTGGATACTCTATGTTATCATTGGGAAATGAAAAGCTCTCGCTAAAAACTAGGCTCTTAGATTATAAGCTCTAAGGAGCAGGGCCCTCTGAATGCTACTGTATTAAAGTGTATTGTATTTGTACTGTCTACCCTCAAGTTGTAAAGCGCTGCGTAAACTGATGGCGCTATCAAAATCCTGTATAATAATAATAAAGGTCCCTTGTATTCATCAGACTACCTAATATGTGTAGGGTTGTGAGAAGTTAAACTGAAACATACAAAGTCATAGTCAACTCCAGGTGACAGACAATCCTAGTTGGAGAATCAGGTAGGAGGTCAGGACAGGTGGTACACAGTAACAGAAATAGGCCAACCAAAAGCGACCACTCAAGCAGAATTCAAACCAGAGTCAAAAGGAAAAGGATCAGGTGCTCAAGGCAAGCAAATTTATAATCCAAGTAGCAGATCAATGTCTGGAAAGGATAGCTACCAAAGTAGCACACAACTGAGTCAGGGTACTGAGCCACACCTAAACCTAGTTCTTGATTGGGGTCAGGCATTAGCTGCAGTGTGGTCAAGTTGTTAAACTGAATATCTAGCAGTATAATATGTGGGCATGCAAACATACAGCATGCTTGCTCAAAACAGGAATAGGACAGGAGTGGGGAGAAGTGCGGGAGCTCAACACGTGTGGATGACGTAAGATAAGTAGCTGGTGGTGGACCATTACATTAGTATACTCCAAAATCTTATTACGTTAGAAATTATCATGATGTCTATGGGGGGCCTCAGATGCATCCATCTGACTAATTTAAACAGCAGCACTGAAGATGCCCTGCACAGAACACAGAAATGTATGCTCACAAAAATGATGCCTGCATATCAACCTGTTGAAAAGGAAAGTATAGTGGGCGTGCACATATTTTCTTTCTTTGTTATGGCAGGGTTACAAAATTAAACTTCAATTTTTCCATCAAGGGACTATGAAATGTGAGAAGAATTCATTAATTTATGAAACCAATAGATGGGAATCTTGGCTCCTTTTCATATGCTTCCATCTCATTACCTTGTGTTCCAAAATGCATTTTGAGTGCTCTGATATTTCTGTATATTAAAAGTTTATTTGTAAAACAAAAGTTTGTATATTTGAAAAATGATATATAAAAAATCTGCTCAAAATGTATAATATGTACGGAAAATAAAAAAAACTGATGAAAAACCACTGTAGAAAGAAAATTTCATGTTTTATTTAAAGTGGATGTAAACCCACTCTCATCCTTTCTAAACTACTGCAATATTGGTTATCTAGAAGGATATACATGCCTCCTGCATGTATACTTATCTGTCAAATGTCTCCCTCTGTCTGCTATGAGACCCGAAAAACTGCAGATTTTGTGGGTGGGTCTGTTTTCCAGGGCTCACTGGGGGGAGTCGTGATGTCAGTAGACTCCCCGCCCACCTCTACACTCCCCTTATCAACATGCATTTTCTCCTATGTATTTCTTACACTGAACTTCTGCTATGATCACTAATATCCAGTCAAAACCCAGAAAAGTCCCCACATGACTTCAGAATGCCAAATCATGCTGAGGTGTGGAACAGCCAATGGAGTGGGAGGGAATTAAAAAATAATGCACGTCTTAGGCTAGTGCACGAGATATGTAAATCACCTGTCACTCATAGCAAGGGGGAGGATTTGACAAAGTTTTTCTCTGTTTGTCAAGATTTATCTCATGAATAATAAAAGAGGATTGCTCAGAGCTGGATTAACTCTTTGTGGCAAGACTGGGCTCAAATGATAGAAAATGTTATACTCTGTGTTAATGATCTATCTTTACCAGTGTTTCCTCCCTCTTTCCTCTCCTCTCCTCCCCCCCTCCAACTCCCCCCCTTCCACCCCCCTCCAACTCCCCCCCTTCCACCCCCCTCCCCCCGCCTACCTAGGTGAGCTCCAAAGGGCTTATTAGTGACCTTATCCCACACCATTTGTTCCACATATTTATTCCCATCCATCCCATCTCAAACTGCAACTGTATGTTACTGTCCCTCCCCTCCCCCTGTTTTATTTCTGGCAATAACTTAACAACAATAGGATGAGAAAACAAGGAAAATTCAATACTAAATCGCTTCTCCACCCTCCTGACGTATTTCAATTTATATAATATTCTAAACTCTAACTCTGAGTAGTCCCCAGCGCATTTACACATAGCCTTGCCGGGTAGAGAAGGGCATAAGTCAACTTAAATTTCTGTAGAGTACGCTTGGACTGTAAAAACTCTGCTCTACGTCTCTGAAGATCTGGTGAAAAGTCTGAGTACAATGAGATTTTGGTGCCATTGAAAAGGATGTTTCCCGACTCTCTTGCTTTTTGCAACAATGTCACTTTATCCTTGTAGTTGAGGAACTTCATTAAAAGTGGTCTAGGGTAGCCTCCTTCTGACGGGGGCCTAGAAGGAACTCTGTGCGCTCTTTCAATAGAGAACGTTATTGAAAATTATTTTTTTTCAAAAAGATCAACCAGCCATTGCTCCAAGAACATCCGCACATTGTCCCTTCGGAGTCTATTTTCCACCTCATCCATTATTATCCCATATCTGGTCAGCTGTTCTTTCATACTTTTCACTTATTTTATTAATGGAGCTATATCATCTTCCAATTGACTAGTCCTAGCCTCCAGGGCAGCTGTCCTTTCTGCTGTTTTTTTGTAAGTCTTGTCTAACCAATATCAGGCGCTCCTTCACTCCCTTCATTTGAGCACAAAGTTCTTTTAGAGATCCATTGCATGCGTTCACCGCCAGAAATACATCCTTTATTGTTGTTTTTTTCTCTAAGGGTAAGGAAGCCTCCATTATCACATCTGCACTTTGTTCAACTAGTCCCAAGCTCTTATTAGTCAGGGTTTTTGTTGCCACAGCAAGTGATACGTTAATATTTGACTGTCCCTGACTCTTTCTATCTGGGGGTGCCCCCTTCTGTGCTTTAATCTGTGACGCTTTCTTAGGAGGGGTCTGAGCAGAGGAATGTGCATATTGCTCCAATTCTGCTGCCACTGCTGAGGTTTGCTGCAAATTTTTCCCCCTTTTTCTTTTGAGGAGCCTAGTTGCTGCAGCTTGCTCCCTCAGATTACCCTTCAATTACCAATAAAAATAAAATATTGTCCTTATAAAATGGCAATAAAGACAAGCGACCATCAATATATATCTGTAATCTCAAAGCCTCTGGAAGCAGGAAAAAAAAAAAAAAAGAAAATGGAGAGTCAATCCTGAATCAGTCCTAAAACCATAAAAGATATAACCTGCCATTATCCGGAGATAGTTGCAGCACTTTAAAGGACTATTGCAAGTTATTATTATCTTTCCGGTCAAGTCATATGGCTCTTTGTAACGCTCTATAAGGCTAGCCTTAAACCTTTATTCGTATAGTGTTTATAGTGTTTCAATAGGTACAGTCTC
This sequence comes from Lithobates sylvaticus, assembly GCA_028564925.1. Classification (NCBI taxonomy): domain Eukaryota; kingdom Metazoa; phylum Chordata; class Amphibia; order Anura; family Ranidae; genus Lithobates; species Lithobates sylvaticus. Next base: position 545,391,890 of record CM053029.1, read on the forward strand.
TAAATCTGTTTTTCACAGTTTAGTTTTTTTTACAAATTACACCTTATCCACACTCTCCTTTACTCATGTAGCCCTCTGATTAGGGCAAGGTATAAGGCTCCAAGCTCTCCTTCTTTGCACTGCTTCCAGCCTCCACACCTCCAAGGGTACCCCCGGAGGCTCCTGCTCGGGGACTCACGGCTCTGTGTCTCCTCTTTTGTCCCTCGGGTATACCTCGTATACCTCCGCCGCCGCTGCCTGTCTCTCTCCTCACAGCACAGCGCCCCCCTCAGTAGCGGCGGAGCCGCTCGCGGGACCTTCGGAGTGGTTCGTAAGTCTCTGGCCAGCTCGAGCAGGCGTGTCAACACTCCTCACCACATGAGTAGCGTGCATGTCGGATTCCCCGGGTCCTCAACACTCACCACTCCCCCCGCTCAGTATCTATCACCTGTGCATGTAATCAGGGATCCAGAGTCAGGGAGGGAGCAACATACAGCGCCTCTTACTCTCGCCTCACATCACTCCACCACTCTCCGGAAATCTTATACTCTACATTATGACATAAAAAAAAAATTCGGGTTTACATCGACTTGTCTACAGCCAGCATGAATCTGCTCTAATTGTATGTGTTGCAGAGTTTGCTTGAGTACCCTGCAATATGGTTCATGAAGCAAAATAAACATTGCTACATAATGAGGGGAATTCATCAAAACTGCAATGGGGAAAATTTATCAAAACTGGAACAGCCAGAATCTAGAGCAGCTGTACATGGAAACTAATCAGCTTCTATCTTTCCTTTTCAAATCTTAAATAAACAACCTGAAATTAAAAGCGGATTGGTTGCCATGCTCAGCCACTCCAGATTCTGTCTGCTGCAGTTTTGATAAATTTCCCCCATTGCAGTGAACTTGAACCACATCTCCCTATAATATGATGCAACTTGTATGTCCTAAAAATGGAAGCAACAGTGAGTGATCTCTGGCAGTGTATATTATTTTGGTGTGCAAACTCAATGGTAAGAGAATGCTTAAAGTGGCTGTAAAGACCTTCTGTAAAAAACCTTCTCTGTGTAGCAGCCCCCCCCCCCCCCCTAATACTTACCAGAGTCCCATCACGATTCAGCTATGTGCATGAGAGCAGTGGCTCTCCCAGGTCCCTTCCTACTCATTGGCCGAGAAAGCAGCAGGAGCTCCCAGCCATTAGGCCAAAGACGAGAGAGCTGGGGCAGGGCAAGCGCTCCATGTGTGAATGGACACACAGAGCAGTGGCTTGGGAGCGAGCCTTCTCGAGTGCCCCCATAGGAAGCTGCTTGCTATGAGGGCACTTGGCAGGAGGGAGGGGCCAGGAGCGCTGGTGGAGGACCTGAGAAGAGGAGGATCGGGGCTGCTCTGTGAAAAACCACTGCATAGAGCAGGTAAGTATGACATTTTTTTTTTTTTTTTTTAATCTGCATTTAATATTACTTTAAACCCACAAATAAGATATTCACTCAAGTTTCTTTTGTAACAATATTTAAATTGGAACATCACCCAAAAATGAAGTGGTGCTCATTCTCTACCTCATCCAGCCTCCAACTGAGCTGCAGTTTTTTTTTTTTGGAGGGGGGGTTAGAACCTTTTTTGTCAGTAGCTGCCTAGATGAGGATGTCGTCACCTCATACCACTCCCTCCCACCCACAGCTACCTGGAATAACATCACATGTTTCCGGAGGCTGTAAGACAAGTCCCCCTGTGCCACATGATCTTAAGCATGTGCAGAGGGGAGCCATCTATAAGACATCAGAAGTCATTGCTGGCTATCAGATCCAAGATGGCAGCACTGGGGATCCTCAGAGGTTGAGAAACATTAGCTATGGCCAAGATAGTGCTGGACCCCATGGACTGGCAAATACCGTTTTTTTTTTTTAAGTCAACAGCTACAGTGTTTGCAGCTATTGACTTTTAATTTTCACAATGCTGGGTGAAGTTCCTTCTTAAAGTCTCTACTTACTGGTCACAGTAACAAATGCGCTGACATTGGCTCTAAGTGTTACAAGGGTTTAAATTAAATAGGAATGCTGGAATGCTCCATCATCAACATCTTTAACAGGGACTGTCAAGGTCAAAGAGGTTTTTGAGATTTAATGGAATTAATGGAGTAATGTTTACAAAGACCGCCCAATAAATCTTCAAGGCCATTGAAGTTGTCTGACGGACACCTTTTTTTTTGCATTGAGACAAAAAAAAAAAGAAAAAAAAAAGTCATAAATTGGCAAAAATAGAAAATGTAACATTCAAGACTGCTTAGGTATTAGAAAAGTAGCTGGAATATTGCTTGTATAGCTAAGAAGGTCCTGAACTTCATTTAGTGGTTAGACAAAACATTCCAGAGCTGCAGTGTAGAGTGACTGTACAGAACCATCCACCTGGATGCCATCAGTCTTAACCAAGTAAACATTATTGACATCAGTGTTAGCCTGCTGACCAGCCTGGGTTAGGAAGGGTCACCCAGACAGAAGGGTGACCAAAATGTGCCTTAAGCCATAGAGGTTCTGGAAGTTGTCAGAGTAACCAAGATAGAAGGTCCCTTTCTCTACTATCTTATGGAATTCTAAGATACCGAGAAAAGTACTTCTGTTAAACAAAATCAAACATTCAGTATTTTCCTGATGGTTGAACACCCTGTTCTCAGCTGAAGATAGTAGTTCAAAACAACATGGAATGTTGAATTATAGATAAGAGTAAATGAAAAGGCTACTGTGTACACCTGCACATAATTATACAAAATTCCTGAAAACTAGTGGCCATGTTTAAGTCCCCATAGGAGAATTTCTGTTCCATTTAGTGCTCTCCTTTACTATGCCAATGATTAAACTAATTTGACAGTAGTCTCGTCATGTTTTCTCAATAAAGGTCTTAAAGCTGAATTCCAGGCACAAAACCTTTCCCTGAAATGTATTTCTCACAGCCACAAAGGTAAGTAACAGCAGTGGCGTCTCCAGCTTTCATATTTCGGGGGGGCACATGGGGGGACAGGGACAAAAGTAGGGGGGCAACTATAAAATTCAATTTTACTACGATCCCCAGGGTGGCAGAAACAAGAGATATATGTCACCAGCATACCAAGAAAATATAAAGGGTCCAAAGCAGTGGGAGAACTATCAGGTTGTCTTGCCACCGGGCCTTGGTGTTCTGCCACTGTGGTGTTCCCCAGCCTCCTCTTGCTGTCCTGCCCCTGCTATTGACAGTGCTGGTCTTGCATCTGTGTCCTTGGCAGTGGCAGCAGTCTATTAGGACCTAGTGCTGGTGACATTATGGGTGCATGCAGGGGAAGGCTGGCACTATTGGTTGTAGAGAGCCAAGCCCCCAGCTGGTCACCTAGCAGCAGTAATGTTGTATAACCTTCTCTGTTGACATGCTGATCGGGATGTGATCCAGGTGATGCTCCCAGTCAGATCTAATAAACATAGTATTTATTAGCATCAACAGTACAACCACATCCACCGTATGTTCATCAGCCATGTGGGCTCTATGCCTGTAAGGTGTGGGCTTTGATCAATAAAATCACTATGATATTTATGGATTTGACTAGGAGCATCACCTGGATTGCATCACGATCAGCATGTCTGAGAAGGCTGCACTGCTGCTAAGCAACCTGCAGGAGGTCAACTGTCTACTCTACAACCATTAGACATGGGCTCGGGTGTGTTTGAAATCCCACTTGCCCGATCCCGCCAGGAAGCCGACACTGCACACGGCTAATCACAGGCAGTGAGACATTCCTGATCTGTGCAACTGCGGACCAGGAAATGTCTCACTGCTTGTGCTTAGCGCTGTGCAGTGTGGGCTTCCTGACGGGCTCGGGCATGTGGGATTTTGAACATGCCCTGCCCATCTCTAACAACAAATTGTGCTGGCTTTCCTGTACATTAGCCCCATAAAGTAACCAGCACTGGGTTCCAATGTGCCACTGCTGCCATGGAGACAGAGACCAGCGCTGTGAATAGCCAGGACAGCAACCCTGGTAGTTCCACCACTGGTCCACACTGCAAGGATTCCCCTCTCCACCTATAATGTGTAGATGGGAGAATTGGATCATTTCTTTTTTTTTCATACAACCTACAGGGGGTCCCCGACTTACAAACATCCGACTTACAAACGACTCCTACTTACAAACGGAGGGAGACAACAGGAAGTGAGAGGAAATCCACCCCTAGAAAGGGAAATTCACTCCTGTAAGAGTTATTATGGGTAAAAGGTGTTTCCACTGATGCTTTATCACCAGTCCATGCTTCCCTAACAACCCAAAATTTTCAAAATCCAATTGTCATTAGGACAGAAGGTGAGGTGAAATCTTCTGAACAGGGGCACAGACAGCAAAACGAATGTTACAGGGGTGATAACATAGAGAAGGGTTATCTAATAAACTTAAAAATAGATTTTTTTGGCTGGAGCTACACTTAAAAAATTTACCTGTTCCGACTTACAAACAGATTCAACTTAAGAACAACCCTACAGTCCCTATCTTGTTTGTAACCCGGGGACCCCCTGTACTAGTTAAATGAAAAAAGTGATCAATGTATGGGCTGCCTAAGTGCTAAGACCAGCCATAGGCAGTTTAAATCTCAGCTGGTTGAGGTTTGAACCATTAATGAGCAGGCTGAATGTACCAAGTTGATCGATCAAATTGGGAACAACCAGCCTGACAGATACTCTTATGATTATCACTAGTGGTTGCTATAGCCACTAGTGATAATGACTGTTTGTTGGGAGAATACAATTGCTGGGCAGGAAGGATATTTCCCTGTCACCACTGTCTGTGTTAATGGGGGAATCATGCAGGTTTCTTTCCTGCACTCTGTGGATGCAGGAAAGAAATTTGCATAGTCTATTACCTGCCTAACTGAAAGTGAAAGTAAGTTGTGAAGGTCTTGAAAGAACAGGAGAGAGGGAGCGACAGATGGGGGAGAGAAGGGATGGAGATAATGCAGTTCAGTGATTACAGTGTACTGCAGTGCACACACTTACCCACACGTCCAGGCTAGAAGAATACTCCCCCCCTCAATAGAGACTGTGTTACTCCAGCGGCAGCCTGAGTAAGATGTGGCGCATCCGCTACGGATGCAAACAAAAAGACATTTTTTTTTTTGGTGTTTTTTTTGGGGGGGGGGGGGGGCACATGGTGGGGCACAGCATCATTTTGGGGGGGGGGGGGGGGGCCCGGGCCCCCCCCCCCCCCCCCCCCCTAGGGACGCCATTGAGTAACAGTGACATCATCATTGTGCTGTACATAGCCTGTACAGAGAGCAGGGCTGTGGGAGGGACCCAGCAGGCTCCACCCTTTACAGGCTGTCTGCCGAAAATTACAGGAGGGGCGGAGACAAGACCAGTCACCCTGCACAAATTGAGTGTGAAGCAGTGGCTGGTCTTTAATACAGGAAGTTCCTGCACAGTGGATTACTGCAGATCTGGAAGAAATACACAAAGCACCCCATGATTCAAGTAAGACTACACACGCCAAATGTATATGGGGCCGCTGATGTTTGGGCTCCCATGCTGCTGGTGATTACGACCCTGTAGGCAGTTCCGCACTCTCTGAAAGCTTCAGAAGTTCATTCCCAAGAATGCCTGAGAATTACACACCGTGCAGTACCTGTCTCCCCTCACAGCAATGACAGGAGGCTCGGCAGTACTCCTCTCTCTCCTCCTGCATGTGAGACACTCTCCAACAGTGTACCTTTCCCAGTCCTTCAACTCCTTCTCAGCTGCATTGTCCCCTGGTATTTGTAGTCAAACAGTCTTATCTAAACTGTCCACCTACCTGGGGACTAAATTACCCATCAATTCCCCTCCTTTTCATAGACAGAAAAGGGGTGGGGCTTCAGCTGCAATGGTGGCCAGTGGAAACGCTGGTTTCTCCTGCTTACTAAGCATTGTAATCCATCAGACGGGTCCATTAGGTGGCATTTCTCTGGCGGCTGCAGCTGTAGCCTGTGACGCTCTCTCCCTTCCCTGTATAGCTGCACATCCTACTGTGGCAGAGGAGGAACTGCAACAGTGTGAATGGCCTGTAAGTGACAGGGCCATGAGGCTGCAATGACATCGGCACTGCAGTCCGGACTACAGAAGATCTGCTCCAATTGTCTCAGTCACCAATGTCACTGGGAATAAAAGGTAGGATAAATACAACATTTTTAGTTATTCAAAATAAAATAAAAATAAACCGCGCTAAAAGGATGATAAGGGGAAAAATAATAAAATCTTAACCTAAAAGGCTGCTGCTAAAAGTGGGATACACACACACAGGATATACAAAATGGATAAAGCTGCGCCAAAAAAACTTTTTTACATACATGAAAAAAAACAAAATAACCAAATGATAATGTGCCATAAAATAAATTACATACACAATATAGCTATAGAAGAGCGCATAAGGTATGGTGAATAAAGTCCAAAGGGAACAACATTAGTCCTGATTATGTGTCTTCCTTGGTGCTAAGCCAGATTATGAATAGTAGGCAGACTGCTGATTATGTGGTATATGAAACACCGCTGTGACAGGCATGCAAGAATTTTGTGCAATCCCATCCACCATTTAAATTCCGCGCTTACCAGATAACTAGTAATAAAAGGCACTGCTTATGAAGCCTGCAACATCTCAGGTAGGGGGTGACTGATGAGACCGATCGGATCAAGGACAACCACTCCAGAGAACAAAAAGGACCTCCACAGCCTCTACTCCGCTCAAGGACATCCAACTGTCCCCCGCACCGCTCCCTCCTGCAGGCCGGCGATGAATCGCGATACACCCGGCAAATCCGGGCTCCCAGCCGCTCCTGCACCCTTGTTTGAACTGGCTAACAGCGCAGTATTGCGCTGTTAGCCAGTTCAAACAAGGGTGCAGGAGCGGCTGGGAGCCCGGATTTGCCGGGTGTATCGCGATTCATCGCCGGCCTGCAGGAGGGAGCGGTGCGGGGGACAGTTGGATGTCCTTGAGCGGAGTAGAGGCTGTGGAGGTCCTTTTTGTTCTCTGGAGTGGTTGTCCTTGATCCGATCGGTCTCATCAGTCACCCCCTACCTGAGATGTTGCAGGCTTCATAAGCAGTGCCTTTTATTACTAGTTATCTGGTAAGCGCGGAATTTAAATGGTGGATGGGATTGCACAAAATTCTTGCATGCCTGTCACAGCGGTGTTTCATATACCACATAATCAGCAGTCTGCCTACTATTCATAATCTGGCTTAGCACCAAGGAAGACACATAATCAGGACTAATGTTGTTCCCTTTGGACTTTATTCACCATACCTTATGCGCTCTTCTATAGCTATATTGTGTATGTAATTTATTTTATGGCACATTATCATTTGGTTATTTTGTTTTTTTTCATGTATGTAAAAAAGTTTTTTTGGCGCAGCTTTATCCATTTTGTATTTTTAGTTATTCCCCAGAACACGAATAGAAAGGAAATCTTCCAGTTGGTAATTCTTGCCCATGACAGCTGTCAAAGGGGATTGCCTTCACATTAGAAAGATCTCCTCATTTCCTGTGGAGCCTACAGGACAGGAAGTGAATGGATATCTGCCTAATGAGACCCAAATGGCAAAACACTGAAAGAATTTTAACCTTCCCTTACAAATTAATGGCTACACCATCAATATGTTCCGGAGTGCCTCAGATATGTTGTTGTGCATCCTAAGTGATTCAATATCCAAAAACGGAAGAAGTAAAGCTGCATATATCACTTAAAAGCACAGAAAAAAAATTAACAGCTTTTCTGCAGCATTTTCCTTTTCCATAAATGATTCTGCATTCACTTGCAATGTGCATCTAAACTTGGTAGTAAATTTGACTCCCCCTCACACCTTGCATGTCAAAGCCCTTTTATGTGAGTGTTTACAGCAGCATTGTAGCTCTGGTCCAGCAGCCTCCTGGGGTGTATGATGTTGTCCCAGGAGGCTGTGGGCAAGGGGTTACCAGGCTAAGCAGATGTAATTCTTGCCTAGTTGGGAGCAGGTAACCTGTCACTAAAAGGTACACGCTACCTGAAAATATATATGTTAGAGGAGGAGGGGAGGAAGAAGATGAGTGATACTTTCATGTTGCAGGCATCCAACTCTCACAATGGACAGTGCCTCCGAAATCATCAGTTGCTAAAGCTGGGTACACACTATAAGGAAATCGGAAAAAAAAAATGCAAAAACTGTACGAGGAACCCTCGTTCAATTTTGTATAGCGTGTACACAACTTTCGACATCCGAGAAAATCTCCAAAACAGAACAGAACTAACCATTGCCATTTAATGTGGGCTGTTTTCGTATGAGAAAAATATATGATATTCAGATACGAAAGACTCGCATGATCAGAAACAATAAACAGCGTAAATAAAAGGCTTTCGACCTGCTCTGAAACATTAAGGAAATCATGCCGATCGTTCACCTGATTTTCTTCTAGTGTGTACCCAGCTTACTGCCCCGTACACACGGTCCGATTTTCCGATGGAAAATGTTCGATGGGAGCTATTTGTTGGAAATTCCAACCGTGTGTAAGCTCCATCGGACATTTTCCATCTGAATTTCTGTTGCACAAAATTTGAGATCTGGATCCCTTGTCGGGAATTCCGATCGTGTGTACATAATTCCGACGCACAAAGTTCCACGCATGCTCAGAAACAAGCAGAAGAGACACAGTGGCCATTGAACATTTTTCTCGGCTCGTCGTGCGCGTTGTACGTCACGCGTTCTTAATTTCTATCCAACTTTGTGTGACCGTGTGTATGCAACACAAGTTTGAGACAACATCCGTCTGAAAAAATCCATGGATTTTGTTGTCGGAATGTCCGATCATGTGTACGGGGCATAAGACTGTTTAAGATTAACAAAGATACAAGTAAGGCATATACAGATCAGAAACATGGTGTGAGAGAGGCAGGGACATGTCATTTGCCTATTTACTTTGTGCAATAAAGTGTCCCCTTTTCCTATATCACAAAGTTGGAGGTATGTTATTAAAGTGATTGTAAAGCTTAAATTTATATATTTTTTTTAACCACTTCAATACCAGGTACTTATACACCTTCCTGCCCAAGCCAATGTTTAGCTTTCAGTGCTGTTGCAATTTGAATGACAATTGCGTGGTCATGCTACACTGTACCCAAACAAATTTTTTAGAATTTTCGTTTTTGGTGGAATTTGATCACCTCTGCGATTTTTATCTTTTGTGCAACAAATAAAAAAAGATAACATTTTTTGAAAAAAATAAAGCTTTTCTTTGTTTCTGTTAATTTTTTTTGTAAATAAGTACGTTTTCTCCTTCAATGACGGGCACTGATATGGCTGCACTGACGGGCACTGATATGGCTGCACTGACGGGCACTGATATGGCTGCACTGACGGGCACTGATATGGCTGCACTGACGGGCACTGATATGGCTGCACTGATAAGGCAGCACCGATGGGCACAGATGAGGTGGCACTGATTAGGTGGCACTGGTATGCGGCACTAATGGGCACCTATAGGTGGCACTTATGGGCACTCATAGGCGGCACTGATGGGTACTTATGGGTGGCATGGATGGGCACTGATGGTCACTGATAGTTGGGCACCGATGGACACTGATGAGTGGCATTGCTGGGCATCACTTGTCTGATCTGCTGCATAATGTTGCCAGACAGTGCCCATTTATTGTTAATATACAGCTTGAATACATACAAACTGTTAGTCCTGCAAATCTATTTGTGATTCTGTTCAGCCACCTTTGTGATTCACACCTTCCCGACATAATGCACAGCCAGGAAGGTGACCTTACCTTACAATTTATATATACAGCAGTATTACCTCACTGCTAAAGCCTGCTGATTAGAATGTGAAGGAGCAGTACAGGAGGAGATCATCTCTTTATTCTCCACTTCTGTAAGCAAGTTCCCAATGTAAGCACTGTACATGTATAGAGATTCGTTTACACTGCTGATCATCCTTTCAATATGAATACAGGAAGCCAATAGAAAGAACCATTTAGGTACTTGTACAGCTTAAAGCGGTATTCCACCCTAAAGTGGAACTTCCGCTCATCGGAACCCCCCCCCCCCGGTGTCACATTTGCCACCTTTCGGGGGGGGGGGGGGGGTGCAGATACCTGTTTAAGACAGGTATTTATACCCACTCCCGGGCATAGACTCCCACGGGAGTCTATGCCTCTTCCTGTCACGCCGCTCTGTCTGCTGGGACATGCACGGGTCCCAGAGACAGCGCGGACGATTCTCATTGCACTGCGTGACTTGTGCATGCACAGTAGGGAATCGGGAAGTGAAGCCGCAACGCTTCACTTCCTGATTCCCTCACCGAGAATGGTGCGGGCAGCAGCAGAGAGCCAAGTGTTTGCTTGGCCTCTGCTGCCGACATCCCTGGACTCCAGGAAAGGTAAGTGTCCATTTATTAAAAGTCAACCGCTGCAGTATTTGTAGCTGCTGGCTTTAAAAAAAAAAAATTTTTCAGGTGCAATCCCTCTTTAAAGTGTTACTAAACCCAGTATTATGAAAATAGTTAATCCACCCCCCCCCCCCCCCCCCCCCACAGTGCCCACAGCTTACAAATCTTCTTTTTACATTAAAATACTGCCGCTATACCTTTTTAGATGATCTGTATACCACGGTTACATGATAAACTGCATAGTTTCTTCATTGCTGAGAGTTCAGGAAGGAGGCGATTTCCACTGCAGCCTGTATACACACCCACATGTGTGATGTCAATATCATGTGACCTGGCTATCTCTGAGAGCAAGTAACTGTTCTCTCCAGCATAAAAGACACAATTGAGCATGTGCAGTTCGGCTACTGTGTCTGTGTTAGCTGGCCTTCTCCAGATAGACAGTGCAGGAGGGAAGGATCTGTGCATACAGGATAAAACAGCCTTTGTACACAATGCAGAGGATTAACCCCTTAAGTTCCACAGTGAGTATAACAAGCATGCTATGCTGCATATACAGACTGATTTTACTGTTGTGGGTTTAGTAACACTTTAAATTTAAAAACTACATCTAAACTAAACCTGTTCTCAGCTATATATGGAGGCTGACTTTGCTTGCTTCTTACTTATTGCTAGGATTACAATGTCTGTGCTAATGAATGCCTGCCAAAGTTTAGATTTAATTTTTTTTTGTCTACTTTAAATTTTCTAATACATAATCATAGTGCAGCACCCTCTAGTGTGCTACTAGCAGTAGTACAGGTAAATTATAGCTGGCCCAGGGATAAACCTGGGTCATGGAATATGGTTCAGGGTTATTAGAGGTTAGGGCTGGATGACGCATTCTGGCAGCTCTCTGGTGCATCCCCCTGGTTCTAGAATGTTGTAGAATATTCTAGAAATTAGTGGGCAGAAGCTAGGGGCCCTTAGCCAATCCCCAGGAAGTGGGTATGACAGAGGAAGAGTGGACTTGGAGGGGGGGGGGGGGGGATACGCAGGAAGCTGAAGATCTGCAAGCGAGGATACCTAGGGGAGAAAGGAGTGAGAGGACCGTTACCCCGGAAGAAGCAGAATGGGCAGCTGAAGAGAAGCAGCAACCCACATCAACCTGCACAGATGAACAGCTACCAACTCCACTAAACCAACCCCGTTGTGCCCCTGCCCATCCACGGTCGAGGCAGAGCCAACTGTCACCAGGGACAGGTTACAGGAACAGGGCACAGCCTACAAGATGTGGATCACCCAGTGTCCACAGGCCTGTTTCCTTCCCGGAAGAGAAAAGCCCAGGGAGCTCCCCAGGTTCTCCCAGTTTCAGAGGGAGGCGCAGAGAAGGACTGCTCTGAGTGGGGATTGGACTTTCCTTATGTCCCAAGATGTCATGGACATCATTCAGGTCTCCCGCAACAACTGGGAAGTTGGGACTACTTGCATGTTCCTGGACCTTTGGGCTCCGTTCACACTGCATGCCGATGCGGCTCACAGCAGGGGTCCTGTGTGTCCTGGTTCACCATTTCAGCCTGAATTTTGGGCTGAATTCGGACCTGAAAACGGACCAAAAGACGCACAGGGCTCCTGTGCAAATTCGCACCGGAGCCGCATCGAACATATGTGAACTGGCTCCATAGAGAGCTGGTCATAATCTCCTGCTATTGAGAATTGGATGCAGGGATCCAATTCGCAATAGTGTGAACCCAGCCTTAGAGGGGACCTTACAACAAAGACCCTTGGGCCAGGTTCCAGGATATCCGGAGGGAGTGGAGCCTGGGAAAGGCCATCTACAGGGATGAGTAGTTGTCGTGAAAGCTGGACGGCCCAGCAGAAGTTACTCCATTGCCAAGAGGGGTCCCAGCAGAAAAGTCATCAGACTGGCTAATCCAGATATGTACTCGTGAGAAAAGGGGCAAATGCAGAATTCCAGCCTGAAGCAAACCCGCTGATGTATTGGGGGAACTTCCCCCCCTTGTTGAACGGACTAGGCCGGACCATACCACCTACCCTTTCCAGCTGTGGCGCTCATGGGTAGGACGTGGTAGTAAGGCCTAGAAGTATCGCTAAAGAGACTCATACTATGGAGGGGCTCCTTCTTTCAGAGACTTAAAAAAAAAAAAAAAAAGAGGTTTTGTTTCTGCCAGCAGCATCATAACCCTCAGTTAGTTCGCTGGTTAGACTGAGGATTGTGTTTTTTTCCCCCCCCTGTTTTTGTTTCTGCAGGAATCATTATGTCCTCCTGCACAAGAACTGGACTTGGGGACTTTCCTATGCTCCTGCTGAGAGGGCTTTCCTTTGGGGGGGGTTCCAGGTGCACATGTACATTTGTTGACATTGACAAATTCTGCTAGCTACGGGGACCTGCATATATGTACATATATTATGTGTGGTATTCTTTGAAAGCAGCCAGGTGGGCTAGCATTTCTGTGGGAAGTAGAGCTTGGATCAATGTCTACAGGAAAGCAGATGGTGTTGCAGGAAGCAGTTCACTCCACATGTGCTAGTTTTTCCAAAGGGACTGAGAGTTCCTAGCCTGTAATGGGCTGTTGCTGAGCTAATGAAAAAGAATGTTAGTTCCCAAGAAGTGAACCCAGCAGAGCTGTGCAAAGGAACAAAGTTTGTGCAGGAGGAAGAAGTGGAGGCTGTAAATAGGGAGGAAGTTGTCCCTGGCTTTGTTGGACATTTTTAAAGTTGGGCATCCCATAATCCCTAACCCCATCCAAGTTATTATCTCCTAATAAAAAATAAAAAAAAAAAAACAAGCTCAAGGACCGTTTGTGCCTGGATGCAAGAAGGAAATGCTGTGACTAGCTGTGCATCCCTGGGGAACCCTGACATTTGCAACTCCTACAGGGGTAGTGCTACAAAGAAGATAGTCCATCTGATGAACAATTGCTGAAAAATTCTATTTCAAAATTAATTTTCTCAGGTGATCACTCTTATGAATGATCCTAATTATTTGATTTATGAACATGTGTAGTGAAATTGTACGTTGAACTCCTATCTGTTTATGAACAGCTGAACTTCAGAGTAAGTAGATGATTGAGGACATTTTATGTCAAAATTAAATTATTCAAGTTAAGGACGGCTTAACATTTCACGCCACTTAGAATCTGGGGTTATTTAAACCAACATGCATTTGACCAGTGTGCGGCCATATGTTTCTCACCTCTTCTCTTTGTTACTGAAGCACCACAACTTCTGGAAAAAAGCCAGGCTAATGTGTGGGCAATTAGTGTCCATGTGCTCCTTCAACAGAACACAAGTCACAGCCAGCTCAGTGCCAGAGGGAGAAATGGCAGTACTGCATGCGGACAAAGCGTTACTAAATCACATCACAGCTACGAAGCTAAAAAGTGCCTTGGCATTCTTCGTGTTATTAGTTATAACTACATCCTAACTTCAGAGAAAATAGTACAAGAATAAAACATATCTAGGTCATATAAAATTGCTGCCATTGAAGGCATAAAACAATAGCATAACATTATAAAAACATACACTGACAATTCATTGTGTAACCTCAGTGCAAGTTTAAGTGTATCCAAACCCTAAGGGCTCTTTCACACGGGGCGGATCAGTGCTGATCCGCCCCGAGGATAGCCGCTTGCTCAGCGGGGATCGCCGGAGCGATCTCCGCTGAGCAGGAAGATGACAGGTCCGTCTCTGCACTCCGTGCAGGGACGGACCTGTCAGAGCACCGCTCTCCCCTATCGGAGATCGGGTGACGACGGACCGTAGAGTCCGTCGTCATCCGATCCGCTCTGCAGACGGATGAAAAAAAGGGGTTTTCCTCCGTCTGCAGAAACGGAGCATAGCGGGCACGGACGAGAGCGGGTGTCAGCGGATGCTCATCCGCTGACACCCGCTATCCCATAGGGATACATGTATGTCCGTTTTTCATCCGAGTGTGAAAGAGCCCTAAATCTATATTGTAAATGATATATTATATCTAGTATGTTTTGCATTGTGACTTAATCTATACAGTTTACTTAAAGTAGTACTAAACCCTCAGAGTTTTTTAGCTCATCCCACTGAGCACAAAAAAAAAAACATTCTCCAGTAAAATATTTAAATCCTTTCCCTAGCACCTTCAGTTTACAATTTTCAGTGTGGCTGGCTCCTAATCTTGCAGTGCTGCTTTCCTGTACTTCCCTTTTTCACAGTTAGCAGTGGACAGGGCAGTCTACAGTCAGCTTGTTAGCTTGGTGAAAGGAGAGGCAGGGGAGTACCTTACCATCTTAGGTTGTGGGGCTCTGCATTTCTATTGATGCACAAAATGAAGGGATACACAACTCTAAACCCGTTATGCAAGGGTGACTTCATAGCAAGAAAAAGGAGCCACCCTGAAACTGGAAACTTGGGGCAGAATTCATGACACCAGCTTAAACTGGAAAGGATTAAAATATAAAGAAGCTTCACACTTAACATAGGCAAGGATTAAAAGATAAGGAACCTGCATACTTAACTTCTTCAGATCCGCGCTATAGCTGACGGTTATAGCGCGGACCTACTTTGCCGGGAGGGTGTCAATGGACGTCCTCTTATGTCTGAGTGGCCTGCGTGCCCCCTGCAGGGCACGTGAGGTGTGCTCTGTGATCAGCGTGCCTATGAGACTCGGGTAATCACAGATTGGAGTAAGGGATCGAGCCCGACCCCTTACAATGGGATCAGCTGTCAGCTAATGACAGCTGATCATGTTATGTAAACAGAGCCGGTAATCGGCTATTTTTTCTCCTCTCGCTGATAGCGTGAGGAGAAAAAAAATCCGATCACCAGCGGCTCTCAGAGGGAAATCGGACCCGATCAAGGAGAGCTCCTGCCAGCTCATCTGTGTCCACCTGTGCCACCTACAAGTGCACAGTGCCACCTACCAGTGCCCACCAGCGCCACCCATCAGTGCCCATCAGCGCCACCCATCAGTGCCCACAGGGCCACCCATCAGTGTCACCAATCAGTGCCTCATCTACAGTGCTGCCCATCAGTGTCACCTACCAGTGCCCATCAGTGTCACCTACCAGTGTCCATCAGTGCCACCTATCAGTGCCCATCAGTGCCACCCATCAGTGCCATCTTATCAGTGGCCATCAGTGCCACCTTATCTGTGCCTATCAGTACCGCCTTATCAGTGCCCATCAGTACCGCCTTATCAGTGCAGCCTTATCAGTGCCCATCAGTGCAGCCTATCCGTGCCCACCAGTGCAGCCTATCCGTGCCCACCAGTGCAGCCTATCCGTGCCCACCAGTGCAGCCTATCCGTGCCCACCAGTGAAGCCTATCCGTGCCCACCAGTGAAGCCTATCCGTGCCCACCAGTGAAGCCTATCCGTGCCCACCAGTGAAGCCTATCTGTGCCCACCAGTGCCGCCTCATCAGCACATAGCAATGAAGGAGAAAAATTACCTGTTTGCAAAATGTTATAGCAAACTATGAAACATGATTTTTTATTTCAAAATTTTCCAGATGCAGCATCACAAAAAGACATAATTCCCATACTTCTCCTTTAAGTGATTAAATCAGCTGCTGCAAGTGCTTAAAAATAGATTTTTAATATCACTTTAAGCTATTTTTTTTTGTGAATCTGATGCAAAGTTTCTTACCTGGAGATATTGCCAGTAACAGCACTTCCTGTTGCAGAGTGAAACTGCTAAACCACTGCTTCGCAATTAACATCATCGTTGTCAGCCTGCCATGTGCAATCATCCAGTTGGCCATTTAGATTCCTATCTGATAAACCTTAGAAGCAACCAAATGACTGACTGAAGAAGTGTACATGGCAGGCTGACAATCCTGCTGCTAATTGGGCAGTGGATTATTATAGTTTTTTTTTTATTATTATTATTATGTTTATTTTGGATTGAGTAAGGAAAGTTATTACCACTGTAAGGTTTATTTTTGCCATCTTTGTCCCATTGAGAAGATTTCCCTTTACGTATGTAAGGAAATAATGCGTACACACGATCGGACTATCCGGTGAATTTGGTCCGGCAGACCAGAGTCTGCCGGACAATCCGCCCACATGCAGCCTGTGACTCCACTGGCACATGTGCTCTGAAGGTCTGGCATACCTTGCTGGAACTTCAGAGCTTCGTGATGGAACCGAGGGCTCCAGCGGCTCCGGGCAATCACATAGCCAGAGCATGTAAACCCAGAAGAAAGACTGAGGGAACAGCTCAGCCTTCTCAGCGGTGACAGTACAGCGCTCCTTCCTGTACCAACACATGCAATGGCTGTGTGGGCTGTATGAACTGTATGTAGCTGGATGCAGCTGGTCAACTCTGCCTTACCTGTCTATAGGGACACTTACTATAATAGAGAATGTCCAAAGAAATTTAACAAAGTCTGGGGCAAATGGCTTAATGATGACTCCACAGCACACGTCTGATGCTTTTCATTAAGAGTTAATTTTTTCTTGCCTGTGATGTTTTTATCTTGTGGGGAGGTGGACAAGGTCATGTCAGCCTACTGGGGATGTTTTTCTTTTGGTCCATTTTACATTTAAGTATGAGGGTGAGCCACCTATTTACATACCTTGAGTTGTACGTTTTTTTTTTTTTATGTACTTTTGTTGCTGTCAGCCGTGTCGCTCCCATGGTCTGCCTAGGGTGATGTTTTTGTTCGTCAAAATTAATAAACAGATAAAAAAAATGGTATCTAGCCTCAGCTAGATACTGTATACAGCAATGTATTCCAGCAGCTGGATGGGAACTTCCTGTTCTGCCCCCAGAACAAAATCAGTCAGACTGAGTGCTGCTCAGCCATTCACAGGAGGCTTTGTACTTTATGAAGAAATACAAGGCTTCCTCCGATTGGCCGAGGTAGAGATAGTGATGTCATGTGCTTGTCTCTTCACCACAGAGGAAGCCATTTTATTCATTCATAAAATACAAAGCCTCCTGTGAAAGGCTGAGAACGGTTTAGGCCGACTCTATTTTGTTCTAGAAAAAGGACGGTTAGTCCCCATCCGGCTGCTGGAACACAGCTCTATATACTATATGTAGCCGATGCTACATACAGTTTATAAAGCCCACAACCACTGGATTTATTAGTGAAATAAATAGTTTATTTGCACCAGCTCAGTCCAAACAAACTATTTAAGGTCCTCTAAAACCTAGAGTCAAAGTGATTGTACTTATATTTTTTGTTTAAATAACAAACAACGTTATACTTGCCTGCTCTGTGCAATGGTTTTGCAGAAAGCAGCCCTAATCCTCCTTTTCTGGGGTCCCCCGCCAGTGCATCTCGTTCTAACTCTCTCACAGTCGAGTGTCCACATAGCAAGCCATTTGCTATGGGGGCATTTGTGCGGGCTTGATCTCGAGCCAGACTCTGGCTGTGATTGAAATAGATTGAACTCAGTTCTCTGGCTGTGATTGCCTTCATATTCAGTGAGGAGAGAGAGTGGAAAGAGCCGCTGCTCTCAGTCACAGCGCTGGATAGAGATCAGGCTCCGGTAAGTATAAGAGGGGAGCTGCACACTTTAAGGCAGCCCATTCATATTGAGCATAACTGAACTTAATTTTAAAGAAGTGCATCAGAACACATGGATGGGTACATTGGGGTGACATTCAAAATGAATAGCACTATTCTGACTCTGATTGTTGTGAAGCGACTATTCCTTGTGAGAACTCTATGCCTGGCCTGTAAAAGATATAATCACTGAGGACAATCCTCATCAGATAGTTTGAACTCACCAAATACTGATTCCATCCACAAGATGCTTTTATTCTGAACATCAGGTTACAGCAGATGACAGGATACAAACAGATGAATAGGTTGTAGTATTTATGCATTCAAAAGATGATATTGTCTGTTGCTTACAATGCAGAATACATGTGCCCTGCTACATGTGGCTTGTAGCTGCATCCATGACACAGGAAGTACAATAACAGGAAGAGGGGTGGAGCATTACATACAAAAGGAAGTGTGTCATAACATAAGGGAAAATGAACATGTGAAAACAAGTGCATTACCACAAAAGGTCACTAGATGGCAACATGTGAACTAAATATAAACATTCATGGAAAATGGTTAGGAAAACAATCTATATCAATTTTATGCCCCGTTGGGGCAGTACAAGCACCTCAATGCATTTAACCTTTATTTGGGTGTTATTGTGTGCTGTGGTTAAACGCAAGCCTCACTACAAATTCTAAATCTAACCTTCAGGTAGGCTCAGAATACATGTTAGCTCTATTTCTATATTCTGTAAGCAGAAAACATATGTAATAGAAAAGTTTCATTAACGTTTATGTGAACCCTCACCTTGTAAACCAACCCATTCAGTTTAACATAGAAATGAAAGGCTAAACTTTGTGTATAGATATAAAAACATTATAAATACCTTTTTTACCATTTTTATAATTGATTACATTACCTCTGTTCTCAGCTGCATAGAGAAGTGAGGGGGGAGCAATAGCAGCGCACTGATCCTCTCATTGAATCGTTGTGCGGGGGGGTTTGGGCCTGTCAGCAAAATCTGATCATTGGAGGAGAGCAGGCAGAGTTCCCAGCACAGCCAGAAAAAAGGACCACACTGTGCTTTCATGCCGAGTGTGGTCAGTTTTTTATTATCAAAGGGATTATCAGAGGGACTGGCAGGAACACCAGGGATTTCACATAAGCGAAAGCAATACAAAGAGAACAAGAGACTTTTTCATACAAGTACATGGTACAGCAGGCACATATCAGGAATATGAATAATTGGGTTTGCATATTCTTTAAGTGGTCAATTGCACGTTGTTCTCCTATTGATTGTACATTGTATACAGTTTAGCTTTTGGAGTACATTATGGGAAACCTTTTTTCCAATTTTTGCTGTACTTTGTACTGCTGATTTACTTCCTTTGTGAAAAAAATCAATGAAAAGTATTTTTCAATAATATTTAAGAAAAAATGGGCTACATTCGTGAAGCATTATCTACCACTTACATGGAAAAATACCATATAGCGTTGTCCCTGTGTCTTTTATGCGAGACCCTCCCTTATAATACAGTAATTAAGGCATATTGTGTGGGTAGGAGGCCATGTGCAATGCATACAGTGAGTAGCCCAGGCTCTTTTTAACAAAAGCCATTAGGGCCTATTCACATCTATGAATGGCAACGCTAAAAAATACACCTGAAAACACATAACACTTTAGGATGCAAAGGGGCCCCAATGGTGGTGAAAACTAGCACGCTACATGAGATTACTGTACAATCAGTATACAATATATACACTTTTGGTAGCACGTATACCTAAAGTAATTATCTCTGCAGATTATTTGATCATTTGGATTTATAGGCGATTTTAATTTCAGCTTAATTTTCAATTTTTTAGAGCATTAGCTACATGAAAACAGATCTATAGGAAAAAGATGTGTTACTTAACCACTTCAGCCCCGGACCATTTGGCAGCCAAAGGACCAGAGGTCTTTTTTCAATTTTGCACTGCACTGCTTTAACTGGTAATTGCGCGGTCATGCAATGTTGTAACCAAACAAAATTTGCGTCCTTTTCTTCCCACAAATAGAGCTTTCTTTTGATGGTATTTGATTGCCTCTGTGATTTTTATTTTTTTTGCGCTATAAACGGAAAAAGACCGCAAATTTTGAAAAAAAAAGATATTTTCTACTTTTTGTTATAAGAAAAATCCAATAAACTCAATTTTAGTCAAACATTTGGGCCAAAATGTATTCAGCCACATGTCTTTAGTAAAAAAAAAATGCCAATAAGCGTATATTTATTGGTTTGCGCAAAAGTTATAGCGTCTACAAACTAGAGTACATTTTCTGGCATTTACACCGCTTTTAATTTATGACTGCCTATCTCATTTCTTGAGGTGCTAAAATGGCAGGGAAGTACAAACCCCCCCCCAAATGACCCCATTTTGGAAAGTAGACACCCCAAGCTATTTGCTGAGAGGCATGTTGAGCCCATTGAATATTTTTTTTTTTTAGTCCCAAGTGATTGAATAAAGACAAAAAAAAAAAAAAAGTTGTCACTAAATGATATATTGCTCACACATGCCATGGTTATATGTGGAGATGCACCCCAAAATACATTTTGCTGCTTCTCCCGAGTATGGGGATACCACATGTGTGGGACTTTTTGGGAGCCTAGCCGCGCACGGGGCCCCGAAACCCAATCAACGCCTTCAGGGTTTCTAAGGGTTCAAATTTTTGATTTCACTCCTCACTACCTATCACAGTTTCGAAGGCCATAAAATGCCAAAATAGCACAAAACCCCCCCAAATGACCCCATTTTGGAAAGTAGACACCCCAAGCTATTTGCTGAGAGGCATGGTGAGTACATGGAATATTTTATATTTTGCCACAAGTTGCGGGAATATTACAAACTTTTTTTTTTTTTTTGCCCAAAGTTGTCACTAAATGATATATTGCCCACACATGCCATGGGCATATGTGGAATTACACCCCAAAATACATTCTGCTGCTTCTCCTGAGTATGGGGATACCACATGTGTGGGACTTTTTGGGAGCCTATCCGCATACGGGACCCCGAAAACCAAGCACCGCCTTCAGGATTTCTAAGGGCATAAATTTTTGATTTCACTCCTCACTACCTATCACTACCTATCACAGTTTTGAAGGCCATAAAATGCCAAGATGGCACAAAACCCCCCCAAATGACCCCATTTTGGAAAGTAGACACCCCAAGCTATTTGCTGAGAGGCATGTTGAGCCCATTGAATATTTTTTTTTTTAGTCCCAAGTGATTGAATAAAGACAAAAAAAAAAAATGTATTCAAAAAGTTGTCACTAAATGATATATTGCTCACACATGCCATGGTTATATGTGGAATTGCACCCCAAAATACATTTTGCTGCTTCTCCTGAGTATGGGGATACCACATGTGTGGGACTTTTTGGGAGCCTAGCCGCGTACGGGGCCCCGAAACCCAAGCACCGCCTTCAGCATTTCTAAGGGTGCAAATTTTTGATTTCACTCCTCACTACCTATCACAGTTTCGAAGGCCATAAAATGCCAAAATAGCACAAAACCCCCCCCAAATGACCCCATTTTGGAAAGTAGACACCCCAAGCTATTTGTTGAGAGGCATGGTGAGTATTTTACAGCTCTCATGTGTTTTTGAAAATGAAGAAAGTAAAGAAAAAAAACATTTTTTTTTTTCTTTTTTCAATTTTCAAAACTTTGTGACAAAAAGCGAGATCTGCAAAATACTCACCATACCTCTCAGCAAATAGCTTGGGGTGTCTACTTTCCCAAATGGGGTCATTTGGGGGTGGTTTGTGCCATCTGGGCATTCCATGGCCTCCAAAACTGTGATTGGCAGTGAGGAGTGAAATAAAAAAATTACACCCTTAGAAAGCCTGAAGGCGGTGCTTGGATTTTGGGGTCCCGTACGCGGCTAGGCTCCCAAAAAGTCCCACACATGTGGTATCCCCGTACTCAGGAGAAGCAACAGAATGTATTTTGGGGTGTGTTTCCACATATGCCCATGGCATGTTTGAGCAATATATCATTTAGTGACAACTTTTTGTAAAAAAAAAAATATTATTTTTTTTTTTTTTTTTCATTATTCAATCTCTTGGGACCAAAAAAAAAAATATTTAATGGGCTCAACATTGCTCTCAGCAAATAGCTTGGGGTGTCTACTTTCCAAAATGGGGTCATTTGGGGGGGGTTTGAACTGTCCTGGCATTTTATGCACAACATTTAGAAGCCTATGTCACACGTCACCCACTCTTCTAACCACTTGAAGATAAAGCCCTTTCTGACACTTTTTGTTTACATTTTATTTATTTTATTTATTACAGGATTTATATAGCGCCAACAGTTTACGCAGCGCTTTACAATATTAAAAGGGAGACAATACAGTTATAATACAATAAAATACAAGAGGATTAAGGGGGCCCTGCTCAGAAGAGCTTACAATCTAATAGGGTGGGGGAGGTGATACAAAAGGTTGTAACTGTGGGGAATGAGCTGATGGAAGTGGTAAAAGATTAGTTGGAGACATGATAGGCTTCCCTGAAGAGATGAGTTTTCAGGGATCGCCTGAAGGTAGCTAGAGTAGGGGATAGCCGGACAGGTTGAGGTAGCGAGTTCCAGAGGTTTACATGAAAAATTTTTTTTTTTTTGCAAGAAAATTACGTTGAACCCCCAAACACTATATATATTGTTAAAGCAAAGGCCCTACAGATTAAAATGGTGGGTGTTGCATTTTTTTTTTTTTCCACACAGTATTTGCGCAGCGATTTTTCAAACGCATTTTTTGTGGAAAAAATACACTTTTTTTTATTTTAATGCACTAAAACACACTATATTGCTCAAATTTTTGATGAAATAAAAAATATGATCTTAGGCCGAGTACATGGATACCAAACATGACATGCTTTAAAATTGCGCACAAACACGCAGTGGCGACAAACTACATACATTTTTAAAAGCCTTTAAAAGCCTTTACAGGTTACCACATTAGATTCACGGAGGAGGTCTACTGCTAAAATTACTGCCCTCGATCTGACCTTCGCGGTGATACCTCACATGCATGGTGCAATTGCTGTTTACATATGACGCCAGACCAACGCTTGTGTTCGCCTTTGCGCAAGAGAAGGGGGGGCAGGGGTGCTTTTTTTTATTTTTTTTTTAGTTTTTCTTTTTATTTAGCTTTTTTATTTTATTTTTAAACTGTTCCTTCCATTTTTTTTTTTTTCTTAGTTATCATTTTTATTGTTATCGCAGGGAATGTAAATATCCCCTATGATAGCAATAGGCAGTGACAGGTACTCTTTTTTTGAAAAAAAGGGTCTATTAGACCCTAGATCTTTCCTCTGCCCTCAAAGCATCTGACCACACCAAGATCGGTGTGATAAAATGCTTTCCCAATGGTGCGGTGGGTATGCCCACCATTAGAATACCTCCCTTCATCCACCCACTTCTAATGATGGGCATACATGCACCATTTATATATGCCGAAGCATGGGGGCATCCTCCCGCAAAAAAAGTTATGCCACGTACACATGGTCGGACTTTTTTCGACCATATGTACGTGGCATTAGGAGCAAAATCGCTCCTCCGCCCTCTGCTGCCCCCATGCTTCGGCATATATGCTCTTTTTTTTAACTGTGGTGGTGAAATCACCTCCTACAGCGTTGGAGTCGCGGCTTTATGTATCGTGGGAGCAAACGCTGTTGCTGTCAAGATAAATAAATCCACGCTGCAACTGAATGGCGTACCTGCTAAGCAAATAATGGTTAACATTAAAACAAAGTAACATAACAGTATAACAGTAAGACCTTACCATACCATACCTGCAAAGCAAATACCAAAAAAAAAAAAAACATAGTAAAAAATAAAACATTTTGTTAACGCAACCGGTGCCTAAAATATATATATGCCAAAGCATGGGGGCATCCTCCCGCAAAAAAGTTATGCCACGTACACATGGTCGGACTTTTTTCGACCGTATGTACGTGGCATTAGGAGCAAAATCGTTCCTCCGCCCTCTGCTGCCCCCATGCTTCGGCATATATGCTCTTTTTTTTTAACTGTGGTGGTGAAATCACCTCCTACAGCGTTGGAGTCGTGGCTTTATGTATCGTGGGAGCAAACGCTGTTGCTGTCAAGATAAATAAATCCGCGCTGCAACTGAATGGCGCACCTGAAAACAAAAAAATGGTTAACAATAAAACACAGTAAACAAAATTACATACCTGAAAAGCAAGCATGATAAAACATAATAAAACATTGCAGAATAGAATAGAGTAAAAAAGAGCAACAATAGAGAGAGAGAGAGAGAGAGAGAGAGAGAGAGAGAGAGAGAGAGAGAGAGAGAGAGAGAGAGAGAGAGAGACAATAAAACGACAACTATTTTTGTTTTTTTTATTTTATATTTTTTTGGGGGTTTTTTTTTTTTGTACTTTTTTTTTTTTTTTACACTTTTTTTTTTTTAAACTATAACTATAATTTTAAATGTAACGGTCGGGTCTCAAAATGCGATGGCATTCTTGAGACCCTGTAACTATAATTTTAACTAACGGTCGGGTCTCAAAATGCGATGGCATTCTTGAGACCCTGTGAAAGTGTATCCTAGCCTGTGAAATGCTGTACCCTACGCTAAAACCTCACTAGTGAGTGGTAGCGTTCAAAACATTCACCAATGCAGAGACCAGGATTGTCAGGACAGCGTGGACAATAATAACGGGTGTCACGCCTACATCCGCGCTTGGTACAGACACGACATCTTTTTTGGGGGGCTCGTTGGGTAGGGGTACTCGGGAGGACATAAGGGTAATGCCTCTCATACAGCCGGCTTACTGCATTTGGTTCGGAATGGTGAGGTGCAGAACCGTCTGGAAACAGAAGGTCTGTGAGAACCTCTTCCAGGAATTCAAGGAAGGGTAACCTCCCGCCTGAAGCTCCGTATAGCACATGAGCATTCAGAAAAGCCAATTGGAACAAATAAATAGACACTTTTTTGTACCAGCGTCTAGCCTTACGGACAACTAGGTACGGCGCCAACAACTGGTCGTTGAGGTCCACCCCCCCATATTAAGGTTGTATTCGTGGACACAGAGGGGTTTCGTCACAACACCAGCCGCCGTACGAATTTGGACTGTCGTGTCTGCATGAAGGGAGGTAAGAACGAAAACATTCCTATTATCCCTCCACTTCACAGCGAGCAAATTATTACACTTCAAGCAGGCTCTCTCCCCCAGCCTAAGAGGGGAATTAGGTCGCACGGTGCCACATGCTCCAATCTGATGATCAAACAAGTGACTAAACAGTGGCACGCTCGTGTAATAATTGTCCACGTACAAGTGGTACCCCTTTCCGAATAAGGGTGACACCAAGTTCCACACTATCTTGCCAGCGCTCCCTATGTAATCTGGACAGTTCTCCGGCTCTACATGACTATCTTTTCCCTCATAAACCGAAAAGCTCCACGTATAGCCTGTTGCCCTGTCACAGAGCTTGTAGAGCTTGACCCCGTATCTGGCACGCTTGCTGGGAAGGAACTGTTTGAAAGACAAGCGGCCAGAAAACTTAATCAGGGACTCGTCAACGCAGACAACTTGATTGGGATTAAACAAGGCTGCAAAACGTTGGTTGAAGTGGTTTATGAGGGGCCGAATTTTGTAGAGCCGATCAAATTCAGGGTCTCCACGAGGACGACAGAGTTCATTGTCACTGAAGTGCATGAACCGCAAGATCTGTTCGTATCGTGCCCTGGACATGGAGCGAGAGAACACGGGCATATGGTGGAGCGCGAGGGTGGACCAATAAGACCTCAGCGTCGGGAATTTATGCATGCCCATGTTGATGGAAAGGCCCAGAAAGGACTTAAATTCGGAAACCGTAATTGGTTTCCAATCTCTGGCAAGGGAAGGCACTTGGGGATTAGCGGCGATGTATTGACCAGCGTATATATTACTTTGGTCCACAATAGATCTATAGAGATCTTCCGTGAAAAACAGCGATAAAAAATCGGATGGCTTAAAATCAGCTGTTTCCACCTGAATACCGGGTTGGCCAGTGAATGGGGGAAGTACGGGTCCTGCAGAAGTGGTGGGCACCCAATCAGGATTGGCGAATTCTGCAGGAAGGACACTATGTGATCGACGGGCCTGCCTTTGTCTTCTTCTTGGTGGCAGCGGGACACTACTTGTGCTTGCCACCTCGCCAGCTTGAACTGCACTTATGGGACTCGCCACGTCACCAAGTGTTACTGCAGTGCTGGTTTGACTACGTCCAGGGTGTACTAGGCCGCTGGTGCTTGCCAGTTCACCAGAAGGAATAGCAGCGCTAGTACTTCTCTGCTCCATACGAGTGACCTGCGGTTCCTGCACCTCAACAACAGCAGAAGATCGGGATCGGGTACGCCTGACGTTAGCAGGGACCTCACCTCCGTCGCCAGAGCTATCTGTCATGGAGCCGCTGTCGTCTACTGGGTCGTATTCTGAGCCTGATTCTGACAGATGAGTGACCTCCTCTTCACTATCTGTCATACTCAAAAACAAGTAGGCCTGTTCACTAGTGTACTTGCGATTTGCCATTTTGGGCTCTAAATTTAGTAGTACACTAGTGAGATTCACAGGAAAAAAAGCTCCTAGGCTGCTGGCGACTGAATCAAAACGCTACCAAAAAAACTGTTAGCGATCGCAGGGATCAGGCCTGACTCTGCGAACGCTGCAGTTATGTGTGCTTAGTGTTTTGTAAGTGACAGTGATCGATCGATACTGCACTTGGGTGGGCTGGGCTGGGCTGGGCGGAGGGGGGAAAACGCAGGTGCTAGCAGGTATCTGGGCTGATCCCGCTAACAATGCGTTTTTTGGAACCCTAAACTGCTGGGACGCTAGTATAGATCTGATCAGATCAGATATTGATCTGTTCAGATACTATACCACTAAGGGAGGTGTATGCTTTGCGCGTGGGTGTTTGCGGTGCTGGCACTAACCTGGGGCGACGCAGACCTTATTTGTCCCTAAAACCTAATTGATATCACCCGCCCGGGCGATCAGGGGGTTAAACCGTTATTGGGTAATAAATGGCGGGTGCCCTGACAGTATAAAAAACAAACTATCTAACCAGCGTCACCCGTAACAGTAATACGGTGATCACTGGTGAAAGGGTTAACTAGGGGCAATCAGGGGGTTAAAACCTTTATTAGGTAATATATGGGGGTACCTGACGCTATATAAAAACCTGACGGGGAATCTAAATAACTAAATAACTAACTGGCTAACCAGCGTCACCAGTGACACTTATACTGTGATCACTGGTGAAAGAGTTAACTCTAGGGGCAATCAAGGGGTTAAAACCTTTATTTAGGTTGTAATATGGGGGTACCTGACCTATAAACCTATTTATAATCCTATATAAACCTGGCGGTTACCTAAAAAAAAAACTGGCTACCTAGCGGCACCAGTGACACTAATAGAGCGATCAGAAAAACGATCGCTTAGTGACACTGGCAAAAGGGGGTGAAAGGGTTAGCTAGGGGGCAATCAAGGGGTTAAACCTTTATTGGGGGGGGGGGGTAGGGGGCTACCTTAGACCTAAAGGGGCCTAAAACTAACTGCCCTGACAGTTATTACAGTCACACTGACACTAAATGCAGTGATCAGTAAATAAATGATCACTGCAATCAGTGACACTGTGACAGGGGGGGCAGGGGGTGATCTGGGGGGTGATCTGGGGGGTGACAGGGGGGTGGATTGTGTGCCTAAGTGTCCTGGTGTCAGTGTACTGTTGTGCACTTACTTGCTGTGTCTTCACCGCTCGGCGTCCCGGTCAGAAAGACCGACACGAGGAGCGTGACGTCACTTCCCCTTGCCTGTGTTTACAATTACACAGGCAAGGGAGAATGTGATTCGCCAGGAGCGATCGGGAGGGGGTGGCCAGAAACCACTGGCCGTCGCCTCTTCCCGCATCGCTCCTGACACGATCCCGACCGTCCCCGCCGGCGGAGGGGGGTCCGATCGGACCCCCCAACCGCCTGAAGAATGGCACGTATCCTTTTGCCTGTACGTGCCATTCTGTTGACGTATATGTACATGGGGCGGTCGGGAAGTCGTTAATTTAATATTTACTGTGTCCCCTATAATGCTTGTGTACAGTACTAATGAATATTTTGGGTTCACACAAACTACACACTACTACTAAGTTCACACAAACTACACACCCAGAATTAAGACACAGGTGTCCTGACTAATTGAAAAGCACCTGCAGCCATTCAAATCTTTTACCTTCATGTCATGCGGGGAAGGTAATTTTGAACCCAAAGTCCAGAAAATGGAATATATTATTAGTTAATTAACTCGTGACCCAACTGACCTTGAGAATAACTGGTTTAAAGTTAAATAAAAATTCAATTCAACTGTTAACTTGAGGACAGTGAGACAAAGATTCTGTGTAATATCCCTAGCCTGTTTGCCCCATTTGCCCCTGTACACATGGTCATAAGCAGACCATCTTGCTTGTAATACTTTAAAATGAAAGCTGGGAAGAGAAAGATGTGGGGATTAAATGGACTTTACAAAGACTTGTGATCCTCTATGCAAAATGTATTTTAGGTTTGTGATAAAATTGCCATATCTAGCCATCGGTAACATACAGAGTAGGCAGTGCAAGATGATTCTCATACCTTTATTTCTTGCAGAACTGGTGTAGCTAGAAAACACATTACTTCAGTTCTCCATCCTGTCCACCTTGCTCCAGTCCCTCCCTCTTTATAACATGAGAGCCCTATGAATATAGTGTTTCCTGGAATCCAAAAATTGCAGGACCAAGCATCTCCAGAACAAGGATAAGCCCAGGCGTGTTTGGAAGCTTTTCTGAAGCCACGCCAGGTAGCTGTCACCTGTAATAGGCAAATCATCTGCTGTGGGGGCATTCCCTGCAGCGGCACATATGCAAGGGACTTGTATACAGGCAGCTGTGGGGCAGGAAATGGGCCATAAATGATTCACCTATTACAAGCCACAGCTTCCTGGCAGGCTCAGCCAAGTGGGTTCGGCAGAGCATCCAAACTCATCCAAGCTCATATTTACTCTAGGATACCAAACCATTCTCAGATAAAACCCTACAGAACCCAGCAGCCAAGGTTTCCATCATGTCATAGGGCTCCTAATTGAGCTTGGCATTTTAGACACAGGGAAACAGCACAGGTATGAAGAATCAATCAATACACTCATTCGACTGTGTCAACAATGGCAAAAACTGCTAGGGCATTATTTTAAGGTAACACCAACTGTAAAAACACAGCAGAGAAAAATGTAGGATGATGCACTCCAAACCCTAATTGAAAATTAATGTAATGGGATGTAAACCCAAAATGATGTCATAATGTAGAGAATAAGATTTCCTTTCATTTGAGCCCAGTCTTGCCACACAGATTTACTCCAGCCCTGAGAAATCCTCTTTTATTTTTCAGTTAGAAATATCTTGACAAAGTGCTGAAAACTTTGTCATAAACGCCCCCTTGTTGTGAGTGACAGGTGATTTACATATCTCATGCACTAGCCTGAGACAGGCACAGATCCACAGACCAGAGTGAAAATAAATGTATTCTTGAGTGAACAGCAAGAAGAATATAGGGGAGATGTATGTAGTCAGAGTTGGGCAGAGTAGAACATCCAGTGATCTGATGATTGTTATAGTGCAGTGTGTGTGTCTGAGGTCACCTGATCACAGATAACATTCCTTTTCATCATCAGGATTTGTTATGTAGGGGAGGGGTGGATGTCTTACTTTTTATAATTACACAGGATGTGCCTGTCTCAGGCTAGTGCGTGAGATATGTAAATCACCTGTCACTCACAGCAAGGGGGCGTTTTTGACAAAGTTTTCAGCACTTTGTCAAAATATTTCTAACTGAACAATAAAAGAGGATTTCTCAGGGCTGGAGTAAATCTGTGTGGCAAGACTGGGCTAAAATGAAAGGAAATCGTATTCTCTACATTATGGCATCCACTTTAAAGCCCTAAAAACAGTACAGTGCAGCTCATCTGTTCAGGACTACTGATTTTAATCCATAAATTATTATTAGGCACCAATTCTCTCCAGTTCCTTTTGTTTGGGATTTGTTGATCTAAGAACCCCCTTGTCTTACCAGTCCCAAATATACACAGTGTAGGCTTCTTCCTTCTCATTTCACCTATACAGGCAGCCTGATCAAAGTATCAGCGCTAAAAAGGTTTCAAATCTAAACCTGCCATGGAAGCTTACGCCTGATTTACAATACAGCAACCTTAGAAGGAAGATTTGGCACAGGATTCAGGAAAATTTTTGTTTTTTGTCATTGGGACAGGAGTGGTGGGAAATGTCCCTCAACTGAAAAACTAACAGAAATTAAAGGCTAAGCCATGTCATTCATTCACAGCAATCTGTGAATGAGAGAAGTACAAGTCCTGTCTGCCACCACGGCAGATGGCTTGTAGTTCTCAATGAACTACGAGGGTCCTGATGAGTGTGCTCAGTCCATGCACAAGCCTGACAGCTTTAAAACTGACCTGACAGCCTGTACAGAGGTCCAGGCTGAAATCTGTAGTGCTTGTCTGCAGGGGCCTGACATTGTACCCATGTTCCACTGATCACATTATATCTTTCTGCAAAAATATTTGCATTTATAATTTTTTCCCAAAAAGTGAACTTCTCCTTTAGAAACATGGCAACAATTCTAATGGTTCCCACTCTCTCTAAATCTACAATAATCAGCCAAATAAATCAGCCAAATAATTTTGGCTGAAGTTCCATTTTACCATCAATGCTAACACCTTTAATGCTAACTATAAATCTCAGCCAATGCATAGGACTTGATTGGATGATTGTGAATTATTTACAGTGCCTTGAAAAAGTATTCACACCCCTTGAAATTTTCCACATTTTGTCATGTTACAACCAAAAAAACGTAAATGTATTTTATTGGGATTTTATGTGACAGACTAACACAAAATTGTGAAGTGGAAGGAAAATGATAAATTGATCATGCCGTTAGTGGCGGCACCAGCGCGCATACGCGGGAGCGACGTCATCACGGCTCCAGCCAGCCACAGCGCCGGAGCTGCGATACCCGAAAGTCACTCTGCGGGGGCTTCGATCTCAAGTAAGTAATTCATAATGAGCTAGTATACTATGCATACTAGCTCATTATGCCTTTACCTTGCAGGGTGTATTTTTTTTTTTTTTTTTTTAAGAGGCTTTACTTCCTCTTTAAGTCTTGCCACAGATTCTCAATGGGATTTAAGTCTTTGGCTGGGCCATTCTAACACATAAATATGCTTTGATCAAACCATTCCATTGTAGCTCTGGCTGTATCTTCAGGGTGAACCTCCACCCCAGTCTCAAGTCTTTTGCAGACTAACAGGTTTACTTCTAGGATTGCCCTGTATTTGGCTCCATCCATCTTCCCATAAACTCTGACCAGCTTCCCTGTCCCTGCTGAAGAAAAGCATACCCATAACATAGTGCTGCCACCACCATGTTTCACAGTGGATATGGTGTGTTCAGGGTGATGTGCAGTATTAGTTTCCCACCACACATAGCATTTTGCTTTTGGTCCAAAAAGTTACATTTTGGTCTCATCTGACCAGAGCAAATTCTTCCACGTTTGCCGTGTCCCCCACATGGCTCCTCGCAAACTGCAAATAGGACTTCTTATGACTTTCTTCTTGCCACTCCTCCATAAAAGACAGATTTGTGGGGTGCACGACTAATAGTTGTCTCGTGGACAGATTCTCCCACCTGAGCTGTGGATCGCTGCAGCTCCTCCAGAGTTACCATGGGCCTCTTAGCTTCTTCTCTGATTAATGCTCTCCTTGCCAGGCCTGTCAGTTTAGTTGGACGGCCATGTCTTGGTAGGTTTGCAGTTGTGCCATACTCTTTCCATTTTCGGATGATGTATTGAACAGTGCTTCGTGAGATGTTCAAAGCTTGGCATATTTTTTATAACCCAACACTGCTTTAAACTTTTCCACAACTTTATCCCTGTCTGGGGTGTTCCTTGGCTTTCATGATGCTGTTTGTTCACTAAGGTTCTCCAAGGCCCCTTTCACACAGGACGGATCCGTATTGATGCACCCCGTGAAGATCCGCTGCTCAGCGGGGATCGCTCAGCTGATCCCCGCTGAGCCGGCTGATGACAGGGCGGTCCCTGCACACTGTGCAGGGACCGCCCTGTCAGATCTCCGCTCTCCCCTATGGGGGATCTGATGAACACGGACCGCCTGTCCGTGTTCATCTGATCCGCTCTGCAGATGGATGGAAAGATAGGGTTTTCCTCCGTCTGCAGAATCGGACCATAGCGGAGGCGGACGATAGCGGGTGTCAGCGGATGCTATCCCATAGGGGTAAATGTATGTCCGTTTTTCATCCAAAAACGGATGGATGAAAAACAGACATACGGTCCGCATGTGTGAAAGGGGCCTAACAAACCTCTGAGGGCTTCACAAAACAGCTGTATTTATACAGAGATTAAATTACACACAGATGGACTCTATTTACTAATTAGGTGACTTCTGAAGGCAATTGGTTCCACTAGATTTTAGTTAGGGGTATCGGAGTAAAGGGGGCTGAATACAAATGCACTCCACACTTTTCACATATTTATTTGAAAAAAAAAAAATTGAAAAACCATTTTTAATTTTCCTTCCACTTCACAATTATGTGCCACTTTATGTTGGTCTATCACATAAAATCCCAATAAAATACATTTACGTTTTTGGTTGCAACCTGACAAAATATGGAAAATTTCAAGGGGTGTGAATACTTTTTCAAGGCACTGTAAAGTGTTACTTAAATATAAAAGTTTTTAGTGAAGAATATGAAGTATACAAACATAAGTACAGTTGCGCAAAACATCTCAAACAAAGATCTTATTTCAAACAAAACATTTTAAAACAAGCTAAAGCAGTGGTTCGTAGCCTTTTGATTATTCCTGACTGACTACGGCAGGCGAGTCAGTTCTGACATATTAGTGCGAGAAGGCTATAGCCGCCTCCCATCTTCAGGGTGGGATCTGTACTCAAAGAAGAGTGAAGATTTCAGCATAGACAGAATTAGAAGAAGTAAAGATAATAGAGGTAAAGATGAAGTATCCTAGTAAAGTGGTACTAAACCCAGAAGCCTGCATTCACTATATCTGGTCTCCCACAGTACACAGAACATGGATATGCAATTATTTTAGTAAATATAAACTGCTAAATACCTTTTCTCATCAGCAGTATATAGCAGTCTTGTGACTTCTATCAGTGTCCCGAGGAGTGGAGAGCGCTGGTAGGGGAATGCAAAAGAGTAGTTAAGGGTCTGCTCTGTGCAATATCATGTTTTTTCTATTTTCTATATTGTGAACATACTCTATTCCTTTAGTAAATAATATTTAAAGTGGTTGTAAACCCTTACAAACCACTTTGGCCTACAGGTAAGCCTAGATTAAGGCTTACCTGTAGGTCCAATAAATATCTCCTAAAACTACACGGTTTAGGAGATATTTACCAAAAGACAGGCACCGCTGCCTACGGCGCATGTGCTGTAGACAGCGGGGCGCAGGCGCACTGAGTGCACCACTCTCAACGGCATGCGCGGGAGTGACGTCATCGTGGCGCCGTCGAATGACAGCGCCGGAGCCGCGAGACCCACCAAGAAGATGGAGGCTCCGTACATAAGGGGACAGCGGTGACATCGCTGGCTCCTGTGTCAGGTAAGTGACACATAATGGGCTACTATGCGATGTATAGTAGTCCATTATGCTTTACCTTTGCAGGGAAACAAAAGGAAGTAAACCCATTAGGGTTTACTTCCTCCTTAATGAATATGTAGTTAGGAGACAAGCTCCAGGAGTGGAAGGAGTTTATTTCCATTACTGTTCAGAGCCAACATACTATGGATGGATTTAGAGAGCAGTGCAAACTTTCATATCAGTTCAAGCTTCAGAGGTGCTTACAGTCGAACACCCTAAACTCTATAACCTAGAAACAAATTAATACAAATTAATTTATTATTTCATTATAATTTAGTTCTGAGTTAGTTCTGTGGAAATGCATTACTGTTGTGATTCAGAGATTCGGATACATCCAAATCTCAGAATAACAAAAATTTTGTCCAAATTTAGATTCGTAAAAAAAACAAATCTCACATGTCTAGCAAGTAGAGGGGATATCTTTTCACAATATTGTATGGTTGACCCCAATGACTACAGCAGTTGCTGCTTTGCCACTTCAGGCAGTAGGTTTAAAGTGGCTGTAAACCCACTTTGAAAAAAATAAATAAAAAACTAACACATGCAAGATAAAGGCATAATGAGCTAGTAAGCATAGCATACTAGCTTATTATGTAATACTCACCTGAGATCGAAGCCCTCGCTGCAGTGCCTGTACACAGCACTGGCCAGCGACATCACTCCCGGGGGTTACTTCCGGGTATCGCGGCTCCGGCGCTGTGATTGGCCGGAGCCACAATCACGTCACTCCCGCGCATGCGAGCCACCGGTAATGGCACACTCACTGAAGCAACAGCACATACGTGCCATTGCTTCAGTGCGCATATGCCGATGACATCGGTACATGCAGGGGACGGGGGATAACTCCTAAACCGTGCAGGTTTAGGCGATATCCTGGGTAGCTACAGGTAAGCTTTATTATAGGCCTACCTGTAGCAAAAAGTGGTCTGTAAGGGTTTACAACCACTTTAAGGCTAGCTATGTGCACTGTACATTACACTATGGGGTTGATTTACTAAAGGCAAATCCACTGTGCACTACAAGTTAGAAGATCTGAAATGAGGGGAAGCTCTGCTGACTTCTATCATCCAATCATGTGCAAGCAAAAATGCTGCTTTTTATTGTCCTTACGTGTCCCACTCAGATCTACAGTTACTGCACTTCCAAGTGCACTTGCAATGCACAGTGGATTCGCTTTTAGTAACTAAAACTAACCCCTATGTCAGCACTGCTCCAAAATAAAGGGGAATTAAGTGTAGGGGCCCTTTCAGACCGGGCCATCTAGGAGCAGTGTGTCCCACTCAGTGTTTTAGTGCCACCGGGTGGGACAGGTGCAGCATCCAACCCTGCTGCGGGCAGCCTGTCAAAGTGGCAGGCTGTAGCTGGACAGGGCTGAATGCTGTACCGAGTGGTACCAGTGTTTGGGGTCCTGTGGATTCAGGAACGAAGACCATGAACACAGATCTCCAAACATTTTTCCCTAAACAAACATGGCCCTAAATCTAGGTACCATCTTCAGCCCTGTCCAGCCTCAGCCAGTCATAGACTTTGATAGGCTCTCTGCAATGGGACTGCATTTTCTCCCCTCAGGCGCACCAAAACGCCAGGAGAGACACACTGCTCCCAGACGGCCCCATGTACAGGGATGTAACAGACTGCTGCTCAGCAGCTCCACTCCTTAAAATAATCCTAAAGTCACATAGCATAGATAAGTAGAAGAGAAGGGTGCATGAGAAGATACCCAGGAACTGCTGCATATAAGGAGATGCAAATCCAGCTTTAGATGTTTTCACAAAATGACTATTGGCCCTGGTTCACACTGACTGCGGGAATGAAATTGTGCAAGTTCAGCTGAACTCACGCGTTTTCCTTCCCGCATGTCAGTCCCGACTTTGGGGGCGATTTCAAAGATATCTGTGCGGGTTTCAAAATCGGCAAAAGTAGTACAGAAACTACTTTTGGGAATTGGATGGTGCCAATGTTGCCAATTGCTGCCATTTTGACATGTTAAATCGCATGCCAAATCGCATCAATGTGAACCAGGGCTTTGTGATGCATTTAAAATTTGTTGAGAATTATTAAACTGGATTTATCATACATTCCAGTATGGATTTATTAAGATAAGTTCATGTTCCATTTTGGAAAATTGGATAAGTTCCCTCTACCCTGTTTAAGGCCTCATGCTCACAGGGCGTTTTTACAGCTGCTTTTAGCGAGAGATGTTTTTTTTTTGCAGCTTAAAAATGCCTCTACATGTTATTCTATGGCCTCATGCACACACAGGCTTCTAGGAGCTGTAAGTGGCATAGACGTTTTCAAGCTGTAAAAAAAACCCAGGACCAGCGCATTCTGAGGACTGGCATTAGAGCTGTAAAAAACATCTGACACTGGTAAAAGCACCTTTATGCTGGATACAGCCGCGTTAAGCATTTTTTTAATTTTTTTGACATCTTAGAATGAATTGTTCCCTATAAGAGCCCATTGATTTGAATAGAAGTCACACCAGAAGTCTGATCATGATGGTCCGACTTGCAGTGCGACTCGTGCGCTGAGGATTTTGAAAGGGTTACCTCGTCAAAATGATAAAAAGCTGGTGTGGGGGTCCCCCCCCCCCCAAGAGCATACCAGAACCTTTGGTTTGGTATGGATTTTAGGGGGATCCCCCACGCCCAAAAATTGGCATGGGGTTCCCCCCCAAATCCATACCAGACCCTTACCCGAGCATGCAGCCCGGCAGGCCAGGACAATACCAAGCCACATGCCCTCAACATGGGGGGGTGGGTGCTTTGGGGCAGGGGGGGCAATTCTCAGAAACCCCTTTCCATCCACATATTTAATCATGTCTTTCCAGAAGCATAGCTGTGAATCATGGGGCCCCATAGCAATATTTTGATGGGGCCACATGGTCAACTCTCTGCATCAGCAGCAGTGACAATACGTGCCATTGATCTTAACATAAATTACTATATATATCCAAGTCAAGAAAAACAGCAGCAGGAGAGTGGTCAGCATAGTAAGCCTACTAAGGACCAGTGTATTTGATAAAGGTTAGAGCTGTAGTAGTATTAATAATAATATTTTATATTATGGCAAAATTATTACCTGAGCCGATCTTGATCCAGCACTGTGCCTGAGAGCAGCAGTGCTGCTGTCGCTCTCTCTCCCCCTCACTGGACTTGTTAAGAGCAGTGAGGGCTATTGGCTCTTGCTGCTGTCAAAAAATCCAGAGACGAAGCAGCTGGTGGCAGGGCCGAGCTGCCCTGTGTGTGTCAATGGACATGTAGAGCGCAGGGTCGGGGTCAAGCCTGCATTGCAGAGCACTGGAAGGGTAGATTTTGTCTAATTATTGGAGTTGGGCTCAAAGGTTTAAAGCTGGCCATAAACAGGTAGTTTTTTTTTTTTTCATTCAACCAGTGGGCTGAAAAAAAAGTGAGGTGGCTGGAGAAATACCCCACCATTGGAACACTGTGTTCTGACAATGGGAATCGCATCTGCCAGAACTCACTGATCAGCAGCTGCAGCCAAACAACTGACTTCTGTAGAAAAGGGGCAGGCGCACACTTCATTAGAGATACAGGCACAATAAATTTACACTGTTAGGATAAGCAAATGCTTCTTACTGCACAGAGGGGGATCTGTGACCAACAACGATCCTGAGATCTGACTTCAGCCCTTCTATACCGAAAACTTCCAAGTTTAAGTTTTCCTTCACAGCTTAAGAGTTCCACCCAAAAGTGGAAGCTCCGATTATCTGTCCCCCCCCCCCTCCGGTGCCAGGTACCCATCCCTACTTCCATCGGACCTTGTCACGGCAAGGTACATCAGAAGTTTGGCCCCCCCTCCTCCTCCCTCCCCTGCTGCCGGGCCAGTAAGAGCACAGCACGCTTCGCGCATGCACAGTAGGGAACTGGCTGTGAAGCAGCAAGGCTTCACTACCGGGTTCCCTGCGGCGGCAACACGCGAGAGCCGATGGAAACATTGGCAGGGGTGCCGACATTGCTGGATTCCAGGACAGGTAAGTGTCCTATTATTAAAAGTCAGCCGCTACAGTATTTGTAGTGGCTGACTTTCAATTGTTTTCGTGCGGCGGGCGGAACTCCGCTTTAATGGGGCCCTCCTCCCATCTCAGACGCCATAGCAGCCACATGGGCTGCTTTTGCTATTGTTATGCCACTAAGCCCTTATTATTTTACAAAATGCTCTGCACTACTATTTATCATATCGTTGAAACTTTGCATGAAACCAAATGTCGTGGAGTCAGCTTGCTTAGTGGGTATGACATAAAAAAAATGGTCCACATCATAGATTAAATAGAATGTTATAAAATTCAAATAATATAACAGCGCGGCCGTGTTAGCAGTAAAGCACTGCTAGATTTAGAAGCGCTTTACCGTTGTTTTAGAGGCGCTTTTGACCACTAGTGGGGCGCTTTTAAACCAACGCTAGCAGCTGAATAAAGGGTTAAAAGCGGCCGCAAGGCGATGCTGCTAAGTCGCTTTGCAGGCGCTTTGGCGGCCATTGATTTTAATGGGCAGGGGCACTTTAGGAGCGGTGTATACATCGTTCCTAAAGTGCTCAAAAGATGCTGTTTGCAGGACTCTTTTTAATGTCCTGCCAGTGCAGTGCCCCTCGGGCTTTCACACTGGGATTGCAGATGAGGCATTTTTTCAGGTGCTTTACAGGTGCTATTTTTAGCGCTAAAAAGCGCCTGAAAATTGTCTCCTGTGTGAAAGGGGTCTAATGGTAAGTTAACTGTATATACACTGTACAAAAACTGCAAAGAATATGACGAATGCTAATAAATGCCAATGACCCTACCAAAAAATCCCCTAAAAAGTGAATGTGGATGTAGTAATTTCAGGCAGAAGGATTAGGCAACCTGTTTGTCATTTAATCGTATAATCAATAAATCCTAGTAAACCAAGAAAACACTTTGTTATATTTTATGAGGGTTTTATCACACGTAGATGAATTATTGTGAACAAAATGGTAAAAACACCGCGCTAATGTATACCAAAAATTATAAATGACCTTATAAAGGAAATCATAAGAAGAAATAAAATAAAAATAAATAGCAGCAGCTAAAAAAATGTGGATATGCACATCAACAGAATAAAACAATACAAAAAATGAGAAAAATAGCATAATGAATGTCCTATATCAAAACTAATGAATAAAGTCCATATATGAAGATAAATTGATGAGGAAATAATCAATCCATAAAGTTCATGTGAAAAAATATTAAAGTGACATTATCTAAAGAAAGTGACAAAAAATGCAACATTAATCCGTGACTTGTGAAGTGATCAACCAAGAAAAACGTGCTCCACCACCGCTCAAATAATGCGCTTACCAAAAGGCAAGCTCAGACAAGCCTGCACCTCAGTGGTATCCTGATGCGACCAAAACCTCGGACCTCCACAACGAATCCGGACGTCACAGTTAGACCCCGAACAGGCAAAATAATTCCCTTGGATAGCCTCACTATGAATGCCTCAATAAGGAAAGGTTTCAGAAATCCAAGGCCAGGAATCAATCGTTTTTTTTGTGGCATGGAATCATAAGAAAACATAGAATGCTCCCATAGCGTAAAACCATAAAATTTATTGAATAAAAAACTGTAAGAGAAAACGCCGGCCGGCACGTTCCTTTGCGGAACGTGATGACGTCAGTCCCTGGGAGGCTGACGCACTGACGTCATCACGTTCCGCAACGAGAGCGGGTGTTCTGCTAGCCGGCCGGCGTTTTCTCTCTATTACAACTGTGATTGTTTGTTTTATTTTGATGTAAGTAGCACTTACAGTTTTTTATTCAATAAATGTTATGGTTTTACGCTATGGGAGCATTCTATGTTTTCTTATGATTCCATGCCACAAAAAAACGATTGATGATTCCTGACCTTGGATTTCTGAAACATTTCCTTATTGAGGCATTCATAGTGAGGCTATCCAAGGGAATTATTTTGCCTGTTCGGGGTCTAACTGTGACGTCCGGATTCGTTGTGGAGGTCCGAGGTTTTGGTCGCATCAGGATACCACTGAGGTGCAGGCTTGTCTGAGCTTGCCTTTTGGTAAGCGCATTATTTGAGCGGTGGTGGAGCACGTTTTTCTTGGTTGATCACTTCACAAGTCACGGATTAATGTTGCATTTTTTGTCACTTTCATTAGATAATGTCACTTTAATATTTTTTCACATGAACTTTATGGATTGATTATTTCCTCATCAATTTATCTTCATATATGGACTTTATTCATTAGTTTTGATATAGGACATTCATTATCCTATTTTTCTCACCCAGCGCGGCTTTTTGTATTGTTTTTTTTGTAGATGAATTATTGCTTGTGAATACAAGAGCCAACCTTTGATGCTGAGCAATATGCCCCATTTAAACGGATACACATCTTGTATCATTGGAAATTGCATAGATCTCACTTACTGGGGCTCATTTACACAATAATGCTTGTTAACACGCAGTATGTTGACATGTGTAGCATGCATGACATTTTTCAATTTACTGAAAAACAACTCATTTGTTGTAAATACCATGTATATTCTCTTGTACGATCATTTTGCCTGCACTTTGAAAATATAGTAAAATACATGACAATTCACCCAGCGTGAAGGAGCCTATTTAGCCATTTAATTTGCAGTCTACAATGAATAGTGATACTTGTGTAGATAAACAACTCCTAAATTTCCATAACATCAATGAGATGTGCACAGTAAGCTTTCCACTCATTACATCTCAAGTCCACTCTACCAAGAGCAGAACCCTTTCAGTACTTGAGGTCTACACTTTCCTGCTGAAAACGGAGAAACGTTAATCGCAGGTATTCATTATATCAGTTACATCAGCACCTCTGTAGATTGTGATTACTGTTATAATCACTGTTAAAGATGGTAATTAAGTTCATATGACGGATCTCAACCTGTGCTTACAGGGAAGATGCTGGTTGGTTGGGAGCCATTATGGGTTTCACACCGATAAGCAAGGGAATAAAAAAGTATGTTCATAAGGGTACATTTTGACGATTAAAAAATTAGGACGCTTGTTAATCAACAATTTTTAAGGAGCCACAGCAGAAGTATTTCATTTATGGAACTATTAAAGTGTTACTAAACCCACAACAGTAAAATCAGTCTGTATATGCAGTAAAGCATGCTTGGTATACTCACTGTGGAACCTATGGGGTTAATCCTGCGCATTGTTTAAAAAGGCTGTTTGATCCTGTCTTCTCTGGTCCTCCCCTTCTTCCACTGTCCCCAACCCATTTGCAGATCGTACAGAGCCTTGGGGGCACTCTGAACATGCTCAGTTTAGTGTGTATTGTTAGAGAGTTTTTTTGTTGAGAACATGCATGTGAACATGCAGTGTTGATGGCCAATCAACACTGTCCAGACAGAGGGTCAGGGGTCCTGCAGCCTCATAGGACAGTCAGAGGAGAATGAAAACTCCTCCTACAAGCTTTAACCAAACACTGATAGAAGTCACAAGACTGCTGTATACTGCTGATGAGAAAACTTATTTTAGAAGTTTATATTTACTAATCATTGCATTTCCATCTTCTGTGTACTGCAGGAGACCATATATAGTGAATGCAGGGTCCTGGGTTTAGTAACACTTTACAGCGCCTTGAAAAAGTATTCATACCCCTTGAAATTTCCCACATTTTGTCATGTTACAACCAAAAACGTAAATGTATTTTATTGGGATTTTATGTGATAGACCAACAACATAAAGTGGCACATAATTGTGAAGTGGAAGGAAAATTAAAAATGGTTTTCAATTTCTTTTTCAAATAAATATCTGAAAAGAGTGGTGTGCATTTGTATTCAGCCCCCTTTACTCCAATACCCCTAACTAAAATCTAGTGGAAGCAATTGCCTTCAGAAGTCACCTAATTAGTAAATAGAGTCCACCTATGTGTAATTTAATCTCTGTAGAAATACAGCTGTTCTGTGAAGCCCTCAGAGGTTTGTTAGAGAACCTTAGTGAACAAACAGCATCATGAAAGCCAAGGAACATCCCAGACAGGTCAGGGACAAAGTGGTGGAAAAGTTTAAAGCAGGGTTGGGTTATGAAAAATATCCCAAGCTTTGAACATCTCACAAAGCACTGTTTAATCCATCAGCACAGGGCCAATCAGCACTGTCCAGACAGAGGGTCAGGGGTCCTGCAGCCTCATAGGACAGTCAGAGGAGAATGAAAACTCCTCCTACAAGCTTTAACCAAACACTGATAGAAGTCACAAGACTGCTGTATACTGCTGATGAGAAAACTTATTTTAGCAGTTTATATTTACTAATCATTGCATTTCCATGTTCTGTGTACTGTGGGAGATCAGATATAGTGAATGC
This sequence comes from Lithobates sylvaticus, assembly GCA_028564925.1. Taxonomy (NCBI): domain Eukaryota; kingdom Metazoa; phylum Chordata; class Amphibia; order Anura; family Ranidae; genus Lithobates; species Lithobates sylvaticus. Next base: position 545,433,835 of record CM053029.1, read on the forward strand.
AGGGTCCTGGGTTTAGTAACACTTTAGGAGGTTTTTTTGTAGCACTTTGGTTACTTACTCTTGGAATCTGTACAGTGTATGCAAGAGAGGAGTACTGGAGAGTATAACTGGAGGCAGTATGTACAACAGAGGAGTGCAGAAGTTATGACAAAGGGCTGAATGGGCAGAACAGGAATATGGAGGGAGAGAGATAGGTTGCTAAGGGTATTTTAGCTGACGTTTGCCCAGTAGGAAAGTAACGGAGTGTATGATAGCACACAATATGCACAGGATAAGAATGACAGAGTCTATTACAGTTGGCAATATGCGCAGGAGTGCGGCGAGTACAACAGTGGGCAGTATGTGCTGGAAAAGAGTACAACAGTGGACAGTATGTGCAGGAAAAGAGTACAACAGTCGGCAGTATGTGCTGGAAAAGAGTACAACAGTGGACAGTATGTGCAGGAAAGGGGTGCTGGACGATATGGGATATGGCAATGGCCAGTTTGTAAAGGACTAGTGCTATAGGCCATAAGAGTTTGGCAGCATGTACAGAAGAAATGTGTGATCAGTATGACAGTGGGCAGTTTGAGGAGGAAAGTACTGCAGAGGGTATAGTATGAATGAGGAAAGGGGTGAGTGACATAAAATATAGCATGGACAGGTGTCAGAACAGTGAGGACCAGGGACTGGGAGGATACCAGATAACGTAGTATTGATACTGGGAGGAAGTGGTCAGAAAGCATGGAGCAGAGGAGTGGGAGAATGTGGTGCAGATGGTCATGGCCAGTCAATGTCACCTTTGTATTTTGCCCTGAACAAACTGAAAACACTATCAGAAAATTGGCTCTTAATATACAGTATATGGAATAGGACAACCACCATTATTCTTTTCAATCTTCTGTATGCTTTCCTTGCTTAATCTATGTAAAATACTGAACCTCTAGCATTTGGGCTACCAGTCCTTTACCTCACCATGGAACATTGCAGATAACCTTTAAAAAGTAGAAATTAATGTTTTTTTTAAACTTAACGCTTCTATATTTAAAAAAAAAAAAAAAAAAAAAAAAAGATACCATAAACCTCTACTCAAACATTAACTTAATGTGGCGAGAGCCCTTAACCCCAGTATGGGGAAACAGAAGACTCCAACTGTGAATGACATAGAATGCATGGAACATTTGATCTTTGCCCTTCGAGATAAGTCAGAGGAACAGAAGACATAAGACCAGATGGCTTCACTGGGACCTATTTTTCTTCTCTGACAAATACTTTTAGAATGCATAAGTATATACAGTGCCTATCTTTCCCCTGGCAGGGCAACTATACAAGACCTTCCCCCATTCACTCTCTCAGGGATCCCCCCCTTCCTGTTTTCCTCTCCCCTGCACCCCTTTTTTCTCTTCTCATCTAAATATCTTTTTTATGCTCGTCTTCCCTCTTAACCTCCTTTCCCAAATAAAAAATTATTTTGAAAAAGTGGTGCACATCACTGATGTCAGGGTGATCGATCAGGAAATTATATCTATTGACATTACCAAAGCAGGTCTATTATAGGCTGAATGGAACTTCACTCATAAAATATGAGATGTTGCACTAGACATGTGCACAATAGAAAAATTTGTTTAGTTTCGTTTCGTTTGTTTGTTTCCGTTGATTCGTAACGATTCGTAATTTCGTAAGTCGTCGGTGTTCGTATTCGGACTCGTTCGTATTTTCGTAAGTCGTCAGTGTTCGTATTCGGACTCGCTCGTATTTTCGTAAGTCGTCGGTGTTCGTATTCGGACTTGTTCGTATTTTCGTAAGAGTTATTTTTTCGTTGATTCGTTTTTCCGTTAGTCTAATTTTCGTTTATTCTAAATTCGTATTTTCGTTAGGTTTTGTATTCGGATGCATTTGTATTTTCATAGATTTAGTTACATTCGTACTTTCGTAAGATTGATTTATTCGTACTTTCGTAACATTGTTTTCATAGATTCGTAATCGGAGCATAATTCATAATTTTATGTAATGTGTATGCTATTACATGTTTAAGAAACAAAGAATTTCTCTCTCACAGTCAGAACTTAACTCAAAAATCCACCAAAACAGTGGCTCCAACCCAACCACGTTTATCAACTAACAAAAAAAGTAACGAATTTACGAATCCATTCGAAGCACGTTAAGCAGCGCCATTGTAAGAGACACGGAAAATTATGAATCAACAAACAAAAAAAAAAGTTACAAATGTACAAATTTTTTCGTTCATTTTGATTTTTGTTATTTTTTAATCTTTGTTCGGTATTTTCGTTGTTTCTGTTTTCGTTTTTCGGATTTTCATTCTTTCGTAGTTTCGTTGTTTCTAATGTAATTATTTCATATTTTCGTTGTTTTTCATATTCGTTCGTTTCGATAGTTCGTTATTCGTTAGAATTTTTAGTAAACCATTCGTTCATTCGTACGATAACGAATGAACGAATATAACGAATTTGAACGGAAGACGAATTCGTAACTAAACGAATTGCACATGTCTATGTTGCACCCATGTTGATATGAATGCACTATAATGGCATCCAGAAGGCTTGCTTCTTCTACAGCACCTATCTGACATGTTTTGTGTATTTCTAGTGCATTTCTTTTTTCATGCTACGTGGGCATGAACCCACAGTAATGTCCACTATGCAACAATGACCAATTGGCCATTTGTATACGTTTTGGGCTTTCCTCTTTGCTGATTCAAACCTTTACATAAAGAAGTAAAATAAAAAAAAAATAGGAGGATAGATAATTGTTTCCATAGCAACCAAATTCCAACACTCATTTTCTGACATACACTAGGAGACAACTGCATTGTAATTGGTTCCTATAGGAAACTGATTTTTATTTCGCAAGGTTTTCATAAAATGTTCTCACCTATCCATTCTTGGAAGAATACAACAGAATATTAAAAGTATGTCAATGAGAATTGCAATTCCCAGTATATTCTTCACCTTTGTTTGCCCCTTATCAAAGGGAAAAAAGAAAGAGGACCTTTGCACTTCCCCATAGATCCGATCCTGGTAGGAAGTTTCCTTTGACCTGATAGAAATCACTAATGTCGCGTACACACGGTCGGACATTCCGACGGCAAATGTGCAATCGGAGCTTGTTGTCAGAAATTCCCACCTTGTTTAGGCTCCATTGGACAGTTTCCATCGGAATTTCCGTTGCACAAAATTTGAGATCTGGTTCTTAAATTTTCCGACACCAAAATCCGTATGCGTAAATTCCGATCGTTTGTAGACAATTCGGACACACAAAGTGCCAGGCATGCTCGGAATCAAGCAGAAGAGCAGCACTGGCTATTGAACTACATTTTTCTCGGCCCGTCGTACGCGTTGTATGTCGCGCGTTCTTGACTTTCCAACCAACTTTGTGCGAACGTGTGTATGCAAGACAAGTTTGAGCCAACATCGTCGGAAAAAAAAATGATTTTGTTGTCGGAATGTCCGATCATGTGTACTCGGTATTACTCTCTGTAACCCAAAACACCATGACAGTACATCCATCGCTAACCAAACCCATATAGAACATTTATCACTTAGTGTTATTCATTTCCTGTCTAGATTTTGATTCCAAGTTAGATGGTAGGTGGTAGATTAATGAAAAGCTGAATACTAGCAAATTTCCATTTCACCGTATTTACAATGGGTATAGAAAACAATCACCCCCTTTAAAATAATCACATTTTGTTGCTTTGCAGCCTGAAATGAAAACAGACACTGTTTTTGTTTTATCCAGCTGTGTTTACGCAGTGCAACTTATAACATCCAAGTGAAAGATAAAACACCAACATGTCAGAAAAAATAAATCAAAAAGCCACAATCGCTCAGTCAGTATTTTGTTGAACCACCTTTTATTTTAATTTCAGCCTTTAGGCCCCTTTCACACTTATACGACTTGTCCCACGATTTGGAACTGCAAAGTAGCATGACAAGTCGTTCCCCATGATTTCCAATGACAGCCATTCATATTAGTACGACTTCAAGTCTTTCCGACTTCAAAGTAGTCCCTGCACTACTTTGGTCCAATTTTGATGCCACTTACACAGGCATTCCTTGAAATCGCAGAAAAATCGCGGCAAAAATCGCGTGAAAAAAATGAAAAATTAAGTGCAGTAAAATCGCACGACTTTGAAGTCGCACAAGTGTGAAAGGGGCCTTAGTCTGTTGGGATATGTATTCACTAACTTTGCACATCTAGACTTTGCAATATTTGCCCACTCTTCTTTGCAGAACTGCTCAAGTTCAGTTAAATTTGATGGTGACCGTTTGTGGACTGCAGTCTTCAAGTCATTCCACAGATTTTCAATGGGGTTTAAGTCTGGGATCTGACTAGGCCATGCAAGGACATTCACCTTTTTCTCCTTTAACCACTGTGTGGTCATTTTTGCTGTGTGCTTTGGGTTATTGTCATGTTGGAAGGTAAACCCTTTTCCCACTGGCAGAGGGCAGTAGATTTGCCTCAAGAATTTGACGGTATTTTGCCCCATCCATTTTTCCTTCTATCCTGACAAGTACTCCAGTCCCTGCTACAGAGAAGCGCCCCCGTAACAGGATATTACCACCTCCATGCTTTACTGTAAGAATGGTGTTATTTGGATGGTGAGCTGTATTGGATTTCGCCAGATATATAGTTTGATGTTAAGACCAAATAATTAAATTTTTGTCTCATCTGACCATAACACCTTTTTCCATGTGGCCTCAGAATCTTCAAGGTGCATTTTGGCAAAGCTCAGTCGTGACTAGGGGCGGACTGACAACATTCAGGCCCCCGGACCAAATAAAGCAAGGGCCCCCTGACCTTGCCCCTACATTTTGCACAAATTACAACTCCAGAAAACAGAAAAATGTCTAATTTGCTATAGCAACCAATCAGAAGCATTATTTGTTTTCAACTTTTGACAGCTAAAAGCAGATTGGGTGCAAGGGTGCACACTTTTCATACATCACTTCTTTCCGAATTTCTGTAATTGGCATTTTAGAATGGGATTGGCTCACTCCAACCATTTGATTTAAAGGGTAACTCCATTTTCTTGGAAAAAAATAGCAAATAAAAAAAATGATATAGCATATACAATTGCTACACTAGTCATATTGTAATTGAATATTATTAAAAATTAACTATCCACATTTAAAAAAAAATAAAATAAATTACCTTTCCTTTCCAATTTGCAGCTTTGTAATTTTCTGTAAAATGTATGCAATATGGCTACCTGGATGTGTTCTGTACACAGATGTGTGCAGCAGCGGCCCCCAATCTTTTTGGCACCAGGGACCAGTTTTGTGGAAGACAATTTTACTATTGTTTCCTATGTGTCCCATTCACACTGCACATGCTGCATTCTATCGCAGGGCACTGTGCCAAATTGCATTGGCAATGTACAGCAGCACATATTGAATATATGAATTAAGTGTACATTTTGTAGGCTTCAAATAAAAAAAGGGAGCCTTGTGATGTGCAGAATTGCTTACCACATTGCCCCCTACCGCAGCCAGCAACGGACAGCTGCCAGGGCGGTTAAGCGCTCCGGCAGCTCTCTGCTCCCATGTTGTGAATTCCTGCACTGCCTGGTTCCCAACAAGCCACGGACCAGTACCAGCTCATTGGCCTGGAAATTGGGGACCCCTAGTGTACAGAACACCCCCTTCCCAAAAAATGTAATTTCCTGTTTGTGTGATTGGCTGATTTTCCCAGAAGTCTGCAAAAAAGATACAAGTCACATTTTGGGCATTCCCTGTATCAAAAACTTCATTTTTGGAGAGAAACTTCCAAAGGAAGAATCACATATAAAAGGGATGCAGTGGTAGCACTTTCCTCATTAGAACCCTACGAGTGCAGCAGCTGATTGATGATAACATCACTCTCATTCCCATTCACTTTGCACATGGACATGGAAAAACAGCTATATCTTGTATATTAAAAACCTTACAATGTACATTGATCACCCAGAGGAGAATGTGTTTTCTCAACAAAAGTGGTTATTCATCAAGACACCGTACGGACTATCTTATGGTTTGGGAATGCCCTACTATCTGAGCCAATTAGTCTGTGGTCACTGAATTAGTCAGCACGCTTACTCATTTACCCAATACATGAAACCCTTTACAATGTTTATTTGGTTACATAGATGATAATAGTCTTACAAAAGGTATTCAAATTCTGCTACGCTTGGCATTTTTTCCATGCTAAAAAATTGATAGCGATCCACTAGAAGTCACAGCATTCCCCCATGTTGAATCAGTGGCTTCAACAAGTTAACCAGGCAATTCCTTTGTACAAGCTGACCTATTAGGCTAGAGGTTGCCCTAAGAAGTTTCATAAGATTTGGTCCCCATGAGAAGATTCCTTAACCACTATACCAGGTAAGGAGTAAAGTGGTTATGTATTTTGTGCTCCCTTGATTTTTTTATTATCTTTAAATACCTACTGTACGGCGCCTAATACCGTTGTGTGTCTTATTTTTATCATTGTGCCACTTACCTGGTGGAGAGCGAGCTGGAGAGGGGGCTTCTCTTGCACCACTTGTCCAACACCTCTGGTAGTGATGACAGGAAGTTTGAGGGCACAGAGTGACAGGAGGGCCGTTGCAGCAGGTAGCGCCAGCTGGGGTTTGCAGGAAGCAGATGACCATAGATCACCAGGCAGGAACCAGGAACTGCAACACAGTGACACTTGATTGGTAGACAGGAGTGTAGCCAGGACACAAGCCAATCAACAGCCGGGCAGCGAGGTACAGGAACGCAAGACAGAAGCAGAGTCAGAATACAAGTCGGGGGCACGGCAGGCAGAAATCCAAGGACAGGTCAGGGGCAAGCCGAATCATACACAGGTAAGCAGGTATGGCGGGCCAAGGCTCAGGTAAAGCAGGAACTAGTTGAACACCACTCAGCGATCCATCCATGTCAGAGTCCAACTTAAACAGGCTGTTTGGCTCCAGTGCTCGTACGAGCCAGTGTTCTTGTTCCAACATGTACTGAGCTTCTCTTACACACTGGCTATGTAATCGTGACACTATACCTTTATGTGCTCTGGTATAGCCTTTGTATTCTGCTGTAATATTATACAGAATTGACATTTGTTTGTTACATTGTATGCTGTTTGTTTTAAACGATGTTTGCTCGTCTGTGTTTGATAAAAAAAAAATGAATAAAAATACCTTTAAGAAAAAAAGACAATGTATGGAACCGCTTAAAAAAAATGCTGTAATTTAGGCCTTTTCAGTGAACTGTATGTTTTGTCTAAAGCAGGGGTGCCCAACCAGTGGCCCGCGGAGCCCTCTGATGTGGCCCGCGACCTCCTGCTCTGGGATGGTGGTTTGACAAGCCCAGATCGCAGGTTGCCGACCCACCATCCCAGAGCATCAGTGTTGTGAATGAAGCCGGCGGTAGAGAAAGCAAGAAGCTGCAGAGCAGAGCCGCATAAGCTGATGCTTCCTGTATAGTGCCGGCTCCTGTCACAATCAAATGCACTCTGCCTGGGACAGTAACAGCCGGAGAAAACTGAATGGAAGACTGTTATTAAAGGTGTGTTTGTTACTGAAATCAGTGTATATATGGGCATATCTGTTCTTCAGTGATTACTAGTGTGAAGAAGTGGGAACCGCTCCCTTCCGTCAGATTGAATTGGAGAGCCCATAGAGTAGCATGGGCTGTGTCCATACCTGTTCTGCATATGCAGCATAGATACAGACCTGTCATCCGGCCATTACACTTATTTTGGCCCGCGACCGGTTACCAAGTGGCTTTGATGACCCTTGCTCTTCAAAAGGTTGGGCACCCCTGGTCTAAAGTATGCCCATTCCATTCCAAAGTGCGTACTTTTTGTTATGCACGATCACTTTTTTTTGTTTACAAGGTAAAAAAATTGAAAAACGATTTTAGCACACAAATGTCCTGTTTCAGCTGGCATAAGCTCTATAAATTTTACAAACGGGCTTCATTTTTCAGGTTCATGAAGAAAGAATATACAATATGTGGGCAATATCAACCATTTAAATCCTGCCTTTCTTCCTCACTGCACAGTATGGACGCACTAAAGAAAGACACTGATTGGTTAACATTTTTTCGCACCAAAAGCCATTTTATGCTTGATGCACATTCAGAACAACTAAGCCTTCAGATGGAGCGTGATCATCGTGTGACTCAGAAATGGCCACAGACTGTATCGTCTTAATGACAAAGAATTCCATAACTGCCATAACCTCCCCCTCCAGCTGATGGGTGGACTTCAAGTTTGGCTCTTCTGGCAGTATCTACAGGTGGCCGTCTTTGAGTTGTGGCTTTACAGCTGCTGAGTGACAGTTCCCATCAGCAACTCCCTAATGAAGGTGGTTACGAGGAAAAGGATCCGATTTCACCAGTTTATATCTGTTATTACCCATCCATCCCCAGTATTTAAAGGAAAATGGGACAAGCGAGCACACAAAGACTTATTAAACACTTGCTCTAAAATGTTCAGAAAGGAATGCCATGCTCGGATATAAAGCCGTGCTCAGCGGGACTGTGTCATACAGAAGGAAATCAGAAAAGTGTCCCCTGAGGCACAGAAGAATGTAGATTACTGTAATTCATGTGATCATGTTCAACAATGCAATCATTGTCGACATACCGGCATTCCATGCAGGTAGCATTGTAGGAGATCACTGTAGCCACCTGCACACATACAATATACAATTAAAGTAATAACAGCAATGAAATTAGAATAGGGGATACTGCATTTTTCCTTCAGGTCAATATCAGGCAACCTTCAAGATTCCTGGGCATTAAATTTGGCACCCATCTTTCTTCCAAAGTTTGCACAACTAGCAATGGAAAAAAAATAGGTAATAAAGCATGATAACTACACAACTCAGAGTAGTTTTAATATAAATCAATGGCATCTGTGGTATAATACAGCATAGAAAGCTATAGAAACTAGTAATAACAAGTACTGGCAACAGGAATGGTGACAACAGTTACTAGTTCTCAGCTCAATTTGAAATGGAAATTCATAAATGAAAAGAAGAAAAATTAATGCAAAACATATTTTACCCAGAGAGTTGTCACTCCTTTAGGACGAAACCCTTTCTGTATGTGTGATTTATAATATACAGTATCTCACAAAAGTGAGTACACCCCTCACATTTTTGTAAATATGTTATTATAGCTTTTCATGGGACAACACTGAAGAAATTACACTTTGCTACAAAGTAAAGTAGTGAGTGTACAGCTTATAACAGTGTAAATTAGCTGTCCCCTCGAAATAACTCAACACACAGTCATTAATGTCTAAACCGCTGGCAACAAAAGTCAGTACACCCCTAAGTGAAAATGTCCAAATTGGGCCCAAAGTGTCAATATTTTGTGTGGCCCCCATTATTTTCCAGCACTGCCTTAACCCTGTTGGGCATGGAGTTCATCAGAGCTTCACAGGTTGCCACTGGAGTCCTCTTCCACTCCTCCATGACGACATCACAGAGCTGGTGGATGTTAGAGACCTTGCACTCTTTCCATTTGAGGATGCCCCACAGATGCTCAATAGGGTTTAGGTCTGCTTGGCCAGTCCATCACCTTTACCCTCAGCTTCTTTAGCAAGGCAGTGGTCGTCTTGGAGGTGTGTTTGGGGTCGTTATGTTGGAATACTGCCCTGTGGCCCAGTCTCCGAAGGGAGGGGATCATGCTCTGCTTCAGTATGTCACAGCACATGTTGGCATTCATGGTACCCTCAATGAACTGTAGCTCGGGTGCCACATTTAGCTGCGTTTTGCATCTGAAACGTGGAAAAGCAAAGTGTCGGAACCCATTTTTTTGCTTCTGGAAAAACGAGGTTAAACGCAACTGCATAAAAACGGGGAAAAAACGAGACTTTGTACATGGACACATAGGATAACATTGCATGCGTTCAGAGGCAGTTGAAAAAAGTGTCCCACTGCCTCTGAACGCGCCTTTAACAGCGTCTCGTGTGCATAGGGCCACACTTAAGGGCTGGATTCAATGTATGTGAATGCATGGAGGGGTGCATTCACCTGCTAATACATTAAGATGATAATCTGGACCCCTTTACATAACACAGCCCCCCTGCATATTACACAGCCCCCCCTGCACATCACACAGCCCCTCCCCTACCCAGCCCCCCCCCCCGCATATTACACAGTTACAGAGGAGGTCTAGTGCTAAAATGATTGCTCTCGTTCCAATGATCCCTCACATGTGTGGTTTGAACACTGTTTACATATGCGTTCGCTTCTGCGCGGGAGCATGGTGGGATGGGGCGCTTCAATTTTCTTCTATTCCTTTTTTTTTTTTACACTGTCCCTTCAACCACTTGCAGACTGCCTCATGACGATATACGTCGGCAGAATGGCACGGGCAGGCAGAGTAACGTATGGGTACGTTACTCCCCTCTTGTCGGCTATGGGCACAATCGCGCCCCCCCCCCCCGGGGCTCGAGGCGGTCGGCATCGTTGCAGGAGCGATCCGTCCTGAGGGGGAGGCCACTGATTCATGGCCACCCCTTCGCGATCGCTCCTGACAAATGGGAAGCTTCCTCTGCTTCTGAAACTGTAAACAGAAGCAGAGGAAGTGATGTCATCTCTCCTTATGTCGGTCTTTTTGTCCAGAGCCGGAGAAAAAATCACTGTACACATAGGCACACAAATCACCCCCCCCCCCCCCCAATCACCCCCCTGTCACAGTGACACCAATAGCAGTTTTCATTTTTTTACTGATCACTGCATTGCTGTCATTTTGTGACTGTTATAAGTGTTAGGGCAATTAGTGGTAGGCCCCTTTAGGTCCAGGGTAGGTCCAGGGTACCCCCGTAACCCCCCTAATAAAGGTTTAACCTCTTGATAGCCCCCAGTTAACCCTTTCACCCCCTGTCGCCAGTGTCACTAATAGATAATTTTTCGGATCGCCGTATTGGTGTCACGGGTGATACTAGTTAGCCTGTTAGTTATTTAGGTTCACCGTCAGCTTTTTATGGCGTCAGTTACCCCCATATACTACCTAGTAAAGGTTTTAACCCCCCGATTGCCCCCTAGTTAACCCTTTCATCCCCTGTCACCAGTGATCACCGTATAAGTGTCACGGGTGACGCTCGGTAGCCAGTTAGTTATTTAGGTTCACCGTCAGCTTTTTATAGCGTCAGGTACCCCCATATACTACCTAATAAAAGGTTATAACCCCCTGATTGCCCCCTAGTTAACCCTTTCACCAGTGACCACCGTATAAGTGTTACGGGTGATGCTGGTTAGTTAGTTTTTTTATTACCCAATAAAGGTTTAACCCCCTGATCGCCCGGCGGGTGATATGATATCAGTTAGGTTTTATGGTCAGTTAGGGTCTGTGTCGCCCCAGGCAGCGTCAGATTAGTGCCAGTGCCGCTAACACCCACGCACGCAGCATACACCTCCCTTAGTGGTATAGTGTCTGAACGGATCAATATCTGATCTATACTAGTGTCCCCAGCAGTTTGGGGTTCCCAAAAACGCAGTGTTAGTGGGATCAGCCCAGATACCTGCTAGCACCTGCGTTTTGCCCCTCCGCCCAGCCCAGCCCACCCAAGTGCAGTATCGATCGATCACTGTCACTTACAAAACACTAAACACATCAGTCAGGCCTGATCCCTGCGATCGCCAACTATTTTTTTGGTAGCGTTTGATACAGTTGCTGACAGCCTAGGAGCTTTTTTACCTGCGAGTCTCACTACTGTACCAATAAATTTAGAGCCCAAAATGGCAAATGAAGGTACACTAGTGAAGAGGCCTACATGTTTCTGAGCATGACAGATAGCGAAGAGGAAGTCACTCATCTGTCAGATTCAGGCTCAGAATATGATCCTGTAGACCACAGCGGCTCCATGACAGATAGCTCTGACGATGGAGTTGTGGTCCCTGCCCCTGATCTTCTTCTGCTGTTGTTGAGGTGCAAGAACCGCAGGTCTCTCGTATGAAGCAGAGAAGTAATAGTGCCGCTCATCCTTCTGGTGAACTGGCAAGCACCAGCGGCCTAGTACACCCTGGTCGTCCCATAAGTGCAGTTCAAGCTGGTGAGGTGGCAAGCACAAGTAGTGTCCCGCTGCCACCAAGAAGACAGACAGGCCCGTCGTGCCTATAGTGTCCTTCCTGCAGAATTTGCCAACCCTAATTGGGAGCCCACCACTTCTGCAGCAACCGTACTTCCCCTAGTCACTGGCCAACCCAGAATTCAGGTGGAAACAGTTGATTTTACGTCACTTTTTATTCACTGTTTTTCACGGAAGATCTCTATAGATCTATTGTGGACCAAAGTAATTTTTTATGCTGGTCAATTCATTGCTGCTAATCCCCAGTCCTCCCTTGCCAGAGATTGGAGACCAATTACGGTTTCCGAATTTAAGACCTTTCTGGGCCTATCCCTTGACATGGGCATAGTTAGAATTAGAATGTTGCGGTCATATTGGTCCACTGACCCAGTTTACAATATGCCCGTGTTCTCTGCCTCCATGGCCAGAGCACGATACGAGCAGATCTTGCGGTTCATGCACTTCAACAACAATGAACTCTGTCGTCCTCGTGGAGACCCTGGATACGATCAGCTCTACAAAATGTGGCCCCTCGTAAACCACTTCAACAAACGTTTTGAAGCCTTATTTAATCCCCATCAAGTTGTCTGCATTGATGAGTCCCTGATTAAATTGTCTGGCTCCTTGTCTTTTAAACAGTATCTTCCCAGCCAGCGTGCCAGATACGGGGTCAAGATGTCTAAGCTCTGTGACAGGGCCACAGGCTATACATATAGTTTTATGCTTTACGAGGGAAGAGATAGTCACGTAGAGCCGCTGAACTGCCCAGATTACATAGGGAGCACTGGCAAGATTGTGTGGGACTTGGTGTCACCCTTTTTCGGAAAGGGGTACCATTTGTATGTAGACAAATATTACACGAGCGTGACAATATTTTCACTTATTTGATCATCAGATTGGCGCATGTGGCACCTTGCGATCTAATCACCGGGGCTTACCCCAGAGGCTTGCAGATTCCCGTCTTAGGCTGGGGGAGAGAGCCTGCTTGAAGTGTAATAACTTGCTCGCTGTGAAGTGGAGGGATAATACGAATGTTTTCGTTCTGTCCTCCCTTCATGCAGACACAACGGTCCAAATTCCTACGGCGACTGGTGTTGTGGAGAAACCCCTCTGTGTCCACGAATATAACCAAAATATGGGAGGAGTGGACCTCAACGACCGTACCTAGTTGCCCGTAAGGCCAGACGCTGGTACAAAAAAGTGTCTGTTTATTTATTTCAATTGGCTTTGCTGAATGGTCATGTGCTATACAGAGCTTCAGAACGGACTGGATCCTTCCTTAAATTCCAGGAAGAAATCGTCAGAGCCCTTCTGTTTCCAGATGGTGTGCCACCTCACCTTCCCAATCCAAATGCAGTAAGCCGGCTGCATGAGAGGCATTTTCCGTATGTCCTCCCAAGTACCCCTACCCAACGAACCCCCCAAAGAAGATGTCCTGTCTGTAGCAAGCGTGGATATAGGCGTGACACCCGCTATTATTGACCCTCCTGTCCTGACAATCCTGGTCTTTGCTTTGGTAAATGTTTTGAACGCTATCATACACTAGTGGAGTTTTAGCATACGGTACAGCACTGCATAGACTAGGACACACTTTCACAGGGTCTCCCAAGATGCCATTGCATTTTGAGAGACCTGAACCTGAAACTGAAGCGTTACAGTTATAAATAAAAGTGTAAAAAAAAAAAAAAAAAAAAAAAAGTTAAGAAAAAAATAAAAACACAAAAAAATATAAAATAAAAATGTATTTATTGTTCTCTCTCTCTCTCTATTGTTCTGCTCTTTTTTACTGTATTCTATTCTGCAATGTTTTTTTTTTATTATGTTTTATTATGTTTGCTTTTCAGGTATGTAATTTTTTTATACTTCACTGCTTACTGTGTTTTATTGTTATCCATTTTTTTTTCGTTTTCAGGTACGCCATTCAGCTGCAACGCGGATTTATTTATAATGACAGCAACAGCATTTGCTCCCACGATACATAAAGCTGTGACTCCAGCGCTGTAGGAGGTGATTTCACCACCACATGTATTCTAATGGTGGGCATACCCACCAATCAATCTCTTTTTCGCAGAGGCAATCAAATACCATTAAAAGAAAGCTCTATTTGTGGGAAAAAAAAAGGACGCAAATTTAGTTTGGGTACAACATTGCATGATCTTGCAATTTACCAGTTAAAGCAGAGCAGTGCCAAATTGTATAAAGTCCTCTGGTCTGGGGCTTAAGTGGTTAAAAATCACTTTTATTGCTGTCAGAAGGAATGTAAACATCCCATATGACAGTAAAAGGCAGTGACAGGTACTCTCTATGGAGGGATCTGTGGTCTACAAGACCCCAAATCCCTCCTTTGCACTTAAAAGCATTCATTGTTTTGAATACTGTAATTTTAAATTTGGCGCCTTTAAGTCTTCTGTAAATCGGAACTGATGTCATGACATCGCTTCCGGGTTACAAGAGCCGAGATACGATCGAAGGTGGGATGGGAGAGCCTGGGCGAGCCGTGGAAGGTGGTGGATGTCCCCTCCCGCTGCTTGAGATAACAGCCTGAGCGGCTTCTAAAGCCCCATACACACGGTCGGAAAATCCGACCACCAAATCCATCGGATTTGGTCCAACGGATTTAGTCCGACACTGGTGTTGCATACACACGGTCGGACAAAGTTGTCGGAAAATCCGATCATCCTGAACGTGGTGACGTTTGTTGCCTACGACGGGACTACGTAGAGGCTAGTAGCCAATAGCTTTGGTCTTGTAATGTGATCTGAGCATGCGTGGCACTTTGTCCGTCGGAATTCGCTACACACGATCGGAATTTGTTGTGATCGTTCTTTGTTGTCGGAAAATTTTTAGAGCAGGAGATACAACTTTGTCCGTCGGACAATCCGATGGAAAATGTCCGATGGTGCCTACACACGGTTGGAATTTCCGACAACGTTGTCCGATAGGACAGAATCCATCGGAAAATCCGACCGTGTGTATGGGGCTTTAGCCACATCGGTTGTTACATCAAGAAAACCGACCACCGGCTCTAAAAAAAAAAAAAAAAACGGCTCTAAAAAAAACGGTACCGGGGTGATGTGTGCAACTGCAACCCCTTCAAGCCGAGGCTGCATATTTGCATATGGTCGGCAGCGTGAAGGGGTTAAAATGCCCACGTGCACTGATGGGCCGAACATTTAGCGGCGGCAGGCCGGGTGTGGCCTTCGGGCCATAGGTTGCTGACCCCTGGCATAAGTAATCTCCCGAAATAACAAATTAACCACTTCAGCCCCGGAAGGATTTACCCCCTTCCTGACCAGAGCACTTTTTGCGATACGGCATTGCGTCTCTTTAACTGACAATTACGCGGTCGTGCGGCGTTGCACCCAAACAAAATTGACATCCTTTTTTTCCCCCATAAATAGATCTTTCTTTTGGTGGTATTTGATCACCTCTGCAGTTTTCGTTTTTTGCGCTATAAACAAAAAAATGTGACAATTTTGAAAAAAAATATATATTTTTTACTTTTTGCTATAATAAATATCCCCAAAAAATATATAAAAAAAGAATTTCTTCCTCAGTTTAGGCCTATATGTATTCTTCTACATATTTTTTGAAAAGAAAAAAAAAAAGCAATAAGCGTATATTGATTGGTTTGCGCAAAATTTATAGCGTCTACAAAATAGAAGTAGAAAATAGAGACTACAAAATGGGGATAGATTTATGGCAATTTTATTATAATTTTTTTTTCTACTAGTAATGGCAGAGATCTGCGATTTTTATCGTGACTGAGACATTGTAGCGGACAAATCGGACACGTGACACTATTTTGGGACCATTGACATTTATACAGCGATCAGTGCTATAAAAATGCACTGATTACTGTGTAAATGACACTGGCAGGGAAGGGGTTAAACACTAGGGAGTGATCAAGGGGTTAACTGTGTTCCCTCACTGTGTTTTAACTGTAGGGGGGGGGGGGGCTCACTAGAACATGACAGAGATCACTGCTCCCGATCACTGGGAGCAGTAGATCCCTGTCATGTTGCTAGGCAGAACAGGGAAGTGCCAATGTGGAAAAGAAGGATGCCCCAAGGGATATTACGGGTAAGGGACCAAAACAGGATAGACAGGAAAGTAGTAGTAAAAAAAATGTATACATTTTATTAAATGTATAGCAATATAAAGCCTTGTTTGCATCTCCCTGTTCTGCCTCTCCTTGTCACGATTGCGGGCCACGAGTCCTCAGGAACCCGCGGGCACGCTCACTAGGTGCACCCCGCCGGCAACGTGCACGCACCCACTAGCCTGCGACTTAAAGAGGGGCGCACAGGTACGCCCATTTGCGCAGCCGTGCCATTGTGCCGACGTACATCGTTGTTCGCTGGTCGGAAAGCAGTTAACACATTAAGACAAATGTAGCCAATATTCCAAAATAACTTCCGAAAATACAGGGGGGGGGGGGGGGCGCATGGCTTGGATAAATTGAGCTGAGGCTGCTGACCACTCGGGCCAGGTAAGGTGTGCCGCAAGCGGGCTATCTCTTCCTACTTTTACAGCAAGCTTTGGGTCTAAACGAACCTTTCCCCAGCCTGCACCCTCACTAGTCCGCATCCAATTCCACGGGCCTTGGCCTGAGCTGGGGCCACTAAGCATTTATCGCGAGCCACTAAAAATACAAATCGATTCCGAACGACGAATACAATACTAATACAAATATCTGAAACAAATCTTAATATATGAAAGGAATTCAGAAAAAAAAAAAATTCTAACATAATAAATATGTCAAAAGGAATGAATCCAAAATACCTTTTTCCATTGTGCGCATCTCTTTCATTTCAGAAAAATTAATTCAAGGGGCGTGTCCTGATGTGAGCGGCGGTGGACATGTTTGTGAGGAGCTCCGGGGTATCCTGAATCTAATCCTCTGCCATCTGTGCATCTGCCTACCTTAAACAAGCGGATACCCTGCCAGCCCTCTCTGTCCCCTGTATTGTCCTGGGCCAGTATTGTGGAGTGTGTCTGCCCGTGGTCGCCTGCACGCCAAAGCCTCCATACACCCATGGCCACTGCCATCTTGCCTGCCTGTGACCTCCTGGGGAGAATTGATCCTGGCCTGTCTGGAGGTAAGGGACTGTCATCCGTCCTCACCTGCCGCCCATCCTAGGCTTGCCACCTGTACGGGAATGACCCGGACCGTCCGGGTTTTGACAACTGTGCCCGGGTTTGTGTCCTCCTGAAACCCGAACACAGCAGCATAGGCTCCAGACCCAGTGTGGGAAGTACTGCTGCAGCCCTCCTCCAGCACCATCAATGCCACCCCCCAAACCGCCCCTGCCACATTGAATGCGCTCTCTCTCTCTCTTGAGTCACCCACCTAGATGCACTAAGCTCCCCCTCACCCCCTTCAGTGCCGATTGGCAATTGCAGAACACTCTTTCCCGCCAGCAGCACACGGGGGAAGTCTTGTGCCCTGAGCGTCACTACTCAGTCCAGTGCTGAGAGCAGAGTCAAGACAAGAGGAAGGACGACAGTTGGGTATAAGATCTCCTATGTTCCTACTGTCACTAAGATTTTGTTTTCTAAATGGGTATAGACTTAAAGTTGATATCTTGGAGTATTAGAGGGTTGAATGACAGGGTAAAAAGATCTTTGTTGTTTAAGTTTTTCAGTCTCATAAACCTCATATTTTGTTTCTTCAAGAAACTCACCTAATGGGAAACAAAATCCTTGCGCTCAAACAGGCGTGGGTAAAGCAAGGGTTCCATGCCACATACTCTTCTTATGCGAGGTGTGTGACTATTCTGTTGAGCAAGTCACTTCCTTGCTTGGTAGAACAGGTTTTCATTGATCCGGGGGGGGGGGGGGGGGCCTCATTTTAATTCTTGAAATGTATACCCAACGCTGGGCTATAGTCAATGTGTATATCCCTCCTCCGTTTGACTCCTCCATCCTGTAAACTATCCTTACAAAAATAGCCCCCCTGTTATAGTTGGAGGGGACTTTAACACCATCCTAGATCACACAAAGGACACTACTAATCCCCTTAGAACTGCTAACAAACACTTTTGGTCTTAAAGAGATTTGGCAGGGGAAACATTTGGAGGATAGGACCTATTCACATATCTCAGCATTACATAGATCGTGGTCTCATATAGACACACGGTCAGAAATTCCGACGGAAAGTGTCCGATCGGACCAGGTTGTCGGAAAATCTGGCCGTGTGTGGGCTCCATCTGATTGTTTCCGTTGATCCTGCTCTCAAATTTTCCGACAACAAAATCCGATTGGACTTTTTCCGATAGTGTGTCGAGAATTCCGACGGACAAAGTGCCACGCATGCTCAGATCAAATTACGAGACCAAAGCTATTGGCTACTAGCCTCTACAGAGTTCCGTTGTACGCAACGAACGTCACCACGTTCAGAATGATCGGATTTGCAGACAACTTTGTCCGACCGTGTGTACGCAACACCAGTGTCGGACAAAAAATTCAGACGGATTTTGTGGTCGGAATTTCCGACCGTGTGTACAGGGGCTTACTGTTTGGGTCTGCTTCTGCTCTGTCTCAGGTTGGGGCAGTCTCCTATCTCCCGGCAGGTCTTTCAGACCACTCACCGCTGGAGCTGGGCTTGACTCTTGTTACCTCCCGTGAGCCAGGATGCTGGAGGCTAGCGCCGCATTGGCTAGACAATCCTAAATCCAGGAGCTGGTTGGGCCCAAACTCTCTGAATACTGGATGTTTTTTTTTTTTTTTTTAACAGAGGAGTTGAATACTGGATGTTTAATGAGTGGTCAACTTCCCTTGGTGTGGTATGAGAAGCAGGAAAGGCTCATGCCCGAGAGGAATATGTCTCCTTTATCAAGGCAGTGAGATCCGGCTTTGCATCACAGACCACTCAATTGGAACAGTGTGAAAGGACAGCATTGGGACTTTTCACGGGGCATCCAACACCTGAAAATTATTCTATTCTGGCCCAAGCAAGAATAGATTTGAAGCTCCACTACACCTCCCTGGTGCAATCTGGTGCGCGGAAGTTTGTTGCCAAGCTTTTCGAATTGGGGGACAAGAATGGCAAATTACTAGCCAACCTGGTGGCGGAACCCACACTCCAAATGGTGATTCCTAGAATTCAGACTTCCACTGGTTGCCAGGTTATAGACCCCGAAGGTATACTGAAGGAATTTCATCTCTTTTATAGCAAATTGTATGATGATCCATTCCCTAACCCAGTTGAATCCATGTTGGAGGAACTAGGGGGAATCCCTTTGCCCCTTCTTTCCAAGGAGGACAGGGATGCCCTAGATAAGCCCTTAACACAACGAGAGATAGAACATGCAATTTATACCTTGCCTAACAAATCCCCGGTCCCCGATGGTTTACCTGGGGAATGGTATAAAGCCCACGCTGCTTTACTGATTACCAAGCTAACTCAGTTATTTGCAGATTGCCTGGAATCCGAGAGGTTGCCAGATAGTATGCATCAGGCACACGTAATGCTGCTGCCCAAACCAGGGAAGGACTTCACTTGCTGCTCATCCTATAGACCCATTTCATTGGCGAATTACGACCTTACCAAAGTGCTAGCCAATAGAATTATGAAGGTTCTACCATCCCTTGTCAATATTGACCAGATCGCCTTCATGCCTGGCAAATCCACAGACATAAACCTTAGACGAGTTTTCACACATCTCCAGCTCCCACCTGAGGAGAATGCCTCCTGGGTCTTGGTATCCCTTGACATTGAAAAGGCTTTCGATACAGTTAGATGGTCCTATATGATGCAGGTTCTGGAAGGCTTTGGCCCAAATTTCCGGAAATGGATAGGCTATATGTACTATACAAGACCCCTTCGGCCCATATTAAACTAAATGGTAGGCTCTCGCCCTTCTTTACAATTAGGAGGGGGACAAGGCAGGGGTGTCCTCTTTCCCCTGAATTGTTTGCCCTGGTGATGGCCTTTGACTGAGGCCTTGCGGAAATTAAGTGGGATGTCTGGAATCCAGGTCGGCTCGGTAATCAAGAAACTAGCGTTGTATGCTGATGATCTAGTCCTCTTCTTGCGGGTCTCTGGTCCCTCGCTCTCGGAGGCACTCCGGCTTTGTTAGTCTCTCTGGCCCCCAAACCAACTGGAGTAAATCACTTATTCTACCCATAGATCCCCGGGGCAAAGAGGCTGAGTGATCCTGCGTCACCTCTACAATGGGCAAGCACCATTAGATACCTAGGGATCAATATTTCTTCCAATACCCAGGACTTTAGCAAACTTCATTTATCCCCAGTGCTGCAGTGGTGTAAACTGAAGTTGAAGGCCAGGTCGAACCTCCCATTATCTCTTATAGGGAAAATAATTTATTAAAAATTAAAATACTCTCTTGCTGTATATTTTACGACACTCCACGGTTTGGATACCTAAGACTCTTTTCTGGCAGTTGGACATCCGCAGTGGCCTCCTTGGGGCAATCATATCCAGCTACATTCAGTAGGAAAATCTTGCGTAGGCTCTGGACACAGGGGGGACTTGCCTGCCCGGACTTTCTTACATACTATTTAATGGCAATACTCACTCATGCACACAACTGGCTGGTCTTGGACAACAATAAAGCATCAGTCGTCCCGGAGGCAGCACATTTGGGATCCTTTGAAGCCCTTTGCAATGCCCTCTATAGGGGATTGGGGGGGTTCTCCGGTACTTTTAACACAGGCTATGAAAGTGGTTATTAAGGTATGGCACACGGTAGTGATTAAACCTAGTTTAGTAAAAAGCCAGATGGTCCCCTAACACACCGCTCTGGTGTAATCCAAGGTTATGTGAATTCCACTCTCTGCAAGACCCGGGCTTGTGGACCAGTAGGGGTATCAAGTATTTGAGGGATATTTGGGATGATTCTGGGATATTTATATTAGGCCGAAATTAGGCTTCTGAACTCTTTCTTTTTCAGATTCCTGCAGCTCCGCCACGTCTTTGATTCACAATTTAAATCAGTCCAGCATCGGCTGGAACATGACGACCTGGAGACCCTTTGATGATGCTGATCTCTCAAAACCACTTTCCCAAATTTACCGAGCACTCCTACCATCCATCCAGGTTGGACTGGATGGTCTGCGTGGTTTGTGATGGGCTAAGGTGCAGGAACTGGACGGTGAAGACTGGGAAGACATGTGGGATTACCCACTTCAGCCATTGGTTGCAACTAGGGACAAACTGATCCAATTCAAAATCCTACACAGGATCTTCTACACGCCCCAACGCCTCTACCGCATATACCCAGCCTCATCGGCCAGCTGCTGGAGATGCTTTGGTACTCCTGCAGGCTTCACTTATATATTCTGGGATTGCCTACAGATCCAGGACTATTGGCGGGGAGTAACTGAATTTATTCATGGTTTAACCACCATTACTATTCCTCTGACAATTAGTGTCTGCCTCCTTGACCTTGTGGAATAACTATCACTAGCTAAAGCAATGGGCACCCCAATAAATATCCTTTTTTAATGTGAGAAAAGCCATAGTACTAAAGTGGAAGTCAGCCAATCCCACCACCCTTTCATTATGGAAGCAACTAGTTAACTCAATGATACCCCTCTATAAAGCAACATATCTGTCCCAAGGATGCCCCAAAAAAATATGAAAAAGGCTGGCATCTGTGGACGGACTCAGAGTCCACAACAGATGATCAGCCCTCAGGGGATTAACCTAGATATATTTCCTCTGTATTTACTTGGCTCTGCTAAGAGCTGAGGTCCAGAACCCAGACACATAATCGGAGGTGTAAGCATAGAAATCAAAATAACCACACTTATTCTTAAATTGTTAAAATTAGTCCCGATAGCATCAAAGGCCGATAACTAAAAGAAAGATGTGGTCCTCCAAGAAACAAGATCTCCTATCACAATTCTAACATGTGTAACCTGAGCGATGATTGTGTTTAGTTAGGAATGTGTCGTTTTTAAAAGGCAAACTGTTATGCCGCGTACACACGACTGGACATTTCGACAGACTTGGTTTGGCGGACTGGAATCCGTCGGACAATTCGATCGTGTGTGGGCTCCAGCGGACTTTTTCTTCCCAAAAGTCTGGCGGACCTAGAAAAAAAAAAAACTTGCTTCAAATCTTTCCGACGGACTCGAGTCCGGTCGAAAAATCCGGTCGTCTGTGTGCTAGTCCGACGGACTAAAACCGACGGTAGGGCAGCTATTGGCTACTGGCTATGAACTTACTTATTCTACGGCCCAGTCCGTTCATTTGAAAGTCCGGTGGACCTCAGCTGCAAAGTCCCTTGGATTGTCCGCTGGACCAAGTCCGTCGGGTTGTCCGCCGGACCAAGTCCGTCGAAAAGTCTGGTCGTGTGTACGCGGCATCAGTTGTACTTTGTTATGCACATGGCTATGTGCACCGGTTGGCCGGAGTATGCCCCAAAGGCCATGTTTTGTACCTCAACAGCAATTTCAATATAGAGATTAAGAAAAAAAGAAACATTCATTCAACTTCATATCATTAGTGGGGTCAAATCCACGTTCGTTTTTAACCACAGTGATGAGAAAATTAAAATGACCATGATGACATTTTTTTATCAAATAATCAAATTCCTAACAGTGGTCTTGGAAATTACATTCATTACATTCATTCCAAGATCAAATGTTAAAAAAATAAAATAAATTTTAAAGCAAGTGATTTAATGTACGGATAGGAATTTTCGCACAAATGTTTGTACAAACGTTTGTACAAACGTTCACCTATAAATCTACTAGAATATGGCCAGCCTAAGGTGGCAATTGACTTCCCCCCATAGTTTTTTCCCTCCTCTTATCGGTATTGCTGGGTTATCTTCAAAAGAGGTACTTTCCCGCACAGCGAATCTAGCAATGTCCTGTTGAGATCTGTGTTTCACGTGACATGCCCAGATCCCACACCGCCACCTTGGTCCACTTCAGCTTGCTTCTTTTTTTGCCTGGTTCTGGCAGCCAGCACTCGATGGCATGCCCAGCTGGCCACTGTGTGTCTGGTCCAGCAGCCTCCTTGATGATGTGACTCCCAGGAGGCTGCAAGACCAGGGACACGTGCTTCTTGCCTAAGCCAAAATGTCAGCTTGGGTCGGGGCCAGATAGAAAATAAAAGAATAAAACCGGACATTTGCGTTTGCAGAGGTGGGAGGGTTTGAAAGGAACATACTCAATTTTGGGTGTAAAGCATTTAAGTCTTCAGTTCAAATCCCAACCACAACACTGCCTGCCTGGAGTTTGCACGTTCTCCCTGTGCCTGCGTGGGTTTCCCCTGGGGTTTTCTTCCACACTTTCAATAGCACCCAAACCCATATGCATTGTAACGCACTACCATGAGTTATGATGCATTGCATCAGAAAAAATGGTACATGTCTATTCTGGTGCTTTGTCACCCTATTCCTATTAATGGGCTGCCTTAACACATTGAACATTAACGTTCGACTTAACGCACTTGAACATGAAGGTGTGAATGGACTCCAAATACTCAAATATGTTACCAAAGAAACAAACGCATTAGCAGTGAATTCCAAATTTACGCAAAACACTAATCCCACAAGGATAGATGTTTTCTTGTTAGTGGTTACAAGAAAAACAAAAAACAAAGAAGCCTAGACTTACTGGGCCACACACGTATACATATGGCAGGACAATTGCACGGCAGAACCTTTAGGGAACATATGGTGTCAATCACCTTAGCCCAAGTCCCACAAGAGCAGGAGGAATTCTTACATCAACAGTGACTGACACTGCAACTTCCTTAAGAGGTTCCGCATAAGCAGGGACCTACATGGAAGACAAAATTATTTTCATGTCGCTGGCAGTCCTAGGATATATAATTGTGTTGTTAATTCCGATCCCAACGGTGACATTGGTAATTACGCTGGAAGCACAGCAAGTTCTTTCATATACCACACACAGGTTCAACAGTGATCCAGGCCCTTTCATCAGCCTCAGTACAGGTAAGTGTAACAAATAGGAACCATACGCCATCAAAAGAAAGAAAAACACAGCTCTTTTTCCGAAACATTTAATTACCATTTCAAATAATGTTCACAGAATACAATACAAAAATGTTTCTTTATGCCGCGTACGCACGATCGGAATTTCGGCCAGCAAAAGAACGATGAGAGCTTTTCATCGGAAAATGCAACCGTGTGTAGGCTCCATCGGAATTTTGCTGGGCGAATTTACGCCAGCAAAAATTTGAGAGCATCTTCTCAATTTTTCAGACGGAAAAGGTTTCTATCTGAAATTCCGATCATTTGTAGCAATTTCGACACGCAAAATTCCTACGCATGCTCAGAAACAATTTGACGCATGCTCGGAAGCATTAAACTTCATTTTTTTCTCGGCTCGTCGTGTTGTACGTCACCGTGTTCTTGACGGTCGGAATTTGGTGTGACCGTGTGTAGGCAAGACAGTTTGAGCGGAATTACGTCGGGAAAACCATCAGAGCTTTTTCCAACGAAAATTCCGATCGCGTGTACGCGGCATTAGAATAGATCGTAGTGACTGTCTACACAAAACATAGCGGACATGCAAAAGATATTTTCTGTGTATTAAAGACACAAAACACTCCTTTTGTAAGACAGTACTACATTCTGTATTCATTAACCACTTCAGCCCTGGACCATTTGGCTGGCCAAAGACCAGAGCACATTTTGCGATTCGGCACTGCGTCGCTTTAACTGACAATTACGCGGTCGTGCGACGTGGCTCCCAAACAAAATTTACATCATCTTTTTCCCACAAATAGAGCTTTCTTTTGGTGTTATTTGATCCCCTCTGTGGTTTTAATTTTTTGCGCTATAAACAAAAATAGACCGACAATTTTTAAAAACACATTATTTTTTACTTTTTGTTATAATAAATATCCCCCAAAAATATATAAAAAAAAATGTTTTTTTTCCTCAGTTTAGGCCAATACCTATTCTTCTACATATTTTTGGTAAAAAAAAAAAAAAAATCGCAATAAGCGTTTATTAATTGGTTTGCACAAAAGTTATAGCATCTAAAAAATAGGAGTTCGTTTTATGGCATTTTTTATTAATAATTTTTTTTTTTACTAGTAATGGCGGTGATTTGCGATTTTCATTGTGACTGCGTCATTATAGCGGACACATCAGACAATTTTGACACATTTTTGGGACCATTGTCATTTTTACAGCGATCAGTGCTATAAAATTGCACTGATTACTGTAAAAATGACACTGGCAGTGAAGGGGTTAACCACTAGCTGGCTAGGAAGGGGTTAAGTGTGTCCTAGGGAGTGATTCTAGTTGTGGGGGGGGTGTGGCTACGTGTGACACATCACTGATCATAGCTCCTGATCACAGGGAGCTATGATCAGTGACAGCATCGCGCACGTGACCACATGGTGGCAAATTCAAAGGGACGTACCTGTACGCCCATTTGCCCAGCTGTGCCATTCTACCGACGTATATGTACATGCGGCAGTCGGCAAGTGGTTAAATAAAAGAGAAGTTTGGCTTTTTTTTTTTATATTTCTTTTAAGAAGTCATACTTACTATCCCCTGCCGCTTCTAAGGGTTAGAACTGAGCAATCAAACACCGTTGATCGTTCAGTTTTCAGAGATGCATGAGCAGAGAGCTGGTGACTGTCAGTCACAGGCTCTCTGCTTTGCCACCCCCACGCTCACTGGAGCGCTGGGCTGTGGAGGGGCGGGAGCAGATGGCTCAGCCTCACAGCAGCTCACTGAGAGGCTGAGCCAGGTGTCGGTCCGGAGATCTGGAAGGATGTCCACATATGGTCATGATCTTTCCCCAGCCTGGACTGGCTCTGTTACATTAGCACAGGAGTGAATAATGAACTGCGCACCTGTGATCTACAGTGGAAGTACAGCCAAACAAGATTTGGCTGTTCTTCTTCTTTAAAGCATACTGAACCAAAAAAACAAAAAAAATGTAATATATTGCAGTTTACCAATCATTAGGTGTTGGCTGCATTAGTTCTCTTTTTTTAAGGCTTTTCCCCCCTCTGTTTTCACCTGGTGATATGGCCAGTAATACACCTCCTGTATCAGAGAGACACCACTTTGGATGAAGGAGCACAGGGGGCACAGCAGACAGCAGCATTATCAGTCTGGGGGGAGGGGAGTGTTGTATGCACTAGCAGATTAAGCTTGTTCTGCTGAAAAACAACACTTACTGGCCAGATCACCAAGCGAAAATAAAGAAAAGAATGCCTAAAAAAGAAACCTAATGCAGCCATCACATCTAAGAACTGGTAACCCGCAATATAATAAATGTATGCTTTTGGGTTTAATACCACTTTAACTTACACTATGGGGGGAGATTTATAAAAACTAGTGCACCCAGAATCTGGTGCAGCTGTGCATGTTAGCCAATCAGCTTTTAACTTCAGCTTGTTCAATTAAAGTGATATCATAGGTTTGTTTAAAAATAAATAATGTGTCATACCTACCTGCTCTGTGTAATGGTTTTGCACAGAGAAGCCCCGATCTTCTTCTTGGTCCCCTGCCAGCACTTCTGGCTCCACCCCATTTACCAGTGCTCCCAGTAGCAAGCCACTTGCTATGGGGGCACTGGTGCATCCTTGTCCCCGAGCCCCACTCTATGCGTCCATAAGACACAGACACTGCTTGGCCCTGCGCCTGCTCTCTCCTCATTGGCTCACTGGTTGTGATTCGCCCTGGATGTTGCTGCTGATGTCACCGGCGCATACTCTTTGAAGGTTCGGCATACCGTGTCGGACCTTCAGAGCTTCTTGCTGGAACCAAAAGCTCCCACGTGCATGCTCAGGAGTGACGTCATCGCGGCTCTGGCCACTCACAGCGCAACAAGCCTGGAAGAAAGACCAGGAGAAGATGTCAGCCCTCTCAGTGGTGACAACGCGCCACTGGAAGGGCTTCATACTAAGGTAAATATTTCATAATGTGCTAGTATTCAAAGCATATTAACATATTATGCCATTGTCATACAGGTTATTTGCTTTTTAATTCTGCAGTGGTTTACTACCGCTTTAAGCTTTGGCAATAAAACTTGGACGCGGATAATTATATATGCAGAGTTGCACCTGATTTTGCACTCTCCAGTTTTAGTAATTAACCCCCTAAAAGTCAACTAGTAATAAAAAAACTAAACTATTCTTAATGGCGGTAATAATAATAGTGATTGCCACAGTAGGCTTCCCAATTTCCTCTCAGAATCCAAACACATACTGGTAATCTAAAAAGGAGCTTCAGTCAAACAGCTGAAATCATGTGATCGGTTTTACCTCTCAAAATATCTGTAGATCTGTTCAGCCATCTTTGTGATTTACAGACCCATTTCACACTATGAAGCCAATAGGTGCCACCACTATGTAGCACTGTAGCTCTGCAGCTAATCTCTTAGCCCACCTCACTGGACTTTAAATGGGCATTTCCAGTTAGCTGCAGGAAATATTCTATCCAGCTGCAAGTTTTCTAGCTTCAGGATTTCCAAAAGAAGGCACTTGGTATGCGTTAGCCACCTGCCAAGCATACTCAAGACACCAGCTTCAAAGAAGTACACTTCTTAGGACAGTGATAGGAGTGCAGGTTAGACACTGCGCCAATGCGCCATAGGTGCTGGATGTTCTGAAATTATGATTTTCCTTTGTTCTATTTTTCCCCTCTGTGTTACGCCATTGCACATGACAGCTGGGCAGTACAACAATCAGAGGTTTTCACATATTGTGCCTCCAGGTAAAATGAACGGGCATTTCACTAAAAGCACAATGCAGTGCCGCAGTCAAGAAATATCATTAGTGTACAGTTTTTATTGCCCTGGATACAGATAGCTATAATTAGGTGGTGCAATGCATTTAAAGGATAATAAACATTGTTATTAGTTTATTTTCTCGAAAATGATACTTAAAACTTCAGTAAAGCAAAAATGTAAGGCTCTTCACAATAGAGTTTGACATGGACAAGTGATCTATCAGTCCTCGTAGCATAAAAACGAAGAGATCTGTAAAGCACTCCTTGAACTCATCAACTCAGCTCTGCCAAGCTACTCTGAATGGAGGGAGGAGGATAGGCTGTGGTGCCAGCTGAAGATCTACGTATAGTATTAAAGTGATTGTAAACGATCGCCTTGTAAAACGACCCATTCAGTTGAAAATAGAAATTGACTGCAAAACATTTTTGTATAGATATAAAAAAAAAAAAACATTATAAATGCCTTTTTTTTTTTAAATAAATGATCACATTCCCTCTGTTCTCATCTGCATATAAGCTGGAGGGAGGAGAAGTAGCAGCACACTGAGCTTCCCAGTGAATGACTGTGCAGTGGGGGCGTGTCAGTACAAGTCTGATCTTCGGAGGAGAGCAGGCTGAGTTCCCAGCATAGCTAGAGAACTGACCACTGTGTGCTCTCCTGCCTAAGCTCCGTGTACACTGGCAGCTCCTAAACTTGCGTTTAGGAGTTTTTGACGTTTTTTGACAAAGCTCCTAAATTCAACTCCATAAAAGCCTATGGGGGTTTATTTACTGGAGAGTACAAAATCAGGCTCAATTCTGCATAGAAACCAATCAGCTTCTAACCTTAGCTTGTTCAATGAAGCTTTGGCAATAAAATTTGGAAGCTGATTGGTTTCTATGCAGAAGTGAGCCTGATTTTCGACTCTTTAGCTTTAGTAAATAAACGCCTATTTATCCATGTACACATAGGTTTTTAGCAGAATTTAGGAGCTGCTGCGGTTAGGTGAGGTTAGATCTCCCTCTCCTGAATGTGGAAGAATTGCGTTCAGGATAGGAACGATTCGACCGCTGGCTGCAAAATCGTGGTGGTCATAGTTCAAATGTACATGAAGCCTTAGTGTGGTCAGTTTTTAATAGGAAAGCAGAGGGAATGGCAGGAACACCAGGGATTTCACATTAAAGTGTAGTTCCACTCATTTTTGTGTTTATTAAATGTCAGCAGCTACAAAAACTGTAGCTGCTGACTTTTAATAAACACACTTACCTGTCCCACAGTGCACTCACCCCAGCAGTATTCTTCCTCTCTCCTCCCTTGGCGCGCCGGCATCTCTACTATGGGCACTCGGCTGTGACAGCTTGCAGCTTCACAGCCAGGTGCCCACTACGCATGCCCTGGGGAGGAGGTCTTAAAGCAGAATTTCCACTTTTGGGTGGAAATTCACTTTAAGGAAGCAATACAAAGAGAACAGGAGACTTTCTCATACAAGTAAATGGTACAGCAGCCACATATAAGGAATATGAAGTGTTGGTGTAACAAACTCTCCTTGAAGACTTGCCCAGCAAAGCTATCTCCTGTTGTCCTCGTTGCTCCTCTTGTGCCTCCTATCTGAAATGCCTTCATGGTTTCTTGAAGGGCCTTATCCGCACCTGAGCCCCGGGCCCAAGGTCACCCCCCCAGACTGGGGAGCTCCCTCAAAGGCCCCGACAGCCTAGCACTCCATCTTCAAGCTCTGAACAACTCCAACTCCTCCCCAGCTGGGTTGGAGATTGGTCAGGGCTCCTTTGAACACCCCAAGGCAGCTCCAATTCCCCTTTACGCCTCTTACTAGTACCTTCCAGAAGGCCCTAGAAAGAAGAGGGAGGTCTTAGTGATGCTGCCTGTGCGTCACACTTTTGGGTGGAACTCCTCTTTAAGGAAGCAATACAAAGAGAACAGGAGACTTTCTCATACAAGTACATGGTACAGCAGACACATATCAGGAATATGAAGTGTTGGTGTAACAATCGCTTGAAACACAAGCATTGTACCTTGTCTGTTTGTGGATTATTCATTGGTATCTTGCACCAACCATACCCATGAGATCATTGGCCAAGCTGGACACACTTTTCTGCCATGCTATAACTGGTATAATGGCACTTTTGGTAGGGCAAATGTTTTTTAAACAATACAAAACTGAAGTACAATCTTTTCATGGTCACAAAAATACAGCAGAAGCTGCAAAAAATTGGCAAACATTCCTAATAAAAAGTGTGAGTCACATCCAAACCATCTTTAAATATACCGATAGTTACAAGACCAGGTCTAAATACAACAGTCCTCTCAGGATTAGAAGGTGGCCACTGTGGACAAAAAAAAGCTATTAAATATCTTCTTTAGCTCTGTATATATGAAGGATCTATTTAGTGCCAATTTTCAATATGATAGTATTGACAATGTCAAATGCACCACAGTAGCCTAAACCGGATATGGTTCAAAAACAATTAAAAGGATTGTAAAAAGTCTTGTCTTTTTTCCTTCAAAAATAACAAACATGTTATACTTACCTGCTCTGTTGCAGTGGATTTGCACAGAGCAGCCCGAATCCTCCTCTTCTCAGGTCCCTCTTCTGTGATCCTGGCCCCTCCCTCCCATTCAGTGACCCCACAGGAAGCTTGCTATGGGGGCACCCGAGCCAAGTCACAACTCCCTGTGTTCCTTCAGACATGGAGCCCCACCCCCGCTCTCTCCTGATTGACTTGAATGCATTAAGGTAAAAAAACCTTCAGACATTACAATCCCTTTAACCACTTCAAAACTTTTTATTTATTTTTACTAGTAATGGCGGCGATCAGCGTTTTTTTTCGGGACTGCGACATTGCGGGTGTTCTGCCTATCTACGAACGATTGCCGGGTTCCCAAGCGCGCCCCAGACCTCGTGCACAAAATCATGTACAGGTATGTGATTTCGCGCAGCCAGGTCGCGATATGCGGTAGGCGGTCCGGAAGCGGTTTTGCATTCCCACAGACTTGTATGTAAACGCAAATTCTGTTGCACAAATACCCGTTAACACATAAGGAGCAGGGTCCTGATTCCTCCTGTATTGAATTGTAATCTAACTGTACTGTCTGCCCCCATGTTGTAAAGCGCAAACTGTTGGCACTATATAAATCCTGTATAATAATATTAATAACACATATCCTAAAGCAACTTTTATTGCAGCACTGTTGCAATTTCACAATTACCACAATAATTACCTAAAAACAAACTAATTAAATACAATTTAACTACAATAATTTTACAGACTTGAACAGATCTACAACTGAAAGAACGGAAC
Source organism: Lithobates sylvaticus (assembly GCA_028564925.1). Lineage (NCBI taxonomy): Eukaryota > Metazoa > Chordata > Amphibia > Anura > Ranidae > Lithobates > Lithobates sylvaticus. The sequence goes on from CM053029.1 coordinate 545,464,878, forward strand.
CCAGTAGTCACCAACAGTGAAATGTTTACAGTATGCATGAATGGGATTTAGCAGTGTATGTATGTTTATGCTACACGCTGTGTCTGTCAATTCTAATAATCAGATTATAGTATTATAAAATGAAGCCTAAGAGAAATCCAGCTGTTTGTTGCTCCAATAAACAATCAATTACATCGATAGTCTAATCAGAAGTACAATCTTCTGTGACCTGAAGCTAAATCTTTCCTTGTTTGTAATACATTGTTTGCAGGTTGATGAACTGGTAAGAAATATTTATTGCTACAGCTTACAGTGGTCCATTTACACTTGTGCAACTTAAAAATCGTGTTATATTCTTTTGCGAAATTACCCTGCGACTTGATGCAACACTGATACAACTTTGGATGAGTGCAACTTTGTTATGACTTTGGCTTTGACCAATGTGATTGTTTTGTTTGTGCTCTACAAAGTCATTAGACATGTGCAGAACAGAAAAATGTGTTCTGTTTGGTTGCTTTATTTGTTAATGAATTTCAAATTCATTGACCAATTTGAATTCTGTGTGAAAAAAAGCTGGTTGTTAACCACTAGAATACAGGGCACTTTCGCCCCCTTCCTTCCCATACCAATTTTCAGCTTTCAGCGCTCTCGCACTTTCAAGGACAATTGCGCGGTCATGCAATGCTGATCCCAAATGAAATTTTTTATCATTTTGTTTGCACAAAATAGAGCTTTAGTTTGGTGGTATTTATTCACGACTCCGTTTTAATTTTTTGCGATATAAGCGGAAAAAATAGCGGAAATTTTGAAAATTTTTCTCCTTTCTTTTTTAAAAGAAATCCAATAAAATCTAATTTTGTCATAAATTTAAGCCAAAATGTATTCTGCTACATGTTTTTAGTAAAAAAAATCCAGTTAAGTGTATAATAATTGGTTCGCGTGATCACGGACATATGTACGCAAATGATCATGTACAGATGTGTGCAGGTGATCACGGACATATGTGTGCAGATAATCATTGGCACATGTTATTTTACTGGGACATATGTGGGGGACATGTGTTTTTATTATTTGGGGACATGTGTTTTTATTTGGGGACATGTGTGTTTACACTAGACTGGTGATCAGTGAGTAAAAAGCTGTAAAAAAACACAGCTAATACTCACTGATCACCAGCCGGCTGCAGCGATCCGCTCTCCTCAGCGACGACTTCCGTGTGAGGCGAGGAGAGCCGATTGCCTAGCAACCGGCTGTTTGCTTACATCACATGACGGCTGTGATTGGACACGGCCGTCATGTGATCAGGAGGGCCAATCACAGAGCCCTCCTGCCGATCCGAGATGCGCCGTGTCCGGGTAACACGAGCGCATCGGGATCGCGCCGCTGCGCGGGAACGCGCGCGCACGATCCCCCTACTTCTGAAGAACGTCCTATCAGAAGTAGACGGCTCCCACCCGGCCGTATATATATAGTGGCCGGGTGGGAAGTAGTTAAGGAGCGGGTCAGGAAGCCAGCCGTCGCATCCTTAACAACCAATGACTCATCAGCGGAATGTAAACAAAGGAATGCCGGCAATGAAAAATAAAATCCATACCATGCTCTTTGGTCTGGTATGAATTTTAAGGGAAACCCCTAGCCAAAATTAAAGAAGAAAAACACGGCAGGGGTCCCCCCAAAATCCATAGTTCGGGGGGGGTGAGGGAGCATCCCCCCAGCTGGAACTATACCTGGCCACATGCCCTCAACATGGGGGGGTGCTTTGGCAAGTTTAAAAAAAAAAGCACAATATTTTTTACTTTTTTCTATAAAACGTCCCAATTTAAAAAAAAAAAAAAAAGTTTAGGCCGATATGTATCCTTCTACATAAAAATCACAATAATCGTATATTGATTGCTTTGCGCAAAAGTTATAGCGTCTACAAAATAGGGGATAGATTTATGCTATTTTTATTATTTTTTTTTTTTTTTTTTACTAGTAATGGTGGCAATCTGTGATTTTTATCATGACTGTGACATTGCGGCGGACATATCGGACACTTTTGACACTATTTTGGGACCATTCACATTTATACAGCAATCCGTGCTATAAAAATGCACAGATTACTGTATAAATTTCACTGGCAGGGAAGGGGTAAACACTAGGGGGCGATCAAGCGGTTAAATATGTTACCTAGGGAGTGATTCTAACTGTAGGGGGAGGGGACTCACAAGGGGAGGATACCGATCAGTGTTCCTCTGTACTGGGAACACACGATCGGTCTCCTCTCCCCTGACAAGACACAGATCCACGTCCCTGCTCTTTTACCAGCAATCGCGGGTGCCCGGTGGACAGACGGCCTAGAAGCCGGGAAGCTGAGGATGTCATTTGACTATGGTGGGGGAAGTAAGTGGTTAAAAAGGATCCAAAAAACGATGTGATAATAAATGGCTTCATGCGATTGCTATCCTTAAGTAAAAGTTTTTTTGGCATGATCAGTCATATTTTCAATATTAATGCCAAAATTTAATAATTTCTGCTATGCAAACTTTTGAGCACAACTGTATTTTTACTGATGTGATACATATTGTTTGCATATTGATTTTGTTTTACAGATTATTTTTTGCACTGTACTATATTTGTGTGCTTTCATTTTACGTTCTACCTGGATTGATATAATTCATAGTAATCTTGTATATATTTTAGCAGCCCAGCACCTCCCACCATTTTCTATATACATCAGGATAGCTATGGGTTAAGCTACAACGTGCTTGCAGCAGCACCCTCTCTACTTTTGATTATACACTTGTTATATTATTAGTAGTGAAAGCGCGGGAGTACCCACTACACATTCATCTTATTTTTTGTGTTTTTGCAGAATGTTTGTAATGTGAAAGTTCAGGATTTAAAAAAAAAAAAATTAACACATATTCACCTAGGTCTGATGTTGCATCTGTCCTCCCGCCAGCTCTGCAGTGAGAACTGAATGATCAAACACCGCCGATCGCTTAGTTCTCCCCCTCTGAGCAGAGTCCTGACTATCAGTCTCCAGCTTTCTGCTCTTCTCTCCCAGCGCTCACTGGTGCAACCGGGCTGTGGAGGGGGCGGGAGGGGGCCGTCTTGCTGAGAGGCTGAGCCCGGTCTATGTCCAGGCTTTTGGGCAGATATCGACCATATCATAATGATCTTTTTTCCGGGCCTGGACTGGCTGAGTGACATCAGCAAATAGCAGACTGCACTCCTGTGGTCTATAGAAGTATGGCTAAAAAACCTTTGGCCATACTTCTCCTTTAAATCGGGAACACTAAACCACAGAAAATGTTGTAATAGATATTAGAAATGATTGATACGAGAAGAGTGGGAGGAGATATTTCAGGGGGTGAGTTTATGTTCACTGAATGTGGCCCAACGGCTCACCCAACTTTATATTATTCTGAGGGTGTACTATACGCCGCATAGGTACACATCATGTAGCAGATGTCAGCGTGACCATGGGGACCTTATTCACCTCCTGTGGCGTTGCCCTAAATTGCATTTGTATTGGAATGAGGTGGTGAACATGGTCAACTTGGTGTTCGGGATATCTTTACCGGTGGATCCCAAGGTATGCCTCTTGGGGGTGGTGGAGGAGTATGTGATGGAAGTGCACACCAGGGAGGCGGTCCACAGGGTGCTATTTCAAGCCAGAAGGTTGATTATGCTCTATTGGAAAGCTGAAACACCCCCGACTTCGAGGGAATGGATATGCAAGATAGGGGATATGCTGCATATAACTCATACCAGCACAGGGGGAGTATGCGGAAATATGAAAGTCTTTGGGCCCCGTGGCTGGATACACAGGGGCTAGCCCCGGTGGACCTAGTCACAGACAGGTTGCTTGGATAAATGCGGGATAGAGAACCTGATTGCAACTGCAATATTGAAGGATTGGACATAGTTTGATGCTGTTAATTTCACTGTGTGCTGTGTTAATTGGTCATGTGTTTGGATAGGCATATTATTGTTTTGATGTATATAGCTGTATACCACCTTTGAATCAATAAAAACCTTTTTGCTGGTAAAAAAAAAAGAAATGATTGATACTGTACTATATAAATAATGTAGTTTTGTTGGGTAGAGGCTAATATAATTTCCATCTGAACAAGCTTACAGGCAGTCCCGAGTTACGAACACCCGAGTTACGAACGACTCCTACTTATGAACGGCCTCAAATGCCAGCCACTTGTGCTCCACGCTGGTCCTGGATACCTTTCGAGCACCTCCGGACACATCGCACACTGCCGTACTACGCCCAAGATAACATAACAATCGCCCGGAACATCCCACATCCATCAGTTACACTTATGAACAGTGTTCCGACCGGAAGTTACACTTACACATGCAGTGTTGCGACTTACGAACAACTTCCACTTACGAGCAAACCTATAGTCCCTATTGTGTTTGTAACCCGGGGACTGCCTGTATTTATTATACAAAAACGGAAAACTGAATGCATTTATAACAAACACAAAATTTGATGCTGTGCGCTATACAGTCTCCCAAATCATTTGAAGTGATATTTCTAATGGCCCATACTTTTATCTGTGATTTCTAAGCTGCTGATGAAGACTCTACAACTGTGGCAGCGGGTGCCTCACCTCTTCTATACAGCGCACACCAAATGCTTTCTGAAAAGTAATTCGGTTAAGGCCCTGCCATTTAAGTGGTTTCGTTTGTTAATGGCAATCAACAGCAGTAGAGACATCTGGAACCCAATCACCCATGACAGAGAAGGTGACATAATTTTTAGGCCTCATGCACACAGAATGTAAAAAACAAACACCTTAACTTTTTTTTTAGCCTCTAAATGCACTTCTATGTTAGCCTATGTGACCATGAACACATTTGGCCCTCCGATTCCTCTTGTACCAAATTGTAACGTAACTGTAATGTCTGCCTTCATTTTGTTAAGCGCTGCGCTAACTGTTGGCGCTATATAAATCCCGTATAATAATAATTTACAGGAGAATTAATAAGAAAAGCTTTTAGAGGCTGAAAAAAAAAACCCATAACTTGTGTGTTCAGGAGAGGAGTGTTTGGCCAGAAAAACGCTGAGTGCTCCTAACCACGTGTAAACACATCTCAAATGCTAGGCATGTTTAGCACTTCAATGGCCATGAAAAAAAAATATTCTGGCCAATGGAATGAATTAATGGCCAAACGCTTGACGCCCCTAAGTGCATTTGCAAAATGAGGCTTTAGGCACATTTTTTAACCCGCTTTTCTCATGCCAGGAGAAAAGGTGTTCAGAGGAGCCGGGCAAACACCTAGTGTGCATGAGGCATTCTACTGGGGGATTCTTTCTAAGTGCCTTAGAGAGCTCTAATTATCTTGACATGAAGACACTACACATGTCAATGGCAAAGAGTACACCAGGCCCTAAATATATGAGGTTTAAATAAGACAGGTTCCACCTACATACTCCCTAAGAATGTTCTGTTCATTGGCACCTAATTTAGAGATCACGGAGATCTTTTATTTTTCTGGATTTATAGCGGAAGTAAATGTTGAGGTGTACTTACCGTTTCCAAATCTGCATTTTTTTATAATTTGCAATATCTCACAAAAGTAAGTACACCCCTCACATTTTTGTAAATATTTTATTATATCTTTTCATGTGACAACACTGAAGAAATTACACTTTGCTACAATGTAAAGTAGTCAGTGTACAGCTTGTATAACAGTGTAAATTTGCTGTTCCCTCAAAATAACTCAACACACAGCCATTAATGTCTAAACTGCTGGCAACAACAGTGAGTACACTCCTAAGTGATAATGTCCAAATTGGGCCCAAAGTATCAATATTTTGTGTGACCACCATTATTTTACAGCACTGCCTTAACCCTCTTGGGCATGGAGTTCACAAGAGCTTCACAGGTTGCAACTGGAGTCCTCTTCCACTCCTCCATAACGACATCACAGAGCTGGTGGATGTTAGAGACCTTGTGCTCTTCCACCTTCCATTTGAGGATGCCCCACAGATGCTCAATAGGGTTTAGGTCTGGAGACATGCTTGGCCAGTCCATCACCTTTACCCTCAGCTTCTTTAGCAAGGCAGTGGTCGTCTTGGAGGTGTGCTTGGGGTCGTTATGTTGGAATACTGCCCTGCGGCCCAGTCTCTGAAAGGAGGAGATCATGCTCTGCTTCAGTATGTCACAGTACATTCATGGTTCCCTCAATGAACTGTAGCTCCCCAGTGCCGGTGTTCTGTCAAAAAATGTCCGCCTAACGAATAGTGTCCGGGCCGTACTGCGCAGGCGCATCGCTTGCGCAGTACGGAGGACAAGGAGATTCGGAAAATCTCCGAAGATGAACGGCGCCTGCGCCGTGAGTCCAGGTGCAAGCCCCATCATCAAAGTGGACATAGGGCTTCACAAAGTTAGAGGGCCCCTCGCGGGCTCGCTTCGCTCGCCACGCTTCACTCTCCACGCTTCGGGCACAGCCTCGCTTCGCTCGGCTCTTTTTTTATTCTAACTCTATGTCCACTTGGATGGTGGGGCTTGAACCTGGACTCACGGCGCAGGCACCGTTCATCTTCGGATATTTTTGGAATCTGACTGTCATCCGTACTGCGCATGCGCAGTACACAGCGGACAGTATGCGACGGGGGACACTATCCGACAGGACACCGGCAGCACTCATGCAGCCCCAGACCATGAAACTCCCACCACCATGCTTGACTGTAGGCAAGACACACTTGTCTTTGTCCTCCTCACCTGGTTGCCGCCACATATGTTTGACACCATCTGAACCAAATAAGTTTATCTTGGTCTTATCAAACCACAGGACATGGTTCCAGTAATCCATGTCCTTAGTCTGCTTGTCTTCAGCAAACTGTTTACGGGCTATCTTGTGCATCATCTTTAGAAGAGGCTTCCTCTGGGACTACAGCCATGCAGACCAATTTGATACAGTGTGCGGCGTATGGTCTAAGCACTGACAGGCTGATCCCTCACCCCTTCAACCTTTGCAGCAATGCTGGCAGCACTCATACGTCTATTTCCCAAAGACAGCCTCTGGATATGACTGAGCATGTGCACTCAACTTCTTTGGTCGACCATGGCAAGGCCTGTTCTGAGTGGAACCTGTCCTGTTAAACTGCTGTATGGACTTGGTAACCGTGCTGCAGCTCAGTTTCAGGGTCTTGACAATCTTCTTATAGCCTAGGCCATCTTTATGTAGAGCAACAATTCTTTTTTTCAGATCTTCAGAGAGTTCTTTGCCATTAGGTGCCATGTTGAACTTCCAGTGACCAGTATGAGAGAGAGAGCGATAACACCAAATTTAACACACCTGCTCCCTTTTCACACCTGAGACCTTGTAACACCAGTCACATGACACTGGGGAGGGAAAATGGCTAATTGGGCCCGATTTGGAAATTTTCACTTAGGGGTGTACTCACTTTTGTTGCCAGCAGTTTAGACATTAATGGCTGTGTGTTGAGTTATTTTGAGGGGACAGCAAATTTACACTGTTATACAAGCTGTACACTCACTACTTTACATTGTAGCAAAGTGTAATTTCTTTAGTGTTGTCACATGAAAAGATATAATATAATATTTACAAAAATTGGAGGGGTGTACTCACTTTTGTGAGATACTGTAGATACTTAAAAGTGAACATGCCATGTCAAATATGATAAGCGTTATCTCTGGGCAAAATTTTAATCAACAATAGACTTCACAGGAAAACTGCCAAAGGGCTCATTTACACCATAAAACATATGGTTTGGGCATGTTACCATGTGTAATAAACAAAATATTTGGTGCAGCGCACGCCTGGTGAAATATCTCTCAGGATACCTCTGGAACACGAATCCTCATCACAGTGCACCTGGGCGGCTCAGACCTCCTCTCGGGATCTCATTTGGTCATGTATAGCCATATAAAACAAAGGAAAACCATATTGCTCTCTGCTAAAAATATTTAATAAAACTTAGCTCAGAGATAAAATACTTACCGTATATACTCAAGTATAAGCCGACCCGAATATAAGCCAAAGCACCTAATTTTACCACAAAAAAATGGGAAAACGTATTGACTCGAGTATAAGCCTAGGGTGAGAAATGCGCAGCTACTGTAAGTGGAAAAGAGGGTCAACAATGCCCATTTGCAGCCTCACTGTGCCCATTTGCAGCCATACTGTGCCCATTTGCAGCCATAGAACTTCAAACTTGGTAGTTAAGGGTTCCTAGATGCCCCCTAGCTGCAGCCAAAGGGTCCCGAAATGACATTGCTGCAGGTGGACACAGTTGACTGACTTTGGGGCCCGGTATCTCGGGGCCATTTGGAGCTAGGAACCCCATTTTAGATATGTTGTAGTGTTGGTTCCACTGGGTTTGCACACTAAATTTGGGGTTCCTAGCACCAAGTGGCCCCGAGATACGGGGCCGCAAAGTCGGGTCAGAAAATGTCATTTTTTGCTGCAGAAAAGTGCTTGACTCAAGTATAAGCCGAGGGGGGCACTTTCAGCACAAAATAACGTGCTGAAAAATTTGGCTTATACTCGAGTATATACGCTACATACAAATGTGAAAAACATGCATATCATCAATAATGATGAAAACAGAAAAACGTCCTGAATGACGGCACCTCGCACCTGTACACGTTACACTCTCTGACGAGCTTCTTCAGGACACCGGAAACGGAGGAAGATAAAGTACATATAGACCCAGATTACAGAGGTAAAAAATAAAGTGAAGCCCTTTAACCACCTCAATACAGGGCACTTACACCCCCTTCCTGCCCAAGCCAATTTTCAGCTTTCAGCACTGTTTAAATGACAATTGCGCGGTCATGCTAAACTGTACCCAAAACAGAATTTTTATCATTTTGTTCCCACAAATAGAGCTTTCTTTTGGTGGTATTTGATAACCTCTGCGTTTTTTATTTTTTGCTAAACAAATAAATAAAAAAGACCTAAAATAAATAAAAAAGTTTCTCTATTGTTTTTGTTATAAAATTGTGTAAATAAGTAAGTTTTCTCCTTCACTAATGGGCACTGATAAGGCGGCACCGATGAGGTGGCACTGATAGGCGGCACTGATGTGTAGCACTGATGGGCATTGATGGGCAGCACTGATGGGCACTCAAGGGTGGCACTGGTGGGCACAGAAAGGCTGCACTGATGGGTACTTATGGGTGGCACTGATAGGCAGCACTGCTGGGCACTGATACGTCGCACTGATAGTTGTTAGGCATTACTGATGGCACTGGCACTCATTGGGGATGGGCACTGATTGGCATTTCCCTGGTGGTCTAGGGTGGCATACCTGGTGGTCCAGTGTGGGGGCCATCCCTGGTGGTCCTGGCTGGATCCTGGTGGTCCTGGGTGGGCATCAATAAACCAATCAATAAACAATCAGCACAGACCCCCCTGTCAGGAGAACAGCCGATCAGCTCTGCTCTACTCGCGTCTGTCAGATGCGAGTGAGGAAAAGCCGATCAATAGCTCTTCTTGTTTACATTTCATGATTGGACACGCCTGATCACGTGGTAATGAGCCTCCGTCAGAGGCTCTTTACCAAGATCAGTTTAGCGGTATGTCAGACTGACACACCGCACCCAACGGGCGCCAGAAGATTGCCCGGCCACTCAGGACATGCAGCGCAACTCGTGCATGCGCAGTGCGCACCCGGCTGTGAAGCTGCAAGATGTCACAGCCAGGTCCCCATAGTAGTGATGCCGGTGCTGCAGGGAGGAGAGGGGGAGAACAAGGCTTTGGGCAGCCGCATCGCTGCATAGGTGAGTGTGTGTTTTTTAAAAGTCAGCAACTTTTTGTAGCTTTTAATAAGCTTTTAATTTTTTGTGACTTTTAATAAACAAAAAATGGGTGGAACTCCACTTTAAGCACATGTGAATGGATTGCAATGGTGTAAACGAAACTATTGAAAACATTAATCTGTTTGCATGTCTCATTTGGATGAGAAATTAAATTAGCAGTCAGCCAATCATGTAGCTTATTGTTAGGCCCCATGCACACGAGACGCAGATGCAAACTCTGCTGAACGCGTGTTTTAAAAAGCAGAAACCTGCGTTTAAAAACGCGCATTTGGCTGTGTTTTTATGCCGCGTTTAGACGCGTTTGCGTCTATAAGCATTTGTAAAGATAACATCATACAGACCCTCCCCAAGCTCAGAAAGCATGTATTATTAACTATTTCTGCCATTCTGATCAGAGTGAGCAGCAGAGAGAGCAGTTGTACACTTGCATTTGCCTCTCTTTCTGTGTTTTTTTTTTTTTTTTAAATGGATCCCATATTGATTATATGTCAGGAAATGCTCCTGATGTTCTCTTCATGAGGCAGCAATGTCATCGCAAATTTGTATGAGAGGTCCAGAATCAGAGCTTGTCGATATTGGACCCATCCGTTGATGGCACAGCGAATGTCCGTTGGATATTTCACAAACATGTATGCATTTCACAAACATGTATACATCAGTGAGTATATATGCTCTATGAACTATCTAAACTAATTACGACATTTTAAACAATTTTTTCTAGTATTTTTTATGGTTTACCATCATATTTCTGAGTTTTCTGGTCCAAAAAATTGGGTTCCTTTAAAAAGGCTTATAAACGCAAACGCGGCTAAACGCAGGTGCCTGCGTTTAGAAGCGTTTAGACGCGTTTAGACGCGTTTTGCGTCTGAAACGTGGAAAAGCAAAGTGTCTGAACGCATTTTTTTGCTTCTGGAAAAACGAGGTTAAACGCAACTGCATAAAAACGGGAAAAAACTAGACTGTGTGCATGGACACATAGGATAACATTGCATGCGTTCAGGTGCAGTTGAAAAAAGTGTCCAACTGCCTCTGAACGCGCGTTTAACTGCGTCTCGTGTGCATGGGGCCTTACTGTATTTAAACTTTTGGAGTGAAGCTGCAGGAGTCCCAGAATTGAAAGTCATATGACACCAAGTTCTTGGTCTTAAATATTAGCAATAGACTCAAAAGTGTGCTAGATGGAGGGGCTTTGTAACGGGTGAAAGGCTATCATGACCCTTGAAACCCAACGGCTTGCAGTGCAAGGTGACTGCAAGCTAGGTCCTGCTGAGATGAAAGGAACTTTAGGATGAGACCTGAAACTGCTACTTTGTATTCCATCATCTGTTATCAGTTATGAAAATTTAACTTTTTTATACTTTTTAATTGTGTGCTTTATTCACTTTTGGGAAACTTAAATCCCTTTCTCATAATTATTGCAATGAAAATGTAAAGATGAACAGTTCCAGGGAATACAATTGGAGATTACGCCAAGATGTGATCATTGAATTAAGAATTTAAAGTGGCAGGACTATCTCAGATCTGGATTATGGGATCAAGCTCAAGAACTTCAATGGCACAACCATATTTGACAGCTCCATACAATGGCTCAGCTGACTCACTGAAAGCCCTACTCTCTCCAACAGTGTGGTTACATAAACAAGTTAATAGACATTATTTTGTTTGAAGTTTCTCTTCTAGATAATAATCTCTATGCTAGTACTACCAAGTATCTAAACAATCACATTGTTAAATGTGACAAAATGGAAAAGATCTAAAGTAAATACCAGACTACCACTAGAACTTACACCACTATGGCAGAGAATTTCATACTCTTGGTTCCTCAATGTAAATCAATACCCTTTGTATTTTCCCAATTCCCACACACCACCTCAAATATTGTAGGGTCTGCCGTGATAAAATACGTGGATTATTGTTTCATGGTCTCTAGTTTGCATGGGTTTCTTTTTTCTTGACCAAAGAAATACAAATACAAAAAAAAAAAAAAAAAAAACTCATTGGGGGAACTTTTTAAAAACTAAAGCAGAATCTGGAGCAGCTGTGCATGGCAACCAATCAGCTTCTATCTTCAGCTTGTTCATTTATTTCAAAGTGAAAGATAGAAGCTGATTGGCTGCCATACGCATCTGCTCCAGATTCGGACTGTTCCAGTTTTGACAACACTCTTTTGCGGCGTACACACGGTCGGAATTTCCGATGGAAACAGTCCGATGGGAGCTTTTCATCGGATGTTCCGACCGTGTGTATGCCCAAAGGTCTTTTTCTGTCGGAATTTCCGACGGACTTTGCATTGAGAACCTGTTCTCAATTTTTCAGACGGAAAACCTTTCTATCGGATTTTCCGATCGTGTGTATGCAATTTCGACACGCAAAATTCCGATGCATGCTCGGAAACAATTCTACGCATGCTCGGAAGCATTAAACTTCCCTTTTATAGTGCTGTCGAGCGCGTTTTATGCCGCTGTGTTATTGACCGTCGGAATTTGGTGTGATCGTGTGTAGGCAACACAGCTTGAGTGGAATTCCGTCGGAAAAACCGTCATTTTTTTCCGAGGAGAATTCATATCGTGTGTACGCGGCATAAGTGTAACCGTATCAAATCTCAAAGCAACCTTCACATAGGGGTCTGTTGTCTCACTTTTGAGACACAGAATCGGTCACCAAGCCCCCCCCCCCCCAAACCTGTAAAAAAATAAAAAAAAATGTAATTAATCTACTGCCACCGCCCTACTGACTGACACTGCCCACTTTTAACCACTTGACACGCGGGCCAATTCTGACATTTCTCTCCTACATGTAAAATTCATAATTTTTTTGCTAGAAAATTACGTAGAACCCCAAACATTATATATGTTTTCTTAGCAAAGAACCTAGAGAATACAATGGCGGTCGTTGCAACTTTTTGTCTCGCATGGTATTTGCGCAGCAATTTTTCAAACACGTTTTTTTCAGAAAAAAAACAAACAGTTTCCTGCTTAAAAAAAACAAAACAGTAAAGTTAGCCCAATTTTTTTGCATAATGTGAAAGATGAAGATACGCCGAGTAAATAGATACCCAATATGTCACACTTCAAAACTGCACGCGCTCGTGGAATGGCGCCAAACTTTGATATTTAAAAATCCCCATAGGCGACGTTTTAAATTTTTTTACTGGTTACATGTTTTGAGTTACAGAGGAGGTCTAGGGCTAGAATTATTGCACTCGCTTTAACGTTCGCGGCGATACCTCACATGTGTGGTTTGAACACAGTTTTCATATGTGGGCGGGGCTTACATATGCATTCACTTCTGCGTACGAGCTCACGGGGACAGGGCGCTTTTTTTTTATTGTTAATTTTACTTTTATTTTTTTAGTTTGCATTTACTGTATTTGTATCCTTTATATCGGCTTAAACTTCAGCTTTGATCTACAATTTCTACAATTAAACCGCCTCACCTGGCCTGCCATATGAAATATTGTACATTTCCATGTTTCAGCGATCTTCACTGTGTATCCCTGCAAGGTGTCCTAAGGCCTTTCCGGCTCCATTTCTTATTGCGCACTGCAGCCCCATTGATTCTTATGGGTATTCCAGCCATCCAGCTCACCCATAGAACAGAAAAGGACCATAGTGAACACTAATGGCCCGTACACATGATCCGAATATCGGACGACCGATCGTACGACAATTTTTCGGTTAACAATCGCAAGTAGATATTGAATAGCCAATAAAGTCCCGAAAATTCTCGTACGATAGGAAAAAAAAAAATCGGAAGTGATGTCATGTGTTGTAATGTATTTGTATTGTATTTTCGGACGACAACTATACTGACTAAACAAAAATCGTACGATCTGGAATCGTACGAGGAAAATTTCCGTGCATGTCCGATCGAATAATATCGGACGAACGGTCGTGATCGGCTGTCGGAAGTAGTGTACACACGATCCGAAAATCGTACGATCCTCCCTCGGACGATCGTTTTCATCCGATATTCGGATCGTGTGTACGGGCCATTAGAAGACGATGTTGCGCTTATAGACATCTAAAGCATACTGGAAATGCTTGTACATAATACAAGATGCTCTTTTGACTAGTTTTTGCAAACCACTGAGTGTGAACTAGACTACTACAAATCTAAAAACATTTAATGTAGAACATTTAAAGTAGGCAGGAGAGAAGGACACTCACCAACAAGGACACAGCAATAAGAACCACAAGATAATTGACCCCCTTTTTAGTGTGTCCAAACAAAACAAAGAAAAAAGTATAGAATTCTACTTTTGTAGCCAAATTGGGTTAACACTTATTACATTTGTTACATGTTCCTATTCCTATTAACATAGCATAACTTAGTTTGCTGCTTACATTTTTACTTGCTTAAAAATTCTACCTAGATCTACCCTTCTATGTATTTTTAAGAAGGGGGCTATGTTTACCATGATTACCAAAAACACTAGACTGGGCACTCAAGGTCCTCCCCATTAGTGACATACTTGGGTCTCACGATTAAGGATAATGCTTCCAAACTGTAAAGTACAATAGGCACAAACTGAGTTAAAAAAAATTATTTAACTCAACTACCAGAGGAAGAGACAGAATATGTCCTGCAACTCACTGGACTATATTACATTTCCATTTTATTAATTTCTCAAAAAAGAAGTAAAAACATGCAAATTTGTGTAACTAAAATGGTACCAAGCCACACCACATGGGGATCCTCCAGCGTGAAGCCAGGTGGATAGGGGAACTGGAGGCTACTAAGCCACCAGGATTGAATGACAGCCTCAGTTTTGTACCCTTCCTAAAGGGGTTGTAAACCCTTTTTTTTTTTTGTTTTTTTTTTTAAATTACAAACATATTATACTCACCTCCACTGTGCAGTTTGTTTTGCAGAGTGGCCCCGATCATCGTCTTCTAGGGTCCCCCAACGGCGCTCGCGGCTCCTCCCCACATGGTTAAACCCCCTAGGAGAAGGGGGGTTACCGTACGGGTGCGCTCCCGAGTCCAGCATTTGTGTTCATAGACACAGAATGCTGGACTTGGCCCCGCCCCTGGCGCCCGCGTCATTGGATTTAATTGGCAGCGGGAGCATATGGCTGTGCTGCCATCAATCTACCCAATCAAGAGCCGAGAACCCCGGGCAGAGAGGCAGAGCGCATCTCCGCCGTGGGAAACATAGGGCTCAGGTGAGTAAAACAGGGGGGCTGGGGGGCTGCTCAGTGACAGAAGTTTTTTTCACCTTAATGCATAAGATGCATTAAGGTGAAAAAACATGAGGGTTTACAACCCCTTTAAAATAGTGGGTAATTCTTAAATTTTTTTTTTTTTTTTTTTTTTCCCTTTTGCAAATAATTATGAATAATTAAGTTTAATGCAACTAATTGGTATGTTTAGCGAAGACTATATGTTAGTTTTATATAGATATAGATGATTGATACGGATTTGCTTAAATGCACGATTATATTATCATAAGGGAGGCATGTCACCACTATGTATACATAATATATTTTTTTACTTTTTTGATAAGTATACTACTATTTGCTCTTTTTTTGTTTTTGACACTTTGTTTTATTTTTGTTCCCCTGCCCTTTAAATTGAGCCGGCGTTTGGGTTGTTGAAACACTTCTGAGCTGCGTGTTAGCTCATGCGCGATGACGTCAGCGCAACTGCATGCATGGTGATGTCACGTGCATGCATGACGAGGCTCCTTGTGCATGCAATGGCGCGATGTGGCAGCCATTTTCAAACTCTATTTAAACACATGGTGACAGAGCCAGCTGCCATTTTGCCTCTGAAGCAGCCGGCCTGTGTCCGGCGAAAGGGGTTAGCTTACTTTGCATCTACTTTCTCTCTTTGGGCTCCGGGGGCCCGATGTGACATAGAACATGCAAACCCAAGAAGGAACTTCATCTCTATGACAACTATGGACTTACATTCCCACAGACATCTGGATGGATAAGTATTACATTATTATTCTTATTACTATACAGGATTTATATAGCGCCAACAGCTTGCACAGCACTTTACAATGTAGAGGGGGACAGCACAATTACAATACAGAAGGGACAGGAGGGCCCTGCTCGTGGAGCTTACATTCTAAAAGGGAGGGGGGGGGGGAGTGGTACGAAAGGTAATAGCTGCGGGGGATGGTCTGATGGGGATGGCTTGGGTACAGTTCTTAGATAGGTGTGGGATAGGTTTCCCTGAATAAATGAGTTTTCAGGGATCTCCTAAAGGTGGACAGGGTAGGGGCTGACCGGACATACCGAGGCAGGGAGTTAGAGGATGGGAGAGGCTCTAGAGAAGTCCTGGAGGCGAGCATGGAAGGAGGTAACAAGGGAGCTAGAGAGCAGGAGGTCCTGGGAGAAGTGGAGAGGACAAATTGAGTGATATCTGCAGATGAGGTTGGTGATGTAGCTAGGGGTGATGTTGTGGATGGCCTTGTATGTTGTAGTTAGTATTTTGAATTTTATACGGTAGGGTAGCGCAAGCCAGTGAAGGGATTGGCAGAGAAGCAGCAGTCACGAATCAGTTAGTGAGGTGTAAGTCTAGAAGCAGCATTCATAATAGACTAAAGGGGGGTAGCCTGTGTAAGGGTAGGCCATTGAGGAGAGAGTTGCAGTAGTCGAGGCAGAGAGATAACCAAGGAGTGAATAAGTTGTTTTGTGGTGTCGTTAGTCAGGAAGGGGCGAATTCTGGAGATGTTGTGGAGGTTAAGATGGCAAGATTTATCCAGTGATTGAATGTGGGGGCTGAAGGAGAGGTCAGAGTCTAGGATTACCTCCAGCACCCTGGCATGTGTGGAGGGACCAATGGTTGTGCTGTTGATCTTAATGGTAAAGTCATGGAGAGGGAATCAGGGAGGAGAGAATATTAAAAGCTCAGTTTTAGAAAGATTGAGTTTGAGAAAGTGGTGCGACATCCATACTGATATGTCATTCAGTAAGTTTGTGATCCGTGAGGAGATCGAGGGGGTGAGTTAAGGAGTGGAGAGATAGAAATGGGTGTCCTCTGCATAGAGGTGGTATTGGAAGCCATGGGAGGTTATCAACTGGCCCAGGGAAGAGGTAGAGAGAGCCAATAGGAGGGTCCCAAGGACAGAGCCTTGGGGTACCCAAACAGAAAGAGGAGCGGAGGAGATGTTGTTATATGTGACACTGAAGGTGCGCTGAGATAGGTAGGAGGAGAACCAGGATAAAGCAGAGTCACAGAGGCCAAGGGAGAGGAGTTTGTTGAAGAGGAGCAGGTGGTCAACTATGTGGAAGGCAGCAGAGACGTCCAAGCGTAGGGGTATGGAGTACTGGCCGTTGGTTTTAGCAGTTAGGTTATTGGTGAGTTTAAGGAGGGCAGTCCCAGTGGAATATTGTGGGCGGAAGCCGGACTGTAGGGGGTCAAGAAGGTTTTTGTCAGTAAGGTAGCAATTCATGCGGTCATGGACAAGGCATTTGAGGAGCTTGGAGGCAAATGGGAGCAGGGAGATGGGTCTTAGGTTGTTATTCAAACAGGTGGGCGTCCAGTGAGTGTTTTTAAGTATTGGGGTAACCAGTGCATGTTTGAGTGGAGAGGGAAAGGTGCTAGAGGAGAGGTAGAGGTTGAAGATGTGGGTTTGAGAGTAAGGATAGAGCGGGAAGGTGGTCACAGTAATTGTGAGGGGACAGATGGTGGGGTGGGCCATGGAGAGGATGGCAAATTCCTCATGGTAACAGGGCTGAGGGAGGAGAGCATTGAGTGCAGTGTTGGATATGATGTGTTGGTTGGGGGGGAAGTTGGATGCTGGATATCTCATCACAAATTGCCAACCATTTCAAAAGAAAAAATCGACACAATCTCCTGGGCGGTAAGCAAGTTGGTGGGTGGAGGCAGTGGGGGTGAAGTAAGAAATTAAGGGTAGAAAAGAGTTGTTGAGGTTTGGATGAGAGGGTTTTGATGACAACGTTGTAGTAGGTTTGTTTAGCAGTGTGGAGGCGGTTGTTGTATTTGAGAAGGGCAGATTTTTAGAGGGTAAAATCTTGCAGGGATTTTGATTTACTCCACGCTTGCTCAAAAGCACGGCTACGTCTCTTGCAACAGGAAAGATGACAGCGTGTTGTTGAAGATGGAAGTGGTCATGTCTGGGCAGGACAGGGGTGCAATTTTATCGTAAAGGCCATTAGTAGCAGAATGAAGAAGGGAAGGGTTGAGGTGACGAAGGTTCCTGCGGGTAGCGGTTTGTAGGTTGGCAGTATGGGAGGTAGAAGACAGGGATAGTGTGAAACGGATAAGGTTGTGATCAGAGAGAGTAAAGGGGGTTTTAGAGAGGTTGCAGGGGGTGCAGAGATGGGAGACTACAAGGTTAAAAGAGGAGGTTAAGTTGAGTAGTTGAGAAGTGGTTGCAGTGTTAACATTGATTGGAAGGTAAAGTCTGCTAGAAGGATGGCAGGTACTTCAGAGGAGAGGAAGTCGGGTAGCCATGTGGAGAAGCCCTCCAGAAAGTGTGACACTGGTCCAGGAGGCTGATAAATGACTGCGACCCTCAGACAAACTGAGTAGACAAGACGAATGCAGTGCTCTTTGAAAGAACAGAGAGAAAGAGGGAGGAGTAGGAAGAACCTGGAAGGTGCATTGTGGGGAGAGGAGAAGTCAGATTCCGCCTCCTTTTCATCCACTGGGTCTGGGCGAATGAGTCCAGAGGAGGCCACTGTGGGAGTGGGCAGCAGGAGAGGTTGTGTCGGATTCCTGGAGGCAGGTTTTCGGTAATAGAACCCAATGGACCACCCTTTGATTATTTGCCCATTTGATTTGTATCCAAGGCTTTGAGGACTTGCTTCCAAGGAGGTGATGGAATAGGTAACCTGGGACACTTACTGGTGTGCGAGGGAGGTGTTATGTTCACATACATACTTTTGCCAGTTGAATGGGAAATGTGGCTATATTCCTGTGAAGCCAAATGACTACTCAGTTAGTGAACATTTACCCACCTCTGGACCACATTCCCCCCCTGTTTTCTAATAAGGGAGTTTTACCGGTATGACTTAACCAAGGATGTGTCTTTCACTTACCGTGTACCTTGGAGTATCTTGGAGGAACTCCTTGATAAGGACATCATTATCGGATAGGAGTCATGGTCGGACTGATGCCTACATGCATAAGAACTTACTCATGTTTACTTAGATCCATCCATTACCTTTTGCCTGGGATCACCAACCCTTACCCCATTCATATATGTACATATACAGTATCTCACAAAAGTGAGTACACCCCTCACATTTTTGTAAATATTTTATTATAGCTTTTCATGTGACAACACTGAAGAAATTGTCTTTGTACGACTCACCTGGTTGCCGCCACACACGCTTGACACCATCTAAACCAAATAAGTTCATCTTGGTCTCATCAGACCACAGGACATAGTTCCAGTAATCCATGTCCTTAGTTCCCTTTATTCAGCAAACTGTTTGCAGGCTTTCTTGTGCGTCATCTTTAGAAGGGATGACAGCCATGCAGACCAATTGATGCAGGGTACGGCGTATGGTCCGAGCACTAACAGGCTGACCCCTACCCCTTCAACCTCTGCAGCAATGCTGGCAGCACTCATATGTCTATTTCCCAAAGACAACCTCTGGATATGACGCTGAGCACGAGCACTCAACTTCTTTGGTTGACCATGGCGAGGCCTGTTCTGAGTGGAACCTGTCCTGTTTAACTGCTGTATGGTCTTGGCCACTGTGCTGCAGCTCGGTTTCAGGGTCTTGGCAATCTTCTTATAGTCTAGGCCATCTTTATGTAGAGCAACAATTCTTTTTTTCAGATCCTCAGAGTTTTTTGCCATGAGGTGCCATGTTGAACTTCCAGTGAATGTGAGAGCGATACCAAATGTAACACACCTGCTACTCATTCATACCTGAGACCTTGTAACACTAACGAGTCACATGACATCGGGGAGGAAAAATGGCTAATTGGGCCCAATTTGGGACATTTTCACTTAGGGGTGTACTCACTTTTGTTGCCAGCGGTTTAGACATTAATGGCTGTGTGTTGAGTTATTTTGAGGGGACAGCAAATTTACACTGTTATACAAGCTGTACACTCACTATTTTACATTGTAGCAAAGTGTAATTTCTTCAGTGTTGTCACATGAAAAGGTATAATAAAATATTCACAAAAATGTGAGGGGTGTACTCACTTTTTTGAGAAACTGTATATATGGTAAGCTATTTTTTCATATAAATTGAAGGGAACTATATGATGTATGTTTACTGTGAGAGAGAGGTGGATACATGTTTTTAGGGGTGTATGGTGTGGTTTGGTACCATTTTAATTACACAACTTTGCATGTTTCTACTTCTTTGAGTAATTAATAAAATGGAAATTGAATATAGTCCAGTAAGTTGCAGTACATATTCTGTCTCTTCCTTTGGTAGTTGAGTTAAATCAGGTAATTACCCCTGACCGTACTGCGCTGACGGATGTGATTATCAGTTTTAAAATTAGATGACAGTTGTAAACTCCTAACAAAGGGTTTAATATCTCATAACTGGTACATTGTATACTTATAAAAACTGTCCCTCAGTTTGTCACCTAATTGCGAATTGCAAGATATTCTAAACAATTTCAACAGCCTCAGTTAAACTCTATCCAGGCCACGCCCCCTTACATGTTTAGCCCCACCCACGTGCATGGAGGACCTCCATGACTAAGCCCTGTGGGTGGGGTGAATCAAGTCGGGGACGTGGCCTGGATAGAGTTAGGCTGCTATCACCTATGGTTGTATGGTGTGCGGTGGCTGAGATTTTTTTCTCCTTGTTCTGTGGATTACATGGAGTCAGGGTGGACTCCTAGCCTGTCCTGCACCCTCAGTGAAATACAACAAATGGTAGACATAAATGCCAAGCGGAGACCCTAAAGTCAGCTTAGGTTCACAGTGGCTATTATTGTTATTATTAAACAGGATTGATATAGAGCCAACAATTTGTGCAGCATTTAACAATATAAAGGGAGACTGTTACAGTACAAATTAAGCCAAGGATGTGAATAAGAACACAAACATATAGTGTGGGGGGCTCTCAAATTTGACTGCAAAACTTGAAACGCACGTTAAGTTTAATTTTGTTCTCCGTTTGGTCATCTCCGTTAAGTCACTTGCCACCTTTCCATTTTGTCCAATCAGAAAACATCTTGTATCCATGAGCAAGGGCTCCTCCCACGCTTACGCACCTCAGTGAAAGTCTCTGCCTAAATATGGTGCTGCTGGCGCAGTTCAAATACCACTTCACCCTCTATTCCATTAGTTGCGAGATGACAGCAAATCCCGGACTGCGAGCCCCCATGTGTAACGGCCATAACCCCTAGGGGCCGCCTTGACTTTTCTGGGCTTACCAGTTACCTCCTCGTAGCTCGTCGGTTGTTGTCTAGGGGTTCCCAGGGTTAGTACCCAGTAACTTCAGAGCTGACACACAAAAGTCCTTTCTAGGATTTTTATTTTGCAGGGATAACATCCAACAGTAACACAGTCTCAGATGGGAATAGAGGGCATGGGTGATAAAACTCAGGCACTTTGAGGCACTTTGAACTGCTGACATCCACTGAATGTCTCTAGTTAGCCCAGAGAGTAGACACTCGCAGCTGGGCGCTTCACTGCTGGATAAACCTCTAGCCAGAGATCTAGCAGCCAACATGTGATCCGAAAACTCTACAAAGTCTCTGCCACAGACTAGGTTGTAACTGAAGATAAGTAGGAACCTTTCTCACAGTACCTGGATCTCTCAGCCTTCTTGGCGATACTGCGGGAAGTGTGGATTCTCTAGTGTCCATACAACTCAGCTCCCAGGCTCTTACTGAGCAGCCAGCTTGTTGGCCCTCCTCCGAAGAGTCCTCCCCTGGTCACTGGTACGAGTTGCCGTGTCCCTCCAATACCGAAAGCACACTGGGACGCCTTAAAATCCTCCTTCAGTTACTGGGCCTTGAACTAGCCAGTTCCGAGGCTTGGGAATGGACGGATCCCCACCCCAGACCATGAGGGCCTCTGGGGCTGGTCAGAGTTACCACGCTTGCGGGGACAGCAGATACTCCTGGGCCCGGGACCCCTCACAGGGCTGCCCCGGACCGGAACCAGGAATCAAAGCAGCAGCCGAACCCTGAACACGTGACTTCAGCACCTTAAATACCCCTTCCCAGACTACACTGCGGGGCCAGATGCGCCCACTGATTGGCTGCGGGGAAAGATTGGTATCTAAAACGTCAAACCAGGCCTGGTTCTCAGCCCCGTCACAGGTACCTCACTGCACCTATGACCAGGCGGAACTTCAGTACAGCCCAGTCAGACTGATGCCAAAGCAAATTTACATTTATAGCGCACACTTTAATAAAGTGTGGGCACTACACACATACATACATATATATATATATATATATATATATATATATATATATATATATATATATAAGTCTTTTCATGTATGTATTCTTTACTCTGTGGCACTGATCATTCTCCATGGTCGCACTGAGTAAAAACATAGCCACCCTCTCTTTTTCACTCCCAAGATAGACCATGGACTTTGGGATTTGTAGTGAGAATAGAGCAGTGCATATGACCGCACTATCGTATACCGCTTGGCTTGTTCCAAACAAACAAAAGTGAGGAGTAAAGCGAGAGGTTCAAGAGCTCATGGGATATGATACAATGAGGTTACAGTACATGTAATGAAAAATTGATTACAGGCCTTTAAAGGATAATTTCACGTTTTAACAAAAAATAATAAATGCACAGCTTTTTGCAGGGAAAAAAAAAAGTGAATTTATTATTTTTTACTTGGCACATGGAAAGCATTGCACCCACGATTAGCAGTTTGCGGGTGCCATGCAGCACTCCTGCAGACTTGTAAGTGTATCTGTCTGCTCATATCTCTTACGGCCAGGCTGATACACACTAATAGGAAGAATGAAGTAGCTAGAGCGCTGAACAGCATCGTGGTAGTTCATTGACACTACAAGCTGACAGCCGCATAGGCTGTTGGGACTTGTAGTTTCCTATTCACAGAGGACTGTGAATGAAAGATATGGCAGGGTGGGTGGAGCCCTGCACGGCCACGTGTTTTTCAAACAGTGACCACAGGTGACCGGAGAAGATGCCCGCCCGCTGTCACTGGGGAGGGTCGTACAGCGGCTGCAGCTTATGAAACATATTACACGCTCCGTTCTAAATACAGGTGGAACATGTAACATGTTCCAAAAGGGGAACTTCTCCTTTAAATAGTGGATGTATATGGATTATTTTTGAAAAATATGGATATTGTTTGGTGTCATTTTAATCCTCAATGGGCAAGCAGGATGTGCTTTATTACACAGTAAAATGTAAAAAAAAAAAAAAAAAAAAAAAATCTTAATGGTGACTTTAACTACTTCCCACCCGGCCACTGTATATATACGGCCGGGTGCGAGCCGTCTACTTCTGATCGGACGTTCCGGAACGTCCTTCAGAAGTAGTGGGATCGCCCGCGCAGCGGCGCGATCCCGATGCGCTCGTGTCATCGCTCGTTCCATCGGCAAGAGGGCTCGGTGATTGGCCCTCCTGATCACATGACGGCCGTGTCCAATCACAGCCGTCATGTGATGTAAGCAAACAGCCGATTGCTAGGCAATCGGCTCTCCTCTCCTCACACGGAAGTCGTCGTGAGGAGAGGAGAGCGGATCGCTGCAGCCAGCTGATGATCAGTGAGTATTAGCTGTTTTTTTTTACAGCTTTATAGTCACTGATCACCAGTCTAGTGTCACCAACACAGTAAACGCACATGTCCCCACACATGTCCCCAAAACACACATGTCCCCAAATAAAAAAAAACACATGTCCCCCACATATGTCCCAGTAAAATCACATGTGCCAATGATTATCTGCACACATATGTCCGTGATCACCTGCACACATCTGTACATGATTATTTGCGTACATATGTCCGTGATCACGCGAACCAATTATTATACACTTAACGGAATTTTTTTTACTAAAAACATGTAGCAGAATACATTTTGGCTTAAATTTATGACAAAATTTGATTTTATTGGATTTTTTTTTTTTTTTAAAAAGAAAGGAGAAAATATAGTTTTTTTTTTCAAAATTTCCGCTATTTTTTCGCTTATATCGCAAAAAATAAAAAACGGAGTTGTGAATAAATAAAGCTCTATTTGTGCAAACAAAATGATAAAAAATTAATTTGGGTACAGCATTGCATGACCGCGCAATTGTCATTGAAAGAAAGAGGGCGCTGAAAGATGAAAATTGGGCTGGGAAGGAAGGGGGCGAAAGTGCCCGGTATTGTAGTGGTTAAATACACTGTTGATGTATTAAATGTGAAAATAACAGCACAATTACATGCAATTTCATATTAACCCATCACTTCTCAGTACAGGAGAGATAGGAAGTGTCCAGGTCTTTGATACAGACTGCTGTTATACTGATTAATATCACAAGACAAAAACCTTCCCCTTTATAAGTTCTCTGGCATCCTGAAGGTTCACCCGGAGGATCAAAAGAGAGACGTCATGGGGCATCAAGCAATCCAGAACTGTAGCAGTTTTCAAAAAAAATTTCGGAAAAGCGTAAATGTTTACTTTTACATTTTTCTGAGCCTTTCCTTAGACAGAAAAAACCCTTTCCACTTTAATAGTTTGCCCCGGCGAATCCTTCAAAAGTTTGTGAGGTCAAAGGAAAAAGTCTTTATAAATCAATCTTTCTTTTCTTCGCTGTATTTGATCATGTCACTTGGAATGGAGCAGAACGGGGCCTGATGAAATTGGAAAAGCATGTGTAGATAGAAATCACTCTCAGATGAATTCAGACACTTCCTGCCACTCTGCAGATGCCACAGTGCTGGAAGCCACCCTCCCAGGAGAGATGATTCACCTGGAAGGAGGGCCAGGCTCTGCCAGATGTGTAGGAAGCTGCCTGGGACCCACACGCTAACACTGTCTCAATTGTATGAAGCATATGCTTTAAGTCAAGGGTGAAAAATGCAGGCACCAGCACATGCCAAAACGCTTTCAAGCATGGCCCACCAGTCAGCCTCAAGCTTAAAGCGCTGATCCATCGAGTCAGCAGATGTGTGTCACTGCCGTACAAGTTGTGGCTGGTTAGAAGTATAAAGGAGTTAAGTGACCTAATCCAGACATTCAAACTTCACGGATAAACCCAAAGCACTGTCACTTTTCAAGCTCTGAGCAACAGACATTCCTCTGATATCAGGAAAAAAAAAAACTCTGCTTTATAAAGATTACAACATAGATTATACGTATAGATTTACACACGTACCTACTCCTTGTCAGCCAGAGTCTTCCTATATTCAACCCGTTGAGTATACAGCACAGGAAAACGTGAGCATACTAAGGATAACAAAAAAAAAAAAAAAACACAACAAATTTTAAATAAGAATATTATAAAGGTACATATTTGGATACACATTATTATTATTATTATACAGAATTGATATAGCTCCAGTAGTTTGCACAGTACTTTGCAATATAAAGGGAGACAATACAGCAACAATACAATTCAATACAATAGGGTTAGGAGGGCCCTGCTCCTGCGAGCTTACATTCAACTAGGGAGGGGTTGGTGGAGCAAAAGGTAGCAACTGCGAGGAATGAACTGATGGGAGAAATAGAAGATTTGGTTATTAGCTGAAGGCAGGATAGGCAGGATAGGCTTTCCTGAAGAGATGAGTTTTCAGGGATCGCCTAAGGGCCCTTTCACATGGGCTGTCCAATCAGGTCTATCTGTCAGTTTTTTAGGTGGACCTGATTGGACCCACCAGTCTCCTCTATGGAGCAGCAAATGTCAGCAGACACATGTCCACTAACGCCAGCCGCTAGAGCTGCACGATTCTGGCCAAAATGGGAATCACAATTTTTTTGCTTAGAATAAAAAGATCACGATTTTCGCAACGTAAAATCTTTCACATTATAAAAAAAAAAATAGGATAACTTTACTGCTTAGTTCGTTTTTTTTTTTTTTGTTAATTCATTAAAGTAATTTTTTCCCAAAAAAAAAAATGCATTTGAAAGACCGCTGTGCAAATAGTACAACATAAAATATTGCAACAACCACTATTTTATCCTCTAGGCCAGGTTTGCAAGATAACTGAAATGCATCACAGGTGATATCATTTGCTGCTCAGTGATTGCAGTATTCTAGACTGCATTTTCCTCAAGGTAACACATAAAACCTGGCCTGTTAGTGGGCCCTGAGGACAGGGTTGATGACCACTGCTCTAGGGTGTCTACTAAAATATATTTTATATATTTGGGGGTTCTAAGTAATTTTCTAGCAAAAAAAATTATTTTAACTTGAAACCAACAAATGTCAGAAAAAGTTTTAGTGTTTAAGTTTAAGTGGTCACTTTTTTCGCTTACACAAAGTCTATTCCATTGACAAATTGTTACAATGTTTATACTTATGTTCATCTGATAAGAATGTTTTGATTCTTGGCAGACTGCCCGGTTTTCCTCTTCCTTTCTTTTGAAGGCTGTGCCTTCAGAAGAGCAGAATTTTTTTGCATAGAAAGAATCGTGAAACACTTTAGTCAAGACCACGATAATGATTCTTGACGATTAATTGTGCAGCTCTACCAGCCGCCATACGATCCTGTTGGCCAAAAACAGGCGGATGGTGATCCTATTTTCCATCTGTCCAGCAGATCGGGTGGTCTGGTTCGATTTCTCCATACAGAAGAGGGGGACTATGTCCATGTCCAATCTGCACAGCGGAATGGACACAGACCTGTCATCTGCCTGCTCAGCTGGGATCAGCAGTGCACGTCAATCAGAAGTGCCCGTGTGAAAGGGGCCTAAAAGTGGACAGAGTAGGAGATAGCTGGACAGATTAGGGTAGTGAGTTCCAGAGGATGGGAGAGGCTCTGGGGATGTTCTGGAGATGCTCATAGGATTAGGAGGAGGAGACAATGGCACTAGAGAGCAGGAAGTCCTGGGAGAAGCAGGGAGGATGGTTTTGGTGATATTTGGAGACAAGATTGGTGATGTAGCTCGGGGCAGAGTTGTAAATGACTTTATACAGCATTTAAAGTGATAAAAAAATGTGGGATCGACTCAACAGATTGGAGCTGGTAATACATGTAAACATATCTCTGGATCGGCCCAGCAGAACATTAGAGAAATCCATAAATTCCCCCAGCCATGCTAAACAGTGTGGATAATTATTATAATATTATACAGGATTTATACAGCACCAACAGTTTGTGCAGAACTTTACAGAGACAGTACAGTTACAATACAATATAATACAAGAGGATAAAGAGGGTTCTGCTCATAAGAGCTTACAGTCTAATGGAGTGGGGCATGTTTATAACTGTGGATGTGAGCTGATGGAAGAGAAAAAAGTTCAGTCGTTAGGTGAAGCCAGAGTAGGAGATTGCCAGACAGATTTAGATAGAGAGTTTCAGAGGATGGGAGAGACTCTGGAGAAGTCCAGGAAACAAGCATGGGAGGAAGAGACAAAAGAGCTAGAGTGCAGGAGGTCTTGGGAGGAGCTGGGAGATGGTAATATTTGGAGACAAGATTGGTGATGCAGCTCAGAGTATAGTTATGGATGGCTTTGAATGTTATTGGCAGAGAGGATTGGCAGACACTAAGCGGTTGGGATGAAGAATCTCCCACTGACGGCTGTTGTATTCTAACAGCAGGTGCCCATGGGTGTCAGAATACCTGGACAGTGGCTGCCACCAATTGGCTGTTATCACTATTCAATTGACTTTTTCCTTCTGGCTCTTTTGTTGAACCAGGTGGTGTTGCAGGGCCACCCAAGACTCGCATTTCTGCTAATTCAAAGGAATCGGCCACAATTTGTATGTCCAGTTTAAGAAAGGAAAGCTCTTGAAAACATGTTTAGTTTCTTTATCACACATGATGCAGTACTAAGTACTGCAAACCAATAAAAACACCACTCCTATCTCTTATCTTCTTGTAACTGAAATGGCCTTAGGCTATGTTTAGCGGTGTGGCTGTTATTACCACTCCATAAAGGAATCTTCAGTTGATCGCTTTTCAAAAGGGGTTTGACAGGTGGTGAGCCTGTCATTTTTACCATGTAAATGCCACACCACCGTGCCACAATGGATAGTGTTTAGCTGTGGTCTGCCAAACATGATAAGGTGGTAATTTGTGCTGTGGCATGTGTGCACCCCCATCTGGTTGCCTTTCTCGCTTAACCACTTGCCTACTGGGAACTTTTACCCTCTTCCTGCCCAGGCCAATTTTCAGCTTTCACTGCTGTCACACTTTGAATGACAATTGCGCGGTCATGCAACACTGTACCCAAACACAATTTTTATAATTTCTTTCACACAAATAGAGCTCTCTTTTGGTGGCACTTCCCTACCCGCCCATAGTCATATGACGCCCCAGATGGGATCTCCCATCCTGGGCAGGCATCATAGGATGTCCTCAGCTTTCCAGCAGTATAGGGGGCACGCGCCAGCCGCGTCACTGAGCCAATGTGCGTGCCCGGTGGCCACAATGCTTGCCGGGCACCCGCGATCGCTCGTGACAGAGCCGGAACCTGATTGTAAACACACAAATCCATGTCCTGTCAGGGGAGAGGAGACCCATTGTGTGTTCCTAGTATATAGGAACAACGATCGGTCTCCTCCCCTAGTCAGTCCCATCCCCCGCCCCACAGTTAGAATCACTCCATAGGTAACACATTTAAACCCTTGATCGCCCCCTAGTGTTAACTTCCTCCCTGCCAGTGACATTTATACAGTAATCAATGCATTTGTATAGAACTAATCGCTGTATAAATGCTAATGGTCCCAAAATAGTGTCCAATCTGTCCGTCGCAATCACGATAAAAATTGCAGATCGCTGCCATTACTAGTAAAAAAAATAAAATAAAAATGCCATAAATTAAAAACCTATTTTGTAGGCGCTATAACTTTTGCGCAAACAATAAATATACGCTTATTGCAATTATTTTGACCAAAAATATGTAGAAGAATACATAATCGGCCTAAACTGAGGAAAAAAATTATTTTAGTTTTTTTTTTTTAATTGGGATATTTATTATAGCAAAATTGTCGGTTTTGTTTATAACGCAAAAAATAAAAACCACAGAGGGGATCAAATACCACCAAAAGAAAGCTCTATTTGTGGGGGAAAAAAATAACCCAAATTTGTACCCAAATTTTATTTGGGTACAGCGTTGCATGACATCGCAATTGTCACCCCACTTTAAGAAAGTTTTACCTCACGGCAGGTGGTGCTTGTAAACCGCCGTTGCTTTAACATCCGTAGCAAGTGCTATGAGAGTGTGGGCGCAGAACTTGGAGTATGCGATCAAAAACCAGCTGCCAAAAGAAAAAAAATCCTCAAGGCTCTTGATCAGATAAAACTCTCGGCGGACTTCACAAGGTGAGGCAGCTAGAGACATCATTCGATGGTCCTCCAGAGCCACGCTCAGCTCAGTCACAGCCAAAAGATCGATGTGGCTAAAACCCTGGGCGGCTGACCCATTCTCAAAGCAGAATTGCTGTAAACTGCCTTTTGATGGGAAGGCGCCGTTTGGCCAAAAAACTGGTGACTGCCATCTCCAGGCTTACAGGAGGAAAATCAGGTCTTCTGCCCCAAGATTGAAGGTCCAAATGACAGAGGGGGAAACCATCCAGAGGAGCGCTAAGCAGGTACTGGGATTTCGGAAGCTTTCGCCCATCCAAGGACTTCAGAAAGCGTCGGGGGGGTACACAGTCAACCTTCGTAAAATCGCAGAGAGCTAAGACCCCTGTGGCTCCCCAGGATACCCAAATGCCCTTTTAACGCCAGGCCCGTCCAGGAGGCAGTTGGAGCCAGGTGGCTCAAAGTCCACTGCCAAAAACAGCGGATTCAGTCCACAGTGGCGTAAGGCCATTATTGGCTGTTCAAACAGCAGCCTCCAGAACTACCTCAAGAGGCTGAATCAATTTATCCGAATAGACTCAAGATGGAGTCTCTCCATACCATAATCCAGGTTATTCAACCAGGAGACTGGAGGATTTCAGTGGACTTGCAATATGCCTATCAGCATGCCCCAATCTTCAGTCATACCAGCAGTTCTCCAGATTTGCGTTGACGGACAGGCATTACCACAGAGCCAGCTGTAGCCTACACAGAATATGGTCTACCTAGGGGCCCAATTCAATACTCAGGCAGCCACAGATCCTTTGCGACCCCAGAAACTCCCCAAAATCAGGAAGAAGTTCCAACAGGCATTGGCTGCCCCACTGATGTCAGCATCCCAGTGCATGAGTTCTCTCGAGACGATAGCTTCATGTATTCCGATGATCCCCTGGGCTCACTGGAAACTCAGAGTTTTCCAACAAGGCTTCCTGATGCAGTGGAAGTGTTCGTCTAGCCCAGCCAATCTGGAGCCTCCAGCTGGTGATCCTGAGTCTCTGGTGGTAGACGATACAAACGCCAAATGGCATAGTCCATTAGGGCCGCAGCCATGGATCATTGTTACCACAGAAGCCAGTGCAGCAGGGTGGGGCGTCACCTGCGAACAACTCAAGATCCAGGGCAGAGGGGAATTTCCCACTCAGGGCCCGTTCATTATGGGATATGACCTTTAAAAACGGCTTTCCTATTAGCCATGACTTCAGGGGGAAGAGTGTCAGAACTCCAAGAATTGGGGGCAGCAGAACCTTATTCCATATTCTTCCCAGACAGGGTGGTGCTGAGACCATTGGATCATTTTGTCCCAAAAGTGGCATTGATATTTTATCTCTCCAGTGAATTGGTGCTTCCAGCCTTCCCAGCAGAATCAGATGCTGATCTGCACGAGTTGGACATTCCAAAAGTCCTGAAAGCCTATCTCCAGGCTACTTCTACATTCAGACGTTCTGACAGACTTTTTCATCACCATGAAAATTTTAAAAAGGCCTCGGCCAGAACCATCTCGGCCTGGATAGTAAAAAATATTCACCAGGCATATAGAGCCAGGAAGATTCCTCCAGAGGTGGCTAGAGCTCAACCAGGGAGATGTCGTCTTCTTGGGCGGCACGAGCAGGATTGTCTCTGGAGACAGTCTAAAAGAGGCTAGCTGGTCATCACATACGTCATACGTTCTTAAAACACTACAGGGTGGATCCAGCAGCTCTTACTGCAGTAGAGTTTGGGAGGAAAACCATCCAAGCTTTTATGTCTATTGTTAAATACTAAGTTTTTGTAGCATTAAACCCTCCCTCTCAAGAGCTCATTTTGTATCATATGTATGCTTCCATGTCTGGCGTCAGGAAAATTGTATCAAATACCGTAATTTTCCTTTCCTGGAAAATTGTATCAAATACGTATCATATGTATGCTTCCATGTTTGGCGTCAGGAAAATTGTATCAAAAGCTTACCGTAATTTTCCTTTCCTGACGCCAACCAGGCACGGCGTAACATGGGGGGTGCCCTGGGGAAACGGGGGGCCGTGCGGCCCCCCCCCACCCCAAAGCACCTTGTCCCCATGTTGATGAGGACAAGGGCCTCTTCCCGACAACCCTGGCATTGGTTGTCGGGGTCTGCGGGCGGGGGCTTATCGGAATCTGGGAGCCCCCTTTTATAAGGGAGCCCCCAGATCCCGGCCCCCCACCCTGTGAATGAGTATGGGGTGCCCCTACCCATTCACCTAAGGTGTAAAAAATAAAAAAAACACACTTTTAAAAAATTTTTATTGCACTGCTCCGGGGGTCTTCTTCCGTCTTGGGGGTCTTCTCGCCGGACTCCTCCGCCATTTACCAAGCTCTTTTACCGAGCGGAGAAGTCCGGCTACCTTCTTCGTCCGCGCCGTCGTCTGGGGGTCTCGATCCGCCTTCGGGGGTCTTCCGGGGTCTTCCGGGGTCTCTTCTGTTCTTGCCGCTGTCGACGCTTTCTGCGCCGCCTTCTTCTTCCGCCTTCTTCTTGTTCTTCTTCTTCCGATGTTGACGCGACGCTCGCTCTGGCCGGAATGCCAGAGCCGCGCTGTGCTGGGACTTATATAGGGACAAGGGGACAGGGTCACATGTCACATGGTGACCCCGCCCCCCTTGTGATGTCACAGTCCCGGATGCTGGGACTGTGACATCACAAGGGGGCGGGGTCACCATGTGACATGAGCATGTGACCCTATATAAGTCCCAGCACAGCGCGGCTCTGGCATTCCGGCCAGAGCGAGCGTCGCGTCAACATCGGAAGACCCCCGAAGGCGGATCGAGACCCCCAGACGACGGCGGCGACGACGAAGAAGGTAGCCGGACTTCTCCGCTCGGTAAAAGAGCTTGGTAAATGGCGGAGTCGTCCGGCGAGAACACCCCCAAGACGGAAGAAGACCCCCGGAGCAGTGCAATAAAATATTTTTTCAAAAGTGTGTTTTTTTTACTTTACATTTTACACCTTAGATGATTGGGTACATCGTACCCCATACTCATTCACATAGGATCTGGGGGCCCCCTTATAAAAGGGGGCTCCCAGATTCCGATAAGCCCCCGCCCGCAGACCAGGGTTGTCGGGAAGAGGCCCTTGTCCTCATCAATATGGGGACAAGGTGCTTTGGGGTGGCCGCATGGCCCCCCTTTCCCCAGGGCACCCCCCATGTTGAGGGCACGCGGCCCGGTACAGCTCAGGAGGGGGGGGGGGGCGCTCGTTCGTCCCCACCCCTTTCCTGGCCGGCCGGGCTGCGTGCTCGGATAAGGGTCTGAGATGGATTTGGGGGGGACCCCCACGCCGTTTTTCGGCGTGGGGATTCCCTTTAAATCCATGCCAGGTGACGGAGCTAGCGCGCCGGCATTTACTGCCTACGCTAGCTACGTACCTGCTCCGTACTGCTCCGTGTGGGCAAGTCCGTTCATTTTCAAAAGTCCCGCGGACTTTGTCCAGCAGACTGTCCGCCGGAGAAGTCCGGGCGTGTGTGGGCAAGTCCACACGCTCGGAAAGTCCGGCGAAGCCAGCTGGACTAGGTCCGCCGGGAAAAGTCTGCACGTGTGTACGCGGCATAAGTCAGACTTTTATAGAGCTAATAGAGGGTGGATATAGGGGCGGAGCTATATCATATGATATGTATGCTGCCATGTATTGGCGCCAGGAAAGGAAAATTGCGGTAAGTATTTGATACAATTTTTTTAGTTTTGAGTAGAGTGGGATTAAAGAGGAAGTAAAAACTCTAATGAGTTTACTTCCTCTTTGTTTCCCTGTAAAGGTAAAGCATAATGGACTACTATGCATCGCATATTAGAAGTCCAGTATGTGTCACTTACCTGACACAGGAGCCAGTGATGTCACCGCTGTCCCCTTGTGTACAGAGCCTCCATCTTCTTGGTGGGTCTCGCGGCTCCGGCGCTGTCATTCGACGGCACCGCAATGACGTCACTCCCGTGCATGCGCACGGGAGTCGCCACACGCGGCATAGCGCCTTTCAGAGTGGCGCACTCAGTGCCGTAGACAGCGGTGCCTGTCTTTTGGCAAATATTTTCTAAACCGTGTAGGTTTAGGAGATATTTCTTGGACCTACAGGTAAGCCTTAATCTAGGCTTACCTGTAGGTCAAAGTGGTTTGTAAGGGTTTACAACCACTTTAAAACGCTTATCAGTTTGTATTGCTGTCTGTGCCCCCATTTGGGAGTTTCATCCTCTTTATTTGTCCTGTTTCATCATTGAAAGTGAAAGTAAAAGAAAATCCCAGATTTTGAGTTGTTCCCCGAAAAGTAATAGGGGGAAATCTTCCAATGGCGACACTAGTTCTGGCAACATGGTGACCCATAAGAAATTCCTTTAATTTTCAGGGATTTCCCTTCACTTCCTGTTTGGCTTTAGGAATTGAAGGTAAATCTCTGCAATGGAACATAGATGGTGAGAAAAAATCTGATAGGGGTTATAACAATCCCTTGCTCTATCCAAAATGAAAAAAAAAAAAAGTTTTGTCTACTTTAAGGCTTTTGAACCACTTTAATCTCTTTTCTGATTTCTGAATGATTGTAACAGGCTATTGTACTTTGTACACCTCTGCTGAACAAGGACAATTATGGCAATGCCCACACTCATTGTCAGTTGTATAGTAAAATGTGTGCAAGAATCCTGTAACCACTTTTTATTTAATGATACGATAAATAAAATTAATTAATTTCAACAACCTAGTACACTAAACAATCTTTAAAAAAATGTTTATATGCACTCAGAACAAAAAGAGGACCTGAACTTAAAAAGTAAAGATTTGCTACCTTATGAGGAACATCAGCACTGTCACCAGTCATAGTACGCCCTGTATTTTTATCAGTGAATACAAGGCATTCTCTGACTGGACAAGGTGGAGAGGAAGGATGGTGAGGAAACAATCGCCACCCAGCCCAACCAAAAAATGCATTGTATTCAATA
Source organism: Lithobates sylvaticus (assembly GCA_028564925.1). Classification (NCBI taxonomy): domain Eukaryota; kingdom Metazoa; phylum Chordata; class Amphibia; order Anura; family Ranidae; genus Lithobates; species Lithobates sylvaticus. Next base: position 545,498,977 of record CM053029.1, read on the forward strand.
TAAAAAAACAAGGGGTTTGGTAAATGGTCGCAGTGCCCAATAAGTGACCCCCTGTGGTCAGAATGCAGTGGGGGCAGCTGCTCAGTACAGCACCCAGAAGATAACAGTGATCATTGTAGTAGCACTGTCAAGTACAGGGATTGTCAGCTTCAGGTATGAAATATGCACACTTACAGTGGTCCAGCTTGGACCAACATAACTACAGTATGCAAGGCTGGGACAAGGGGTGGGCCGGAGGGCACTGTGGTTTCATGTGAGGTGGGGGGGGGAGCTGCATGAAGATTTGGGGGGAGGGAATTTGTATTGGGAGGGAGTATTTTGCGGGAAGCAGGAGATAAGAATTGTTGATGGAGCGGAAATTGGGGGGGGGGTGTTGGGGTGGTTATTTAGAGGGTTTGGTGTTGGGAAGGGGGGAGAGGATTTGTGCTAGAAGAAGGGAAATTGGTGAGTATGTGCTAGATGAGGTGATATGGTAGGCGTGGGGGGGGGGGGGGGGCGGTCTGTGCTAATAGGGAATGATTGAGGGGTATTTTCGCTAGGAGGAGAAATGGGGGGGGGGGGGGATTTGTGCTAGGGGGCATTTGGGGGATGGCAGAAGGGATTTCAGCAGGGAGGCAGATTTTTACAGGGAGGAGGGGGATTTATGCTTAGGGGGTAAGCATGCAGATTAGTGCTCAATTTTTTGAGGGGGGGGGGGATTTATGCTAACACAATGCTCATACATCTTGGTGGGCGGGGGGCGCAGTTTGGCATGTTAGCCCTGGGCTCTAGATGACCTTGTCCCGGCACTGACAGTATGAAATAAAGACCACATCTGGGAGTTCAGCTTTAACCACTTCAGCCCCGGAAGAAATTTACCCCCTTCCTGACCAGAGCACTTTTTTGCGATTCGGCACTGCGTGGCTTTAACTGACAATTGCGCGGTCGTGCGACGTGGCTTCCAAACAAAATTGACTTTTTTTTTACCACAAACAGAGCTTTCTTTAGGTGGTATTTGATCACCTTTGCGGTTTTTATTTTTTGCGCCATAAACAAAAATAGAGCGACAATTTTGAAAAAAACGCATTATTTTTTGCTATAATAAATATCCCCCAAAAATATAAAAAAAAAAAAAAAAAAAAAAATTCCACAGTTTAGGTCGATACGTATTTTTCTACATATTTTTGGTAAACAAATTGATTGGTTTGCGCAAAAGTTATAGCGTTTACAAAATAGGGGATAATTTTATGGCATTTTTATTAATACTTTTTTTTTTTTTAAATGGCGGCGATCAGCGATTTTTATCATGCCTGCGACATTATGGCAGACACATCAGACATTTTTGACACAATTTTTGGGACCATTGTCATTTATACAGCAATTATTGCTATACAAATGCACTGATTCCTGTGTAAATGACACTGGCAGTGAAGGGGTTAACCACTAGGTGGCAGTGTAGGGGTTAAGTGTGTCCTAGGGGCGTGTTTCTAACTGTGGGCGGCGTGGCTGTGTGTGACACGTCACTGATCTCTGCTCCGATCACAGGGAGCAGAGATCAGTGACTGTCACTAGGCAGAATGGGGAGAGGCTTGTTTACATTAGCATCTCCCCGTTCTTCCTCCCCGTGAGGCGATCGCGGGTATCCCTGCGGCGACGTACAGGTACGTGACTCTGCCTGTACGAGCCCTTCTGCCGATGTGAGGTAGTCGGCAAGCGGTTAAGTAGTACTATGAAAGCTCTATTGTGCCTAAACACTCACAGTGGTTCCTGCTCCTTTAGCCTCATATCTGTATGTGTGCAGTATAAGATTGTTTAAAGGGGTAGTAAACCCCTGCTTTTTTTCCCTTTCTTTTTTTTTAAACCTGCATTGCATACTAGCACATAATATGAAACTTGCCTTAGAACGAAGCCCTCCAGCAGCAAGCTGTCACTGCAAAGCTGCTTCCATCTTCACCTGGTCTTCCTTCCGGGTTCGCGGAAGCTGCTGTTTACGGCACCAGGACTCTGAAGAAATGGTACGGGTGGTCATTCCTTCAGAGCGCATGCGCTGGTGACGTCACCGGCTGCATTTACAGTAAATATCAACTAAACGGCGCGCGTTTTAGTTTCGTTATAACGAAGGTACTCCTGATGTTACATATAAAGAAAGGTACCCCTGATGATACATATAATGAAACGATCGCAGGGACGATGCACACATGCTGCTGCACAGATGCTTTTTTGAATTTATGACTGTTTGAAGGATAGCACTGGCTATAGTGGAGAAATTTACAGCCAGCAGCATTTTTTGTTTTAAATGCAAGTGCACTGATTTTAAAATAAAACGGTTGAGACCGTATTACACTATAAGGGGTCTCCCTGTTTTTTACCCATTTTAACTCTGAGGATTCATCCGTCCATCCCATCTGAGACGGTGAGCTGGATCATATTGTCACCATAAGGGGAACACAGAGAGGCTGGCGAGGGAACATTTCCGGATTTCCATCTGATGATCAGAGATCCCAATAAGCACTGAATGATCTTCCTGAGTAAGGAAGATCGCTGGTGATCTGGTAAGCCCCCCAACTGATTTATGGTAAAGGTATCAAAAGGTGAATGTCTGAGCACTCTGCCGACAGGATCGATCTATCCAGTGTGGGACACTGGCATGCATGAATTGTTTGCACAGGAGCACTTTGTGATCAATTTATGAACTTTGCACTTTATGAATATAATATATTTTGTCATATATGGTGTTTTGCACATGGTAATTTTATTTAGCCCTGCACTTTTAGGAGATTTTTGATTGACCTGGTCCTGGTACTGCACAGCTGCTGTATTTACTTTTGATAACACACTAGTGCGGATTTTTCCTCTATATAGACAAGCCTTATTATAGGCTTACCTATAGGTAAAATTCATGCATGGGATTTTACTCCTACTTTAAAGTGGTTGTAAACCCATTCCAACCACTTTAACCTACAGGTAAGCCTAGATTAATGCCCCGTACACACATTCGGACTTTGTCCGCCGGACTAGTCCGGCGGATTGTCCGCCGGACCTAGTCCGGCGGGACTTCCCCACACACGCCCGGACTTCCGAGCGTGTGACTTGCCCACACACGCCCGGACTTCTCCGGCGGACAATCCGCTGGAAAAAGTCTGCGGGAATGAATGGACTTTCCGATGAGCGGCAAGTCCGTTCATTTCAAAAGTCCGGCGGACTAGCCTACTAACGGCGAGATTGTCCGCCGGACTGCCAAGTCCAGCGGACAATTTTAAAACAAAACTTAAAACCTAGTCCGTTGGACTTTTGGAGCCAAAAAGTCCGCCGGCGCCCACACACGAGGGGATTGTCCGGTGGACTTGAGTCCAGCGGACAATCCCGCGGGATAGTCCCTTCGTGTGTACGCGGCATAAGGCTTACCTGTAGGTGTAAGAAATTTCTCCCAAACCTAAAAGGTTTAGGAGATATTTTCAGAAATAGCAGCACCGATGTCTACGGAGCATGCGCCGTAGACATCGGGCGCAGGCGCACTGGGCGTGCCGTTTCTAGCGGTGATCATGCCGTTAGTGGCGGCACCAGTGCGCATGCGCGGGAGTGACGTCATCACTGCTCCGGCCAGTCACAGCGTCGGAGTAGCGATACCCGGAAGACACGCCGAGTCAACATGTCAGCAACAGAGGAGATGAACGAGGGTCGCTTCTGGGGCTTCGATCTCAGGTAAGTAATTCATAATGAGCTAGTATGCTATGCATACTAGCTCATTATGCCTTTGTCCTGCAGGGTGTTTTTTTTTGTTTGTTTTTTTGTTTTTTTTTAAAGAGAGGGTTTACTTCCTCTTTAAGACACTGCTGCCATTGACTGCTAGTCTCACAATATTTGGACTGAGATTTGGTAATGCCATTACAGGGCTGCTCATTGTTTTTCTTGCTGGAGAGAGAAGCTGTAACCTAATAACCTGCAATGGAAGAATCTCCCTGCCTCTTCTTCATTTATTCTATGGATCTGTGCCTCCTCCCGCTCTCCTGCTGCATTTTGATCAATACTTCATCAGCCATCAGATCACCAATCAAGTGGAGGCAACTCTGGTATGCGGAAGCATAGAACATATAGACACAGTATTAAACAAGACATAGTAAGGCAGTAACAGTGAAAAGATGTGCTGCAGGGAGACCACAGACAAAACTGATGAGTATTACTTTAGTCTTGGTCTGCGTGTTTTAGGTCCACAACAGGGGTGTCCCAGACATACTTGGACGGTATGAAAGTAACCCTGGTGACAACATAGCTACGCACATATTCATATCTGAAATCCACATGAAAGAAGTAAAAACAAGAGCGAGGAAAAGTCTGTCCCTGGCACAGTCATCTCTTGAGATATAACAATTTGAACTCCTCACCCTGACCATGGTTTTGTCATCGATACTGGTGGACAGCATCTGCTAGTCCAGATCAAAAAGCAGTATGTAGTCCAGATGTGTTAAGCTGTCATTTCAAGAATAAACACTTGTGATGGACAGCGTGTTAACAGCAGCTTGCTCTGCATTCTACATGCTGGTGGCTGCATGTCAGGCACACAGGGATCTGGTGTGAATACCTTAAACACAGCTTCATTCATCATTATTGCAGAAATGTTTTTGATCATCCTGCCCTTTAAGGTGACATCCACTATCCGGAATAGCTTTGCATGCTTGTAATTTCTATCCAACGACAAAGTCTTCCATTTTACCCTGATCAAATAACTTTCCTAGAAGAACTGATACAATGTGATACTGTGTGCAGTTTTTTTTTTTTTTTGCTACAACACATAGGGGGGAGACTTACTAAAACTGGAGAGTGCAAAATCTGGTGCAGCTCTGCATAGTAACCAATCAGCTTCCAGGTTTTATTGGCACTGCTTAACCACTACAATACAGGGCACTTTCGCCCCCTTCCATCCCAGACCAATTTTCAGCTTTGAGCGCTCTTGCTCTTTCAATGACAATTGCGCGGTCATGCAATGCTGTACCCAAATTAAATTTGTATCATTTTGTTCGCACAAATAGAGCTTTATTTTGGTGGTATTTATTCACGACTCCGTTTATTTTTTGCGATATAAGCGAAAAAATTGCGGAAATTTAAAAAAAAAAAACAATATTTTCTTCTTTCTTTTTTAAACGAAATCCAATAAAATCAAATTTTGTCATACATTTAAGCCAAAATGTATTCTGCTACATGTTTTTAGTAAAAAAAATTCCGTTAAGTGTATAATAATTGGTTCACGTGATCACGGACATACGTACGCAAATGATCATGTACAGATGTGTGATGGTGATCACGGACATATGTGTGCAGATAATCATTGGCACATGTTATTTTACTGGGACATATGTGGGGGACATGTGTTTTTATTATTGGGGACATGTGTTTTTATTTGGGGACATGTGTTTTTATTTGGGGGACATGTGTGTTTTGGGGGACATGTATGTTTTGGGGACATGTGTGTTTTACTGTGTTTTACAGGTGTTGGGGACACTAAACTGGTGATCAGTGAGTAAAAAAACAGCTAATACTCACTGATCACCAGCCGGCTGCAGCGATCAGCTCTCCTCTCCTCACCAACGACTTCCGTGTGAGGAGAGGAGAGCCAGTTGCCTAGCAACCAGCTGTTTGCTTACATCACATGACGGCTGTGATTGGACACGGCCGTTATGTGATCAGGAGGGCCAATCACAGAGCCCTCCTGCCGATCCGAGATGCGCCGTGTCCGGGTGACACGAGCGCATCGGGATCGCGCCGCTGCGAGGGCAAGCGCGCGCGATCCCCCTACTTCTGATGGACGTTCAGGAACGTCCGATCAGAAGTAGGCGGCTCCCACCCGGCCGTATATATACAGTGGCCGGGTGGGAGTAGTTAATTCAACAAGCTGAAGTTAAAAGCTGATTGGCTCCCATGCACAGCTGTACTGGGCTCTGAGTGCTCCAGTTTTAGTAAATCCCCCCCATAGTCAGGAAAAGAATAATGAACTACTTCTGTAATCCAGGAAATATAGTGCTGTAGTCAGAACGTACAATAGGGTGACCAGACATCCCCGGTTTCCGGGGACAGTCCCCGGATTGAGGACACTGTCCCTGAACCAAGTCTGTCCCCGGTTTTGTCCCCGGATTGTATTTCAACAGGGGCTGAGGCAATTTCAAAGACAGTCAGTGCAGAATAAAAAAAAAAAATCTGGGGTGTATTTTTTTCATTATCTGTGCCCTTTCTGATGATCATGTGCTGGTCGCAGCGGAGAGAATATTTCTTCAGTTTCGGGTGCATGCCCGTTCCGCTCCTGCTCGCATGTTCTTCTGCCTTGGCTCAAGTCCCAGCCAGCCACCTGCCCATCTCCTTGCATTCCCTGATGGAGTGATCTTCCTCCGCTCCCCACCCAGTAGTAGCCGGGGCCCGGAGAGTAAGACTTGACAGGCTGTGAGGCGGGCGGCGACGGGCAGAGAGTTGCTAATTGCTGCCATTACTAGTAAAAAAATATGTCCCCGGATTTCATTAAAAAAATCTGGTCACCTTAACGTACAAGGAAATTTAGGAAAAATACTGCGCCAAAACTTAGGCAGAAATATAGCTGCTAGCACAACAACCAGACTCAATTGTATACAAACATGAAATTATAAAAGTGCAGCGCTTGTGTAAAAAGAAAATTGCAAACGTGAGTAATGGGAAATGTGTCCCTAAAGTGCAACAATGGATAATATAAAGGGAATGAATGTTCCTGTTTTGCATAAAACCACATAGAGGATTCAAACTCTATGGGCGGAGATGCATGCCAGGTGTATTAAGAACAATCACTCATATCTCTTATGTGAAGTGAGAAAATTATGATAAGATGGCCCAACGATAAGGAGGGTCACGTTCTCATCAAGTGAGGAAAACAAGATAAAACACAATATAATAAAAGTATATGTAACCCTGTCTCCTAACACAGGTTTAGAGTGTGTTTGCACAGGCCCTGTAGGGGCAAACTGTGCAATTTCGTATCAAAAATAACAAATACGGTTGTGACAACATGTGCGACTTTTCATTATCTTAGAAAACGCATAAACAATATAATCGTTGCGTGCAAACACAGATTTGGAATGTGTACAACTTAACGTACAAGGATAGGGACAACAGCCTCTTGCCAGTCATTACTGCAATCAGTGGTGACCCGATTATTAGGGGCGTACGGCACCGCCCCCCCCCCCATCTATGCATCTGGCCCCCTAATCTACATGCAGGGTGCCGGACGCATGGATTCCAATGGGGGGGGGGGTGTGGGTTTTAAGCACATGATTAGAGCCAGAGGCTCCAATAGGCTTCTAAAAAGGGTGGGCTTGGGGCGCAGAGCACTGCGCTCCAAGCCCACCCAGTTGTGTGAAAGTAGAAAATGAATATTCCCTATTTTCACACTGATCCTCCTCCCGGGCCAATCAAGAAGCGGGTCCTGAGACCCGTCACCCGATTGTCTGAAAGGACAGGCAAGCCTATTGGATGCCTAGAATGTTGCTATACTTTCCAGATGCAGCGGGTGCACTGACTGGTCATTACAGGTCGTGTCTATACAGTATGTTCTCAATGTCATGTAGCTGACAGCTTTTAGGTGAAGAAGCAAAATTGTGATGTCCCCTTCAGTGATCTCCCGCTCTTCATGCCGCTCTCACCTTTTACCAACTCTGATGTGAAAAACCTGAGAAATCGTCCATGAGCCGTTTAAAATCGCATACATTCGCTCCATTGCCTCAATTTTAAAATAATTAACTAAAGAACATTAATTAGGGTACAATGGTATATTTAAATAGCGTGCCACTAATTTCTTAGGCGACAATACATTTGCAGCAGTGCCCATTCCCTGGGAGAGATTATAAAATTATTATACAGGATTTATATAGCGCCAACAGTTTGCGCAGCTCTTTACAACATGAGGGCAGAAAGTACATTTACAATTCAATTCAATACAGGAAGAATCAGAGGGCCCTGCTCGTTAGAGCTTATGATCTACAATCTTACAATAGTAAATGTACTGTAATGTTTAAAACATCAACAAATTCTTAAACCAATTTAGTTAGTGTTATTAAACCCTCAACAGTAAAAGCAGTCTGTATATGCAGAAATGCATGCTTGATATACTAACTGTGGAACCTAAGGGGTTAATCATCCACATTGTGTAAAAAGGCTGTTTGATCCTGTCTTCTCTGATCCTCCCCTTGTTCCAATCCAGCTCCTGATAAGACAGAGCCTTGGGGGCACTCTGCACATGCTCAGTTTGGTGCGTTTTTTTGTTTTTTTGTTTCTTGGGTGGTGCATGTGATCAGCACAGGGCCAATCAGCAATGTCCAGACAGTGTCAGCAGTCCTGCAGCCTCACAGAGAGAGTAGAATAAAACATGCCTCCTATAGGCTTTAACCAGAGACTGATCAAAGTCACAAGACTGCTATATACTGCTGATGAGAAAAGTCGTTTAGCAGTTTATATTTACTAAAATAATCGCATTTCCATGTTCTGTGTACTGTGGAAGACCAGCTATAGTGAATGCAGGGTCCTGGGTTTAGAAACACTTTAAAGCAGAGCTCCACCAAAAAGGGGAGGCTCCGATTGGTCGCACCCTCCCCTCCTCCACTGCCACATTTGGCATTTTTTCTGGGGGAGCGTGTACCTGCTGTTGACTAGTACCTGCTCCCACTCCCCCAATGCCAAGCTGCTGCTAACAAAGCAAACAGAATATTGGCATGCATTTAAAAGGGGATCAACTCCAGAGATAAAACGATAATTCTCCCGCTCTACAAGACTCTGGTTCAGCCGCACCTAGAGTATGCTGTCCAGTTCTGGGCACCAGTCCTCAGGAAGGATGTACTGGAAATGGAGCGAGTACAAAGAAGGGCAAGAAAGCTAATAAAGGGTCTGGAGGATGTTAGTTATGAGGAAAGGTTGCGAGCACTGAACTTATTCTCTCTGGAGAAGAGACACTTGAGAGGGGATATGATTTCAATATACAAATACCGTACTGGTGACCCCACAATAGGGATACAACTTTTTCGCAGAAGGGAGTTTAACAAGACTCGTGGCCACTCATTAAAATTAGAAGAAAAGAGGTTTAACCTTAAACTACGTAGAGCAGGGGTCTCAAACTGGTGGCCCTCCAGCTGTTGCGGAACTACTAGTCCCATCATGCCTCTGCCTGTGGGAGTCATGCTTGTAACTGTCAGCCTTGCAATGCCTCATGGGACTTGTAGTTTCTCAACAGCTGGAGGGCCGCCAGTTTGAGACCCCTGACGTAGAGGGTTCTTTACTGTAAGAGCGGCAAGGATGTGGAATTCCCTTGCACAGGCGGTGGTCTCAGCCGGGGGGCATTGATAGTTTCAAGAAACTATTAGATAAGAACCTGAACAACCACAACATACAAGGATATACAATGTAATACTGACATATAATCACACATAGGTTGGACTTGATGGACTTGTGTCTTTTTTCAACCTCACCTACTATGCAACTATGTTACTTCCAGGTAAGATCGCCAATCAGCGATCATGACATTTCCGGTCCCTCCTCCTTCCCCCTGCTTCTGGGACACACACAGGTCCCAAAAGACAACGGGACCATTCAGAAAGCACCGTGACTCATGCATGCGCAGTAGGAAACCGGCTGTGAAACCTGAAGGCTACACTACCGGTTTCCCTTATTTACATTGGCAGCGCCTGCACCCAAAGCCCATTGATTGATCGGCCCCGGGGTGCCGACATTGCGTTATCCCTGGACAGGTTAAAAATCAATAGCTACAATATTTTTTAACCTTAATAGATTTATTAATTAGGACAGTACAAACTGTAGTAACCCAGAGCAGCCAATCAGAGAAAAAAAAAAAAACAACAGCGTCCAACCAGATCTGACTAATAGAAAATATTTGGGCCTAACTTTCTAAGTAAATCTAAAAGGTATATTGATAAAGTAGGGGCACCATCATCCGTATTATATGAAGTAAATATTTTTAGGGGGTGTTTATCTCAGTTCATTAGTGTGTTTTATTTCAGTTAATACAACATTGTTATTATCTCCTTATGCTTAGATTGACCTGTTACCCCCATATGGGCCCTCCCCAATCGCCGCGGGAGGCTCCGCTGGGTATGTTCACATGCCTATAGGGCATCCAAGTGGGGTAAGAGACTGCATATTTTCATATATTTCCCCCTTATATCATGTTTGAACAATCAGCTGCTGAATGTTGATGCAACTAAATAAATTATATATATATATGGTTATAAAATTTAAATTCTCTTTTGCAGATTTAAACATTGTATTTCCTGAAGAAGCTATATTTATAGCGAAACTAGTTGAAATACCCCATGTATGCATCTGTTTTTATAACTGAAAACCTCTTTTGTATAAATAAAAAAACCTTGTATTTTTATATATATATTGGTTTATAACTTTGCTTTGTCATTCTGTTATACTGTACCGCAATAGTCCGATAGCTCCCTCCTCTGGGTGGTTCTGGTTTGGGGACCAGATCCCCCTAAAAATATTTACTTCAGATCTGACTAATGAAAACCAAAATGTGATGGGTTGCTAAGGGTTAGTGTATTTTGCAAACCACCATAATACTTAACAGCTTTCTTTTGTATAGGTCACTCCTTCATTTCTAGATCCCTCAATTAGCAGCTCAGCAGATTTTTCTTTTGATTTAAAATAACAAGTCCAACACTTGTGCTGGTATGCATTAAGACTGTCAGGTCTGCCCGGTGCTTTTAGTGATCTATACATTAAATATGAGTATGCAACTTATCAATTCCCCAAAGGACGGTACATTATGCAAGATGACGGGCTACATCGATATAGGACAGGTAGAACATCAGTGATGTCACTGGGTCCTAGCAAATGGAATGGTTCTCCGCTTGTGTCTGCACAGTTTCTCTTTTCTACATAGGGTGGGCTTTTTTCCAAATTAATACAGAATTTTCAAACTGATGATAGGAGTTGGTATGAGTACACAGTTCATAGTTTTGTTAGAATTTGCATAATGTTCAGGTTGGGCACAGGTTTTGCCCAGTACACACAAATGCAAAAAAAGTTATTTACCGTATATACTCGATTATAAGCCGACCCGAATAAAAGCTGAGGCACCTAATTTTACCACAAAAAAACTGGGAAAACTTATTGACGCGAGTATAAGCCTAGGGTGAGAGATGCGCAGCTACTGTAAGTGGAAAAGAGGGTCAACATTGCCCATTTGCAGCTTCACTGTGCCCATTTGCATGCCTCACTGTGCCCATTTGCAGCCATAAGTAAAAAAGGAAGTAGTGGCGCGCAAAGATAAAACTAAATATTTAAAAGACAAAACGGTTAAATAGACATAAAAAACTCCAGGTAGGTAATATAAATAGGGTAAGACAGCTCCAAGTGGGTAATATGAATAGAATAAAACAATATAAACCAGCAATAGTGCATATAATGGTGTGAAAAACCAGAACATGTGGTAAAAGAACAATCCTTGTTAAAAATGCATCATAAGAAACGCATGGTGCGACTGGATAAAATAATAGTGCATATAGGTGTATAAAAAGTCGGTGGTGTGGTAAAAGAAAGGTTCTGCACAGCGTATGGTGTGTGTCCAATAAATAGTGAGAGGGGAGTGATCCAAGGTGAATGGATATATCAAAGAAATGGTACAACAGACTAAAGTGGTATACAGTGCAGCAAAGTAAAAAAAGGACTGGCAAAGCTAAATGCCAAATGAAGGAAACAAAACGGTCCGTGCCAAATGGCAACTTAAAGTGAGACTGCAAATACTACAGAAGGTGAATAGCGATTAAAAAATCGCATAGTGAAATAGTCCAAAATAAAGGAAGTCCATATAAATCGTGGGTGAATCTGGGTATCTTCTATCCGATAATCAGGCAAAAATATCTGTGCTGAGGTGTCCAATAGTGATGTGAAATGGGGGTATAAATCCTGTGCGGTGATCCGTATATGTATCTCGTGCAATCCTAAAAGGGGATAAGGGTGGCCCCTTACCTTACAGCTGTAAGGTTACAGCAGTATAATGTGGGTCTTGGGTGACCGTCCTCTCGGGGGTGTCCTCCTGGGTTTTCAAATGGTGATCCTGGGTAGTCTTTTTCAGTGTGGGGCCCTTCAGCTTGTTCAAGCAGGGGATATGGCAGGGGGGTGGGGGGTTGGTTTTCACCTCAGTGGTACATGAAATTAAAATTGCCTCATAGTGTAGTATGCAAAGTGATAAAAAGATGTTTATTGCATTTAGAACAGTTTACAAGTAAAAAAATGGGTACTCACATTTAAATAGTAAGTACAGGAGCAAGGTATAAACGAGCGTTCGAGCTCGGTGGCGTCACTTCCGGTAGATCACGTGTCCCGACGCGTGTTCGTCACAAGGTCACGTGACTTCATCATGACGAACACGCGTCGGGACACGTGATCTACCGGAAGTGACGCCACCGAGCTCGAACGCTATTTGTCTATTTAACACTATGAGGAAATTTTAATTTCATGTACCACTGAGGTGAAAACCAACCCCCCACCCCCCTGCCATATCCCCTGCTTGAACAAGCTGAAGGGCCCCACACTGAAAAAGACTACCCAGGATCACCATTTGAAAACCCAGGAGGACACCCCCGAGAGGACGGTCACCCAAGACCCACATTATACTGCTGTAACCTTACAGCTGTAAGGTAAGGGGCCACCCTTATCCCCTTTTAGGATTGCACGAGATACATATACGGATCACCGCACAGGATTTATACCCCCATTTCACATCACTATTGGACACCTCAGCACAGATATTTTTGCCTGATTATCGGATAGAAGATACCCAGATTCACCCACGATTTATATGGACTTCCTTTATTTTGGACTATTTCACTATGCGATTTTTTAATCGCTATTCACCTTCTGTAGTATTTGCAGTCTCACTTTAAGTTGCCATTTGGCACGGACCGTTTTGTTTCCTTCATTTGGCATTTAGCTTTGCCAGTCCATTTTTTACTTTGCTGCACTGTATACCACTTTAGTCTGTTGTACCATTTCTTTGATATATCCATTCACCTTGGATCACTCCCCTCTCACTATTTATTGGACACACACCATACGCTGTGCAGAACCTTTCTTTTACCACACCACCGACTTTTTATACACCTATATGCACTATTATTTTATCCAGTCGCACCATGCGTTTCTTATGATGCATTTTTAACAAGGATTGTTCTTTTACCACATGTTCTGGTTTTTCACACCATTATATGCACTATTGCTGGTTTATATTGTTTTATTCTATTCATATTACCCACTTGGAGCTGTCTTACCCTATTTATATTACCTACCTGGAGTTTTTTATGTCTATTTAACCGTTTTGTCTTTTAAATATTTAGTTTTATCTTTGCGCGCCACTACTTCCTTTTTTACTTCTACTTGGGTTCAGACATTTCCTTTAAGTGTGCGCAGCATTCCTTTAGTCATTGTTCGTTGTGTTGGCGCAGGATTAACCCTTTAAACATTTGCAGCCATAGGTCCCCCAAACTTCAAACTTGGTGGTTAAGGGTTCCTAGATGCCCCCTAGCTGCAGCCAACATTTGGGGTCTCTGGACCCAAAGGGTCCCGAAATGACATTGCTGCAGAGGGACACAGTTGACCGACTTTGGGGCCCTGTCTCTCGGGGCCACTTGGTGTTAGGAACCCCATTGGATTCCAATTTGTATATGTTGTAGTGTTAGTTACACTGGGTTTGCACACCAAATTTGGGGTTCTTAGCACCAAGTGGCCCCGAGATACGGGGGCCCCAAATTCGGGTCGGAAAATGTCATTCTCTGCTGCAGAAAAGTGCTTGACTCAAGTATAAGCCGAGGGGGCACTTTCAGCACAAAAAAATGTGCTGAAAAACTCGGCTTATACTCGAGTATATACGGTAATAAGAAAAGTAGAAAACTAAAAATTGAGCCCTACCACAGACAGTGTCCCAATGTCAGGCCCCTTTCACACAGGCGTTCCGATTAGGTCCGCCAGTCAGTTTTTCAGATGGACCTGATCGGATGCTCCATGCTCCTCTATGGAGCAGCGGATGTCAGCGGTGACATATCTGCTGACATCCGCCAGTATTCGATCCGATCCTGTCTGAAATCCAGACAAATGGAAATCCTTTTTTGCATCTGTCTGAAGGAACGGATGGGGTGGTATCAGATGGAAATGTACAGGCGGTCCATTTTCATCCGATCCCCCCATAGAGGAGAGCTGGGCTCTAAAAGGTCTGTCTCCACACAGTGAGCAGAGACGGACCTGTCATCCGCCTGCTCAGCGGGGATCAAGGATCAATCTCTGCTGAGCAAGCGGAATCCGTATAACAGACAAGCCCGTGTGAAAGGACCTTTACATTACATCAGTGTACCTGGATAGCATGCAGAAACATTAAGGGCTTCATTATCAGACAGCTCATGCATGATGGGCTATTATACAGATTTTTTTTCTGTTTTTCCTGCTGTAGATATGAGGATATCCAGCATGCACCACATCTACAGCTGTCAACAATCTCATTGTGCCCGTTCCTGCTCTGTTTTTTCATTAATGCCCTGCAGAGTTGATGCTCTATTCAGTACTATGCAGTGGAATAACGTCCTTACAGGAGGTCTCCAATTTACAAGCCAACCTCAATGCACTGTTTATTTGGGCAACTAGGTGGCAAATGAGGTTTAATGTTGATAATAGTAAGGTTATGCACTTGGGGCTAAGAATATGCATGCATCATACATACTAGGGGGGATCCATAGTGGAGAAGGATCTGGGGGTTTTGGTAGATCATGAGCTCAATAATAGCATGCAATGCCAAGCTATGTTTCTAAAGCGAGCAAAGTCCTTTCTTGTATAAGAGAGGTATGGACTCCAGAGAGAGAGATATCATTTTGCCCCCCTGTACAAATCATTAGTAAGACCTCATCTGGAATATGCAGTTTAGTTTTGGGCACCAGTTCTCAAAAAGGATATCGGGGAACTGGAGAAAGTGTAGAGAAGGGCAACTAAACTGATAAGAGGCATGGAGGAGTTCAGATATGAGGAAAGATACGAGGAACTGAATTTATTCACTCTTGAAAAAAGGAAATTAAGGGGGGATATGATCAACATGTACACATATATAAGGGGTCCATATAGTGAACTTGGTGTTGAGTTAGGGGGAACGCTTTAAGTCTAGAGGAAAAAAAATTTAAACCGGAGTTCCATACAAAAATGGAACTTCTGCTTTTCGTAACCCCCCCCTGGTGTCACATTCAGGGTGGGTGCAGATACCTGTATAAGGGGGGGAGTGCAGATACCTGTATAAAACAGGTATTTGCACCCACTTCTGGGCATAGACTCCCGCGGGGGGTCTACGCCACTTCCCCTCCCCCCCGGCTGTCTGCTGGGAGACAGCAGGGACCATTCGGATTGCGCAGCGCAACTCGCACATGCACAGTAGGGAACCAGGAAGTGAAGCCGCAAGAAGATGGCGGCGGCAGCACCCAAGGACCGAGGGACGGTTCGGCCTCGGATGCCGACCTCGCGGGCGCCCTGGACAGGTAAGTGTCCTTATTTTAAAAGTCAGCAGCTGCAGTATTTGTAGCTGCTGACTTTTAAAAAAAAAAAATAATCATTTTGGCGGACCTAAGCTTTAATCTCCAAATACAGAAAGGTTTCTTCACAATGAGTGCCAGATCCCACTACTGCGCTCTGCGAGATTGCATGTGATTCACACTGCAGTGCAAATCACATGCGATGTCTGTGCGATGCGATTTCAGCCATTCTCGCATTCTGACCAAACTCGCACAGGACCTTTTTTTTGTTCCGCACCAAAATCAGATCCCATGGTTGTTCACACCCATGGGATCCGATTCATGTCCGAACTGACAGTTCGCAGTGCGATTTGCAAACTGAAATGGGGGTGTCATTAACAATGTATTGACACTCCTGGCAGTTTGCATACGGCAATTTACTGCCGCGCGAGTTGGGTGCGATGCGGGAAACCACAGTGGATTTGCAGGGTTCCAGCATTGCACAAGTGTGAACCGAGTCTAAAGCCCCATACACACGGTCGGACTTTTTCATGGATTCTGTCCGATCGGACCATGTTGTCGAAAAATCCGACCGTGTGTATGCACCATCGGACAGTGTACGTCGAATTGTCCGACGGACAAAGTCTTATCTCCTGCTGGATAGATTTGCCGACAACCCGGTCCGATCACACCAAATTCGATCGTGTGTACAGTTGTCCGACCGGACAAAGTGCTACGCATGCTCAGATCACATTACAAGACCAAAGCTATTGGCTACTAGCCTCTACGTAGTCCCGTCGTAGGCAACAAACGTCACCACGTTCAGAATGATCGGATTTTTCGACAACTTTGTCCGACCGTGTGTACGCAAAACCAACATCGGACAAAGTACGACGGACATGATCCGACGGACCTGGTCCGTGGATTGTCCGACCGTGTGTATGGGGCTTAAGAGCTGTGAAAATGTGGAGTAGACTCCCTCCAGAGGTGGTTCTGGCCAGCTCAGTAGATTGCTTTGAAAAAGGCCTGGGTTCTTTCCTTAACCGCTTGCCGACCGCCGCATGTAGATTTAAGTCGACAGAATGGCACGGCTGCACAAATGGGCGTACCTGTACGTCCCTTTGAATTTTCTGCCGTTCCATCGTGTGCGCCCGGCGCGAGCTCTGTGAGTAGGATCGCGGGTCCTGCAGACTCGATGTCCGCCGGGGATACCCACGATCGTCTCACGGAGAGGAAGCCAGGTCCATGGTAAGAGTAACCATTCTTATTCCTTTTGGATGTTATACCTTTTCAGTTGTTTACCTCATTCCCTCATTGGGACTTATTTTCTTGGCAAAAGTATTTTATTTGAGTACAAAGAATGTATACAAGTAACATAGAAAGATTACAACACATTCAATATAGGGAAGCTCGTTTGTTAGTGTATAGATATACAATCATATATAGTGAAATGGGACAATATAAATAACGATAAGTAATAAAACATGTGAAATGGTGAGAAAAAAAAGGGAAGATTATAATATTATATTCGTTAGAAAATAAAAAATTTGAAATATTGTAAATTTATAAAGACTGTTGCCTGCAAGCAAAGAGATTGTCATTTAAATAAAATATAGAGCTTCAAAATCATAAGGGAGGGTAGTACAAAGAAATAGTTATAAGGAGTGAGAAAGAAAGCGAGTAGGAAAAGGGGGGAAGAAGAGAGTATAGAAGTTAGAAGAGAAGAAGAGGGGAGTCCGCGAGGCCAGGCCGAGAGTCACCACTATAACCAGAGTTAAGCCAGTTTAATGATTATTATTTATCACTTGAGCTACCATGGCAGCAGCACATTTTTGTCGAGGGTTGGCGTGGTATATGTAATCCAAGGTTGCCAAATCTTTTCAAAACTGGGGATCCTGTCCATTTCGATAGCTATCATCTTGGCATGGGTCATAGAATAATTCATTTTGGCTTTCGTTTCATTTAGAACTAATGTTGGAGTTTTCCAAGCCTTTGCTAAAGTTTGTTTAGCTGCAGTGAAGAGTTGTACTAACAACTTAAATTGGGAATATGTTATGAATTCAGGCTTCAAATTGAGTAATGCCGTTGCTGGATCAACAGGAACTGTTTTACCAAGCAGTTTAGTTGCAATTATGAATATTTCCCTCCAATGTTTGTGCCAATGGATATGTCCACCAGATATGAAAAAATGTGCCCAAATCTGAACATCCTCGGAAGCATTGTGCCGGATAGTTATGTACAAATTTTGCCACTCTAGATGGAACCAAATACCACCTTGTCATCACTTTATAATTAGCTTCAACCGCTAATACATTAGGGAAAGCTGTTTTAATTGTGGACCATATTTGGTTCCAATCAGAAATATCTAGTGTACGCTCTAAGTCTTCTTCCCATTTCTGGACATAAGGCGGGTTATTTTTATTGGAATAGACCAGTAAGTGAGAATATATGGTAGATATTGTTCCTCTACCGTGGGGATCTTTTGTACAAATGTTTTCAAAACTGGACATATGTGTTAATTGGGGTGATGTGTTGACTAAGGGTGTGAACATTTTTTTGATTTGGAGATATCTGAATAATTCCGATTGTGGTAAACCCTATTTTTCGCAAAGTGTGGTAAAAGGGATAAATGACGACGAGTGTATAAATTTATACATATTTAGAAAGTTTTGGGATGTCCATTCTTTGAAAGATTTAGGGGACCTGTTGGGACTTATTTTCATTTTATGTTATCTACTTTCACAGTTTTAATCTTCATTTTCCCTGTTGATTGTTATTAGCGCTACATTTTCACCCACCATAAAACTATCCCCTATTTTGTAGACGCTATAACTTTTGCGCAAACCAATCAATAAGCGCTTATTGCGATTTTTTTTTTACCAAAAATATACGTATCGGCCTAGGGAAAAAAAAATGTTTATATATTTTTTGGCAGGGCTTTTTTTCTCAGAGAATAGGTGCAGGAACTCCCCCTTTCCGAGTCACCCTTTGTCTCCGCCCCTACCCACCTCCGAGCCCTATTCCTTGGCTCCACCCCTACCCACCTCCAAGTACCGCCCCTTTTAAAGAATACATAACCACATATAATTTTGTGGTGCTCAGTAATTTGTATGGAATTTGGTAATGATAGCACGAAAAGCAGTAAAATGGATCCCCTGCATCCAGTAACAATAGGGCCCCATAGGCCCCTTTCACACTGGGGCGGGAGCAGCGGTGACGGTAAAGCAGCGCTATATTTAGCGCTGCTTTAGCGTCGTTTTAGCCGCGGTATTCGGCCGCTCGCGGGGCGGTTTTACCCCGCGAGCGGCCAAAAAAGGGTTAAAATCCCCCGCAAAGCGCCGCCATAGCGGCGCTTTGCGGCGGTATTGCCGCGGTGTCCCATTGAAATCAATGGGTAGGAGCGGTAAATACACCAGTGTGAAAGCTCACCAGTGTGACAGCCCACCGGCTTTCACACTGGAGTGAATGGGGCCGTTTTTTTCAGGTGGTGTACAGGCGCTATTTTTAGCGCTGTACCGCCTGAAAACCGCCCCAGTGTGAAAGGGGCGTAAATGTACATAATATAACTGGGTACTAACATTTATAGGTAAAGTTGATCCAGGGAAAATCTGATTGCCTCTCAGGGGATCAGGAAGGAATTTTTTCCCCTGCTGTAGCAAATTGGATGATAGGTTTTTTTTGTTTTGCCTTCCTCTGGATCAACTGTGGGTGAAGGTTTGTGTTTATGGGATTGTATGTTTTTTTTTTTTTTGTTTGAATTGGATGGACTTGTGTCTTTTTTCAACTTAATTATGTAACTATGTGCATGTGCTGACAAGGCGCATGTTAATAGGAGGAGAGAGAGTAACAAAGATGAGCTCATCACTGTGCGACTTCTCCTTTCACTGTCCAGTCACAGGCTGGTGCTGGTCTAGGGTGATCTAGAAGTGGATTGAATATTTTTGAAGTGAGGCAGTGGATTGAATATTTTTGCCCATAGAAGCTGGCTTATTCAATTCATATCATTAGGCTGTTTATTTATATCTTGTTGTTTTTGGATGGAGTGTTGCTTTATTATTTTTTCTATCTTCTTAGCTAATAGTTGTTCTTTACATCTATTATGCCTAATGAATCTATATGATTATTGTAAACAGGAAGACACTACACTACAAATGCATTTCATTTTTAAACAAGCAAGTCCATTTTCACAGGCAGGCAAGGCTTTGTATTGGACATCAGTAATATAAGGACAATCGGTGGAAATCTGTAATCTAGAACTTGTGTGGACTGTGACTGCTCCATTCTTGACTCCAGTCCAAAAGGTACTTTATGATGTGGCCTTATCCCTGTTGTCAGCAGAATTACACATGGAGCAGTCATGAAATGAATACAGCGACGTTTACCCGCCGCCCCCCAACATCAGATCTAGACTAAGACCTCCCCATAATTAAAAAGTAGTGGAAACTAGCAGCAATAGTTTATATGCTACAGACGATCTTGTATCATTGACCCCGACAAAGAAGAATGTTGAACTCTGACTAATGCTACAATTTCCAGACAACAAAATTCAGTGCTCCACATCCAATTAGCTCTGGTTTAGAGAGCAATTTTAAACTCAATCCTGGAAAACTTTAAAGCAAAATGTCAGGTTTATACCCTGCCACTTGTGATCTTTCAGAGATTAAACATTCTGTATATTTGGAAAAAAGAAATCTGCTTCTCTCTGCATTATTATATACTACAATGTTCTGCCTTTGTCAATGGCTGCCTTTCAGTCTGTAAAAAACATCACACAATGTAGTGGCACTGGTGGAATATATTTTATAGATATTTTCTATTTGAAGTCATCAGTTATAAGAAAACTCAAGTTTGATCAGCTGGTGAATATGTTATAAAATATTTTAATTAAGATTATTATTTGAAGGAGGGTTAACTGTAAGTAGATTATATATATGCAGTAAAGCATGCTTGTTATACTCACTGTGGGACCTAAAGGGTTAATCCTCTGCATTGTGTAAAAAGGCTGTTTGACCCGGTCTTCTCTGATCCTCCCCTTCTTTCACAGTCCCCAATCCCTCTCCTGTTAGAACAGAGCCTTTGGAGTCACTCTGCACATGCTCAGTTTAGTGTTTATTGCTATTTTTTCGGGGGGGGGGGGGGCGTGCATGTGATTAGCACAGAGTCAGGGGTTTTGCGGCCTCATAGGACAGTCAGTAGAGTGAAGCCTCCTCCTGTAAGCTTTAAAAGAGTTTTAAAGGCAGAAGGTTTTTTTTATTTTTTTATTTTAAAGGATCACTAAAGATATATTTTTTTTTTTTTTTTTTTTTTTAAATAACAAACATGTTATACTTACCTCCACTTGCAGCTCGTTTTGCACAGAGTGGCCCCGAACCTGGTCTTCTAGGGTCTCTCGGCGGCTGTCTGGGCTCCCTCCCGCAACGACTCCACAACTTCATGCGAGCTCCCTCGCATGGTGTGGAGTGCTTGTGGGCGGGCTCCCGTGATACAGCCGTCGGCCATAGCCGCTCAATGTATCACTTAGCCCCGCCCCCGGTGCGCTGCGTCATTGGATGTGATTGACAGCAGCGGAAGCCAATGCCTGTGCTGCTTTTTACATCCACTGTAACTAATCAGCGGCCAGGGTGAGCGGTGAAGAGGATGTCGGGGGTGAGCGCGGGACTTTCGAGGGGTCAGGTATTGTCGGATGTTTTTTTTCACCTTAATGCATAGAATGCATTAAGGTGAAAAAACTTTTACCTTTACAACCCCTTTAAAGCAGACCTTTAGGCCCAGTTCACACATGCATGGTGCGAATTGAAGCTCCGGTTTCCCTGCAAAGAAAATAAAAATCAGTTGTTCAGTTTTTGATCAGGTTCAGGTCAGGATTGCATCAGGATATTATCCTTTTCACAACGGAATGCATCTGTGAATCAGATGCGTTCCCATAGACGATAATGTGCTTACAACTCGCACCGTAATGCCCAGAAAACGTACATATTTGAACCAACCTCATTCAAATGAACGTATGCAATTCACATAGGTGTGAACCGGGCCTCAGTCATTTTTTCAACTTCCCATCTATTAAATCTTCTGCCCTCGTTGTTATAACTATGGATGGTAAAATATTTTTTTCCTGCTGGTAAATACCTTATACAGCCCACTTCCTGTTTCTTGTCTGGTCATTAGCCTAGGCTTATGACATCATGCACAGCTCTCTCTCTCGCTCTTTCTCACTCTCGTGAGAGTTTGCCAGGAAGGGAGGGGGGGGGGGGTGAGTCATAAGAAGGCCAATGAGAGCTGCAGGGCTGCAGAGCTGGAGGTGTGCCTCCGTGTGTCTGTGTAAACCCAGGAAGTGAACAGGCAGCAGCTACAGCTGCCCACAGTTAAAATGGATGCAGCCAGACTCAGTGGAGGGAGATTTCTGCAGCATATTTGGCAAGTACAGAATCACAGTATATATAAAATAATATGCAAAGTGGTTGGAGGGATGGCAAAGATGTTTTTATTACAAATTATGTGAGCAGACTGCAGTTCCTCATTAATGCATTCTATGCTTTAAGATAAAAAAACCTGTGTGCAGCAGCCACCCCAGACCCCCCTAATACTTACTTTTCCAGGGTGCCAAAAAGGTTGGGGACCGCTGCCCTAGATGCCCGCTATGGAATGAAAGTGGCAGAATATAAGAGCATATTTATAATGCTGTGAATCTGCCATTCACCAAATATTTACTTTAGTTGAATCTTTGTTTTACGTAGTTGATGAAAGCAGAAAAAATAGCACTGGACCATTAAGATTACCTTATTGGTATTGCCATCTTAACCGCTTCCCGACCGGCCACTGCATATATACGTCAGCAGAATGGCACGGGCAGGCAGAATCACGTACCTGTACGTGATCGTGCATGTGCCTGCCCGTGGGTCGCGCGTGTGGCGCGCTCGCGACCCGGTCGGGAGCTCCGTGACCCCGGCCGCGGGACCAGCGTACCCGATCGCTGCTGGTATCCCGCGATCGGGTTACGGAGCTGAAGAACGGGGAGAGGTCTATGTAAACAAACCTCTCCCCGCGCTTCCTACACTGACTGTCAGTGATCGGCGGTTCCCTGTCATCGGGAACGCCGATCAATGACGTCAGACGTACAGCCACGCCCCCCTACTGTAAAAAAAAACACAACACGTCACACTGACTCCTCCCCGCCCCCTAGTGGTTAACCCCCTAACTACAACTGTCATTTACATAGGAATCAGTGCTATTTAATTAGCAGTGATTGCTGTATAAATGACAAATGTCCCAAAAATGTGTCAAAAATGTCCGATGTGTCCGCCAAAATGTCGCAGTCACAATAAAAATCGCTGATCGCCGCCATTACTAATAAAAAAAAATATATTAATAAAAATGCTATAAAACTATCCCCTATTTTGTAAACGCTATAACTTTTGCGCAAACTAATCAATAATCGCTAATTGCGATTTTTTTTACCAAAAATATGTAGAAGAATACGTATCGGCCTAAACTGAGGAAAAAAAATGTTTTTTTATATATTTTTTTTGGGGATATTTATTATAGCAAAAAGTAAAAAATATTGCATTTTTTTCAAAATTGTCGCTCTATTTTTGTTTATAGCGCAAAAAATAAAAACCGCAGGGGCGATCAAATACCACCAAAAGAAAGCTCTATTTGTGGGAAAAAAAGGACACCAATTTTGTTTTGGAGCCACGTCGCATGACCGCGCAATTGTTAGTTAAAGCGACGCAGTGCCGAATTGCAAAAAGGGGCCTGGTCCTTTGGCTGCCAATTGGTCCAGGGCTGAAGTGGTTAAACCACTTGCCGATCCAACACATATATTTAAAAGGCTATACACACATGGGCCGAATATCGGGCGGCATTCAGCCCATGTGTACGGCAGCTGGTCCGACAGAAGCTGGCTGTTCAGCCAGCTTCTGTTGAAGGGGCATTAGTGAAAAAGGTCTGCCAATCGGCACTCGATCAGCGCTCTCAGTCAATGGCTGAAATTGCTGACCGGTATGTTCTCGTGGGGGGGCCATACCCCTGTCAGAAAACAATAGCTCAACAGGTAAAATCGCTGTACTAACATTGGATAGTTAGTACATTGGCCCCTCCTGAACTCTTTAGTTTTTTTTTCATTCAGCCCACTGGGTTGAATGAAGAAAAATTATTAGTGTATATTAGGCTTTCCTGTGGCAGGTCAGCTCATACAGGCACAATCATGTACCCGTATGTCGTGGCTTTCTTCCATGTCCACTCATGCATGCGGACCTAGAGTAGCAAAGAGTAGCAAATGCGTTTCAGGGGTCCAAAAACATCCTTCACCAGGGCTTGATTGAACACAATGTGAATGAACTAGAAGTGAGGTGAACATTTAGTGGAACAAGCATAGTGAGTAGAAATACGTAATTACCATTAAGTATTTCAGAATTGAAAACTAGCAAACATGTATTTTTAAATGCAAAATAACTCTTACATAAAATAGTGGATGTCAAAAATATTATACTATCAAGACCCTATAACTGAAGTTAAAGGGAAAAATAAGATTTAAGTTGCTAGTGGTTAGAGTCCATATTATTGCCTATCCTTATTAAATAATATATAATATTATTATTAGTGATGCACCGAAATTTCGGCCGCCGAAACATATCTGCCGAAAATGGCCTTTTCGGCCATTTGCCGAAAGAGAAAAATGGCCGATAATGGAGCCGAAAATGGGGCGGGCGGATGCTGCCCATTACAGGGGTGTCCTATAGCGCAGATGAGAGCGGAGAGCCGCCGCCGCCTAGTTGATTAGAGCGCTGGGAACATAACAGCTTTCATTTCAATAGCTGTGTGTTCCCTGCCGCGTGCCGTCACATACAGCCCCTCCCCCTTGTCCGTGGGAACTATGATAGACAGATCACCCGTCCCAGGATTGGATGGGTGATCTGTCTATCAAAGTGCCCGGATAAGGTGGAGGGGCTGTATTTGACGATGCGCGGCGGGGAACACACAGCTATTGAAATGAAAGCCGTTATGTTCCCGGCGCTCTAATCAACCAGGCGGCGGCCGCTCTCCTCTCTCTTCCCTTGCACAGGCTGGCTGCACTGGGGACCCAGGCTGGCTGGCTGACTGGCTGGCTGCACTGGGGACACAGGCTGGCTGGCTGGCTGCACTGGGGACACAGGCTGGCTGGCTGGCTGCACTGGGGACACAGGTTGGCTGGCTGGCTGGCTGCACTGGGGACACAGGCTGGCTGGCTGGCTGGCTGCACTGGGGACACAGGCTGGCTGGCTGGCTGCACTGGGGACACAGGCTGGCTGGCTGGCTGCACTGGGGACACAGGCTGGCTGACTGGCTGCACTGGGGACACAGGCAGGCTGCATCTGATGAGCACTGGTGAGGCTGCTTTGATCTCTTGTTTCATGTCTGCAGTCACTGACCATCTCCTGTACCATGTCCCCAGTCTCTGACCCTCTCCTGTACCATGTCCCCAGTCTCTGACCCTCTCCTGTACCATGTCCCCAGTCTCTGACCCTCTCCTGTACCATGTCCCCAGTCTCTGACCCTCTCCTGTACCATGTCCCCAGTCTCTGACCCTCTCCTGTACCATGTCCCCAAGTCTCTGACCCTCTCCTGTACCATGTCCCCAGTCTGAGCATCTCCTGTACCATGTCCCCAATCTCTGAGCATCTCCTGTACCACGTCCCCAGTCTCTGACCATCTCCTGTACCACGTCCCCAGTCTCTGACCATCTCCTGTACCACGTCCCCAGTCTCTGAGCATCTCCTGTACCATGTCCCCAGTCTCTCACCCTCTCCTGTACCATGTCCCCAGTCTCTGACCATCTCCTGTACCATGTCCCCAGTCTCTGACCATCTCATGTACCGTGTCCCCAGTCTCTGACCATCTCCTGTACCATGTCCCCAGTCTCTGACCATCTCATGTACCGTGTCCCCAGTCTCTGACCATCTCATGTACCGTGCCCCCAGTCTCTGACCATCTCCTTTATAAAAATATTAAAAAAATAAAAATAAGTTTCGGTATCTGTCATTTTTGGTATCAGTTTTCGGCCTAGTGTATTTTTCACTTTCGGTTTCGGCACCAAAAACCCCATTCGTTGCAACCCTAATAATTATTATATAAAATTCCTGCACTGCACATTTCTGTGACCAGTCAATTATTATGAAAATTCGGATGATTTAATTGTACCGTGCCCCGTCGACCCACAAGCGTTCCTCCTCTCCTCCCTTCCCTAGACTCAAATGGAAGAGCGGCAGTTGACGCTTGCCAGAGCCGCTGAGTGTGTGAAACTGACATATGTAACTGAATGCAGAGAGAGACCAGCTGTCAGAATTCAGCGTTGATGTTGGGGGTAGGCAGGACCTGGTGTGGGCGGGACCCAGCAGCTATCAAACACAAGCCAATGGGATGGGATCTGGGCTGGCTGTTATGTTTATGTGGCCTCGTCCCCTTTTTTTAAGCAACCCAATCATTGGTTGGTGTTTGATACCCTGGGCCCCGCCCACCCTCAACATCACCGCTGAATTTTGACAGATGGTCATGCTCTGCATTCAGTTACATGTCAGTTTAACACAGTTATGCCCCGTACACACGATCAGATTTTTTGACGGGAAATGTTGGATGTGAACATGTTGGCGGAAAATCCGACCGTGTGTATGCTCCATCGGACATTTGTTGTCGGACTTTCCGCCAACAAATGTTGGCTAGCATGCTCTCAAATTTTCCGCCAACAAATTTGTGTTGTCGGATTTTCTGAACGTGTGTACACAAGTCCATCGGACAAAAGTCCAAAGTACAAACACGCATGCTTGGAAGCAAGGACGAGCCGGAAGCACTGGGTCTTGCAAAACTAGCGTTCGTAATGGAGATATCACATCAGCTCGCTGTACGTCTTGTACGGTCGTAATTGTTGGCCAACATTTGTGTCCGACCGTGTGTACGGGGCATTACACTATATGGGCTCAGTGTGAAACCTGCCAGTGTCAATCAGTGCCATCTGCCAAACAAAAAAAATCAGCCTAAAATATTGGCCGCAAAAATCGGCATCATATATCGGCTATTGGCCGCCCCGATTTCTAAATATCGGCATCGGCCAGAGAAAAACACATATCGGTCAACCTCTAGTTGATGCTACTACATCAGCCTCATCTCTGTTCCTTCTGAGTTAAACCATCACTTATTATTTTTAGCAATTTCTGCTTTTGAGATAAATGAAGATACAGTGCCTTGAAAAAGTATTTATACCCTTGAAATTTTCCACATTTTGTCATGTTAAAACCTAAAACGAAAATGTATTTTATTGGGATTTTGTCTGATATACCAACACAAAGTGGAAATAGTTGTGAAGTGGAAGTAAAAATGATAAATGGTTTTCATTTTTTTTTCCAAATAAAAATATAAAAAAAATTGTGGTGTGCATTTGTATTCAGCCCCTTTACTCTGATACCCCCAACTAAAATCTAGTGGAACCAATTGCCTTCAGACGTCACCCAATTAGTAAATAGAGTCCACCTGTGTGTAATTTAATCTCAGTATAAATACAGCTGTTCTGTGAAGCCCTCAGAGATTTGTTAGAGAACCTTTGTGAACAAACAGCATCATGAAGGCCAAGGAACACACCAGACAGGTCAGGGATAAAGTTGTGGAGAATTTTAAAGCAGGGTTAGGTTATACAAAAATATCCCAAGCTTTACTAATGGTCGCTGGCCCACATTAACAGAACTCTCCAACACCACAGGACCATATCGGCTAGACTTCTTGAGAGCCAGCCAACTGAGCCACTTCCTACACTCACTGAAACCCCCACGACAGCACCCCTTCCCCTCACAACACTGGAAGAACTCTGCAACACATCAGGTACCATAACGCACACGCTTTCACAAACCTACAGCCTGCTAAACATACCACAAACAGATCTCACCCCGCCAGGATTGACTAAATGGGAATCAGAATTGAATTGCCACTTCAGCGCGGCTAAGAAACAACGAATAATTAAATATACACACAAATCCTCAATATGCGCCAAAATCCAGGAGACCAACTATAAGCTCCTGTCAAGATGGTACAGGACCCCAGAACTGCTCCACAGATTCTTCCCGACGACGCCGGAACTTTGCTGGCGATGTCGAGCAGAAAAGGGAACACTGCTGCACATATTCTGGTCCTGTCCCTTACTAAACCACTTTTGGAAAGTGGTTCGAGAAGTCATACAAAAATTCACAGACCGCCCCATACCGGCAGATCCCGCTTTCTTCCTACTCCACGCATCTGACACTCCGGAAAAAATATACAAAAAGTCGGTAATCAGACTGCTAGATGCGGCCAAGGCCTGCATACCGATAATGTGGAAATCCACGAGTCCACCTACTATAGCATCATGGATAGCTAGAGTGGAGGAAATAAGATGTATGGAGGACCTCGTCCTCACAGCTCAGCATAGACAAGAAACATTCTCTAACACCTGGCAGTTGTGGATCATCTTCATCTACTCAGCAGAGGGCCAGGCGCTGAAGGGAACCACAACAGATCTACGGAGAAACACTCCGCCACCGCAAATCCCATCTGACACACATGTCTGAATTACTAATGACCCATGTTCATGGATCCCGACACCCCTATACCCTCTCTATCCTCCTCCCCCCAACACCCAACCCATCTACCTACTACAGCTCCCTTTCCCCTCTTCTTTTTCTCTTTCCACACCCTACTCAAATGTTCTAATTCTAACTAATCCCACCCTAACCTGGCGGGGATTTTCTCTATCTTTATCTCCCACCCCCCTTTTTTTTTTTTTTTGTTTTATTTTTTTCTCTCTTCTCTTCTCTCCTCTTCTCTCTTCTTCTCTTTCAACATAAACAGGAAAAACCGAGGAGCTGGGCACATGCCCCCGGTACAGCGCGACATGACAACCCCAAGCACAAATACCCTAACGGAGTAAAGAGAACCAACAGCCAGAACTAGACACCTGGGAAAGAACAAGTCACTGAAATAGAATTAAAGGCATCAGAGGGCACAAAGAAAACTAACATTAGCTCAAACACAATAAGTGACAACACGCCTGGAGAGGGACCTCTCCCAGTCCGTCCACACTCAGATATGGTCAAACCCTGTCGGTCTTTCTCTCTCTTTCTACATTAAGACCATGTTTTTAAAAAAAGGGAAAAAAAAAAAAATGTTCTGACTGTTCTGAATAAGTTGTTTGTCTTGACACCTGTATTACTTTGTGCTGTATCGGCCCGCATGGGTCCCGTTCCCTGTTATAAATAAAAAAAAAAAATATCCCAAGCTTTGAACATCTCACAGAGCATTGTTCAATTCATAATCTGAAAATATTAAGAGTATGGCACAACTGTAAACCTACCAAGACATGGCCGTCCACCTAAACGGACAGGCCGGGCAAGGAGAGCATTAATCAGAGAAGCAGCCAAGAGGCCCATGGTAACTCTAGAGGAGCTGCAGAGATCCACAACAAGTAGGAGAATCTGTCCACAGGACAACTATTAGTCGTGCACTCCATAAATCTGGCCTTTATGGAAGTGTGGAAAACACAAAGCCATTGTTTAAAGAAAGCCAAAAAAAAGTAATGTTTGCAGTTTTTGAGAAGCCATGTGGGGGACACAGCAAGCAAGCAATTGATTTTTTTCGCCTAAAAGCAAAAAACTATATGTGTGGAGGAAAACTAACACTGCACATCACCCTGAACACACCATCCCCACCATGAAACATGGTGGTGGCAGCATCATGTTGTGGGGATGCTTTTCTCCAGCAGGGACAGGGAAGCTGGTCAGAGTTGAAGATGGATGAAGCCAGATACAGGTCAATCTTAGAAGAAAACCTGTTCGAGTCTGCAAAAGACTTGAGACTGGGGCGGAGGAGGTTCACCTTCCAGCAGGACAACAACCCTAAACAGAGCTACAATGGAATGGTTTAGATCAAAGCATATTCAATGTGTTAGAATGGCCCAGTCAAATTCCAGTATTGACTCTGGGTGAATACAAATGCACGCCACACTTTTCAAATTTTGAATATCATTTATAATTTTCTTCCACTCCATTTTCTTCCACTCTAATTTTTCCACTACAATTATGTGCCATTTTGAGTTGGTCTATCACATAAAATCCCA